>OY740801.1:20548513-21748513 GCA_963514005.1 Raja brachyura | reverse complement strand
GTGTCACTGGGCTTGAAGAAACTTAGTAACATATCCAACACTGCTTCATGAAATAATCAACTTCTCTTCGATGTTTTATTTTATAGCTTCTCCTGCAAAGAGTGCGCTTTAGTTCCACAACCAATTAGACCTCATTCTCTGAACCGAGGCCTCAGGTCTACCACCGCTCTCTGCTCTAATCCTGGAGAACACACAAAGAAGGAGATGATTGCCTGCGAGAAGGAATGATGAAAGTTTATCAGCCTGGTTCCGAGAAATAATGGGATTTTCCAATGAGGAGAGATTGAGTAAGTTCCTTGGAGTTTAGATGAAGAGGATATCTCATGAGGGCTTTGAAAGGGTCAATGTGGAAAACTACCTCTCCAGAGGAAGGGTTGTGGAGCCAGGAGAAATAGATGATGACAGATTTAGGTTGAAATATTGAGAAAGGTTGGGCCTTGTGAGTTGACGGAATTAACTGCCCAGGAAAGGGATGGATTCTGAATCACTCGCATCTGGAACAACGGAGGGGAAGGGGATCAAGTAATGTGCTGGAAGGACAGAAAGAGAAGGTTTACTATAAAACTAGATAGCAAAGCGGACAGGTTGAACTGGTTCTGAGGTCGCATCTTCTTTATATTCAGACTGCATTTCCAAACTTGAGTTTGGAGCTAAACCAAGAAAAGTGAACATTGAATACAGCAATGCGAGGGTATATACGACAGCATAGCCAACTGTTGCTCTAAACAATGTGCTTGTAATATTCTGCATTAAATAGCCTAACCAAACTGCTCGCATTGGTGAGGAGCAACCCAGTTCAGAGCAGGATCGGCAACTGTCCAATAAGCTGAGGCAGAACACCTCCTCCTCCTGATCATCCCTGTAACAATCATCATTGGATGTGAGCATATGTTCACTGCACCCATGCTCAGTGGAATTGTGGGGCACACCAGATTAGAGAAAGGGTAACCAATGGACACCCCCACCCACCCCCATCTACCATGCGGGCACAATCAGTCAACATGGGACTAAAATCCCATCACAATCATTGGTCCTGACCAATACCCATTCTGGTGCTCTCAGGGACTCTAAATTAATTTGGTAAGGCTAGTACACACTGTATGCAGAGTGCACCATCTACAAAATGCACTAGTTACTCACTCTGATTACTCTGAAAGCATCTCCAAACACACTACTAGCATGTTCCCCTCCAAGTCACAAACTATCCTGACACAGAAATATTTTGCTGATCCTTCACCGTCACTAGGTGTAGATCCTGAAACTCCCTCTTCAACAGTACTTTGGGAGCATCTACACCAGATGCACTACAGGTCCAGGAAGAGGATTCACCAACAGCTCCTCGAAGGTAATTAGAGATGGGCAATAAAACTCTCCTGCAATGCCCATGTTCCGACAAACGCTTCAAAGGACGTCTTAATTTGATTTGGAAACTATCTTTGAATGTTCAGCTGAATTCCACTCACCGTATCCCATGAGAATCAGAGCCCCAATCAGCATGATGATGGTCTGGAGTGCATCAGTATATATCACTGCTGCGAGCCCACCTGCCCAAAGAAATACAGAAATAACCTCTGCCCAATGGTGTAAACATCACTCGCCGTAGCCAAAGGGAAAGTTAGTCATAGAGTGATGGAGAGCAACATCACGGAAACAGGCCCTTCGACCCACTGGCCATCACACACTCATTATTACTCTAATTCTACCCTAACTCATTTTATTCTCCCCACATTCTATCATCTCCCCAATCCACCCCTAGATTCTACCACATCTACATGGCCGTACGATGGCAGCCTCGCCAACAGTTTGTCTCGTCCTTTTTCTTCTTTTGTTGTTTTTAGTCTGTTAAATGTATGTTTAGTTTTCTATTATGTGGGGGGGGGGGGGGGAGATACTTTTTAAAATATCTTTCCTCGACGGAGATGTGACTTTTTGCTTATTGTATCTTCGTCCGTGCTGCGGCCTAACATCGTGGAGCTGGCGGCCTCTTGCTGGGGATCAACTTCGTGAGCTCCAACCGTAAAAGCCTGCAGACTTAACATCGTGGAGCTTGCAATCCCTTTGTCAGGGATCGACCTTGGGAGCTCCAACCAGGGGAGCCTGTGGACCTAACATCGTGGAGCTCGCAAGTCCCTTGGTTAGGGACCAATTTCGGGAACTCCAAGCCGCAGGAGCTTCCACCGCCCCGATCGCGGGAGCTTCGATCACCCCGACTGCAGATGGTTCGACTGCCCCGTCCACGGGAGAATGAGGACAGAAGATAAGACTTTATTGCCTTCCATCACAGTGAGGGAAGTGGGGAGCCGCTGTGGTGGATGCTAATGTTAAGTTTTATGTAGTTGTGTGTCTTGGTGCTTTTTTGGTACGACTGTTGGCAAATCAAATTCCTTGTATGTTTACATACTTGGCAAATAAATTAGTTACAATACAATACATATCAAGAGCCAATGGCCAATTAAACTACCAACCCATACATCTCTGGGAAACCACAGGGAGAAGGTGTAAACTCCACACAGACAACACCCAAGGTCAAGATCTAACCTGGGTCGCATGAGCTGTGAGGCAACAGCTTCACCAATGTATCGGTATGCTGCACATAGTGGCTGTTGACACAATACAAGTAGCCAACTGGGAGAGGTTGGAGTTGAACTATGGTGGTACTGGTCCTGAGTTATAGACCTGCAACAGGATGCTATGGTTCGACATGCAACATCATCACCCTCATCTTGGAAAATATATCCCCAGTTGCACAAACCTACCTCCAACAGTGTAGAGGGTGGTGATCACCAATAATCCAACCACGGCGATGTACAAATCCCACTTGAGAGCTTGTTGTATGAAGACAGCTCCTGCATAGATATCTACCTGGGATAACACATCAGCACAAGATTCATCACTCAGCAGTATATTATCCCACACCCAGCTCCAATCACACCCACGTTGTGAGTTATGGGTTTAATGTGGGTTATACATCATTTTTAAGAAAATATGCTCAGTGAATCAAGCAGCATTTGAGAAGAAAGAAAGGTACATGAAACAGTACAGCACAGGAACAGGCGCTTTACCCCACAATATTTGTACTGAACATTATGCCAAGTTAAAATCATCTTCTCTGTCGGTATGGGATCCATATCCCTCTATTCCCTGCATATCTGTGCCTATCCAAAAGCTTTAAATGGCACTATTGTATCTGCCTCCACCACCCGTGACAGTGCGTTCCAGGTGTCCACCACTCTCTGTGTAAAAACACTTGCTTCATACATTCTCTTTTAAACTTTGCCCATTTCACCTTAAACCTATGCCCTCTCATCTTTGACATTTCATCTCTGGAAATGGGTTTTGACTTCCTATTCTATCTATGCCTCCCATACTTTTATATAGTTCTATCAGGTCTCCCCTCAGTCTTCGATGATCCTAGTTTGTCCAGTCTCTATAAACATCTTGTACACCATCTCCAAAGCCTCCACGTCCTTCCTGTAGTGACTATAACTGCATACAATACATCTAAATGAAGCCTAACAAAAATCATATAAAACTACAACGTGACCTTGTGACTGATACTTAATGCCCTGACCAACGAAGGCAAGCATACCATAAGCCTTTTTTAGCACTCTACTTGCGTTTCCACTTTCTGGGAGCTGCGGACTTGGACCCCAAGATTGTTCTGTACATCAACGTTTTTAAAGGTCATGCCATTAACTGTATAATGTGCCCCTACATTTGACCTCCCAACACCTCACCCGCAGTCAGATTAAACTCCCAAGTGCCATTTCTCCCCCCTTTTGTGTGGCAGGTCTATATCCCGTTGTATATCCTGACAGCCTTCCTCACTGTTCTCAACTCCACCAATTATGGTGTCGTCTGAAAACTTACTAATCAAACTATCTATATTTATGTTGTATGTATATATCAGAAACAATAGAAGTCCCAGCACAGACCCTTGCAGGACTCCACTAGTCACACACCTTTACTGGAATGACACCCTTCCACTGAAACCCTCTATCTTCTATGGGCGAGCCAGTTCTGAATCCAAATGACCAAATCCCATGCATCTTAATCTTTTGGATCAGGCTGCCCTGAGGGACTTTATCAAATACCTTCCTAAAATCCATAGGCAATATTTACCCTCATCGATCACCTTCATCAGCTCCTCAAAGAACTTGATCGTTCGCAAGACATGTCCTGCTGCGGACAATTGCCAATGTCTCTAATTGGCCCATGCTCTTCCAAATGAGTGTAAATCCTATCCTGAAGAATCCTCCCCAGTAGCTCACCAGCATATCATTTTCTGGAATTAAGATTTCACGTGAATAAACTTCCAAATGAACTGGAAGAAATTTGAGGTAAGCTTGTGCAGCAGATGCATTATCCCGAATTGTTCAACAGTTGTTGCGTTTTATGCTGTTCTTCCTACACACAACTCTTGCTCTTCCCCATTGTCATCCTGGCTTGTCTTCTATACAGCCCCTTTTGACATTTCCTATCCTGTCTCCTCATACATCTTCCCCGTTGCTCTTTCTTCGCCTAACAATTTTCTCTCCACCTCCATCGGTTTCTAGTACTGATAAGATGTTAACTTTATTTCTCTCTCCACAGATGCCGAGTAATTCCATAATTTTAATAACTTGTTACTTTTTAACACAAGCAGGAATCCTAATCGTATTAATCCAGTACAGTATCTGTACTATTCCCACTTGCTTCATATTGGACACAATCTGATAAAGCAAAAAAACAAAATGCTGAGCAGGCAACATCAGCGGAAGGAAATGGACTGACGATTTTTCAGGTCAGGGCCAGCCTGATGAGTTGGGGAGAGAAAGCTGGTAAAGAGAGATAGGGGTGGGGTAAAGCCTGGCAAGTGGCAAATCTTTTGCATAAGTGAGGAGAGGTGGGTGGAGATAGTATTGACTTTTTCCACTGATGCTTTTCTCCCACCATCTGTCACCCTGTTCCTTTCCCCTAATCCTCAACTCATCTAGAGTAGACCGCCAGAATCTTTTTTCCAGGATGGAAACATCAAACACAAGAGGGCACAGCTTTAGGGTGAGAGGGAAAAGTTTAACGGAGATGTGCAGGGCAATTTTCTCCATAAAGGGTGGTGAATGCCTGGAATGTGGTGCCGGGGATAGTGGTTGAAGCAGATACGTTAGTGCCATTTAAAACAATTTTGGATAGGTACATGGATATGCAGGTAATGAAGGGATATGGGTTATGTGCACTGTTCTCGTCCATACATATTCCTCTTTCTACTTTAAATTTCGCTCCTCCTCTTCCTTTGCTATCTGACACCCTTTTGTCACCATTTCACCCCTAGTCTTTATCACTTACTATATCTATTTACTAATCACCTCTCCTCACTTTTTCCCATCTATCCCTTCTCAGACTTTTCTTCACCCCTAATTCTCATCACCTCTACATCTTTTTCTCCTCTACTCCATCAGCCTATGGAAGGCTCCTGACCCTAAATGTCATCTCTCCATTTGCGTCCATGGATGCTGCCTGACCTACTGAGTTCCTCCACCTCTTTGGGTTTTTTTTGCTCAAGATTTCAGCATCTGCAGTCTCTTCCATCTCCACACTCCAACAAAGGTTCTCCGACTTGAAATGGTACTTTTGGTTCTCTTTTTACAGACACTGACCAATCTCCTGAGTGTTTCCATTTTCTAGTTTGAAATATTTCACTCATTTCCATTGGATACCCAGTTATAGAGTCATAGAGCGATTCAGTGTGGAAACAGGCCCTTCAGCCCAACTTGCTCTCACCGGCCAACAATGTCCCAGCTACACTAGTCCCATTTGCCTGCGCTTGGTCCATATCCCTCCAAACCTTCTTGAGTTAGCATTACATTCCTCCTAAAGAGCTGTCCCTAATATCCCTTATAATCAGTTATTGAATGACAGTTTAGTTTAGTTTATTGTCATGTCTACCAAGGTACAGTGAAAAGCTTTCCGGTGACAGCTGGTTATGTTTGTTCTGTCTCTGCTTGCCAACATCAGGTTGTGCCCTACCGGTTCAGTTGCTTTGCCACTGGGCTACACTACACAGCCAGAGCTCCGTTGCCAGTGGTCTTGCTTCTGGGTTAGGTTTAGGTATAACTTTATTATTGTCACGTGTACAGAAGTACAGTGAAAAGCTTTGTTTTTGCATGTACGCCAGTCAAATCAGTTAATACTTTAACTAAATATAATCAAGCCAAAGTGCAATAGGTAGAGGAAACGAAAAGGTACAGAGTGCAGAATAGAGTTTTCAGCATTACAGCACAACAGTTCCAGAGACAGAGTCCAATGTTGACAGTGGGGTAGAGGTGAATTGCCTTGTACCCTAGCTTATGGAAGGAACATTCGTAAGCTTGCAAACAGAGGGAAGAAGCTATTCCTGAGTCTGGTGGTGCGCACTTTCATGCTTCTGTATCATCTGCCTGATGGGAGCAGGGAGAAGAAGAAATGACCAGGGTGAGACGTCTTTGATTATGTTGGCTGCTTGTCTAAGGCAGCGTGAAGTGTAGATGATGTCAGTGGTGTCTGGTCTGTGTGATGGACTGGGCTACATCCACATCTCTCTGCTATTTCTTGCAGTCCTGGGCAGAACAGTTTCCAAACCAGGTTGGAATGCAACCCGACAATATGCTTTCTGTAGTGTATCTGTAGAAGTTTGTAAGAGTCATTGGAGCCATACCGAAAAGCCTCAGCCTCCTGAGGAAGTAGAGGCATTGGTGTGTCTTCCTGGCTCTCGCATCAATGTGGTTGGTCCATGACATATCATTGGTAATACTTGAAGCTCTCAACCATTTCCACTTCAGCACCATTGATGCTGATTGGGGCAGGCACTCAACCAAGCTTCCTTAAATCGATAACTAGCTCCTTCATTGAGGGAGAGGTTGTTGTCCTGACATCATGTTTCTAAGTTCTCTACTTCCTGTATTTCGTCTCATCATTGTTCATGATACAGCCAACTACACTGCTGTCATCTGCAAACTTGTAGATGGAGTTAGAGCCGAATCTGGCCACACAATTGTGAGTATATAGGGAGTATAGTAGGAGACAGAGAATGTCTCTTTGGGGTACTGGTGTTGAAAATTATATATAGTGGGAAATGTGTTGTCACATCTTCACTGATCGCAGTCTGTGGGTCAGAACATCAAGGATCCAGTGACGGGGCTGGGGGTTGGAGGGCTGACTCTTCATCTGAGGGTTTAAAGGTTAATTTTGGATGGGATTATGATGTTAAAAGCAGAGCTATAGACAATAAATAGGAGTCTAAAATTGAAGATATGTTCTTCCGAGTCAGAAGCTGTAACTTCAGTTCCAGACCAATTACTTAAATGCAAAAAAATTGGAAGATTTTCATGTGTTAGTGAACAAAAGCCATTTTACAGATGAAAGACTAAGCCAAGGCCTTAGATAATACAAATGAGCCCATGACATTGTGTTGAATAAAATCAGTGCAATTACCATGGAATCCTGTTCAGTGCTGGGTACGTACTTAATGCTGCTGAAACAAGTCATGTGGTCATTGTCACAGTCCTGTTTCTGGGATCCCTGTACACACACGGCAGCTGCCAAGCTTCACTCATTTCCGCTGGGACATCATTTCACAGTGACCTGCTTTGGGGGCACTGTGGCTTTTAACAGCTTTGCCCCCAATCAATGAGCCCCCTCCACACAGGGCCTTCAAATTGGTCATTTCAAAATAATTTACTCACTGATATCTTTGTAAATATATAGATGAACAAATAGAGAATTGTAATAAAGAGTCGAATCCTTTGACCTCCAAATCGTTTTAGTAAATATTCAGGCATTGTGTTGACCTGCAGAGAGAAGATATGTTCATCATATTGTTGCACAGTTGAACTATCGAGCTGGCTCAGAGATTGGAGGATGAGGGCTGGTGGGCGGTGTTATGGGATTGAGAGGAACGTGACGGCAGGTGGAAACAGGAAATTTGGTGGTGACGGTAAGGATTAACTTGTTGACGAAACATGGGAAACATTACCTCAGCTGCAATGTAGATGGGAAGGAAAAACCAAGCCAGCAGGATCACAATGACCATTCCCTGGAGAGAGAAGAACAGAGAGGTAACGTCAGCAGAACCAGCGCAAGGTGCCAGCAGTGAGAGTCAGCGGGCAATGAAACAGCCCCTTCCACCTCCACCTCCGTTCCCTTCACAGTAACCGAACACCCCCGCACACGGCAACACCCAATAACCATCCGTCCCTTCCAGGGACCACCTCTGCTGCATCACTGTCCTCCCCACAATCCCTCCCTTCCTGCCCCTGACAATGGGGTAAAATCCCAAGACATCAGTGCACGGACTCATTATTTACCCCCTTGAGGCTGGAGAGGTATCAGCATTCCTCGGCTGGCTAGACAGAACCCGGTGATTCAAGTGGGATCTACCCCAGCACATACTCATTTAATTCCCATTGATGAGCAAGGTTTGAGGACCGGTTTAGCACCCAAAATATAAAGACCAATATCACATCCGCGGCTGGTTATTCTCGAGACAACCAATCACATATACCAGAAACATAAATGAACACTGTATTTATGCTTGGAATCAGTGGATAGAGATGAAATGAGCACTTTACATCTGTATTCACCAACGAGAAGGACAAGGAGGACAGTGAGATCAGTGTAGGGAATGCTAATATGCAAGGGCAGTTTAAAATCAAGAAGAGGGTGGCGTTGGGATTCTTGACGAGCATTAAGATGGATAAAATCTCCAGGCCTGCTGGTATCTACCCCTGGTTGTTGAGCGAGCCAAACAGAGAAGTTCGCAGGTGCCTTGAAGAAGATCTTTGTATCTTCTCCAGCCACTTAAAAAGGGAAGTGGGGATATTATAGACTGCTGATTGATCAATTTGATTGAGTTTTTTGAGGAGGTGATGAAGGGGATCGATGATCTGCCCTTCTAGGTGTATGTGCTGATTTGGCCTTGCATAAGAAGTGAAGTATCAAATAGTTCTAATTTTCCAATCCTGCACTTTTTAATAGCTCAGTTCTAGGACAGCGCAAATCCCTTGCAGTTAGAACTTCCTCAAAGATTTCGTGAAAGAAAAACTGAAGCATTAAATTGGTTACCTAAACCTCATTGCTCTGACTGCAATCAAAAGAGAAAACACTGGAAAATACTCATAAAATCAGTGAGCATCTATGTAGGGAGAAGCAGGAAACTTTGAGTCAATGAAGCTTCACGTACATTGGAAAAGTGAGAAAGCAAGCGTTTTATGGTGCAGAGAGGAGAGCAGAGACTATAGCGAGTGTCTGTGATAAAGTGGAGACCAGAAGAGTTAAAGTAACAATTATTAATCTCAGCGGGAAGGACATGGTGTGGTGGCCAGTAAATATGGTGTCCTTTGAGAGCAGCTGCTTCATGACTCGAGAGTTCCAGGTTCGATCCCAAACTCAGATGGTGTCTATGTGGAGGTCGCTTGTTCTCCCTATGACCATGTGTGGTTTTCCACAGGAGCTCCTATTTCCTCCCCCTCTTTGTAGACATGCCATGAGTAGGAAGGTGACTCCGTGAGGAGTTGAGCACGTGAGAGAGAGTGGGTTAACAGGAAATAGGCGGGAGATTAGGATTGATGAGGAACACTGCCGGAACATGGCAAATACCTAATGGATCTAGTGATCTGCTTCTGTGTCATAAAAAGTAAGTGCAAACTGGCAGTCAAGACAGAAATCCAAAGCCACCTCTGTGGAGAGGAAAGAGTGTTACCTTGACAGGTTTAGTGCGCACATTATCCCACAACACTCTGGATTTCTCTGTCCCACCCCCCTTCTCTGCAACTTAAAACGCACTTATTTTCTCAACTTTCCATTTCTGATTAACAGCCAGTGACCTGAAGGCTTAAACTCTGTCTTTCTCCTGGTATGCGTGGTTTCTCCAGCATTTGCTGTTTTTGTCTCCAATGACAATAACCTGGAGAGAGACGGAAGAATCGCAGTGAGCCGATCCACCACCACGGACGCACATCGAGAGGAAATGTGAGAGTGGAACTCACGTTAAACTCGTACGCGCCGACGGCAATCCCAGAGGCAGCACCTGTGCCAGCTAATCCAATGAAATGTCCACTTCCCACATTGCTGGCAAAGAGTGAGGCTCCAATCTAATTGGAGGAGACATCAGTTTTAGAGCCCGCAGCGTCATAACCTATGGTCATTCAATGAAGTCACAGATCACCATACTCACCGGCCACCACACCATGTCCTTCCCAGCTAGAAAGTAGCCCTTCACTGTGTTTCTCTTTGTCCTGTACATAGACTGATATAGACATAGGATAGTAAGATCACAGTCACAAGTTGATCCACATATTCCCCTTCACCTTCGACTGACTCTCAGAACTTGCCTGTGATTTGTGCAGGCTGCTTGCCACATCAAAGCTCGAAGGAAAATGCAAAGACCTTCTGGCTCAGACATGTTCATCCACAGGATCATCCCTGGCATGTTTGTAATACACTTCTGACTATTCACACTCCCTTGGTCTGGCCTTGATGCCTAAAGCCCTTTACCTTCAGGTGCAGGTGCTTTCAACTTCCTTTGAAACGTGTGGCCAAATCCACTCCATCCAGCGTTGCCTCAGACTGTTTCACAAGCACTTGCTAATGCCCTTATCTTTTGGTCATGCACCTACCGTTCATTAGAAACCACTGCCTAGAGAATAGGCCCATTTGCTTGTGAGTTTTATAGCACATGTTGTTGAGTGTAGGATTCAGGAACCATGCACATTTACTTTGGCCTGGGTACCTGTGTGCTCACAGTCAAGGTTCCCCCGGCAGCTGTGGCCAGCCATTGAAACTATCTATGTGCGCAATGTCCATGCCTCTCTTTAATGGCAACAATTTGTATGCAGCTTACTACTTTAGTTGTCTCTCTCAGTTCCACCTTACTTGGTGAATCACAGGGCTCCTGCTCTCAATACACTTGACTGCCCACTTCTCAGGGCTGCTCAAGATCATCTATGGCTGTAGAGGCTGATGCAGCTCAGTGGGACCTTTATCCCATGCTCTGCTCAGCAACCATGCTCTGCACCTCATTCTAGTGACCGCCATCCATCACTGGAGGGATCAAGGTGATAATGTTAGGGACTAGGAGCAGGAGTTACAGAAACTCCCATCAACAAAGACCTTCTCCCAATCCCACAAGGATACCACCTCCCACCTGGATCTCTCCATTGGACAACGCATCCCAGGCTCAGGTAGTCCAAGCTGGCATTACTGAGATGTGTGGGACCCTGAGATGGGGCATCAGTCACCTGTTCATGCCTGGGCTTCTGTCTCAGGGAGTCAACATCACCTTGAGTTCCAGTCTCCTCATCATGGGATTATTCTGAATACCGCTGCAACTCTCCATGTGGTCTCCAGCACCCTGATCGCCGCTGCTTCAGACAGGCCACCAAAGCACCATGCCCAAGAGCATGATTTCAGAGGGATTTTCCATAAACATTGGAGTCCCACGAATCTGGGCAGCCATCTATAGAACACTCAGTGCCCAAGAGGGATCCACTTGACTTCCCTATCGGGAAAGAGTCGGCTCATTCCTTCCCTGGGGAGGGGTGTGGGGTGTGGGGTGTGGGGGTGGGGGGTTGGGAGGTGGAGTGGGTCATCAGAAATTGTTCCCAAGGGTGTTTCTGGGGGTTGATGGCCAGCTGGGAAGTGTATACTCTTGAGCTCCTGCTTCCTCATCCAAATGTTATCTTAAACAGTTGTCAGCACTTATACGCTAATGGGAGAACAAGAGTTCTGGTGCCTCTGTCAGTTCGGGGTTTGCATGGTAGCTAAACCTCACCAGTGTACAATCCAGGGATTTGCGGCCAGTGGCGTAGCCCAGAGGGAGGTACGAAGGGAAGGCTTCTTAGGGGGGAGCTCCAGAGAGAGGGGGCCCAGTGCTGGGAGGTCTAATGAGCAGAGAGACAAAGGCAGGAGCTCCAGAGGGAGAAGCCACTGAGGGAGGGACACTAATAGTGGGAGGAGACTCAGTAAGAGGAGCACTAGAGTCCAAAGAGTGGCAGAGAGAGGAAGTATCTGGATGGGGATTTCCCAGATGATGACTGGCAGCAGCACCTCCCACAGTGCTCAAGAGGGAGGTGGTCACTCTGGGGGATGCGAGGGTGCTTCTTCTACCTGCTGGGTGAGCCCCCACCCAGAGAGCAGCAGGTGAAGTCAGCAGTGGGGTGCCCCGAGCCTTTCACCAACAAATCACGGGCAATGGTGCGGTGCCTGCTGTGGTTCTACACTTGACCTGCTTCCTTCCACTTTCAGTGCATGGCCCATGAGAACCTCTTGCCCTGGAGGTGCCGCTCCAGATGCAGCTTGGGCCGACTGAAGCTTTCATCTGGGACAGCCACCCGTTGCGCCCGGGTGAGCCTGCTGTTGGAGAGTCTGGGGTGGGAGGGGACCAAGTGACCGCTTGAGGTTGATGAAGCTGCACCCAAGTGGCCTCTTAGGGGACTGGGTGAAACACTCTGCTGTTCATACAGATCCCTCCCCCATCTCTTCACCCTGCTGAGCTGGGGACATACGGCAGGTGGACTCCTTGTTATGTACCTGGTCCATGCCAGCAACCTCCTCAGCTTGCCGTGTCACCGCTTAAGCTCCTCCTTACCCTACTCCATGCACCTGTCATCCATACCCCCATTCCTGCTCCCAGTGAAAGCTGGCTTCAGTGATGGGCACTTACCCAGAGTCCGACAGACAAGACAAATAACAAATACACAACCAGAACCACAATGTCAGCCACTTCCAGCAGCTGGTCTTCTGGCACAGCTTGCCCAGGGTCCACCGTGATGGTTGGGCTGCTCATTGCATTTACCACGGTTCCTTCCCTCCACAGATTTGTCGCCATATCTTCCCTTCGATCAGAGCTGAAAAGCGAATCAAATGAGTTTTCTTATAGAGTGAAATGATTACAATTCTCTGTCAATAAATCAAACAACACCTTATAACTTGTGCAAGCTGGATGTTTTGTCAGAGACAGTGTCACTGCTTGCTGAACCTTGCTTTTTACCTGGGCTGAAGTTATTTTTAGGAGGGAATCATGCAAGGGTGCTGAGCTATACTGCCTTGCTATTATTATACGCTGAGTTACTGCGTGAAGTGGTGGACAAATCTTCCTATCCCCCATGAGATCAAATTCCAAGCTTTGCTGTTATTAAGTAAAGAAAGAAATTAACTCGCAGTTAAAGTTTGTTTACTTTATACATAGTTAGCTAGTGCATCAATACGTGTAAAAGACAATTGAACTTTGGAGCTCTTTTACAGTTTCTCCTTATCTTCCAGCCAAACAGTAAAGGCCCTGTCCCACTTTCCCGAGTTACTCACAAACTCTCCCAAGTTTTCCCCTTGATTCGAACTCGGAGAATTACGGTAATAGCCAGCCGTAGGTACTCGGGGCCATTTTTTTTTCTTGTGGACATTTTTCAACATGTTGAAAAAACGTCCCGACTTACCCGATGTCCTGATTTCCTACAGCTGGCATTACGAGCCGCCACAAAACATCTACGGACTCCTACGGTCTCCTACCGACATTCCCCGACATTCTCCGAGTTCGAATCAAGGGGAAAACCCGGGAGGGTTCGTGAGTAACTCTGGAAAGTGGGACAGGACCTAAACTTGCAGAATGTTCCTGCCTGCTGCAATTCATGTTAGCCTCCAGTTCCACAGTGTGCCAACACCGGCTTCCTGTCTCTCAAGCTCACATTATGGGGTCTATGGTAACACACAGTTAACAACCTATGAAGGATGGATGGAGTTCTCAGAGTCTCAGCAACCAATTGGACTTTGCCGGCAGCTAGAACTTTATCTGAACATTGTGCATCGGCTTCTCTTGAAACTTCCCCTCTGCTAGCAGCAGTAAATGGAAAGTAACCAAAAGTTGCTTAATGTGATTGAGGCCACACCTTCGGCAACCTCTGGCCTGTATGTGTCCTCATGGACTTAGACTCAATGATGCTTGATCATGAATTGAAAAAAGACCATGCTGATACTAAAAACCTGAAATAAAAAACATAAAACACTGGAAACATCAAAGCTTTAAGAATCAGAATGAATCAGAATGCCTTTTTATTGTCACTACACACATGTACAGTGAGATTAAAAACTGCTCCTACTCAGTGCAAAAACAAGACAAAAAGGGGGGGGGAGGGGATAAGGTGCACAGTTTCTGCAGCACTATATACATATCTATAAAAAGACAATGGATAAATAGAATGGATAATAGGATTCCTATATCCAGTATGGGTTACAGTTACAGTACAAATTACAGTAGGTGGATAGATGAAAGTCCGGGGGTGAAGTCAATGCATGTGTGAGTTCAGGGAGATGATGGATTTTGGAAAGAAACAGGACACTGGTAACTGAATGGCATCACAGAGAAATAGCATCACAGGATGGTTGGAGTCATACTTTATACACAGGGAGATGATCCATCTGAAGTGACCCATCCATTATGTTTGAAACTGCCCCATCTGTCAAATATTTGCACTACGCTTTGCCAGGAAGAGCCGAGCTTTGCTTTAACTTGCTCGTCTTTCCTTACTTCCAGATATTAATTACCTAATCCCACTGTCTAGGGGTCCCACAGTTACCCAAGAACTGTCTTATCTTTATATATCTGTTTGACCAATTTGTGGTTGAAATGCTTGTCATCCATTGTAATATGTTGGGCAGGATGGAGGTCAGAGAGAGTGGAAGGGCGAGCAGGAGAGGGGTGACGAGCTGGATGTTGTGGAGCACACCCAGAGAGTAATCCTACTGACAGACTACATTGCCAAGGAAGTGCCTACAGGTGAGAAGACAAGGTCAAATCATTGTTAGACACATGACATAACGGCCATGGGAGGAAATGTCAGTGCAAGTGATTTATAGCCTCTGAACACTGTAGATGCACAAAAGTGACTGATGGTGGAGAAGGCTGGAGGAGGCTAGTGCACTTCACTGTGTCGAGGATAGTGGGGCAGCTCAAGGAAGTCAAGTCATTACAATCGCATGGGGTGTAACTGAAGACGTTGTTTCTATGGTGAAACGTGGTTTGAGAGATTCAAGGCTGGCAAGGATGCAGGTCCAATGGTTAGAATGGCAGATTAGAATGCCGAGGAAAGAGAACAATTAATAAAAATTAGCATAGTTGGGGAGCTGGGTAGAGAATCTGTGTGCTTGGTAGTTTAGTGAGTTTAGGAGAATGGGAGCAGGACGTGGGTTCCTAGACAAGATTGTCTCAAATAATAAGGGGTAACAGGGGAAAGCCGGGAGGGAGGGGAGGAGGGGACTGGGCATACGGGTGACTCCTCCATCCTCAGTGGGCGAGTCCTCGGTCCACGGTGTGGCTGGCTGGGATACTCCAGGAGCATGGATCGCCGAGTGACCCTTTAGTAAGTTGAGTAATAGGCTAAAGAGCAGGACTTGCAGCGAAGTGATTTCTGGCTTATTTCCAGTACCACATGTTAGTGAGGGTGCGACTCGACTTCCGACCCGACTTCCGAGGCTCGGCCGTGGGCCAGTGGGCGACATCATCGTCGGGAGCTCGCAGGTCAGAGGTTGGTGACCTGTTTTTCCGGAGCTCCCGCAACAACAGCTTCGTCTGCTGGACTTGAGGGGGCGGCAGCTTCAACAGCCCCGGGCCGCGGAGTTTGAACCAGCCCATTCGCGGAGCTTGGATTCAGCCGCGGGACTTGCTTACCATCACCCAGCGGGGTCACAACATTGGAGGGCTTGATCGCCTCAGAGCAGAGAGAGAAAAGCAGGGAAGAGACAAGGACTTTAAGACTTTTGCCTCTTGACTTTTGTTGAGTGTGTGTTTTGTTATTTATTCTATGTTATGACTGCAGGCTAAACCATTTTGTTGTACTGAAAAGTGCAATGACAATAAAATTGAATCTGAATCTGTACAAGAAGATAGGGCACATAAAATGCAGATGCAGGGGACAGGAATTCAGATTTCTGGACCTTTGGGAATCTCTTCTGGGTCAAAGATGACTTGTACAAGAGGGATGGGTTGCACCTGGCAAGCAGGTTTTCTAGTGCTACACAGGTGGATTTAAACTAAATTGTTAGGAGGGTCTTATCCTATGTAGGACCAAAGCAGGTGAGGCTGGGAGTCAAAAAGGTGATGAAAGAAAGTTCAGTGGGCAGAATAGTCAAGAGAATGACAGGGAGAGAGGAAGCACTGTTAGTTTGAACTGCACATTTTAATGCAAGAGGCTTGATGGGTAAGGCAGATGAACTCAGGGCGTGGATATGCATGCATAACCAGGACTTCGTAGCCATTTTAGAAACCTGGTTAAGAGAGAGACAGAATGACAGCTTAATGTGGCTGTGATAGTGGTCTGAAAAAGGGTCTTGACCCAAAATGCACCCATTCCTTCTCTCCAGAGATGCTGCCTGTCCCGCTGAGTTACTCCAGTACTTTGTGTCTATCATTGACACCTTAATGTTGCTACAGGAGGTGGGGGTAAAAGAGGAGGGGGTGTTGCTTTCTTGATTAAGAAATTACATAACTAATGGTTTGTCCCTGTAACCTAGACTCGACGGCCTGAGCTATAGGGAGAAGTTGAGCAGGCTAGGACTTTATGCCTCGGAGTGCAGGAGGATGAGAAGCGATCTTATAGAGGTGTAAAAGATCATGAGAAAATAGATAGTCTGAGTAAAAGACTGATTTACCCTAAGTAAATCATGAACCAGAGGGCCACTTTTTATATACAAAGGGTGGTAGATATCTGGAACAAGCTGCCAAAAGAGGTAGTTGAGGAAGGTTTTATCAAAACATTAAAAAATATTTGGACGTGCATGGATAGGAGAGATTTAGAAGGATATAGACCAAATGCAGGCAGGTGGAACTAGTTGGTCAGGGCGTGTTTCCATGCTGCATAACTCTATGACACTCTGCCACTCAAGCCCAACCCATCCCAACATTGTCCATCAGTCCACCCACCCCAGCCCCACGCATCAGCCACCCATCCTAATATTGCCCATCAGCCCCACCCACAAACTGTATCCTCTTTTTGAAGTACAACGTTGACAGCCCAACAGAAGACGAAAGGGTTTCGCAGGAGGTTAGAGGTCGAGCTGCCTGAGAGGACTGGAATGAGGGAGAAATAGCACAAAGATGCAACTGAGGCCAAAGAAAAGATGGTAGACAAAAATGCTGGCGAAACTCAGCGGGTGAGGCAGCATCAATGGAGCGAAGGATGGTTTCGGGTCGAGACCCTTCTTCAGAAAAGAAGAATGATGTGTGTGAGAGTTGACCAGCAACCAAAATATACAGTACTAATAACCACAAAATGAATGCAGTATAAAGAAGGGAAGGTACAATGGGGTTCCATTTGAGGTTCTACTGAAGTTGGAGAACGGTTGATAAAAGGAACATGTATGGGTTAGCAGTACAAAGTCTGGAGCCTATCAGGTCCAGCACACAAAGTCCGTGGGTGGATTTAGAGGACCTCCAGTAGAGGTATTTCTGTGGAGTTTGAGGGTCAGCTAGTGAGGAGTGTCAGACTTAGGACTGAGTAAAGAGTAGAATGGAGCAGATCGAAGATTCCCATAAAACTAAAAAGTAGTGGAGGAATTACCTCATCCGAAGTCATAAAACCAATGTCCAGAACCAAACCTCGAGCACAGTTGATAAACTGGTTGAACTGGTATTTTGGTCAGAAGAACAGAGCTGGTGATCAGAAGCTGATTCAAAGTCAGGTCAGAGGCAGCACACAAACAGCATAGGTTGGTCACCTAGTAACTGAACCAAAAACAAAGGCACGGCAGCTGATTTTTACTGTAGTTTAGGGTGGCCCAGAGCAGACGTGCCAATTTGATGTCCAGATTAGTCCTGGAATGGGGAACTGATAGACGATGCATTCATCATTTGGTTGGAACATATAAGAGAGCAACACAGTGATGGCCTGGAATGTGCAGAGCTACAAAGGAGTGAAGGCAGAGAACGCTACAAACACCCAACAGGTCAGGAAGCACCTGTGGAGGAAGAAACAGATAACGTTTCAGCTTCAACAGCTCCTGACTCATTCTGATGAAAACTGCAAAACTGTCATCGGTTTGTGCTTGGTTCCTCTAATGTAGAGAAGATTTTGTGGAAGTACGGTCGTTTTTCCGGTTATACGGAAATACGGTTATATTGTACGGTGGGAAATAATGGACTAATACCTATTCTGGGCCAAGAGATTCCCTCCTCTAAACCTTCTTCATGTAAGGGCTCAGTTCCATTCTCCCGGATTCTCCAGTATCATCGCATTCTAATAACATTGGCTTTCCACACCAACTCCATAATGTTGGTGGTCTTAATGTGGAGTGTGCAGGCCAGATGGAAAGTCAAGCAGAATGGCCTATGAGTTTGGGGGAGGGAGGGGAGGGGGTAGGTGGTGGGAACGAAGTCTCCTCAGTTCAGAATCCTCCGGCGGGGGGAAACCAATTTTAAAAATACACATGGTGCCGGAGTAACTCAACGGGTCAGGCAGCATCTCTGGAGAACATAGATAGATAGTGTTTCAGGTTGAGATGATTCTTCAGACAGATTATGGTGGGGAGGTGGGGGGGAGGAAGCTGGAAGAAAGGTGGGGGAGGGCAAAATCTGGCAAGCGATAGGTGGATACACGCGAGGAGGTTTCTGATTGGCAGATGGTTGAACAAAGACCAGAGATAAAAGACAAAATGTGTAAGATAAGGATAGCAGAAGCATAATTTATGAATCCAGAGGAAAAGGACAGAGGGAGGGTAAAGAGAAGATATGGATATAAATCTAGGTGGGTCATAGGGAAGAGAAGGGTGGGGGGGGGGGGTCAAGCAAGAAGGAGGGGAGTTTATTTGTAGGTTAGTTATCTAAAATTGGAGAATTCAATGTTCATACAATTAGGTTGTAATCTACCCAAGTAGAATATCAGGTGCTGTTCCTCCGGTTTGCGTGTGGCCTCACTCTGGCAGTGGGGAACAGAACAGAAAGGTCAGTATGGGAATGGGAGGTGGCGTTAGAATGATTAGCAATGGGGAGATTCAACTGGCCTTGGCGGAGTGAGCACAAATGTTCAGCAAAACGGTCGCCTAGTATAGACTTAGCCTCGCCGATGTAAAAGAGGCCACACTGAACACCAAATGTAATAGGCGAGGTTAGAGAGGTGCACATGATCCCCTGTCTCCCAAGAAAGACTGCTGGGGTCCCTGGATGGAGGTGAGGGAGGAGATATAGGGACAGGTGTTACATCTCTCTAGGTACGGCACAGTGGTGCAACAATAGAGTTGCTGCCTTATAGTGCCAGAGACTCGGGTTCAATACTGACTCCAGGTACTGTTTGTCAGGAGTTTGTACATTCTCATTGCGACCATGTGGGTTTTCTCTGGGTGCTCCAATTAATTCCCACACTCCAAAGACGTACAGGTTTGTAGGTTCATTGCCTTTGTTAAAAATTGGAAAATTGTCCCTAGTGTGTAGGATAGTGTTAATGTACGGGGTGGTCGCTGGATGTGGACTAGGTGGGCCAAAAGGCCTGTTTCCAAGCTACATCTCTAAAGTCCAAATCTCCTGCAGTTGGAGGAAAGTTCCTGCAGAGCTGTTGGCATGTGTGGGAATGGATGAGTGACCAAGCAGATGCAGAGGAACCAGTCTCTGCAGAAGGTGGAAAGCAGTGGGGATGGGAATGTTTGACTGGTGCAGGAATATCACGTTGAATGTAACGGAAATGTTGAAAAATGATGTGTTGGATGCAGGGGCCAGTGGGATGAAAGGTAAGGTCCAGAGGAACACTATCCTTGTTCTTTCTGGAATGAGAGTGAGAGCAGAACTACGGGACACAGAGGAGACGCAGGACATAGAGTTTGTGTTGAGGTCTGAGTTCTTTCAGCTGCGGAGTTGCACGGCATTGAAGCAGGCCCTTTGGCCCACCATATCAATGCATACTATGATGCTTATCTCCACAAATCCCAATATCCTGCATTAATTCCATAACCCTATGTGCCCTGCTCATTCAAATACCTGAAAAATGCTTCTTAAATGTAATTACTATTTCCACCTTCACCGTCTCCTCTGCCAGCTCATTCCAGATACCCACTACTCTTTGTGTGAACAACTGACCCCTCAAATTCCCTATGAGCTTCCTTCCTCTTACCTTGCCCTCTAGTTTTAGACACACTTGCATGAAAAACAGACTAAGCATGTCGATCTCTAGTTTACACTGTTGCCTTTCTAAAGCAAGGGCACAACATTGAGTTATCGTTCAATCTTCCGGAACCTCACCTGTGGCTTAGTTACAGAAATCTCTGCCAGGGGCTTAGCAATCTTCAGTTCCCACAACATTCTACAACACACGTGGTGAGACCCACAGGAATTATCTACCTCAAGATCACCAACACTTTTTCTTAATTATCTTTTTGCTCTTAATATATCTAAAGAATCTCTCAGGATTCTCATTTACCTTATCTGCCCACGATATCCCATGGCCCCTTTTTGCCCCTTTAACTTCCTACTTTATATTCCTCAGAGGATTCACTTGATCCCAGCTACAAATACCAGACAAATATCTCTTGTTAATCAAGGTTCCTTAATCTTGTCAGTCTTCCTTTCAAGAATACATAAGGTATAGAGGCCCTCATGGATTTATCCACCTCCACTTTGCTGACAGGATCATGGGGAACTTTTAAAAGCTTTCTACTTGCTTCACCTCTTTACCTTCAAACAACCTCTCCCAAACAACATTTGAAAGTTCTTATCTGATGCCATCAAAATTATCCTTTCCAAAGTTCAGGACTTTAACAAGTCATAACCTTTTTCCATGACCATATTGAAACTAATAGAATTATGGTAATTGGTCCCAAAAAGCTCTTGCAGTGACACTTCAGCCACTTGCCCAGCCTCATTTTCCAAGACAAAATGTGCACTCATGCCATAAAGTCACACTACCCTTGGGGAATGCAACAAACCTCATTAATACAGACTCAAATTAGCACTTTCAGCTGGATTTCTCCAGCACATCTATGCATAAACCCCACTCCCTCAGCACTTCCAATCCTGGCCTATCAACCTCTCTGAACTCAGCATGAATTCAGCAAATAAAATTGTGCCTTTTCTGGGCACTATGCCCCATGGAAGGATATATGCACCTAACCAGTTGGTGAGTACAATTTATTTTTAATCCTGCAATATAAAATTTACAACTGAGATATACTGTATGCGCACAAAATTTTCAGATAGTTTCAATGATTCAGCTGAACTACAGACTCTGTAACCTCACAGCGCAAAGTACAGCACTCTTAGCATATTTATCCTATTGACGCAACTATATGTACTTATCTGTGAATGTTTATAGCACTGCATCCCTGGGACAGGAGATAGTCATCTAGCTATGCATGATAAGGAATTTTATAGGAACATCATGGAGTACTTTTGGACAATTCCAGTGCAAGGCATATTTTGATTTACACTACACAACTTGGTTACCACAATAAAACAGAGTGCTTGCATGGCTACACAGACATCGAGATTTCATGTTTTGAACTATTAAGAACAAACCTTGACGTGTGTAGAGGCAACTGAGAAAGTCCTTGTGATTTCAATGTATTTATTGTCTCGTGAGCTGGCTTAGAAGCTGGTACAAAATGGGTTCTTTGTCATTTACGATGGGATTTAGTCCCACAAAATCTTCACTGTTCAAAGTCCAATTGTGATATGGCTCAATGCACAGTTAGTGAAAAGTGTGCAGCACCAACTAGAGTCTTTGGAAAATAAGCATTTATTTTCCACACAACTGTGGGATTCACACTCATAACTACCAAAATTAGTTACCCTTTTACTATTTTAAACCAAGAGCCACAAGCAACATTAACTGATGAGATGAGTGGCAGTACCACATTGCTTGCAGGTTTGCCCGCTATTGTGTTTTGATGCTTCTTTGGAGCTTATTAAATGACCTTCAACTTTCAGAACCCCAGCCCGACCAAATATCCTTCCTTCCACCGGCAATAAACTATTTTTTTTTTTTTTTTTTAAAGAGTAAAAGGTAAAACCTTACCTGCACTGAATGTAGGTTCAATTTTCCACCTTGCTGCTTGCAGTAATGTCGGATCAGAAATCTGCAGTTCCAAAGGTTACTAACTTAGGCTCATCAACCGTCAACCTTTTAGACAATTTCCTGACCCTTTCTTTCTTTAGTTGGTCACTAGCTTCCAGGTTTTCAACACAGCTAGGATATATTCATACAATACTTCTATTTTGCTTTTACACTAAACCAATTATTCAGTGCTGGTGCAGCATTTGATACTACAAAGCAGAAATTTTGGAGAATTTGATATGTTCTGCTCAGTTTGTCGAACAGGAGGAATTGAGTAGTCTGCAGTTGCTTCCTCAGGACAGACTTGCATATTAACACTGGAACAAGAGTGGGAAATGTATCCCCTTCTGCATGTTTGCCTTTCAGTGAGATTTCAGCTCTCTCCATATACTGGCGCTGCACTTTTTCACCTACCCATTAACATCATTAGTTAACAAAATTTAACATTCATATTTTTAAACGTTGCTGCTTTATCATTTTAACAATATGGGACATACAATTTCTGTAGTTTTCAACGAGGAAAGCAAAATTCTGTGAAGAAACATACCAGTAGAACCGAGAGAGGGAAAGAGGTTTTATCCATGATTTTTATATCACCAAAGGCACAATAATTAGAATTGTCATTTCTTTTTCAGTGATAATTTGCCCATTTTCTCTCCTACATTTGGGATTCCTCTTTACGTCACCCCCAATGCAGACCATTTGTACATTTTAGAGTTACAGTCCCACTTGACAAATACTTCCATTCTTGTTTTATCATTCCACTTTGCTTGTTTGCGTGCATCCCACCTCCAGGGCTGTAGCTTTTAAAAGAAGTCAGCAGCTTGGACTCCTCACATCCCGCATCTGCTCTAAATCCTACCCTGGCCCTCGGTCAGAACCATGAGGACACACGTTGCTGTGTCGAGGATGTCACCAGATCACAGTGTTAATTTCAAAACCGGGATTCCGACTAACTTTTATTGCCAGCTTTAATTACTAACACGTACAATACAAAGTGAAAAATTAAACTCGTTCTGCGCATCAATAAGCATGAACCCAGTCTCCAGCAGCAACAGTTTTATTAACAACGGAATAAACATATTTAGTCAGAAGACACAGATCTGATATCCAGCAGGAAATCACAGAGTGGTTAGATCAGTTCTAACCAGAACTTGACTGCCCAAGGGAATCAGATGTTTGGTCTCCTTCACATTCCCCAGTCAGATTGTATCCAGTTTCCAGGTGGCATCATTTACTTAGTGTCCAGTGGATGCACTAGATTATACAAAATTTAAGACATTGAGCCGTATATTAAGGTGAGGGAGGCAAGAGTTAATAGTAACTTTAGGGGAAACTTTTTATTCAAAGGGTGGAAGGCGTATGGAATGAGCTGCCAGAGGATGTAGTTGAGGCAGGTACTATCATAACATTAAAAAAACATTTGGACAGGTACATGGATAGGTTATGTGTAGAAAGGTATGGGCCAAACGCAGGAAAATTGAACTAGTGTAAGTGGGGCATGTTGTCCGATGTGGACAAGTTTGGGCCGAAGGACCTGTTTCCATGCTGTATAACTCTATTTGCCACAGCAGAAGGAATGAAGCAGCAAGAGCAATATAATGCTGTGATTCTTAACTTGCCAAAACTCTGTCATGCCAAAGTGAAACAGCAAATGGTGCTCAGAGCTAGTGCCTTCAGAGGTTAAACAGTGCAGGGTTTGAATCCTCATATACACCTTGCTTATGCTTTGTGGATCTGCTTATTATGGTTCATCAATTTGTTGGCAACATGGTGCCTCCTTATAAAAAGGATGGTGCACTGCATAGGCAACAGGTTCAAGCTCAGACCTGTACCGACATAGGTGAGAGAGTTAAGTAGCTATAATGCCTTATCATTGTCCAGTTGCACATGATCATGAATGAAACCATGTGGGCATCAGACCTCCACAGATGAATTACCTGTGCACATCCACTTTAGAGGCTCATAAAGCATAGAACATAAAACAATACAACACAGGAGCAGGCCCTTCAGCTCACAATGTTTGTGCTGAACATTATGCCAATTTAATCTGATGTCATTAGGCTGCACATGAACCATACCCTTGCACTTGCACCATTTTCTGCACTTACGTGTGCCTATCTAAAAGCCTCTTAAACACCACTATCGTAACTGCCACCACCCCTGGCAATGTGTTCCAGTCCCCCACCACTCTTTCTTTAAAGAAACTGCCCTGCACATCTCAAGTAAACCTTCCCCCTCTCACTTTATACCTATGCCCTCTAATGTTGGACATGTCTATCCTGAGAAAAGGGTTCTGACTGTCTACCCTATCGATGCCTCTCTTAATTTTATATATTTCTATCAAATCTCCCCTCAACCTCGGACATTCGAGAGAAAATAATCCATTTAACGAACCTTGTAGCTGAAACTCTCTAATCCAGACAGCATTCTGGTAAACCTCCTCTGGGACGTATTTTAAACAGAGAATGATAGTGCCTGGAATGCGCTGCCAGTGAAGGAGTCGGGAAGGCAGTCTCCCTCCTGGGGCAGATTTGGAGGGATGGGATGTGGTCTTGGAGGGGAGCATGATCCTCAAACTGCAGAGCGTCTTGGATAATACAGCTCACCCCCTCCATGACACACTAGTCAACCTGAGGAGTACCTTCAGCAACAGACTGGTCCCACCAAGATGCAGTACAGAACGCCACAGGAGACCCTTCTTCCCCATGGATATCAAACTGTACAACTCCTTCCCCTTCTGTCGTGGGGTGGACAGACTCCCCTCCCCCCCGCCCTCCCCAAATCTTTGCACATCCCCAATCCTTTCCACACGTCACTTTAATTTCATGTTTCATGCATCTTGTGTTTTTTGACCGTTGGCAGATCAATTTCCCTCCTGGAATAAATAATGTTCTATCATATCGTATCATACCGTAGAGGTGATGGTGGAAGCAGATATGCTGTTTAAGAAGGTTTTAGATAGGCACATAGATATGCAGAGAAGCAAGGGATTTGGAATATGTGTTGACAGAGGAGACTAGTTTAAATTGGCATCATGTTTTTCTGTGTTGTACTGTTCTATGTTGATACTGTTGTGTTCTGTGTTAGGCAGAGATCATCCTCAGTACAATTCAGATGAGGGATCTCTATGCCTGTTTCACAACAGATCTGGATAAAGAATCACTCACGAATATACAAGATGAAGTGCATGGAAAAGTGGGTTGAGTTGAAATAAAATGTTAGTTCAATGAAAGGTTGTGTGCCATAATCTGAGGGACCATATCCAAAGAGCTTAATATGTGCTGAAATGTTTTGTCTCCTCCAGATCCACATCCATTCAGCACATTAATCCAATCAGTAAGGCACTACGTGCTGGACAAACAAGGGAGCTCCATTATATTAAGAGAAGTAAATAAATAAGATTGGTATTTTTCCATTTTATAAATGTTACATTATTTAAATAAATAATATTTTCAGCCACAAAGCTAACAGGGAACAATTCAACCTTTCCAATAAAGTTTTATCTTTCTACTTCTACTTTCTACTTCTTCTGGAATCTTTGTAGATACTTAGCAAATCCCAAACAGAGCACCTTGAGAGAGCTCTGTATTACCGAGTAACTCCAGTAAAATACAACAGGGCTAAACACTTGCATAAGAGCTAATTTTCAGAACCTTCTTTCCACTTCATTCATTCTCGTTCCTGTTCCAAAGTTACATGTGGATGTTCATCATGTTCAAATATGAGAAAGGAATAGAATGGGAGGGAGTTGGATTCATTGTGACCGAATGACTAGAGATTCTACAAGTAATAATACAAATGTTTAGTCATAACATTAATACAGACAGTGTTGATAATAGTACTGCAGTAGATATATGTATGTTGGGTTTGAAAAGTCCTTCATGGCAGTACCTCTGAACAGATTAATGAATAAGGTCAGAGAATGCAGTCAGAGGACAAGCATTGCTTGAGGGGTGCAAGTCAGAAAGCAGAGGGTGGTGTAAAGGTAGCCATCCGGCATGGAAGAAGGCCATGGAAGTGGGACCTCAACTATTCACAACTTATATTAACACTTTATACCCCGGGATCAGCAACACAATTTCTCTATTTACAAGCAATGCAACTAGAGGGGCAGTTAACACCCTGAGGACAGCTCTGAATTACAGGAGGACATTAATATACTCGCGGAAGGAGTAAGTAGTTGGCAAATGAAGTATGACACGTGTAAATGCAAGGTAGTGCATTTTGGTTGGATGAAATGTCCCTTATAACTTGTAAGATAATAGTCTAGCTTCAGTCATAGAACAAAGTGATATCGGACACCTGTCACTGGAGGTCAGATCACAGACTAGCAACGCCTTAAATAAAGAAAACCATGATATACCACATATAGTTCAATTTACCATATGGTGATGCACAGAGACTAGAGTGAGCAGAAGGATTTACAAGCATTATACATTTGGGGTATGGATGAACAGATTGGATTTCATTTTACTTGAAATATTAAGATGGTGATAACCTAATAGATGTCTTGAGAATGGTGAAAGCATTGACAAAGAGAATGTTTGCACTTGTGAGGAGGAGAAGATTTGGAGGCCAATATATTGGTTGTCCAAGAACATGTGTCTTATATCTGGACTTTCAGAAGGCTTTCGACAAGGTCCCACATAAGAGATTAGTATGCAAACGTAAAGCACACGGTATTGGGGGTTCAGTATTGATGTGGATAGAGAACTGGCTGGCAGACAGGAAGTAAAGAGTAGGAGTAAACGGGTCCTTTTCAGAATGGCAGGCAGTGACAAGTGGGGTACCGCAAGGCTCAGTGCTAAGTCCCCAGCTATTTACAATATATATATATATATATATTAATGATTTGGACGAGGGAATTGAATGCAACATCTCCAAGTTTGCGGATGACACAAAGCTGGGGAGCAGTGTTAGCTGTGAGGAGGATGCTAGGAGGCTGCAAGGTGATTTGGATAGGTTGGGTGAGTGGGCAAATGCATGGCAGATGCAGTATAATGTGGATAAATGTGAGGTTATGCACTTTGGTGGCAAGAACAGGAAAGTAGACTATTATCTGAATGGTGGCCGATTAGGAAAAGGGGAGATAAAACGAGACCTGGGTGTCATGGTACACCAGTCATTGAAGGTAGGGATGCAGGTGCAGCAGGCAGTGAAGAAAGCGAATGTATGTTAGCATTCATAGCGAAAGGATTTGAGTATCGGAGCAGGGAGGTTCTGCTGCAGTTGTACAGACCCTTGGTGAGACCACACCTGGAGTATTGTGTACAGTTTTGGTCTCCTAATCTGAGGAAAGACATTCTTGCCATAGAGGGAGTACAGAGAAGGTTCACCAGACTGATTCCTGGGATGGCAGGACTTCCAGATGAAGAAAGACTGGATAGACTCGGCTTGTACTCGCTAGAATTTAGAAGATTGAGGGGAGATCTTATAGAAACTTACAAAATTCTTAAGGGATTGGACAGGCTAGATGCAGGAAGATTGTTCCCGATGTTGGGGAAGTCCAGAACACGGGGTCACAGTTTAAAGATAAGGGGGACGTCTTTTAGGACCGAGATGAGAAAAACATTTTTCACACAGAAAGTGGTGAATCTGTTGAATTCTCTGCCACAGAAGGTAGTTGAGGCCAGTTCATTGGCTATATTTAAGAGGGAGTTCGATGTGGCCCTTGTGGCTAAAGGGATCAGAGGGTATGGAGAGAAGGCAGGTACGGGATACTGAGTTGGATGATCAGCCATGATCATATTGAATGGTGGTGCAGGCTCAAAGGGCCGAATGGCCTACTCCTGCACCTATTTTCTATGTTTCTAGGTTTCAGAAAATTGTTTATCCAAAGCAAAGAAGTGAAACTCACTCCCATATAGATTGTTAAAGCAAACAGTGTAGATACATTGAAGAAGTGGCTGGGAAAGCTGTGTGCGAGAAAGGAATGGAGGGGTAAAGTGATGGAGGTGGAAGAGGTAAGGCAGGAGGCACGTATTTCTATGCTGTATATCCGAATTCCTCACTCAACAAAGATGTAGTAATAAGGAGAATTTTCTCTTTTTAAAATACAAATATGTGGGAATAAATTCTAGGAGTGCTTGGTGCCATACTGTCTCATGTGTGTCAGGAACAGCAGGCCCAGTGATCACAGCTCTGACTGTCAGTAACTGATGGGCTCCCCAATCACCCAGGGTTTCCAGTTTTAGTTCCTTTAATGGTAGTTCCAGGTTCACTCCCCAGTTTCCCTTCATTCCATTGTGGAAGCATTGACAATGTATGGTGACAGGCTGTTTGATCAGAGGGAACATGAGCTTCTCACACAATATCTGGACTTTCTTACAGGTGACGTTACTGACTGACAGCAGGACCTATAACTGAATATTTCCATCCCCTGCTCAGGGGCTGCAAAGATATCCTCCAGCTCTGTGAACATCTGACCAACTAATTCAATATAGGGTGGAGGGCAGGTCCAACAGGCACCTGGGCACTTGCCCAGAATCAAAGCACAAGTACTTCAGAGTTAAAAGCAGAATTCAATCGTCAACCATACAGCTATTAGCATAGTGGCATGAGGCTGTAACATGACATCTCATCTCTTATACTCAAAGGCTCAGGTCGATGAAGGCAAGCAACGGCTCGGTTCCTGTCTGCACACACCTTATCCTTAACTACTCTCCTTATCCATTGGTCAAGTGAGCTTATTGACTTTTGCCTACCTGCTCCAAGTTCAACTATGCCCATTATTATACCAGCTTGTCCTGAACTTCACTGAGATTCTGATGCTCTGGTGTTGATTCTGTAGTTTCTGTTCCATTAGTTGTTTAAGATGTGGGAACGTCCGCCTGGCAGGAAAATCAGAACGCTTCTATCAGACGTGGTCTCTATTTATAGAATTGCTACAAAGATAGGGTGCAGGAGTACCTCGGGCCTTGGTAGGGGGGGGATGAAAAACTATCGAGTTGGTGGATTCCTTTTGCGTGATATATATAATATAGTAACTGGCTTTTTTTTCTCTTTTCTCTCTTTGTCTCTTTCTTTTTTCTTTTTCTTTTCTAGGGTCTATCTCTTAACCCCCTTTCTCTAATTCTTTGACCAAGGGTTTGTTTTTTTTTTCTTCTCCCCTTTGGCACGCTCTTTCACTTTCACAACTCTTTTCACCTACTTCACTCTCTTTCTTTCTATTCTTTTTCTTTAAAAGCCATAAAATGATGGGGTACAATGATTGTAACAATATATATGTGATGTACACTGATGTATTTACCTCCAATAAATAAAAATATAACATTTTTAAAAAAAATGTGGGAATGTAAGAGTTACTAACAACGAAAGCAGTGAACAATGTGAAGCACTGGATAAAGTTTTCAGTTTTAGGACATTTGAAGAGTGAAGGGAGAGTGAAGGGAGCACAAAGTAGGAGAGCAGGGAAGGAAATACAGTACTTGCACTGCTCCTCAGCAGTGGAATCAGGTTCATCAAAGGAAGGGGAACTGATAATTAACATCCTACTGAGGAAACAGTCTTGGCTATGTTCAGCAGTTGATTTTAGTTTCTGCTCTTACTTAAGTGCCAAACATATCTGCACTATGCGAGTTGGGGACAGCCATGTGACAGGCAGCCATCATGTGTTGATTTCATCAAGCTCTGATGGTATGCTGTTATCTGGTTGATGTTGCTTCCAATTTGACATTCCTTAAACAAGCAGTGTTATTACACAAGGAGATTCCATTGCTGGGACTGTCCATCATATTACTCTATCAAGTAACATTGCACTTTTTGGAACAAAACTGTGCTGGAAATGGAGAAGCATCATTCAGGTCACCAGGCAAGTGGGGAAACCACCTTCAGGTTCTGCAGGTTCACAGAGGCCCGAGTCTCATTATATGCCCTCTGTAATGGACAAAACATCGGAAGAGTTAAGTAAACATCATGATTACATCAACATCACATAAACCTTTTAATTTTATTTGGCGTGCAACAGAAATAACTGTTCAACATGTTGGCTGAGTTAGCTGGTGTCATACTTGGGCTGTTTGTTCTATGTCACCCAGCTGTCTCAACTAGTGGATTGTGATTGATGGAATTAAGTTTTGCTGTAAAAAAGTGAGGTGCAATGTTTAACACCAGCAAGGTAAACTGTACTGGGTGTTATCTTCAGATGGTCTCAGACCTTTGGATATGCTCAATCTACAGGGACAAAGCCCCATAATGGGACTCAATACAATCCTTAATTTTATTAACCAAAAACTAAGTAACATTGAGGCCCAATGTGCGACTCTACTGGACAAAGAGAGGAGTGCTAGTGTGAACAAATCCCTCTATCAGCAGAGTAGATGCACCCATCGGAAGTTGAAATTTGAGAAAGCATTCATTCTCATGAAATAATCTCTATGTCCATCCTTCTTTCCAATTGTCCATGATGATCTCATTACATTCATTTCATGCTTTCTGACCCAGTATCTAATCTATTTACCTTGAACAGAAGATCATCTGTATTGCTTTTATTATTGCTAAATACCAATATTTTAATGCTGTTATCTTTTTATGAATCTCAACTCTCATTTAAAACCAACAGAAAACTTTGGGAAATAATTCACACATTCCCAACTATCCTATCTCCACCATCAATATACAAGAACTTGCATATATAAGAACATTTTAGCTCTCCACCACATTTCTTGAATCCTCATGGCATTCACATTGTTGGTCGACAAAGGCAAAATAGAAGCAGCAGTACAATTTGGCCATTCAAGCCTTCTCTGTCATTCAATATATCATGGCTAATCATCCAAATTTCGTAACCCGTTCCAGCTTTCTTCACATATCAGCCCTTGGGAAAACTCCTGTTTGAATATGTTTCATGATTTGGTTTCAACTACTTTCAGTGGTAGAGAATTCCACAGGTACACCATTCTTTGGGAGAAGGAATTTCTCTTTCTTTCAATCATAAATGGTCTACCTCATATACTTAGACGGTGAACCTTGGTCCTCCATTCCCTTATCATCAGGAACATCCTTCCTGCATTGAATCTCCCAGGTCCTGTTAGAATTGTGCAGATGTGATTGAGCTCTCCTCTCATTCTTCCAAACTCTCGTAAATACGGGCCTAATTTTCCCAAATTATCTTCAAATATCAGTCCTGCTGCCGCAGGGTACAAATCTGCTGAACCTTCAATTAAATTTCTGCACAGCAAGAACATCTTTCCTCAGATAAGGAGAACAAAACTGTACATTATGCTCAAGGTCACAATTGCAGCATGACAAAACCTGCTCCTGTACTCCAATCCTCTGATTGTGAGGGCCAACACACCATTTTTCTTCTTAATCATTTGTTACACCTGAATCTTCAGTTCATTGAATTGGTGAACAAGGAAACCAAAGTCTGGCTGCACCTCTACCTCTCCCAATCTATCATAATTCAGATGAGAACCTGCCTTCCTGTGATTACCAAGGCGGATAACTTCATATTTATCCACATCACACTGCAACTATGATGTACCTACCCACTTTCTCAACCGGCAGCTTCTCTGCAGTCTTCTCAAGGCTCATCCTCCCATGCAGATTGGTATCAACTGCAAACTTGGAGATGCTACATTTAATTCTCTTGTCCAAAACCTAATCCAGTGGTACTTATTAGTCACTGCCTGCCACTTAGAAAAAGATGAATTATCTCCTTCTCTTTGCTTCCTCTCAACCAACCAGCTCTCTGTTCGTGTCAGCACTTTACCCCAATCTAAATAGTGTAATGCACATGAATCATTTATGGTGGAAATTGTCAAAAGCTTTCTGGAAGTCCAATACACCACTGGTTCTGTTTCATTTTTTCCTCTCGTTACATTATTTGGAAATTTCCAGCAGTTGGATCAGGTTTACAGAGTTGGAAAGTTATGTTTGTCAAACATATTTTCCCTTTCACAATCCATGTTGACTTTGTCTGATCCTGGCCCTAGCCATGCTCTCGTTTTGCAAATACCATCGGGATTACCAGGAGCCTAAAAACAGATTCAAGAACTAGCTTCTTCCCAACAACCAGCAGGCTTGAACACTGCACAACTGTATGCACAACAATAACCACTACCTCAGCAACTGTGATCTTCCGTGGGCTGTGTCTTTGGTTGCACTACAGAATTTCAGTTTTGCATTATTATATTATTCATTTATTGTATCATCGATTATTATGTTGACTGATTGAAAAATACAACATAGAAATAGGCCCTTCAGTAGACCGAGTCCATGCCAACCATCGATCATCCATTCACACTGGTTGTTATCCCAGTTTTGCATTGACTCCCTACATACCAGAGGCAATTTATAGAGGCCAATTAACATACAAAGTCACAGGTCTTTGTGATGTGACAGGAAACCGGAGCACCTGGAAGAAACCCACGTAGCCACAGGGAGAACATGCAAACTCCACGCAGCACCAGATGTCAGTATCAAACCCAGATCTCTGATGCTGTGAGGCAGCAGTACCAGCTGTGCCAACCTGCTTTTTTGTGTGCTATTGTGTAAATGTCCCTGTTAAATGGCAACAAGTAAGAATTTCTTGTTCTTTTCCATTACACATGACAATTAAACACTCTTGTCTCCTGTCTCACTTCTCCAAGTGCTCAGCTTTTCCATCTTTTATCATGGACTCCAGCATATTCACCACCACTGATGATTACAATTCCAAATTCTCTCTCGACATACTTCTTTTTTAATGCCTCTGCCAGCCATAGCTTTCTGAATCTTATTGCCACCATACGTTTTACATCCTCTTGACCAGCCAGGCACCTTTTCTGTGACTGAACCAGGCAGTTAGATGTGGGGTGGACTGGGTCAATTAGTCTGAAGAAGGGTGCCAACCTGAAATGTTACCTATCCATTTTCTCCAGAGATGGTGCCCGATCCACTGAGTTACTCCAGTATTTTGTGTCTATCCTTGGTATAAACCAGCATCTGCAGTTCTTTTTCTGTTACATTAGGTTCAGTAAGAGTATCTTATTTGACTCTGACCTGAGCTTCAAACCCCACATCCTCTTCAAAACAAGCACCACCTACTGCCATGTTCATAAAATTGTAAGGAGGATGAAAATTGTTGCCGTTTTATAGGAATATAAACGTACGATTATATTTGGTCGACATTTTGGAAATATTTGATGTAATGCCAAAACTCACCTCAAACTTTGTGATAAATTCTGCAAATATACCAAAGAAAGCTTCTGTTGTGGTCGCCTTTGAATCTTCCCCAAAAAATGTTGAGACATTATTGAACTCCTCGATGGCTCGATTCTGCAGGGAGTCGAGGGAGGCAATGAGGGGTTGGGCATCACCCAGGAATGCCTGACATTCTGGTTAAGAAGGTAACAATGCTATAAAATTGACCCAGTCCATCCCACAGCCAACTGCAAGGCAGCACATTCTTTAATACCTAGTAATAGTAACTAAACAACTACCTGACTGTGGTAAAAACCCACCTGATTCACTAGTACCTGTCAGCAGGAAGTCTGCTGTCCTTACTCAGTCTGGACTAAATATTAATATTTCAACCACTGGAATATTCCAGCAACCATCAATTCAAGTGCTATTAGAAATAACTGGCAGTGAGATGGGCCCTCCCAGTCAGATCGTTTCTGCACAGTGCGAGTCTTACTCCCAATGAACACTGCCCTTTGCACAGCTGCCCTGTTCTTCACAGAGTGTGGATTTGTGAAGAGGGTCTGGAGAAGGATGCAAAGGTTCTGGTCATGGTTCATTCTGACCAACAGCGTAACAGAGGAATCTTTGAATTATGGGCTGTTCCCTGAGACAGACTCAGAGACAGACATCAACATCTGCTGAAACTCATGAAAGATGCTCGTTGGTCTGCCAGAAATCTGTTGGCCTCTGAGCAGAGCGAGATGTCCATAATGGAATGTTATCAGCTGGTCCATTCCAGACTACAGGAGTATGTGCTGAGGTTTGGCTCACAGTAAGTTTGGTGTAGCCAATACAAAAGCTCTGTGGCGGAGGACCACACTCCAGGGTCTTTCCGCTGCTGAACATTGTGGAACTGAGTCCTTTGGGAAAATCCCTCAAACAAGGGAAGAAATATCACCCCAGGGGGCCACGTGTGTGGCAAGGGTATTTTGCATGAAGCCAGGTGCGAATACTATTGAGTAAGACACTATTGAATGTATATACACTAAGAATGTATGGAGAGTTTTTTGCAAGGTTTTTGTTTTGTATATATATTATTCTGAATAAAGTTTAATTTGGAGATATTTTTTTAAAATGCTGATCTTGCCAGCAATTCACAGATCCTCAAGTAAATGAAAAGGTATCTTGCTGCATGAAAGCAGTCTGTAAAAGACCATTGGTTGGTTTAACTGCCTGCAAGAGGATAGAGTACAAATAAAACCTTTGCCAGTCTTCACCATCCACAGGTACATTTACCCAGATATTCCATTGTAGATTTTTTTCCCCACAACAAAATGTGAGGAAGACAATTTATTTGTTTGTTTCACATTACTCATGAAATTTACCGACGGAGCCTGCGGCTGGAGCCCAGGTCAGCACCATGGAGGCATGAAGTGGGGTGTCGACAGGGGTGAGGCCTCGGCAACGGCGGTGAAGCCTCGCGGGTCAACCCGCAGATGATGGTCGATGAGAGCATGGGAGACCATCGTGAGGGGGGAGGAGAAGAGCAATGGAGAACACGGCGTGGGGGGACTGCCGTGAGTAGAGAGGGGAAGAACAATGGGCAATGGGGGGGGGGGGGGGAACAAAGGACAATGGGGACCCAGCGTGGGGGAACTGCTGTGGTGGGGGGGAGGGGACAAAAGGGGGAGGCGGCGTGCTTTGTAACTTTGTCAGCGCTGTAGGTGGCTGCTATTTGTATACATTATGTATGCAAGCAAAGAATCTCACTGTGCCTAGTCACATGTGACAATAAAGTATTCCTATTCCCTTGTTCAAGAAGTGATATCCCACCAGACATGCACAGGATAACGTCATTCCCTGTGCAATGCTCCTTTCAAAGTATAGTGGAGAGTAGGGGAATAGGTGGAATGGTGGAAAACGTGATCATTTTGTCCAAGGAATGACCATGGTTGGACACTTCATCGATACCCCAGATCATGTGTCATACAAGATTTAAAGCAGATTACCATATACATACAAGTCCCTTACTGATTCTAGCAGCACGTCCCCACCTCTAGGTAACAGGCAGATACGACAGTGGCATTTAAGAGGCTTTTAGATAGGTAAATGCATTTGCTGGGAAAGGAGGGATGTGGATCATTTCAGCACAGACACTTTGGGCCAACGGGACTGTTCGCTCCCCCATAGCCCGATGTTGCTTTAACCTCTCAGACCATGAGATCTTTCAATCCCATGTCCCTCTAAAGCCCTGATCAACTCTTCACTCATCTGTTATCCTTGGTGTGTTCCAGCCGCCTACTTCTCTCCAGCACAGATCTTTAATGACTCTCCCTCTACAGCAGCATAAGCTCCACTCCCCCATCACTAACCCTCTGAGCCCGAAAGCACAGAACACGCTGAGCGCAGCCCATGGCAAGTTATCCCGACTACCAAAATAAGCCTCTACTGGACCCACTACCAGGCAGCATATTTCCAATTGAGAAAATGTGCAGCACCCACTTGATTGCGGGTTAGTTATCAAGTGTAACCAAAGTTTGTATGGTGATGCTCATGAGCAAGAAATTGCATAGCATCAATGCCCATCTAGTGCATCCATTGCAATGTCTTAGAATTTCAATGCCACCATCTTCTAGAGTAGGCATAAAATGACAATATTCCAGCAACAAATGAGAAAATATCTTAGCAAATTCTCCTCCAATCCCCTACAGGCAATAGGATCAATAAGAAGAGTACAGAGATATTGGACAGTAGAGCCCCCTCTGGAAGGATACGGTCATGACTGCAGCAAATCTGTCTTCTTCGGTCACAGTTATGTTCTCACAGGCTGCCTGGATTTCCTTCCTGGTTGAGTGGATGTCAACAATTTCAGCAGTTATTGTTCTCTGATTAACTAGAAAAAAAAGGAAGAGATTTATATTTTTCAGTTCTTTATCCTGTCCAAGACTGAGTCAATTCTCCCCTCCCTGAGAAAGGGTAGGTTGCTTTTTGCCATAACATGAAAAACGTGACAAGGCTGGGAACTGAACAATAAATGTTGTTTAGTCATTGTTTTTAGCTACTAGCTGCTACCGTCACAAAATGTCTGCAAACGGTGGATATCACTTTTTATTATGACTATATTGGAAATTAATTTTATAAATAGAACAAAAGCACAAACATCACAAATGACTCTTAGCATTATACAGGAGGCAATAATTATCTCCAATTCAACTTCCTTTAGTGTTCAGGAACACCATCACTACTAGCACACAACATACAGGATCTGGGGGGGCATTATTAACAGGAGAATTTAAGCCAGGTGACCTCGGGGTTCTTTCACAAACTGCATCCTCAACGCCTTTCTCCATCCACAAAGGTCAAGGCACAGAAATCTGGATGGACTCAGGGCATGGATCGGCACATGGGACTGGAATATTATAGCCATTACAGAAATGCGGTAGAGAGAGCGGAAGAACTGGCCGCTCAATGCTCCAGGGAGCAGATACTTCAGGCATGATAGCTGTGAAAGTAAGTGAAGTGGGGGAGTTATGTTTTTGATTAGTGAGAACCTCATTGCCCTAGTAAGAGGAGATCTTCTTGGGCGAATGTAAATTGAGGTTACATGGGTAAAACCTAAGGAGGACATCTCTTTGAAAGAACTGTACTATAAGCCCTGCCCGCAGTCAGTAGGAATTACAAGAACAAATATGTAGGGAGGGTGCAGGTGGCTGAAGGAATAATAGGATTGCATTAGTAGGTGACTTTAACTTCCCTGATATTAACTTAAACTGTCATGGTGCTGAGAGATTAGATGTGTCAGAATTCGTCAGATGTTAGAGTCACTGATCATACTTTGGTCCAACTTGCCCACTCCAACTAACATGCCCCATTTACATGAGTCCCACCGGCCCATAACCCTCCAAACATCCTATCCATGTACCTGTCTAAATATTTTTCAAACGTTGAGGCGAGTATTATCACAACTAGCAGCAGCTCAAATCACATACAGTACTGGAAGGATGCGGGAGTGTCAGATTCCTCTATCATACCTCCTCACGGTGTGCTTCTTGGAAAGACTTTGCTCTGCCATCCGAGTTGATGATGTCTTAAATCAATACTTCTCAGCTGTAGTTACCATGGAGAAGATTATGAAGCTAGAGAGTTCAGGGATGAGAACACTATGACCTGCAATATATGATGAACGAGGCGGTATTGGCAGTTTTGAGGTCCATAAAAGTGGATGTCTTCAGAGACTAACCGAATATATCCAAGGACACTGTAGGAAGCCAGGGCAGAAATTGCTGGTGCCTGGCAGAGATCTTTATATCTTCCTCGGCCATGAGTGAGGTACCTGGAGACCAGAGGGTAGCCAATGCTGTGCTTTTATTTAAATAATTCTACAAGGACAAGTCAGGGAACTACAGGCGTTGAGCCTAGCATCAGTGTTGGTTAAATTACTAGAAGGGATTCTGCGAGACAGGATCTATCCTCTTTTGGAAAGGCAAAGGTCGATAAATGATATCATAGCTTTGCCTGTGAGAATTGTGTCTCACAAACTTAATTGATTTTGTTTTGAAGAGGTAATTAAGAGGAGTGATGAAAGTAGATGAGTAGGCATTGTCTACATGGACTATGCAGGGTTTTTGACAAGGTACCGCATGGTAGTTCGGTCCAAAAGATGAAATCACATGGGATCCAGAATGTGATTAGAATCCAAAATGAGATATTAATATGACTTGGCAGAAGAAGTCAACAGGTGATTGTTTTTATGGTTGGAGGACTGTGACTAGTGGCGTGCCACGGGGATCAATGCTGGTCCTGAGGATTAGTTATAGAACAGAGAGGCCTGGGTTACAAGCAGATAATTCTTTAAAATTAGCAACACAGGTAGACCATTTGGTAGAGGGGCATGAAACAGAAGAACCACAACATCATTTTTTTTTAAATGTGGGGGGCTCAGAAAGTTCCATCAAATAGGTTCTTGCCAAAGTAAACATTTGCATAATTTGGGTTCATATAATCTGAATACATTCAGTCACTCTCCTCAGGAAGAGTCTAATTAGTGATTTTAACTAACCTTTTGCAGCAAATGCCACCGAGGGAATCTCCTTGGCAAAATCCAGCAATTCAGGAAAGTGCTGGCCTAGTGATTTGGCAAGAATGTGCAAGAAAGTAGATTTCCCATCTACAGTTTTCGTTGTGTCAAGCTGGAGGAGAAACATGAAAACATTTCTAACACATTGCATGTAAGCAAAAATGAAGCAGCCCTCGCCGCTGGCCAAACAGAATCAAGCACATTTGTACATTACCCTCCTCTCTTGCTGGGACTAATGACATTAACATTTTTTCAAAATTACACCCATTAACTACCAACCCTCTCTCCACACCTGAATTCACCCCCCAAAACTTCCAACAGAACTTACAACAGCATAGTAGTAGAATCACAAATGGTTGCTTTGATGGCATAATGAATCCTCTTCAGTGGTAACGGCCTACAACAAAATGCTTATGCACTCGTGATATTGAAACTTCTGGGAATTTTTTTATCTGATCTGTTTACAGCTAAACTCTCCCGATATTGGCCAGTAACACCAACATAATTTTATCCTTCCTCTCAGCCAATTAGAAATGTACTCATCTAGGGAACCATGTTTAATACTGACACTGACTCATCACCTAGTTACATTTGTACCCAGCTTCGGCTTAGTCAGGTCACTTACCTCTGTCAGGAAATTAATTTTAAATCCTGTGGTTCTGGGACTCTTCGGCTGTCCATTATTGAGGTAATTTCCCATTGCAAGAACAAACTGTCAAAATACAGGTGAAGATATGGTTATTCTTTATATATTTAAAATATAGTTCTTTATGTTCTCTTCTGGATTTGTTAATACTGGCCAAATTAAAGACACCATAAAATTGGGGATCCCTGCAGTTGTCAGAATTGCTCAGCCCTTGTCAGCTGAAATTTACAGGCTTTGGATGGCGCCAGCCAGTCTAGGCTCAGAATGGTATGCAGGATGGTGAGGGATCCAGGTGTTCTCCTTGTTTCTCCTAAATTGATAAAATGTATAGCAGTTTTGCAAACAAACCTTAAATGCAACATTTCGATTGGATCGTTGCAAGGGCATTGTAAATAGTATAAATAATGTTGCAAGATCGTGATCCTGTTAATCGATGATTGCTTGAACTGTAGAGTCTTGGAGAAACTGTTTGAATCCCAGGGCACATGTTTCAATGTTTATTCTTGTTTGCTTCCTTCTAGCAGCTTCTTTCAAATACATGATTGTATTCAAGATTGTGTTATTGGGTTAGGGAACTGTCAATTATAAACTGTTATTATTAATATGTTTAATTGGTTTATAAAGAGACCACACCCATGTGGTTCAGCCCCTCAAGGTTCGGGGACCTATAAAAGGTAACTCTCACGAGGTCCGATGTCGACCTTCTGGAAGAACGCTTGGGACTGCGTGACCTTATGGAGTGTCTCTGCTTGCACGAGGCTAGAAGGGCTTGGCCAAGCAGATACAAGGATCAAACCCGCAGTGGTTAGGTATAGTAGGAGGGAACTGTTGTTGTGTTATTCAAAATAAAGTATAGTTGTGCAAGTGCTTGATTCAGTATTTTATTGACTGAATCTAGACTGGGGGTGATTAGAACGAGCTATTTACAGATTCTCTATGCACTCTCCCACCAGATTATGAGCATTTTTGCATTGGAAACATATGGCTCCAACTTCAGGGTCACACCTCTCACCAGTGAACAAGGCACACACATGCGTAAACAGAGACCTGCAAAGACACACAACATATACACACACGCAAATTTATACAGGGAACTGCTTGACAAGACAGGAAGATATACACCCATAAAGGCGCATACATTAACAGAGACACGCAAACAAACACAGAGATAAGAACATAATGTGCTGGAGGAACTCAGAGTGTCAAGCATCATCTGTGGAGGAAATGGACAGGTTGTGACCCTTATTCAGATTGATGGAATAGGGAGGAGAAAGAATGAAATAGGAAATGGAGGAGGGCAAAGCTTGGCAAGGGATACGTGCATACAGATGTGGGGAGGAGATTGATTGGCAGATAGATGGAGTAATGACAAAAGGTTAGAGGTGAAAAGGAGACAAAAGGGTGTCAGAAAAGGGAAAAATAGGATGAGTGAAATGTGAAAACGGGAGATATATGTGTAGAAGTGGCCATGGGGGATGGGAAAGAGTGACAATAAAAGAGAAATGTGAGACTTGGGGATGAGAGTTGAACATAAGAAGGAGAGGAGAGGAGCAGGGTGTTTCGGGTGATAGGAGTTGGCGGGAAACATGCGCACTGGGGTGGGGGCAGGGGAAAGAGAGGATATGTAGGGCGGTATTACTGAATTGGAGAATTCAATGTTCATACTGTTGGGTCAGAGTCTACCCAAGGGGAATATGAGGTGCTGTTCTCTTGTCCTTCTCTTTCCCCTGCTCCTCCCTCCCCCCCCACTCACATTTCACCCATCTGCCAATCACCCATATTCACCTGTATCCACCTATCACTTGCCAAGCTTTATCTCAACACTACCTCTCTTTTCCAGCTTTCTGCTCCCTACTCCATCAGTCTGAAGAACGGTTCCAACCCAAACGTTGCTTGTCCACTCCCTCCACAGATACTGCCTGACCCCTTAAATTCCTCTAGCACTTTGTTTTTTGCTCAATATTCCAGATCTTGCAAGTTCTTGTGTCACAATGGTAGAGATGGACCCACAGACATAAATACACAAACACGTACTGACAGAGACCCATTCTTTGAGAAAAGGGCTAATGGGGGTATGGGGAGAAAGGGGTGTACATTACGAGACTATAAGACAAGATATGGAAGAAAAGGCAGGACATCCAGGATTGCTTCAATAAACAAGGTACTAAAATAAAAATAACATTCCACAAATCATAAGCATAATAATATAAATTGACTGTTAATTGAGAGAGATATTGGATTTGACATCACTTTGTTCTTCTTTTCTATATACACCTGGATACAATATTTTTGAAAAAGTGAAGAAGGGAGGGGTTCTGACAGTATTTACTAGGATTCACATTAGTTTATTGTCATATAAGCAATGGTGCAATTAAATTCCTTGTTTACATGAAGCTCACAAAGTCAACAGTATACATATCAAAATGATAAATACAAGAAGTGCAAAACAGCAGAAAGGTGCAAGATTGCAGTGCATTATCCAAGTAGTATAAAATAATAATGTATTAGAGGATATTATAATCCTGGATTGAGAAAATGGCCTGGGCAGAAGTTCTTTATAATAATAAAATAACCGAGATGCACTACTCGGACTATTCCACAGGCTGCAAAACTTTTGGGAAGGATGTACAGGAATAAATTTGCATGGCAATTAAAGAGTATAAAAGCCATAGAAGAGAGATATGGGAAATTGCAATGTTCAATTAGAGACTGGAATAGCTATCATATAAGTCCAAAGACAGAGCAGCATTTCTGAGTGTGTTCCTGAGAACTTTCTAGCGCAACAAGGAAGAAGGCATTGTTGGATGGTTCTGTAAAAAGAGCAGGACTATGTGGAACAGATATCAGAGGGGCATCTCCCAGGAAATAAGTAGTCATAATATTGTAACATTTAGATGAGATGAGAAGTGATTGAGTGGGAATTAAAGCTTGGCTGATAACTGAACATTTCAGGTGGAGATGTTTAAGAAAGAAGCTGCTGGTAAAATCGAAGGTAGACACAAAATGCTGGAGAAACTCAGCGAGTGAGACAGCATCTATGGAGAGAAGGAATTGGCGATGTTTCGGGTCGAGACCCTTCTTCAGATTGAAGATGGAGATATTTCAGCTGCAGTCTATGCATATCTCAGTGAGAAAGGGACAAGTAATTAAAGCCCGATCCCCTTGACTGATTAAAAGTATAGAGAATAAAGCAGAAGAATAATTCCAGCTTGTTCACACAAGTGTGGTGGTTACAGAAAGCTTATAGATGTGAAAAGAGAGAAATGACTGGCACCAAATGTAAAATGGATGGAAATTTGTAAAGAAATGGCACAGCTGATCAGATATCAGAAAGGAATTTTATTCATGGGGTCAGAGGATATGACATACCAAATGAATTCTTAGTTTAGAGATACAGCAGGGAAACAGGCCCTTTGGCCCACCCAGTCCGCACCGGTGATCCCCACACATCCACACTACGCTACGCACACTTTGGACAATTTTACATTTATAGCAAGTCAATTAATCTACAAACCAGTACATCTTTGGAGTGAGGGAGGAAACCAAAGATCTCGGAGGAAACCCACGCAAGTCACGGGGAGAACGTACAAACTCCGTACAGACAAGCACCCGGGTCTCTGGAGCTGTAAGGCAGTAGCTCGACTGCTACGCCACCATGTTGCAAAGGTCTTGCGTTAGTCAATCACACAGACAAGCCACCCCACCATTGACTACATCTACATCTCACGCTGCCTCAGGAAAGCAGCTAACATAATCAAGGAACTGCAGATGCTAGTGATCTTTTTCACCCCAGGCCATTCAGTCTTCTCCCTTCTCCCATCGGACGGCACATACAGAAGCTTGAAACCATTTAAAATCAGATTCAGATTACCTGTCCAAAGTCAGGTAATTGGGACAACTGATTGCCCTGACATAAAGCTGGTATGGATTGGGTGGACAAAATGGGATTCTTCCATTCCCCAATTCTGTGAAGTTATATGTAATTATTTACATCTACTCAAGAGAACAGGTAGCATTTTAGCATTTTATCCATTAGACCCCCAATAGTACAGCAGTTTTGTATTGTATGAAACTCTGCCAGCATCATGGGCTCAAATCCTGACCAGCATAACAATCATACCACGCCAGAAAAGTATGGCGCAGCACTGTATTGGAATGCTTTGCATTAGAGGCCGAATTGCAACCAGTTCAAATGCCAGAATTGATTTCTTACCTCCAGAATCTTTGCCAGCTTTTTGCCACTTTTCAATTCAACAGAGGCCTTGTAGATACACTGCAATCCAGCTTTAATCTCCTCAGTCTTCTCTTGCAGTGTGATTTTGAAATGCAAGCTCCTCAGCCTTATTTTATACTCTTTCACAGACAGCATCTACATATCAAAGGATACAGAGATAAAGTTGTCTCATGAATGTCTAAAGAAGGTTAGTTCAAGGTCAAAGATATGAAGCAGGGACACACGTTTCCTTCTCCTTTCTTGAAGCAGTATACACCATCTGAGATACTGCAGTGAGTACTCAGAACAATATATTTTTTAATATCAGTCTACCCTGCTATTCAGTTCCATCTGCCTTCACTCAATAGGTGAAACAAGAGTGTGTGTGTGTGTGTGTGTGTGTGCGGGGGGGGGGGGGGGGGGGGGGGGGAGGGGGCTTAGTTACATAAAATTGGAGAATTCAATGTTCATACCATTGGGAGGTAAGCTAGCCAAGCGGAATAGGTGTAGTTCATCCATTTTGTGTGTGGCATCACTTTGGCAATGAAGGAGGTCCATGACAAAGGGAATGAGAAGGAGAGTTAAGATGGTAAGCCACCAGGAGATTCAGAAGGCCTTGGTAGACTGAGGGCAAGTTTTCGGCGAGACAGTTGCGGATTCTACGCTTTGTCTCGCTGATGTAAATGAGGCCACATCTGGAATACTGAATATTGTAGATGAGGTTAGAGGTGGTGTACGTGAACCTCTGTCTTACCTGGAGGGGCTCGTGTGGTCCCCTGGGTGGATGTGAGGGAAGCCGTATAGAGGCAAGTGTTTCATGTCCTGAGGTTGCAGGGGGGAGTATCTGGGGAAGGGATGGTTCAGGTGAGAAGGGATGAGTGAACACAGCAGTTGTGGAGGGAGCGGTCTCTGCAAATATTTGCGCTATCGTCTTTGATTTGGCTCCAAAGATTGTGAGACAAAATGATGGTAAAGAGAACTACAGGTTGGAACTTTCTGATGTGGCCCTCATGGGACCTGACAGGTGCTAGACCACAGAAAATTCAGGCAACAGAAAAACTGGACTACAGGCACTGCCTCTAATCATCCTCCTCTGAGAGGATTTTTAAGTATGGACATTTCACTGCATAGGTAATTGGCAACCGATTACTAAAGATTGTAGTTAGTTAGAATCAGTTAATTTATGCAGATTGAAAACATGCTGGACTATAGTCGCTGACGGACCAGATAATATTGTAGGTATGTTGCAAAACTTACCTTTAGCGGCGGTGCACTTCTGCCGCTCCCTGTGTGCGCGTCTTTGGCGCCTTTCAGAAGGGGGCGGGCTTAAAGTGCCGTTTTTCCACAGACTGGGATAATCGATGAATGTCAGGCGATTTAGTTGCGGAAGAAAAATCGCTCCGACATTTCATCAATGAAGGTATTTTTAAATTACTCTAGATTATTTATTAACTAGAGTAATTTAAAAATCACCTTCAAAAGCCATGAGCACTGACAACCGGAAGGATTTTCCGTGGGGGAGAAAAAAAGGTAAATAGTTTATTTTTATATTAAAAGTTGGTTTTTCGGGAGGCTTTAATAATATTTTCATGTTGCGAAATGGGGTCTCAAAAAATGAATGAACAAACAATATTTTTCCCCCCGACTTCACCGCTAACCGCAACGTTCCAATCCACCGCATTCCACTAAAACCCACTCGCTAGTTGATTTAAATGGCCATTAATTTACAGGAATCAAACACTAACTTCCTTCTATTTGGCCCAGAAATTCATGAAAATGAGATTTTAAAATTATGTTATATTGTGGATTATTGTGTGAATGTTATTTGGACACTTAGGCAATTTAAAAAAAGTTTATCTTTTCTTAAGAAATGGATAGATGTTTAGATCTACTCATTGAATTTTGTAATTAGCTACAATTAGATAACTAACTAATTATATGCTTTAATTTCAGGTAATCCAAGTAAGATTGTTTAATATTTATTTCAGAATGCTTCAATCTATAATAACTGAAAATTTCATTGAGTTCTCTTAATTTTTAAGAAAGTTATGGGCTTTTAATTTTTCCAGATCACAGCTTTTGAGTTAAGTCAATTGAAAGGCAATGGGGAGCAAGATGCTAATTTCCGAGTATGAAAATGGCCATAACTTTCTTAATACTGAAGATATCAAAGTAAATTACGTGTCAAATTAAACTTCTTTTTATGTTTTATCTGATGGGATAAATTGCAGACGATTTTTTAAATCTCAAAATTTTGTAACATTGCTAAATATTGGACCAGAGTGTTTCAAACTGTACTAAACAAAATATGTGCAGACCAGCAAACTCAGATTCATTCTGCCCCCAGTTAGATCATGTCTGACCTGCAACTTAAATCATGTTCTGAACCTTTGGTGGATTTGCACAGTGTTATAAAACCAGAGTTGTACAATACAGGAACAGGCCTTTTGGACGGCAATGCCCTTTCTGTTCTTTTTGTCAATCTACATTAACTTTATTATCCACGTTAGGACTAAATCCTTCCATGCATTGCCAAGATAACCAGATCTGAAGTGTAACAGTCACAGAGTTTGGTCTTTGGTAAAGCGAACGATTGATGAGGATGGTAATTAGTGAGGAGGGATTTACGTGAGGGTGGTTGATGTGGAGTGTGACTGGTGAGGAGAGTGATTGGTGAGAATGATTGAAGAGGGTGTTTGCTGAGGCGGGATTGGTCTGGAGAATGGTTGGTGAGGAGGGTTGTTGGTGATGAGGATGATTTCTGTGGATGGATTGATGAAGAGAGAATTGTGAGGAGTGATTGGTGATGAGGGCGATTGGTGAGAAGGCTGATTGATGAGGCGAGATTGGTGAGGAGGGTGATTGGTGAGTTGTCCCGTTACAGGTCGAATCCTGCTTTCCTATGTTTGTTAATTCTAGTTGAAATTTTAGACCATCAATTTTGCATTCAATACCGTTCATGTTCTAGTTGATAGTTTATCGGATTCTGGGTTGGGCTAGAAATGAACTCTGGTATATTTCTACATGACAAGAGACTGGGGTATGCATTTGTATATGTTCCCTTTGTGCCTGAAAGGTTTGCAAGTAACAAAAATGTAAGCCGAAAACCAAAAATCATTGCAAAGGATAAAGTGGTGAAAATAGCGTTTGCCTGAATAGCAGAGCAGAAAGGAAACATATACAAATGCACACCCCAGTTTCTTGGCATGTAGAAATATACCAAGAGTTTACATTTGCTCCATGGTAAGATAGATGTGCAGTTGCATAATGTAAATACAGTACATTATTTTTGTTACTTGCAAAGTTTTCAGGAACATTGTTATATGCTGTACCATGGTATCCCTAGAGCATAATCTCTTCCTTCTACAAGGTAGTGCCCTCAGGAATATTGAGGAATCTCCCTATGTACAAGGCAAAGATAGCTGAAGGTGACGGCACAAATAGTTAAGGTGATAAAAATGACATTCCGGATATTTGAAAGAACATAGAATATAAAAGCAGGGCATTTTGTATATGGTACGGCATTGTAAAATATTGCGTCGACCACAATGTATTCTGTACAATTCTGGTCAATAGACTACAGGAAGGACATGATTGCACTGGAGAAGGTGCAGAGGGGATTCCACAGCATGTTGCTTTGGATGGAACATTTCAGTTATGAGAAGAGACTGTTGGGTTTGTTTTCCTTGGAGCATAGGAGGCTAAAGGGTATCTGAAGATTAAGTAGGTAGATAGGTTTATTATTGTCATATGTACTGAGGTAAAATGAAAAGCTTTGTTTGCATGCTATACAATCAGATCAGATAATACTACTGTATATATAAATACAATCAAGTCAAATTCAAGCACAATAGATAGAGCAAAAGGGAAGATCCAGAATGCAGAATATTGCTCAGCATTGTAGAACATCAGTTCCAAAGACCATCCAATATCTGTAATGGGATAGAGGTGAATCGAACAATACCATAGCTATGGAAAAGCCATTCAGAAGCATGATAACAGAAAGGAATAAGCTTTTCCTGAGTCTGGTAGTGTGCGCTTTCAAGTTTCTGTACCTTTTGTCAGACGGGTGCAGGGAGGAACAATGATTGGGGTGGTACGTCTTTGATTATGTTGGCTGCTTTTCCGAGGCAGCGTGAATTGAAGATGGAGTCATTGGTGGCTGGTCTGGTCTCTGTGATAGACTGGGCTACATCTACTGCATTTTCTAGCAGTCTTGGGCAAAGCTGCCCCAAACCGTGAAGCAACCCAACACTATGCTAGTGTATATGATGCATCAATTAAAAAAATTGGAAGAGTCACTGGAGAAATTCTGGATTTCCTCAGTCTCCTCAGGAAATAGAAGTGTTGGTGTGCCTTCTTGGCTGTGCTATCCATGTGGTTGGTCCACGCCAGATCGTTAGTGATATTAACACCAATTAACTTGGAGCTCTCAACCATTTCCACTGAGGCGCCATTGTTGCTGACCGGGGCATGTATTCCATCTTGCCATTGTTCGTGATTTAGCCCACAACAGTGGTGTCATCTGCAAACATGTAGATGGAGTTAGTCGTACAGTTGAAAGGCTACAGGGAGTGTAGGAGGGGACTGAGAATGCATCCTCACCACTACCTCTCATGGGTAATTAAGGATAGGCTATACATGTAGACCTTGTCAGAGGTGACAGCATCCCATACTTGAGTAAAATAATTACAAAAGTTCTGATTCAATCACCCCAAACTCAAAATGTTGCTGAATAAAAGAGTTCTAATTTTTCACCAACCACTACTTCATATTACTCTCGAACTTCCTGATTTAATTCGTTTTCAGAACATCTTGCACCAGAGGAAGTATTTTCTCTCCATTTTTTCTCTCTAAAATACTGCGCAGACTGTGGAGGGCCATGGATGTGGAACAAAGTTTCTCTGACACCTACCTGCAGGGCAAATTTGTCTGGCTCACTTAGTTTACTAGGATTATCTGAATGTCGCTTGAAGTTCTTCAGTTCTTCCTCATCAGGGGCATAGAGGAGCAACTGTTTAATGTGTGAGGGCTCTAACCGATCATTCTCCGTTGTCATAAGGATCTGGCGGAGCTCCAGTGCCGAGAGTTTCAAGTGGGCGATGAGAATAGCTGTTAGAAATGAAGGCACAGGAGAATCAGTCAAAACAAGAGAGGCAGAGACAGATCGGATTTTATGAGCCACTGACAACTAAATCTGTAAAATGAATCTGAAGGAAAGGTAATAACTAATATATGATCAGTAGCTGTCCCAACATAGTCTCTGTGGCCCATCCTTGTTCCCTCCCTATGCTGTGCCTTTGTTTTTTGCTCTGCTTAAGCCCAGATATTCCTATATATGGAGTTCCCACAACTTTCTACCATAGAACATAAAACAGTAGAGCACAGGAACCAGCCCTTCAGCCCACAATGTCCATGTCGAACATGATGCCAAGTTAAACTAATCTCCTTTGCCTGCATGTGATCTATATCCCTCCATTCCCTGCATATGCATGTGCCTATCTAAAAGCCGCTTAAATGTCACTATCGTATCTGCCTTCACCACCACTCCTGGCAATGCGTTCCAGCCATCCACCACTCTCTGTGTAAAGACGTTGCTCCACACATCTCCCTTCAACTTACCATCTCTCATTTTAAACAAGCCCTCTAGTCCTTGACAATTTCACCCTGGAAAAAAAGGATTCTGACTATTTATCCTACCTATACCTCTCATAATTATATATAATTATTTTTCCACTTTAGTTTTTATTGCTTTTATGTATACACAAATAAAACACAAATATAACAACGAAACATACAACAATACAATGAAACCTACAACAGTGTAGCGGGGAGTTCAGTTTACAATTAATTATGCGAGTGAGTAGCTGTGAGTAGGATTTTAACCAAGTAATGATCATCCTTCAGCACCACTGTATTTATATTACCTAAGTATAAAATGGAACACTTCTTGGAGACTATATATCCTAATACCTCCGTTAATTCTCAATTCACTCTGTCCCAAAGAAACTCCAGAAGATATGTGCATGATTTGCGTCTGTTTGACCACATTGCCTCCAGCATGTTTGCTGCCTTATAATTTGCTTGCTTTTTATATTAGGTGTAATAAAGAAACAAATCAAATTTTTCCAATTAAATTCTCTCCAATTTTGTGAATTAGTGGATGTCTGTAGTGTTACACACATATGGTGCCATTCTTCTTCTGAGATTGTAATGTTCAATTCCTTTTCCCGCTTAAATTTTACATAAAATGTAGTTTTAGCTTGACATTCCATTAAACTATGATAAAGTTTAGAAATAATCCTTAATGTTTTTTGATGATACGCATTAACTATCACTCCTATCACTGGATTCTTTTCTTCTAGTGCCTCTCTTTTTACTGTAATAATCTCTCAGTTGGAGGTATCTAAACGTCTTGGTTCTGAAGTGCAAATCTATCCTTCAAATCTTGAAAACTTCTTACATCTCCATTTTCAATAACGGTACAAAATGCAGTCATTCCTTTCTTCATCCACTCTTTAAATGTTGAGTCATACATCCCTGGTTTAAATTCATTATCCAAAGCTATCCATCTTAAAACTTTTTGTCGTTTATTCAGTTTAAGTTGTCTGTTAAGAGTGAATCAGGTTTCTAAAGTAAATATGGTTATTGGATCGATTATCCTCCTGATATGTCAGGGATATATGTCTCAATCTCTTTCCACCTAGCTATATAGCTGTCCTCACACCAATTAATTAGTGGTCGAAGTTGGGCTGCATAGAAATATATCCTAAAATTTGGAAGTGCCATTCCACTTTTGTCCTTTGGCAACTGGTGTATCGAATTCTGGCCTTCTTTCCTCCCCAAATAAATCTAGATATTAATTTATCCCATTCCGTGAATTGTTTTAATGGTACATCAATTGGCAGAGATTGAAACCAGTACAATAGCCTTGACAAAATATTCATTTTCACCACATTTATCTTACTACTAAAATCCATTGGGTAGGTGGACCACCTTTCTATATCCTTTCTTATGTTTTGGTTGATGTGATTATAATTGGCCCCATACAACATTGATATATTTTTTGTTATATGTACCCCTAGGTATTTGATTGATTTTGAATCCCATTTAATATTATAATTTCGTTTGATTTCTTCTGGAGGAGGACAATTAAATAGGAGGATTTGAGTTTTTGAAATATTCACTTTATATCCTACATAAAAATTAAATTTATCTATGATCCCCATCATCCTTGGAAATGAGGTGTTTACTTCTGTGAGATACATCATTACATCATCAGCGAAAAGGCCAATTTTATGTTCTCTGTCTCTTATAGTTACTCCCGTCAGTTCCCTATCTTGACGAATCGCGTGAGCCAATGGTTCAATATATATATAGCAAACAGGGTAGGGCTAAGACAACATCCCTGTCTCGTTCCTCTTCCTAACACAAATCTCTCAGTTAAGGACCCATTCACCTTTACTCTTGCAGTAGGTTGCTGGTAAATTGCTTTAATAACTTGAATTGACTCTTCGGTAAAGCCAAATCTTTCTAGTGTTTAATATAAGAATTCCCAATTAACCCTATCAAAAGCCTTTTCCGCATCTAGACTTATCAGGACAGCACACGTACTTTCCTTTTGAATCTTGTGTATTATATGTAGGATTCGTCTAATGCTGTCCTGTGTTTGTCTGCCTATTATAAAACCAGTCTGGTCTTCATCAATTAAATCTGGCATGAACTTTTCAAATCGTTTGGAGATAATTGAAGAATATAATTTATAGTCCACATTTAGAATTGATATCGGTCTGTAGTTGGTACAATTTTCCTTGTCTTTGTTCTCTTGGGGGAATTAATGTTATAATCGCCTCTTTCCATGACGGGGGTGTCTTGCCTTCTTTGATAATCTAGTTAAAGGTTCTCAGAAGAAGTGGGTTCACCTCATTCCGAAATATTTTATACCCTTCTATAGGGAAACCGTCGCTGTCTGGGGCCTTGTTTGATTTCATCCTACCAATTATCTTCTCTATCTCCTCCAGTGATATTTCTGCTGTGATTATTTTATTTTGTGTCTCTCCAATACAGGGCAGATCTATTGTACTTAAAAAAAGTCCTCATTGATTCCCCATCTACTGTAGAGGTTTGTGTATATAATTCTTCATAATATTCCTGGAAGATATATTCTATTTCTTTTGGATCACTCTTCAAATTCTGTGTACAGGGGTCCTTAATTTTGTGTATCGTGTTGTCAGCCTGTTGTTTGCGTAGCCTTCGGGCAAGTATTTTAGTGGATTTAGGGCCAAGCTCATAATGTGCCTGTTTTACAAATCTTGCTATTTTCTCCACCTCTTGACCCAATATTCCATCCATTTGTCCCCTCAAATCTTCTATTTGCTTATAGGTTCTCTGGTCCTTATTATTTTTGTACTTCTGTTCTAAATCCTTCAGGTCTGTTATCAACTTATTATATATTTTCATTCTGGCCTTTTTAATATGTGATGCCCTCGCTATTAACCTACCTTGTATTACAGCCTTCAATGAGTCCCATAGTATGGATGGGTCCACCTCCCCATTGTCATTCTCCTCTAGATAAGTTTTGATTTCCAATTTAATATAATGAACAGTTGTTTTATCATTCAGTATTCCAACATTTAATCGCCACACTGTGTTTTTCCTTCTACTGTCCATTTGAATTGTTAAGTATATGGCATTATGTTCTGATACATCTGCCACACCAATTCTGCAATCCGTTACCATATAACAGTCTTCTTTCTGCATTAAGAAATAGTGTATTCTGGAGTAAACTGAGTGCGGTATTGAGTAATGTGTATAGTCTCTTTCTAGTGTTTTAGTGTTTTGTTAACTGGTTCTTATTCTTCTTTTTACTTGTCGTATCAAGCCTATGATTCAGTACAACATTCAGATCCCCCCCACATATACAATTTCCTTCTGCTTCCATTGCAATAATATCAAATAGGGATTTGAAAAAATGTTTATCACTATCTGGGGAAGCATAGATATTCACCAGTGTCAGGATATTATCATCAACTTTGCCCTTTACAATGATATACCTCCCTTCTTTGTCTTTTATTTCTTTAAACATTTCGAATTTAACTGAGTTTGATATCGAGATTGCCGCTCCTCTTTTATGACTACAAGTATGTGAGCTCTAATATGTGTTTTTATATCCAAATCTTTTCAGCTTCTCATGCTCTTGTCGCGATAAATGGGTTTCTTGTAAGAAAATAATATGCATCTTCACTTTTTTCAATTTAGTCATGACTTTAGCCCTCTTAATTGGATTACCCAAACCATTAACATTTAGAGACATCAGTTTAAGTCCTTGACATTACACTTTACATCATTACACTTAGTGTGATTAATTTCACTATATCCCCTCAACTCAACACCAGAACCATTCTGAACCACACACCAAAACATATGAACAAACAAAGGTGTTTTACCTGGCAAAACAAAGCAAAACATCAAAACATATATGGACTCCCAAAAAAGGGTATTCTCTTCCCTCCATAGATCCAGAATCCCTTTGTAAATTGAGGGGGGAAGCCTAACACTAAGAAAGGGCCCTCTCCTAGATAAGGGGGGTAACCCTCTATGGGTCCCTCCATTCATTCTAACTCTAATATTTCGCTAATCTCCCTAACAGTCGGATTTATCTAATACAAAAAGTTGTATTAAATCAACATTAATTACACTCACATGAGGTCTGTGATGCTTGGTGATATTTTTAGAACCAGGCTTATAAACAGATTTGTCTACGTATAGACATATCTATACACATATTTATAAACTTAGGATTCCATAAGAACTCAGTATTCCAACATATTGTGGCGGAATTTTATATAATTCAATCAGGTCTTCCCTCAACCTCCGACATTTCAGAGAAAACAATCCAATTCTTTCTCTGAACTTCCACTTTTTTTGTTCATTCTCAGCACCTGATTCTGCCTCCTTCTATCAGCAGTTCCCAATGCCCTAGACTGATTCTCAAATATCACAGGCCTGACTTCTTTCTCTCCTGACTCACTGCTCCTTCCCAGTCGTGGTTCAGTGGTGGTCCTGCTTCTAGTTTACAGCATCCATGTTCAAGTAACTTAAAAGATGTCGATTGACGCTTAAGTTCATATTCAGAGGAGGAACCAAATTCCACTGCTGGTGTGGGGGCTTTACTGGCATTTTCTCCTTCATAGAACATAGAAAAGTACAGCTCAGGAACTGGCCCTTCATATCACCATGTCTGTGCCAAACATAATGCCAAGATAAACTAATCTCATCTACCTGCATATGATCCATATCCCTCCATACTCCCTCCATGCATATCCATACCTCTTAAATACCGTTATCATACCTTGGTCCATCATCACCCATGGCAGCATGCCCCAGGCGCCTCAAAGCCTCTGTGACTGCATCATAGAAGTATCTTCTCAGATTTTTATTTCCCATATCTCCTTGTCACATAGAAGTCTATTGCCTTCTCACAACAATCCCATTAACCCATTTTCACATTTCTCCAGATTCTCCTATCACCACTTACATAAAGGGGAACATACTGTAGCCAATTAACCTACCCTGCATAGGTGGTAACCTACCATTTGGGATGTGGGTGGAAACCAGAGCATCTGGGGCAAACCCATGTGGTGACAGGGGGAATGTGCAAACTCCATACCGAAGGTCCAGAGGTTAGGATCAAAACCCAGGTCTCTGGAGCTATGAGATCTACCTGGCCCCCATTCCCCTTTCTTTTTCAGTTACTATCTGCTTCTGGAGACTGGAATATAGGAGTATGTGGACCCTAGAGCCTAGGGTTTTGGACTAATTACTAGTTAACGTCCTAACCCTCAGCTATTCTTTCACTGGCTACCTTTCAAACCCAGCTCCAGAACTTAAATCCATGCAATAAATGTCTCTCTGCAAGAGATGGAATGAAGTTTCACCTAAGGGAAAGTGTATGTGAGTTTTTATAATGAAAACAGGGCTTTCTATGCCTGCTGTTGGCTGTTTAAGGCAATCGACACTCACATGTGTTGTACGCCTTTTTACGGGACAATACCTCCACCACATCCTTCTTCTTAAGTGTTTCAGGTACAAAACTTGCTTCTGCAAAGAATATGAAAGAATAAGAAATGTAACCGGTATCACACAAATCGTCATGTCAATACCAACTCCCTTTGTCTAAGCCATAAATTTCCCAATTTTTGGAAAGGAGATAATTTTACTTCGGAATCACGTGAGTGACTACGTGAAGAAGGCAGTCATCCCGCATGCGCGTCATTACGTCTAGCGCACGACGTAATGTGCGGTCCCCAGAAAGGGGGTAAAACCAGAAGACGGTTAGGCCTGTGAACTAGGGGAATCAGGCCAGGAGGGTACCCCTCCGACATACCTGGGACGTCCTCGGACGTTAAACCTAGATTGAGCATGGATCGGTCCCTCGGGCGTTTATCCCACAAATGTGAGGCTCAAACCTGGTATTGGTCCGAAGGAGGGGCCATATCAGCGCAGGTATCCTAAGGGGCCTGCGGCGGCACACGTTTCAGGGCTGCCTACGAATCCCCCTCTCTGTGGAGGGGAGTGCAAGTGGTCAGTGTAGACTGACTTCAAAATTGAAAGTATGTCCGTGGAACATACTGAAGCACATGCACATGGTTTCAAGATACTCGCAAACGAAGGTGTTGCTGCCGGAAGAATTGGTCTCCATCCATAGGCAGAATACCTGGAAGGGGCCAGAGTTCCCCTCACGCTACAAGTGCCGGCAGTGAACAGCGCTATCAGGGTGACATTGAAGGGGCACCAGCCGCCGAATCCTCTCTTCAGGTAAGACTTATCCAACAGGTAAGACCTGGATGAGGAAGCAAAAAGCTGTCAGACTAATCAAGGTACCGACGATGAACAAAGCTTCATCGTTAGGCGACAACACACCCCATGCCTCCATCGGCGGTAAGCGGTTCTACTGAAGCCAGTGGCAGCTTGAAAGCGGGGCACGGAAATATGGCCAGAGTTGTCTTTCGAGGCAGGCTCAGAATTATGACCTAAAGTTGGCCTTTGAGGCAGGCTCAGTATGATGAGGTTTTTCAGTCCAAGGCCCAAGCCGGTCTCAGGGAAAACATGGAATCCACGCATCCTGCCAGTCCTACTCTCCAATCAAGGACGGAAAAAGAACCCGCATCAGGGGCCTTTGGGCTTACCATAAGACCACCGGTAGCCATGGAGGTAGGTGGGTCTGGTTCTTCCGAAACATGGGGTTGTGGACCATTTACAAGTTGGTAATATTTACACTTGTTTTTTTATACAAGTGACAATGATAACATGAGATTCAGATCGGTTTAAAAAAACTAATGATAACATGTGATTAATTTATACTGCACAACATACAAAGGTTCCAAGCAGGCTTGGAATTGGGGCCAGAGTTGTCTTTCGAGGCATGCCCTGTATTATGGCCAGGATTGCCTTTCAGGACAGGATCAGGAGTCTGGCCAGAGTTGTCATTCGAGGCAGGCACTGAATTATGGCAGGCGTGGCTAGTTCACTGTGAAAGATGGAGGATGTCACTTCATCCTGATTTAACTCGTATGTGCAGTATAGACTTTCAGAATAGGAAACTTCGTTACTGTCTAACAATTGATTTCCATAGGATCTTTATGGTAAGCATCGATCTCAGAGATGCATGCTATTTAGTTCCCATTCACAGGGATCACCGGAGATATTTGAAATTTATCTGGATGGGGCAATGATAACAGTTAAAGCAAAATGGGCTAACTTCAGCTCCCGGGTTTTTTACCAAATTACTAAACCCAGTGCTTGGGCTGCTCAGAGCTCAAGAACATTTGTTATTGCCGATCTGGATGATGTTTTAAATGCTGTATTTTACTAAAATGAACTGTTGCAGCCGCAAACTATATTTGAGAAATTGGGGTTTCTCATCCATCCAGTTAAATTTGTTGATACCAATCAGAACTATTGATTATTGGGATATACCTTTAACTATTAACTTAACAGTGACTCCGCCCTGGGGCAAAAGATTGGAATTAATAGAAGCCTATAACAACCTTGTTGTTATGATGCAGCCTTCTATTCATCAAGTGTAATTGGCAATATAGCAGCAGTGTTTCAGCTGTGCAATTTGGGCCTTTACATGATCAGAACTTACAACGTGCAAAGAATTAACCTCTCAAGTACCATATAGGTCATTATTAACAGACCTATGCTATTACCAGCTAAAGCTACCAAAGTCACAATGGTGGCAGTATTCACCATTGCACCATTTTGGTCAGTAATCTTCAGTAATTACAAACTGATGCTAGTGCTCAAAGATGAGAAATTACAAATGCCATCTCCAGTTACGGAGGCGGGTGCGTTTTGCAAGAGTTACCAATTTTTCAGTTGTTGGTATCAACTAGCTATAAATACTAGGTGCATTCAATAGATTAAAGGTTATTGTGCGAATACGCAAAATCTCTATGCTCAACTCCAAGTTGGTACACTATGGTGGTGGCATATGTTAGTCACATGGGTGCAATCAAGTTAAAGTATCCTGTGATAGTTACCTAACCACATTTGGCGCTATTGTATCATCACATGAAATCAATGACAACACTGAGTGGATGTTGGATCACAAAGTATTTAATGATATTATGGCTCGATGGAACACCGAATATCGATATGTTTACATCCAGGCTCATTCACCAGTTGCAAAATATGTGGCACACAGTGGCGAGAGATACATTATCGCCACACTGGGGAGGAATGTTTTTTAATGTCTTTCCTCCATTCTGCCTCATCAATCGGGTCTTGCAATAAATCCAGCAAAATCCCGCTTCAGGCTTTTCAAACTGCCTGACTGGCCTATGCAGCCATGGTTCCTGCTAATGTTGGGAATAATAATAGAACCTTATATGGTTATTCTAAACATAAAACTTTGCTGGTTCAGCCTGTGCCTCGGGAAACCAGCCTCTGCATGATAAATTAATTCATAGACTTGCAGACTCTGAGACGACTATTCCTGCCGCTCGGGTTGTCAGACCGATCCATGTAAGTGCTCACTTCAGAGAGCAGGGATAGCACCAAAAAGGCAGTACATTTCCTCTTCAGGAGATGGGAAGCGTTTTTGTTTAAATACACATTACATATAATACAGCACGGATAACTGACATCTTGGAGTTCATTTTCAAATGGGTCTTTGACAATAATTAAGGTATAGTGCCATTAACTGTGCCAACATGCCTTCTCATCATATTTGCTGCAGCAAGTGGGACCCACACTGTCGAGTCTAACCCTCTGATATCCAGATTTATAAAGGATATCTTTAACACAAGTTCTCCCAGGCCCAGTTACATGGAAGTATGAGGTATTGACGTCATGTTAACACTACTTCACCAGGGGGCTCCAGCTACATCTTTATCTTTAGCCAGCTCTCATAAGGTAGTCATCCTCATGGCACTGATCTCAGTGCAACGGGTCCAGTCACTACATAAATTGCGACTGGACAGGATGGGTACATCTGCAAATAACATAATATTTTATATTTATTATTTAGTTAACCAGAACTAACCAGGGGCGTTAGGTCTCAAACTAGTTTTCATGGCATACCCCATGGACCTTCGGTAATGTGTGGTCACATATTTACAACAATACGTCAAAGTCACCAGAGCCTTAAAGGCTCCAAACTAGCAATGTTTGTTAGTTACAAAAAACCCCATAAGAAGATATTAGTTCAAACCATCTCCAGGTGGTTAAAACAGGGTTTTGGCCAATGCACAAGTCGATACTAATATTTTCAACTCTAACTCCACCAGGGCTGCTACTACATCAGCTTCAAGGGTTATGTACCTTCCGCTGGACCACATCCTAGCAGCTGCAGGATGGATAAATGAACATACTTTCCAAATATTTTATAATAATCCATTGCCAGACCGGGGGTATTTGCCAACTCCATTTTAGATTCTGTTTTATAGTTTCCACCTGGATGAGAGGGGTCACTATTACTTTCCTTTGATAATTAAAGCATCAGCATATTTAACAAAGTCATGTCTGAATGCATTAATCTTTTTCACTCATCCATGGTCAATCGATACAGTGTGTGACGCATGGATTCATTTCCGGCATGAAATCATAGAGCTTTGAAATCTTCACGTAGTCACTCACGTGACTCCGAAGTAAAATAGTAAGATTAAATGAGAACTTACCAGTTTGAAGTTTGATCTGTATTTTATGAGTAGTTACGATGAGCGATTACGTGCCCTCCGCTCCCAACCCTCGTATCATAAAGGTCATCTGGTAGTTCTATTCTTCTCCAATCTTACTATGTTCAGTGCAACTACTGTTATCTGTGGTTTCACACCACTGCTTTGAAGATTGACGAGCATGCGGGCTGACGGCCTTCTTCACGTAATCGGTCATCATCACTCCTCATAAAATAAAGATCAAACTTCAAACTGGTAAGTTCTCATTTAATCTTACTATTAAAATGCATTGAATCATCACAAAGGCGACCAGCTCCATTGAAATACAATGAGATCACAGTAACATGTATATATTTGAGCATGCACCTGCAATGTAGTGTACCTGTAGTCATTTCAGCGTGACAGATGTTCTGTTCATTGGGTAGGCAAAACTAAGTTGTCACTTACTGTTTGGTTTCTGGGTCCCAAAATGCAGCTCCAGATCCAAATACTTCACCATGTCACTCAACTTGTCATAATCTGAGTCTTCTCCAAACTGAATGCAAATGAAAATGATTTGTGAGCATTAGCTGGTGACATCTGATAAACAGATGGGTTAATATTTTTAAGGCATGACATAGAATGTTCGCCTTATCCACAGTGATAGATCCTAGTGCTCCCTCTCACAAGGGAGGCCTGTGATTGACCATTTTACAGCACTGACTATACACAAGAAAAAATAATGCATAAGCAACATGGGGAGCATATACACCTTTAGTTCAGGACAATAATAGCAAACCCTGGAAATGCTCAATAATTCCTGTGCTTCCCACTGGTTACTGTCCCAACATTCCCTTTTTTCCCCCAAAGTCAGAATCCCTTCTATGTCTAGCTACTCCACTACCCCACTTATTGAACCATTAAACATGGCAGATTAGGAAAAAACATCAGTTTAATGCTGTTTCAGGTACCTGACCCCAGATGGTTCCCTCGGAGTTCTCCACTTGCTCCCAACGCAGCCTCTTCACACTCATGTGACTGGATTCACTTCTCCGGTGAAAGCCACGGTGCAGTCGAGCTTGGCCTGAAACTGGCAAGGGGGGTGGTGGAGGAGGGGGTGGAGGAGGAGGTGGAAGGGCCTTGGACTGGAAATGGCTAGAGGTATAAGAAGGCGGTGGAGGCAGTGGAGGTGGGGGTGGGGGTGAAATAACTTGTTTTAATTCTGAGATTAAAGTGATGGGTTTTGGGTCATTGAACTGTATGGGTGGAGGGGGAGGGGGGCTTTGAGGAGGAGGTGGGATAGGGTCCGAACATGAAGAATAGGTCAAGGAGCTTCCATCTTCACTGCTACTAACGTACTCACTGGGGCTGCTTGGGTCATTCATACCATAGATTTCCTGCTCATCATGAAAGGTCATCTAAGGATAAAAATTACCAAATCAACCAGAAAGAAAAACTTCCCATTAATGAATCCCACCATCCGTTTTCCCAATCTCCGTGCCCATATCCCATTCCGGTCCACAAATCCCAATGCCATTCCCAATTCCCATTCCAAAATCTCCTTCTCATTCACAAATCCCCATCCCCACCTCCATCATATCTACAAATACCCATCCTTCCCACCAACGAACCCCCATATTTTCACCTGCTTCTCAACCACAAATCTCCATCTCCATCTCATCCACAAATCCCCATCTCCGTGTCTTGTTTCCATCCACAAATACCTAGCCCTAACTCCTTCCTATCCACAAATACTCATCCCCACATCTCCTTCCCATTCACAAACATCCGTATTCTTATCTGCTTCCCATCCAAAAATCTCCATCTCCATCTTAACCACAAATCCCAATCCCATGTCTCCTTCCAATCCACAAATATCCATCCCCACCTCCTTCTTATTAATGTCCACATCTCTACAAATCTTCAAAATCCCTATTCTCTGATCTGCTTCCCATCTATGTATCCCCTTCCCCACATCCGATTCTCATGCACATCCCCATCCCTTCAAATACTTCCTATCCACAAATCCTCATCTGTACATTTCATTCCAATCCACAAATTCCCAATCCCACAAATGGATCCCAGTCCACAAATCCCCTTCTCCGTATATCCATTGCACCCACAAATCCCCAAGCTCTCGTCTACTTCCCATTCACAAATCCACATACCCACATCTACTTCCTATTGCTGACACCCCAACCACTTTGATACCTACCCTCATCAAAAGACCACCAACCATAAATGCAGTTATTTCACTAACAGACCCATGTCTGACTCAGGGTCGCTACAATGGAACATCTGCACATACTAAGTACTCTACCTTTATATTTGGAAAGCTTACTTCTTCATAGTCATTCTCTGGGTTCATAAAATCGTCCATGGGAGTCACCTTCTGACCCAGCTGCTCACTCAAGGCATCCAGAAAGCGGTCTGTATCACGGCTACGGGGCGGCCGGGAGAAGGTGAAGAGTTTCTTCCTGCGGTTCGGGGGGCTACTCACGATCTCCATGTTCTGTGAAGAGGGGCTATGGCTGCTATCCAAGCTGACATATGGGTGGGAGTCTGAATTAGTTGGGGAGGGTTCATTTGGGGGCTGACAGAAACAGGACTGTACAGGAAGGGGCTCAGTCTGTCTCAGCATCAACCTTCGACTTCCTGAGGCAAAAAGCAGAAATAATAAATTCAAAGAAGTTTCCACTAAAATAAATATCATTAAACGTCATCTGTTTAGCACTACAGTGTGTTGTGTTAGCCAAGTCCCTTGTACACGGCAAAGATACATCAGGCCAGATTGCCTCCTGTGTTGCTTTATTCCATGATTCCACAACACAATGACAGCAGCTGAGGAGGCTTCAATGGCCACAGCACCTGGTTAGGGATGATGCTGTCTCCTCTCCCACATTTTCATAGGTACCCCATTTCAAAATTACTTCATTGGCTGTACAACACATAGCATGTCCTGAGGTAGGCAATAGACAAAACACAATAAACAATAGACAATAGACAATAGGTGCAGGAGTAGGCCATTCGGCCGAGCCAGCACTGTCATTCACTGTGATCATGGTTGATCATCCACATTCAGTACCCCATTCCTGCCTTCTCACCATATCCCCTGACTGTGTTATTTTTAAGAGCTCTATCTAACTTTCTCTTGAAAGCATCCAGAGAATAGGCTTCCACTGCCTTCTGAGGCAGAGAATTCCAGAGATTCACAACTCTCTGGGTGAAAAAGTTTTTCCTCATCCCCGTTCTAAATGGCCTACCCCTTATCCTTAAACTGTGGCCCCTGGTATTGGACTCCCCCAACATTGGGAAGATAGTGCTGGGTGTAATAATAGTCAAGAGCTTTGTCAAATTGAGCCCTCAGCAGCCTCTGCTGATGATTGCAGAAAATGTTCATTCTGCTAATCCATCAATCCAATGAGGACCAAAAGTAGCTGATAGGCTGCAATATCATGGAACAGACCAATTCTCTGAAAGGTGTTGTGGAAATTCTTTTAAGTTTCCAAAAAAAACCAGCAGTGATTTGGGCCAGGTCCAGGTAGAGTGGCACATCAGGGTTCAGTCAGCAAAAGCCCATGCCAAAAATTACATCGCCCCACCTGAATGACTCAGCTGTTCAGCTACTGGAGACGTTCTGGGCATGGACAGTTGCGTCATTTTTCCTGAGTAGTTGGTCACTCCACGAGCTTCTATTTCAGCATAAATTGGTGATATCTGCAAAAATAAAGTCCCACTCCAGTTAGCGTTAGAGAGAGACACATAAAGGTGTAACAAGAATACTGATTAGATCTAGATAGAAACAAAGTCACACCCCATCTACTTTCAGTCTGAAGAAGAGTTCCGACCCCGAAACCCAACCATTTTTGCCGGAGATGCTGTCTGATCCGCTGAGTTACTCCAGCACTTTGTGTCTATCCGCTATAAACCAGCATCAGCAGTTCCTTTCTACACACTGATTAGATCACTGATTAAGTGAAGGAAAAGAACCAATGGCAGGTGAGCAAACAAAAATGGTAAGAGGCAGATGTGTGTTGGAGTAGAATGGAGAATGATGAATTATAAGAATGCTTAGGAAGGCAAATCTGGTGAGTGTGAAGAAAGTCTGTGATTGGAGCCATTGAGGCGGGTGGTTAACAAGTAAAGTGGGTGAAAGAGGTAAGTGACGTGGAAGATTGAATGCAGAATACAGATAGAGAAAATGACAAGCACAAGAGGATTGTGATATGAGATTGAGCTGGATGAAAGGATAAACAGTGGAGGATATTAAGTGGTAGGTGGGATAAAACAATGCCGTAGTTACTGTGAATGTTTCACTGGGAGGCAGGTGTGAGAAGGATAATGGATCACAAAGAGGTAGCTGAAAATAAACAAGACCATAACCACTCACCTTTCGCAAGTTGGGTGTTTCTGGTAGAGATGTGCCATCTCCTGATTGTCGCTCCCCAGGAGTTAGGTGTGTATGAACATCTGATGCTTCCCCTGGACCTCCTGCATAAAACATGCATGGATACCTGATATGCAGCTTTGAAAACATGGCACATTGTGGGTTATAATGGGCTAAGTTATAAAGTCTAACTTTGAGGGGTGTGCGGTATATATGTGAGAAATTTATGTTCAAGTTCTATTCCAGAAAAATAGTAATCTGGCTCAGAAACAAGTGCTTCTGCCCAACTCGTCCATGCCTCGGAAGATGCCCCATCTAAGCTAGTCTCATTTGCCCGCATTTTGGCCCATATCCCTCCAAACCTTTCCTATTCAATGTTTTTTAAATTACACATTTTAAATTGAAAACAAAATGTACGATGGTACTCCATTGCAGTACAAGTAAGTGTCGCACCATCAGAGGTGCAAACTTGTGATATGACAAAAAAAAAGACACAAATTGCTGGTATAACTCAGCATGTCTGGAAGCATCTCTGCAGAACATCAAAAGTCCTCCAGCCGGAAACCATGAACTGTGAGGTCCATTCCCAGGTGCAGGCCAAATCCACTGCATAAAAGTTCAATTATCCCAAGTGGTACAAGAAATCTCACTATGATCTGTGCAAAGCCATCAAGAATGCCACGAGACAATACCGGGACAAACTTGAGTCCCAGCATAACCACTCGGACACCCGTCGACTCTGGCAAAGCCTAAATACTTTAACAGGTGACAAAGCAGAGTCTGTCAGCATCGCTGGTGATAGTGCAGCCCTCCCTGGTGAAGAAATGCATTCTATGCTTGCTTTGAGCATTAGGCCAACAAGGCGGTGACATCCGTCCCATCAGACTCAAGTTTGCCTTTTCCCACGGTCACTGTTGCAGAAGTAATATTCAGCCTTCCTGAGGGTGAACCCATGGAAACCAATTATCCCTGGCTGTGTCCTTAGGAACTACGCAGACCAACTAGTGAGAGTGTTCATGGACATCTTTAATATCTCCCTACTATGTTCTGGGATACTCACCTGCTTCTAGAAGACCACTATCATCCCAACGCCAAAGAAAAGCAAGATCTCATGCCTTATTGACTACCGTCCAGTGGCCTTGGCTTCCACTATCATGAAGTGCTATGAGAGGGTGGTTATGGAACAAATTAAATCCCGCCTATGAAGCAACTTTGATTCACTGCAGTTCACCCACTGCCACAACAGGTTCACAGCTGATGCTATCTCCCTGGTCCCACACACATCCCTGGAACACCTGGATAAGGAGGACACCTTCAGCAGATTCCTATTCATCAACTATAGCTCAGCTTTCAGTACCATTATCCCAACCAAGTGCATCTCCAAACTCATAGGACTTGAAGTCAGCACTCCCCTCTGCAACTGCATCCTTGACTTCCTGATCAACAGACCACAAGCAGTGAGGATAGGAACCAAATGATCCTCTATGATAATTCTCAACATTGGTGCCCCGCAAGGATGATTTTTCAGCCCCTATTATACTCCTTATACATTCATGATTGTGCAGCCAAATACCAATCCAATTCAATTTACAAGTTTGCAGAGTGGTCACAGTAGTGGGCTGGATATCAACTAATGATGAGACAGAGTACAGGAAGGACAATGAGAACCTTGTAACCTGGTACCAAGACAGCAACCTCTCCCTCAATGTCAGTAAGACAAAGGAGATTGTAATTGACTTCCGGAAACAAGTACTACACACACATTGTACAATATACATTGATGGTGTCGAAGTAGAGTTGGTCAGAAGCTTCAAGTTTATAGGAATAAATATCACCAGGAATTTGTTCTGGTCCAACCACATCTATGTTATGGCCAGGAATGCACACTAATGCCTCTACTTCCTTAGAGGGTTTAGGAAGTTTGGCATGAGCCAAACAACCATCACCAACTTCTACAGATGTGCCATAGAACGCATTTTATTGGGGAAAATCGCAGCATAGTTTGGGAACAGTTCCATCCAAGAACACAAGAAATTACAGAGAGCCCAGACCACACAAATCAACTTCCCTTCCATTTACTTAATCTATACTTAACACTACCTCAGCAAGGTCACCAGCATAATCAAGGACCAGTCTCACCTCGTTCACTCCCTCTTCTTTCTACTGTCATTAGGCAAAAGGTACAGAAGGTTGATAACGCATACCTCCAGATTTAGGGATAGTTTCTTCCCAGCTGTTATCGGGCAAATGAACCATCCTATCATCAGCTAGAGAGCTGTCCTGACCTCCCAACTGCCTTATTGGAGATCTTTGAACTATCTTTAATCAGATGTTACCGTGCACCAAATGTTGTGCCCTTTATCCTTTATCTGTGCATTGTGGACGGCTTGATTGCAATCATGTAAAGTCTTTCTATGACTGGATTGCACACAAACAAAAACTTTTCACTATATCTCAATGCATATGACAATATTAAACTAAACAAAACTAGTCACCCCTCTTCAGACTGATTGTGGTGGTAGTGGGGGAGTGGGGGGGGGGGGCGCAGGTGGAGAAAGCTGCAAGAGGAGGAACGAGAAAGCTGCGAGAGAAGGAATGGTCAAAGCTTGGCAGGTAATACAGGTATGGTGTGGGGGGGGGGGGGTGATAGGCAGATGGTTCGACAAAGGCCACAGAGGAAAAGACAGACAGTTATAGACAAAAAGATTGAAGAGTTACAAATAGTAAAGCTAGAGGAAGGAATGTAGGTGGAAGAGAAGGGGTAGGGGAGAAATAGATGCACGTCCAGGTGAGGCACAGGGAAGAGAGGTGAAAAAGAAAGAGCAGCAGGGTTTGTAGTTAACTAAAAATGGAGAATTCAATGTTCATACTCTTGGGTTATAAGCTAGCCAAGCGGGACACGAGATGCTATTCCTCTAGATTGCATGTGGCCTCACCCTCGCAATAGAGGGCATGGCCCTGTCCCGGTATATGCAGTTTCTTATTTCTAACCTTGACTTTCGTAAGATTGTCTCAACCGTCAACTAAATGTAAAATACTTTGCGATAATAAAAAAACCCAAGTATATAACCTCTAGGGTGTGAGCAACTACAGCATAAGCATGATATTGTTAACAGCAATCACAATGCCAAACAAACCCTTAAAAATATCTCCAGGCCTAAATCTCTCAGTGGCCCTCATATAAAGACTGAGATTCATACTGTCAGTTAACAGGAGATGGTGCTTCACAAAGTCTCTTGAATTCTCCCATAAATTGCTTTCCTGGCTGAATGTCAAGGTATATATTTCTTCTCAAAATGAACAGTGATGCATTATTCTCTAAATGTAAATCACTTTAATGGCTAAATGTGGGAGAGGCAGACAGGAACCAAGGGGTGTGTTCTCACAAAACAATCTACCTTTTATCAAATGTACTGCAAGTCAGAAATTCAACCCTAAACCTAAATTGAGGGATAAAAAATATCTTGTTTTTTAAAGTAATAAAATGAATTACAAACAGAAAGATTAATACAGAGAGTAACAAACCAATCCACAGACACAGGGGGCCAGAATGGCTCCTAATAAATATATATGTTATTGAGAGACCTCTTAAATGGGCTGCTCCTCGCTGCCAAATTCTATCTCACAAAAGGCTATCAAACATATGTGTAAATGAACAGCCTTTGTGCAGTTTGTGAGCACAAAGACCATTCCATTGTCACCAGTGGAAGAACTCAACTAAATTAAAGAGCAGTTGGGAAGGTGAGGTTTAAGAGAATCCTGCTGGGGGTATTACTATGGTGAATTACGTGGGGAGAGGAGGAGACAAGAGGTCTGTAGCTCTCGCTGAAAGAATCGGATGTCAAGGCTATTCAAAGTCAAAGGCAGATAAAAACAAAGAAAATCTGAAGAGGTATATTATATGACCGTATAAAGCAAGTAAGACATGGGCCCAGTCGAGACTGAAAAGGTAGCTGGGTGTAGAAAGTTTGCGCCCTAATGAATAATCAGCAGCCACGTTTACAAAAGAGGACAATAATGATGGTGTAGTCAGGTTAAATGCTCAAAATTCATTGGGTAGCTCTCTTTTTTCACCTACACAGTCGCAATGGGATGAATGGCTTCTTTTTTATCATATATTTTCTCTAAATCTAAGATTTACTCAGAGGTTGAGGTCTGTGCGTGTACCATTTTTGTTGCCTACGTGGCAACAAATAACGCACATGCCTGGCACCGTGTTATAGGAAAGATATTGTCACGCTTGAAAGGGTTCAGAGAAGATTTACGAGAATGTTGCTAGGACTAGAGGGTCTGTGCTATAGGGAGAGGTTGAGTAGGCTGGCTCTCTATTCCTTGGAGCGCAGGAGGATGAGGGGTGATCTTATACAGGTGTATAAAATCATGAGAGGAATTGATCGGTTAGATGCATAGAATCTCTTGCCCAGAGTAGGGGAATTGAGGAGCAGGGGACATAGGTTCTGGTGAAGGGGAAAAAATTTAATAGGAATCTGAGGTGTATCTTATTCACACAAAGGGTGGTGGGTGTATGGAACAGGCTCCCAGAGGAGGTAGTTGAGGCTGGAACTATCCCAACGTTTAAGAAACAGTTCGACAGGTACTTGGATAGGACAGGTTTGGAGGGATATGGACCAAGCGCAGGCAGGTAGGACTAGTGTAGCTGGGATATGTTGGCCAGTGTGGGCACGTTGAGCCAAAGGGCCTGTTTCCAGACTGTATCACTCTATGATTCTATGCCTGGATTTAGCGCCTTTTTAGAGGGAGTAACCCACAATAACACTTAAATTAACGCAAGCATATTTCATTTTTGCGATTTTTGTTTTAGTGATTTACATGTATAGCATTAGGCCAAAATAAAGCTTAGTAGACTGCAAATTGGTGCAATTAAGTCCGATTCAAAGTGCTCTAACAGGAGGTTTGTCTCCTTGTTTTCCTATGGGATTTTTTTTGGTCCTAGCATACATTTGGTGTCGATTGTAATTTTTTTTGCAGTGAGATTTTCAAAGTCTAGAAATTTATCAAAATTTGTCTGCACAATGCCCCAAAAATTGTAGGAAAAAAAATCAGTAATGCAGTATTAAGACATTTCTGAGTAATTGAGCATTTGGTGGACAGAATGAGTTTACATAGGTAGTGAATATCATGGAGCGATTTAATAAAGAATGACAGTTTAAAATTAAGGTTTAGCTTAACTTTGTTTAGTCAGGAACTAGCAGAAGAGTGATGGGTGAAAGAAAAACAGGAGAATGGGGCAACACGAGTTTTAATGACCTAGATAGCACTAGAATGGAGAAATCCTGCCAAGAGTGCATTGGAACAGTCAATCCAGGGAGGCATGCGAATCTCAAATCCCTTTGCAAGGACTTATTCTCCTTAAAGCACACATGTAAATATACTGACCTGTTGTGCTGTCATTTGCAGCTCGAGCACGCACACTACTGTGATAGACTGATGGCGTACGCACAGAGTTACGGCGTGGGCCTTCATTTATCAGTTCACCTTCTACAGACTCTGTGGAGAGGAAAATGGGTCAATAGTGATCGAAGAGCTGAGGATCACTATGGTTGTATGTTAATCATTTTCAACAACTTTCAATACAAAGTCTATTATACAAAGGATTATCCTACAAAGGAGAAATAAATCACCAGGCACACTGGGTGTGAATGAAAGATCATCAGTACTGATGCGAATGAGAAATCACTAGACTTAGATAGTGTTATTGAGAAATCAAAAAGCATGGTAACTTTGTGAGATTTCATAAGTACACAACATGCGAGTGAGAAATTACGAGGTACATTCCATGTATGAATGAATAATTACCAGTCACTACCCATGAGAGAGTGAGAAGTTTACAGTGAAATGTCAACAGTACACCCCATGTGAGTAAGCATCACCAAGCATGGGCAGTGTGTAATGGCAAGTCACTGGACACATCCCACATGAGAGAAAAATCACCAGGAGCAGCCAAAATGTGCATGAGAAATCAGTGATTGAGAGACTAATTACCAATGTAAGTGATTACTACACACCCATACTGATGTGGCTGGTCCAGCTGACTTTCTGGTCAATGGTGATCTCCAGCAGACTCAGCAATGGTAATATATTTGAATGTCAAGGGCAGAAATTATACTTTCTCTTGTTGGAGGTGGTCATTACCCGACACATCTGTGGATTGAACGTTACTTACCACTTATCAACCAATGCCTAAATGTTGTCTAGGTCTTTCTCAATTCAGCTAAGAGCTGGTTCAATAGCTGAGGAGTTGTGAATGGTATAATCATCCTCTCTTCTGACTTTATGAAGGAAGTTAGGTAATTAACGATAGATACAAAGTGCTGGAGTAACTCGGCGAGTCAGGCAACATCTCTGGAGAAAAAGGATGGATGATGATTCCGGTGAGAACCCTTCTTCAGGCTCTGAATATTTGGGTCAGAACCCTTCTCCAAGGTAAGTAATGAAGCAGCTGCAGATGGTTGGGGCTGGGACACTGCCCTGAGGAACCCCCGCTGAGATTTTCTGGGATTAGGATGACTGACCTCAAAAATATAATCATCTTCTTGCGTGCATGGTATGATTCCAATCATTTTCGTTTTCCATGAAGCTCGCTTTCAACAGTTTTAGCAGGCTACTTGATACTAGACTCGGTTAAATGCTGTCAAGGGCAGTCACTCTCACTTCACTTCTTGAGGCACAGGAGAGCATGAATGTGGATGGAATTCAACAATACATTTGCAATTCTAAGGCAGAGTTAACTTGAAAGCTCTAAGAAGAACACGGAATTGGGGGGGGGGGGGGGGGGACTAAAGGCCAGGTAAACTCCAGCGGAACTAGCAGAGAGCGAATCCAGAGTAACTGACACAGAAAGAATCCAGAGGCACTGCACAGAGTCAATCCACAACAATATCATAGTAAATCCAGAGATAACATCAGAGTGAATCCAGAAGCACTGACACAGAGTGAATACAGAGGCACTGGCACAGAGTAAATCCAGAGACACTATTCATCTGGACTCATGATGACATGTAGTGAACTTCAAGGCGCTGAAACTCACAGTAAATCTGGAGACGCTGACTCAGTGAATCTCAGAATACTTAGATATACTATTGGCAGTAAGATACTGATCATGGAATGTACTCCACCTGCCCCAAAAGATGGAGGGTGACCACATGTAGAGGTTGCTGAGATGGCAGGTGAGTGAAGAAGGAAGATTGAGTGAGATTGAGTGGGGCAGTAAAAACAGGAGTTAGTTTGAGGGACAAGTGGACAAAGGGGTCAGGTTTTGAGGAAGATGGGGCATGAGCATATGTATGTATATCTGAATGAATGTGTGTGAGAGAATTAAAGGACTGACAGTCAATCAGATGGCACTGCAGCATATAGAAGATCTGTGCATCTGTTACTCGAAACCTCCCCTTTACAAAATCTTGCAAAGTGCTGCGAGAATTATATGAGTACATGAACAAATGTATAAAATGTCAGACATTTTTGTTAGAGCTCCAATGTGAAGTGATCTTTTTGACAGTTTCTTGAACAAGGGCAGCCTCCAACACAAAAGGCTCCTGTCTTCCTCTGCTCTCCTGATGATCTTGCTCAATCACGTCTTACTCAGATTCCACAGGTCACTCGCCTCTGGCAGCTATGCACAATAGGAAAATTGTCCGTTTCCAATCAGGACGCCTCACCTGCTGCTGCCTTGTATCCCAGGAATCTGGCAATCTTCTGGTGACAATGTTCCTGCTCCTCATATGTCAGTAGCTGATAGATAAACTGCCAGATCACTTGCTTGGCTGGTGTGTCTAGCACAGGATAGATGTCAACAATCAGAGTATCAATGTTCCTGTGGAAGCACAAGTGGAGATTCAGTCTAGGGCCTGTGCTGCCCAGATACAACTCAGCTAACAGCTCTGCCTTTTAGGTTTAATTTGGTTTAGTTTAGTTTAGTTTAGAGCTACAGCATGAAAACAGGCCCTTCGACCCACCAAATCCACGTTGACCATCGATGACCCATTTACATTAGTCCTATGTTATTAAACCTTTGCATCCACATCCTACACACACAAGGGACATTTTATGGAGGCCAATTAACTCAAAAGCCCACACGTCTTTGGGATGTGGGAGTAAACTGGAGCATCTGGAAGAAACCCACGTGGGTCACAGGGAGAACCTACAAACTCCACACAGGCAGTATCGGAGATGAGGATCGAACCGTTGTCTCTGGCGCTGAGGCAGCAGCTTTACCAACTGCTCCACTGTGCCATCTGTCTAGGTCTCTCTGCACATGCTTAAAATATGAACAAAATGAGAAATATATTCAGAGTTCAACTGTTCGCTACAAATTTCTCCTGATGCCCTGCTCTATCTGCCACACTATTTCTAAAGACTGCAGGGTTTAAGCAGCATTGTGAAAGGGGGAGTGGCAAAAACTAGGATGTTTTGGAGAAGGAATTACTGCAGAAAGCCTGCAGGGAAATTGACTAACTTAATGACATTGACATGGCCGGACGTTTGCACAGATGGCTGTTCGAGAGAAGGAAATTCATATTGTACAAACCCCGATATTGACCAAGATGTAATGGCCCCGTGGTGAACAAACAGTGTAAAAGAGAGAAGGAAAGGGTGGAGGGGGGAGAGAGATGGGGGTAGAGAGGTGGGGGGGGGGGGAAAGGAGAGATAAAGGCAGAGTAGCGAGAGGTTCAAAATGTGGGAGTAGATCTCTACTCGTGTGCCACGGCTTAGCAGATAATCTCGGCACATGACCCACTGTCACCCGAGCTTCCAGCATCACAGATAGTTAATTTCTGCTCTCTTCCTGCAAGTGCTGAGTTTGTGTGAAGGACTGAGCGAGAGAAGATAGAGAGCAAGAATGAGAGCAAGAGAGAGCGTGCAAGAGCAAGAGGGAGAGAAAGAGCAAGAGAGAGTGGGAGAGCGTGCAAAAGATTGAGGGAGGGGGGGCAGTTCCAAGTTGAATGAATCCAGAACAAGATTTGCCAGGTTTACATAACAGGCACAATGTTCCAGAATTTCCCAGTCAGTGATGAACATTGCCAGGTTACAGGATATGCCCTATTTAACTGAAACAAGTCTGGCCCACAATACATCAAGGTCATGCACGTGTCACATATTTTTGACATATTGACAATATAGCTATATAAACTCCACAATAATGCCCCAATAAGATCTGCACGGCCCAAAATGTGGGAGTAGATCAGTACTTGTGTGCCACACCAGAGCAGATAATCTCTGCACATGACCCACTGACACCCGAGCTACCAGCATTATCGATAATTAATTTCTTTGCTCTGTTCCTGCAAGTGCTGACCTTAGGAATTAATGGCCAGGCATTCAGCCATACCCAGACTAAGCCCTTTTGCAAATGACTGCACAGACCTGGATGGCTCCTACCTATGCTGGAAGAAGCACTCAAGAGCCTTGCAGACACCGTAGCGTTCTTGCTGTGTGAGGAGGTGCTCCAGTTGCTGGACGAAGGTTCTTCCTTGGAATTTTATACTGGATGGCAGGATTTCAGTCACCCACTGCAGAGAAGTCAATGACGAAGCATATGATGGATTCTCCACAGGATCTGGCTCTAAGAAATGCATCAGGAGGAAGAGAGGGAACAGAGTATATACATAAACAGTCACATTACATAGACAGAAATAAAAGCACATAAACATGTGCATATATTCAGTCAGGACCGTTGGCACAGATAGGCACTGATAGTGTAGCAGTAGAGCTGCTGCCTTACAGCGCCAGAGACCCAGGTTCAATCCTGACCACAGGTGCCGTCTGCACGGAATTTGTACGTTCTCCCTGTGACCGTGTAGATTTTCTCCGGGTGCTCCGGTTTCCTGCCACACTCCAAATACGTACAGGTTTGCAGGTTAATTGGCTTCAGTAAAATTGTAAATTGTCCTTAGTGTGTGAAGGATAGTCTTAGTGTGTGGGAGTTTGCTGGTCGGCGCGGACACGATGGGCCTGCTTCCACCGTGTATCTCTAAAGTAAACTATATCTACTGCTGACAGCCCTCACCTTCTTCCAAGATGGAAGATGATGGGTTCAACTCTCATTGTTTTATTTCAAGTAAGAGAAATGGGGTTAACCCATGTGTCCTAAAACAGTATATGAATTTAACACTCAGCTATTATGAGGGCTTACTCTGCATAAACTAATGATAATTGCAACAGTGATTAATTGTCAAGTATGCATTTTTGGCTGTAAGCACTGTGGAAAGTCATTAAAGGCATTACAAATTACAAAGAACTGTGGCAAACCTAAGAGCTAAATCAAACTCTCTCTTGAAAACATCCAGTGAATTGGCCTCCACTGCGTTCCTTGGCAGAGAATTCCAGATTCCCAACTCTCTGGGTGAGAGTTTCCTCATCTCAGTCCTAAATGGCCTATCCCTTATTCTTAAACTGTGCCCCCCTAACAACGGGAACATTTTTCCTACATCTAGCCTGTCCAATCAGTTAAGGATTTTATATGTTTCTATAAGATCCCCTCTCACCCTTGATGTATAAAGACACCCAGGTCTCGTTGCACCTCCCCTTTTCCTAATCTGACACCATTCAGATAATAATCTGCCTTCTGGTTCTTGCCACCAAAGTGGATAACCTCACATTTATCCACATTATACTGCATCTGCCATGCATCTGCCCATTTACCCAACCTATCCAAGTCAACCTACAACCTCATAGCTTCCTCCTCGCAGCTCACACTGCCACCCAACTTTGTGTCATCCGCAAACTTGGAGAAATTACATTTAATTCCCTCGTCTAAATCGTTAATATATATTGGAAATAACTGGGATCCCAACACTGATCCTTGTGGCATCCCACTGGTCACTGCCTGCCATTCTGAAAATGACCCGTTAATTCCTACTCTTTGCTTCCTGTCTGCAAACCAGTTCTCTATCCATGTCAATACCCTGCCCCCAATACGATGTGCTCTAATTGTGCACGCTAATCTATTGTGTGGGACCTTGTCAAAGGCTTTTTGAAAGCCCAGATGCACCACACCCACTGGCTCTTCCTTATCTTCTACTTGTTACATCCTCAAAAAATTCCAGAAGATTAGTCAAGCATGATTCCCCTTCATAAATCCATGCTGACTTTGACAAATCCTGTCACTGCTTTCCAAATGCGCTGCTATAACATATTTAATAATCGACTCAAGCATCTTCCCCACTACCAATGCAAGGCTAATTGGTCTATAATTCCCCGTTTTCTCTCTCTCTCCCATCTTAAAATGCGGGGTTACATTAGCTACTCTCCAATCCACAGGAACTGATCCAGAGTCTATAGGACATTGAAAAATGATCACCAATGCATCCACGATTTCTAGGGCCACCCCCTTGAGTACTATGGGATGCAGATCCTGTGGATCTATCTGCCTTCAGTCGCTAAAGTTTACCTAATGTCATTTCCTGACTAATGTGGATTCCCTTCAGTTCCTTCTCACTAGATCCTCAGTCCCCTTGTATTTCTGGGACATTGTTTGTGTCTTCCTTAGTGAAGACAGAACCAAAGTACGTGTTTAACTGTTCTGCCATTTCCTTGTTTCCCATTATAAATTCACCTGTTTCTGACGGTAAAAGACCTTTTTGCCTTCACTAATATTTTCCTCTTCACATATCTAAAGAAGCTTTTACAGTCAGTTTTTATATTCCCCGCAAACTTTCTTTCATGCTCTTTTTTCCCCCTTCTAATTAACCCCTTTGTCCTCCTCTGTTGAATTCTAAATGTCTCCTAGTCCTCCGGTTTGCTTCTTCCACTGGCCAATTTATATGCCTCTTCATTGGATTTAACATTATCCCTAATTTCCCTCGTTAGCCACGGTTGAGCCGCCTTCCCCATTTTATTTTTTCGCCAGACAGGGATGAACAATTTTTGTAGTATCCATGCGATCTTTAAATCTTTGCCATTGCATCTCCACCATCAACCCTTTAAGTATCATTTGCCAGATTATCTTAGCCAATTCCCGTCTCATACCATCAAAGTCTCCTTTCTTTAAGTTTAGGACCCTAGTCTCTGAATCAACCGTCACTTCCCATCTTAATGTAGATTTCCACCATGTTATGGTCACTGTTGCCAAAAGGGCTTTGCACAACAAGATTGCTAAGTAATCCTTCCTCAATACACAATACACAGTCTAGGATGGTCTGCCCTCTAGTTGGTTCCACTACATATTATAGGTATCTACATACCATCCCATATACACTCCAGGAAATCCTCCTCAGCATTGTTACCAATTTGTTTGGGCCAATCTATATGTAGATTAAAGTCACCTATAATAACTGCTGTACCTTTGCGACATGCATCCCTAATTTACTGTTTGATGCTATCCCCAACCTCCCTACTGCTGTTTGGTGGTCTCTATATAACTCCAACAAGTGTTTTCTGCCCTTGGCTATTTCGCAGTTCTACCCACACAGATTCTGCAGCACGCAAGCTAATGTCTCTCCTTTCTATTGCGTTAATCTCCTCTTTAACCAGCAATGCCACCCCACCTCCTCATCCTTTCTGTCTATCTTTCCTGAATATTGAAAACCCCTACATATTGAGCTCCCAGCCTTGGGCACCCTGGAATCACGTCTACGTAATCCCAACTGTATCATATCTATTAACTACTAACTGCGCATTCAATTCATCCACCTTTTAACAAATCCTTCTCACATTAAAGGGCCTGTTCTACTTTCCCGAGTTACTTACGAATTCTCCCGAGTTTTCCCCTTGATTCAAATTCGGAGAATGTCCGTAGCGAGTCCGTAGGAGTCCATAGATATATCCTAGCGTTCCTTATGCCAGCTGTAGGTGCTCGGGGCTTCAGGTAAGTCGGGACGTTTTTTCCGGCATGACAAAAAAGTCCACGAGTAAAAAGATAGTTCGTAGATCACAAAAATCTTGGGGGTTTTTTTAAGGTCCTTTCAACTCGGCAGAGGACTCGGAAAAGTGGGACAGGCCCTTAAGGAACAAAGCTTTCAGGTTTGTTGTTCTTTTCTCCCTTCCACCTTTTGCGTCTGTCCTCATTTTACGGTCCTATGTCTCCCTGAATTGGTTCCCATGCCCGTGGCCTATTAGTTTAAAAGTGACCTTCTCTACACTGTCTTTCCCATTAATTGAACGCATACGCTTCCACGTTGCTGACTCCACCCCCCCCACCATTTAGTTTAAACCCACCCTTGTAGCACTAGCAAACATGCCTGCCAGAATGTCGGTCCCCCCTCCAGATTATGGAGAAAAAATATTCAATGATAGAGTATGTTTTCACGTAACTGCTGCAGAAAATATACCAGTGAGAACTAAAGTCCTTATAGTGTGATCTGTGGAATAAATATGCTTCCACTTGCTCATATAGTTATTTCTGGTGATGTGTGTGTTAGGAACATGGCTTCTTTGCAATTTTGAACCAAACAGTAAATTGTTACCTTGGAATGGGATCATTGTGAGTTGGAGCTGAACCCACCTTTGGTTCCATATGAAAGAGGCAAACCCTGGCTGGATTGAGCTGGAATACCTTTGGTCATCCCTACCCTAATAAACACTGGAAGTGTTGGAGTTGGAATAGGAAGCGTAAATAATATCTATTTCAGTCTAAATTTTATTCGTCAACACCAGTGTGGACAAACACAACATATTTGTACCAGCTTAAATCATTTACCACAGAATGTCTACTGACGGCCACAGATCAAATAATGCACGGATCGTCAACCTAGGAATGTCAAATAGGCGGAAAGAGTCGCTGGATACATGACCTATCACTGAATTTCCTAGCTGCTGTTTCCTTGACACATGATAAAGCAAATAGACTTTGGTTAGGATGTATATGTCTCTGTTCTAGAGTTGAAAGGTGGTGTACTACTTTCCTTTTTGAACAAACAGTAACTGTTTACTTGAACAATGAGCTTGGCATATTAGTATACAATTATACCTGGAGCAAACTTTACCCTACTGAATTCAAAGGAACATGCTTTCATACATTTCCTTATGACATAGTAGGAGGTGATATATCTCATGTATGCTGATTAACCCCTTTCTGATTCTCCCAACACCAATTTACAATCACCAATTAACCTAACATCAATGGGATGTGGGGGAAAACAGGGCATATGGGGGAAACCCATACAAACACAGGGAGAACATGCAAACTCTACGAGGACAGCATGGATAGTTAGAGTCAAACATGGGTTGCTGAAGCTGTGTCGGCTGCAAAACCCGCAACAAAACTGTGCCACTCAGTAAATCCTCAAGGTAAACTTGTGTTTAGCCATGCTGATTAACTCTGACAGATAGTACAATTAGTCACCTTTACATTTCCAGATTACTGGTAACTGCTTCTGAATAAACCATAAATTTGAACTCTTGAAATGCCAGGAATGAGTGGAAGTTTTAGTTTAATCATGGAGAATGCCTTGCATTTTAGTTTCCTTTCCAGATCATAACTAACATTTTGAGATCCAGTATTTATCTATTTTTTTAAAAGGGCATTTCATATTACAATAATGTCAAAAATGTTATTAACAGCAACAGTTAAACATGAATAAATAGATTACAATGCTGAATACTCATGGAATGGACATCGAATGCAGCACTGGGAGATAATAATATGCTGAGAATGACAGGTCGACACCTGAGCACCCAAATATTACATCTTGTGCCATGTGTGTCGTACAGCATATTTGGACAAAAAAAAACAGATACAGCCCATACAAGCAGTGTATGATGAGTACATTTTCACATTATATGGACCAGATAAGGTCTCTTCTAAAGCATGTGCCATAAAGGTTGCTCCATCTGACATTTTTCTTAATTAAACAGGCTGATGGGAATTTCATTAAGAGTTTATGGGGTGGAGCTGCAGAAGAGAGCATTCTCGTCGTCATTTGCCAATCTGAACAAAACATATTTGTGCAGTTAATCTGCCGAAGATCACAGAATCTATTGATGCACGCAGCTGTGCTTCTGACAGCAGTTCCACTTACCTAGAGGGAAATTCAAAGGCCCGTCTTCCACCACCAGAGTGGGCATGGCTCCGCTTCCCTGTAACATGGCTACCACCTTCTCATGGGAACAGTTTCTAAAACATACATAAATGCATATGCATACAATCACATCGTTGCTCACAGTCGGCAGGATTTCATTTCACACTCACAGCTGAAACAAAGTGTATAATCCACTGAACACCTGAGAAACTGGCTGATGTTATATTCTAGAATGTCTGACTAGACAGTTCCAGGATGACAACTGACAGTAGAGTGTCATAGACAGTGGACACGTATCTGGACAAGTACTTGAATCACCAAGGTATAGTAGGCTACAGACCATGTGCTGATTACAGGGATTAATTAGACTTCATGTTCGATACAGGGATTAATTAGACTTCATGTTCGATATAGACGTGGAGGGTCAAAGGGACTGTTTCTGTGTTGTATGATAATTTAACTCTCATGGTTCTATGACAATGATCCAATATAACAAAAGCTGAACAATGGGCCTCTTTACCTTGCTACACCATCCTATTTTGGGAAGATGCAAGATCCCACTGTATTTCTCTCCCAATCACGTAGAAACATAGAAAAAATAGGTGCAGGAGTAGGCCATTCGGCTCTTCGAGCCAGCACCGCCATTCAATATGATCATGGCTGAACATCTAAAATCAGTACCCAGTTTCTGCTTTTTCCCTCAAATCCCTGGATTCCTTTAGCCCCAAGAGCTAAATCTAACTCTCTCTTGAAAACTTCAAGTGAATTGGCCTCCACTGCCTTCTGTGGCAGAGAATTCCAGAGATTCACAACTCACTGGGTGAAAAAGTTTTTCCTCATCTCAGTCCTAAATGGCCGACCCCTTATTCTTAAACTGTGGCCCCAAGTTCTGAACTCCCCCAACATCGGGAACATTTTTCCTGCATCCAGCCTGTATAATCCTTTAAGATTTATATATGTTTCTAAAAGATCCCCTCATCCTTCTAACGTCCAGTGAATACAAGCCCAGTCAACACATTCTTTCATCATATGTCAGTCCCGCCATCCCGGGAATGAACCTGGTGAACCTACGCTGCACTCAATAGCAATAATGTCCTTCGTCAAATTAGGAGACCAGAATTGCACACAATACTCCAGGTGCGGTCTCACCAGGGCCCTGTACAACTGTAGTAGGACCTCCTTGTTCCTGAACTCAAATCCTCTGGCAATGAAGGCCAACATGCCATTAGCTTTCTTCACTGCTAGTTGTACTTGCATGCTTACTTTCAGTGACTGATGTACAAGCACACCCAGGTCTCGTTGCACCTCCCCTTTTCCTAATCTGACACCATTCAGATAATAATCTGCCTTCCTGTTCTTGCCACCAAAGTGGATAACCTCACATTTCTCCACATTATACTGCATCTGCCATGCATCTGCCCACTCACCCAACCTATCCAAGTCACCCTGCATCCTCATAGCATCCTCATCGCAGCTCACACTGCCACCCAGCATTGTGTCATCCGCAAACTTGGAAATGTCACATTTAATTCTGTCATTTATGCAGGGAGACTCTGTCAGAGCTGTTAGAAAAATCGCACTGTTGCAGTTGTAGAGCTACTTTTAAAATGGAACAGAAAAGACCTTTGCATCCCACAAAAATAGCACTTTAAATGGGTTAGACAGGATGATGCTTTAGTATACTGTATATCAAGCCTGTTTTGCTCCTTTTAAGGCAGTGTTTAGTGGGGCAATATGGTGACATCCTTATTTCTGAAGCATTTGTGAAGGGTAATCAGCCTTTAAGGGTACATTTCCCAACAGTGACAACGTACAATTAAGACTGCCGTTCTGTAAAGGGAGACTGCAGGGGAGTGCAGGGAAAGGAGTGCTTACAACTTTTCAGGGAAGGACTCAGATCCAGGTGTACGAAATATGTTCACTGGGGTGAAAGATTCATTGAAGGCCACAAAGGCCATTATAAAAACAGCCTAACAAAGGAACAGATAGAGTTCATGTCCAAGAGTGAGAATCCCTGCACCGCGAGTAGAACTGATGCTAGTAATGTCATGATCTTAAGAAATACCTAGGTAAGGTTCTCTCCACTAAAGATACTGCACTATTACAAAGACACACACCCATGCACAGAGTCACACAAACATACAATAGACAGTAGACAATAAACAATAGGTGCAGGAGTAGGCCATTCGGCCCCTCGAGCCAGCACCGCCATTCAATGAGATCATGGCTGATCATCCACAATCAGTACCCCATTCCTGCCTTCTCCCCATATCCATTGACTCCGCTATCTTTAAGAGCTCCGTCTAGCTCTCTCTCGAAAACATCCAGAGAACCAGCCTCCATCGCCCTTGAGGCAGAGAATTCCACAGACTCACAACTCTCTGTGTGAAAAAGTTTTTCCTCATCTCCGTTCTAAATGGCTTACCCCTTATTCTTAAACTGTGGCCCCTGGTTCTGGACTCCCCCACAACGGGAGCCTGTTTCCCGCCTGTAGCGTGTCCAAACTCTTAATAATCTTATATGTTTCAATAAGATATCCTCTCATCCTTCTAAATTCCAGAGTACACAAGCCCAGTTGTTCCATTCTATCAAGATATGACATACATACACATAATCCCACAAAAATGTTAAATTGACACAAATTGTTACTTCACCCACAAACCCCTACTCTCTAACATAACCCCCTGCCCTCATTCCACCATTTCTAGTATGCTTTACTCATTTCCATGCAAAATTCAAGTTACTAAAAGCACAATATTGAAAAGGTTACTTGATGTTCTTCACTTCCTCCATTTAGGGGCCATGGATGGGAAATTAGAGAAAGCTTATAGCAGGAGAATCCTTGTGAGGGTGGTGCCTAACCATACTTTTCTGCTTGGAGGCTGAAGAGCAGAGAGACCAAACTATCTCTACTCGGCTAGATGAACTCATTAACACTGCTCCATCATGAATATTATATCCTCTTTCATTTCATCTACAGTGAACATTCTCATTTCTCTCTGTGCTGCAGATGTTTTAGATGTAATCTAACAGTGCAATTACTTTCTGTTCTTCTTTGCTGGGTGTCAGGAGAGGCTCCTGTTGCCCCATTCCAGGAACAATGAATTGGTGCTGGAGAAGGAAAGAAAAATGGAGGGAGAGGAGGAGCACGACGATGATGATGATAATGACAGTAATGATAATGACCAAAGTGTTTCATTGTGCCTGACTACTGAACCACCTCGGAGACTGGCATTGCAGAAGGATGCATGTCAGGCCTACCTCACCGGGTGCAAGAGGTGACAAGGAACATTGAGGCATCCATCTCCACATTCCCACCCAATGTTGGACTCAACCAGGAGACCATGAGCCCCAGTCTATAGATATGCACACTCTATGGTGAGGACTCAGCAACAATTCCATCAACCTGCTCCACAGGTACAGGTGACAGCTTCAGTGGAGGCACACTCAAAGGCTACAGGATGCCATGCTGCTTCTATGCAGTCCCGTGCCGACCCATCTAGAGGTCTGATCTCTACCAAATGGGAGCAATGTGAAGCACTGCGGGTACAGGGATATACCTTCCTGAGAGCAGCTCTGTGTACTCACCAAGTGCACACCAAGTGCAGAGATACCACTTGTGATAAGATATCTGGTAAACGGTTTACATGGTAAACGGTAGGGAATTGAAGAATACAGTTGAACAGAGGGATCTGGGAATAACCGTGCATAGTTCCTTGAAGGTGGAATCTCATATAGATAGGGTGGTAAAGAAAGCTTTTGGTATGCTAGCCTTTATAAATCAGAGCATTGAGTATAGAAGCTGGGATGTAATGTTAAAATTGTACAAGGCGTTGGTGAGACCAAATCTGGAGTATGGTGTACAATTTTGGTCGCCCAATTATAGGAAGGATGTCAACAAAATAGAGAGGGTACAGAGGAGATTTACTAGAATGTTGCCTGGGTTTCAACAGCTAAGTTACAGAGATAGGTTAAATAAGTTAGGTCTTTATTCTCTGGAGCGCAGAAGGTTAAGGGGGGACTTGATAGAGGTCTTTAAATGATGAGAGGGATAGACAGAGTTAATGTGGACAAGCTTTTCCCTTTGAGAATAGGGAGGATTCAAACACGAGGACATGACTTTAGAATTAAGGGACAGAGGTTTAGGAGTAACATGAGGGGGAACTTCTTTACTCAGAGAGTGGTAGCGGTGTGGAATGAGCTTCCAGTGGAAGTGGTGGCGGCAGGTTCGTTGGTATCATTTAAAAATAAATTGGATAGGCATATGGATGAGAAGGGTATGGAGGGTTATGGTATGAGTGCAGGCAGGTGGGACTAAGGGAAAAAAGTTGTTCGGCACGGACTTGAAGGGCCGAGATGGCCTGTTTCCGTGCTGTAATTGTTATATGGTTATATGGTTATCTGCTCTCAATGATCATAAGAGTAATATCAATGAGAGCTCTTGTTTTACTGAAGCAAAGGGTTGTTGCTGTCCCAGATGTACAGATCACTTGCAGCAGGACATTCAGTGTAGCTCAGATGACATAAGAGGAACTCAACTCTCTTCTACAGAAGTAGAAACATGCCCAACACCTCTGTTACTATTCCTTACTCTCCTAAATCATGCAACGCTTCATAATGAGCAAAGTTATGCTTTAAGAGGAAACAAAAGGAGAGCTCCTTGCGGCTTATTAAGATCACCTGTGCACACTACAAGTTGAAGGAAGCATCCTTCAGGTGACGCTGTAGTGCCAAGACATTAAAACCTATCTACAAAGTTCTCATTTTGAAATGGAAGAGGTACTAGTGTGTGTAATGTTATAGAAAAATGCTTGAATTGTCCATCAATTATCCATCAACTCGATTATCAAGTTTGCTGATGACACCGTGGTGGTGGGCCTGATCTCAGACAACGATGAGAAGGCCTACCGGGAGGAGGTAGCTGATCTGGCACTCTGATGTCAGAACAACAGCCTCCTCTTGAACATCAAAAAAACCAAGGAGCTGATCGTGGACTTTAGGAGGGCACATCATCCGAGGACGTACACACCATTGAGGATAAATGGGGCTACTGTGGATAGGGTGAGCTGTTTTAAATACCTGGGAGTCCACATCTCTGAGGATATGACATGGACATCGCATGCTGCAGCACTCGTGAGTAAGGCAAGGCAGCGCCTTTACCACCTCAGGCAATTGAGGAAATTCAGAGTTTCTCCGAGGATCCTCCAGTGCTTCTACTCTGCAGCTGTGGAAAGCATCTTGTCCAGAAACATTACAATCTGGTTTGGGAATTGTTTTGCCCAGGACAAGAAGGCTCTGCAGAGAGTAGTGCATTCGGCCGAACGCACTATGGGAACTTCTCTCGCCCCTCTGCAGGAACTATACATCAGGAGGTGCAACTCCAGAGCCAATAAGATAATGGGAGACCCCTTCCACCCCTTGCAACGGACTGTTCCAGCTCTTACAGTCAGGCAAACGCCTCCGTTGCCATGCTGTGAGAACGGAGAGGATGAGAAGGAGTTTCTACCCAGAGGCCATTCGGACTGTAAACTCCTATCTCACCAGGGACTAACTCTACTAACTTACTGTACCACAATACCGCCCACAATATTTAATATGAAAAAGAACATGGGATTCTATTTGTAGTTTGTTGGTTGTTTGTTTGTTTGTTTTTTGCACAAAGTCCACAGGCACTGCCACTTTCCATTTCACTGCACATCCCGTGACTTGACAATGTATAAAGAAAGATGCAATAGACACAGCTAAGTGACATTGCAACCAACAGATCTGATCTAGCAACTCGTCATGAATGCTAATGGGCAATTAAACTGCAGGATGGGGCTCAAGAACACCCGGATCCTTCAAACATGGTTGGACCCAACAAGACTGAAGAATTAGCAACACGCCCAGTCAGAATGCCAAGGAGATGATCTCAAAAAGTTCATCCTGAGATTTCCACCATCTCAGAAGTCAGTCATCAGCCAAATTGATCCACTCCCAGTAATACCAAGAAACTGCCAAGAGGATTGGTTACAGCAAAAGCTAAGGGACATGACAATATCCCAGTGTAACTAGGCTCCTGATTATCTGCACCATTAGCCTAGCTGTTGCAGTGCATTTTAACACTACCATCTATACAACCATGTTTGTCTTGGTCACTAATATCAATATGGCTAAACTTGCTGCACATCAGCTTATCCTCAATCATCAGCAAAGTGATGGGATGTGTTATCAAGAATGCTACTAACAAGCATCACATATTCACTAATAACCTGCTCAGCAATACCCAGTTTGGGTTTCACCAGAATAAGTGGAGTGGTGAGTGGTGCAGCTAGTCGGGCTGCTGTCTTACAGCTCTAATGACCTAGGTTAAATACTGACTTCTTGTGTTGTCTGTGTTGCACATCCTTCCTGTAACCTTGGGGTTGCCTTCAACCTCCAAAATATGTGCAACTTTATAACCTAACTTGGCCACCGTAGGTGGGTGTAGAATCTAGGGTAGACTTAATGCAAACTTGGGGAGGGTACAAATTGCATTGGTCTAGGATTAGTGTAAATGGGTGCATTGATGGTTGTTGCAGACGTGATGGGCTGAATGGCCCGTTTCTATGCTGTCTAACTCAACTGCAAATTTCACCATTGATTTGATTAAAACTTAAACCATACAGTTAAATTCCCAAAACAAAGTGCTCTTGACATCAAGGCAGAATTTGGTAAAGAAGGTGTATGGTATGCTTGCTTTCATTGTTTGGGGCATTGAGTATCAGAGGCAGGAAGTCATGATGCCTCTCTATAAGTCATGATACAGCTCTATAAGATTTTGGTGAGGTTGGTTCCAATTTTGAGGAATTGGAAGGATGTAGAAGCTTTGGGGAGTGTACAGAGAGGTTTACCAGAATGCTGCCTGGATTAGGTGGTATTAACTACAGGGAGAGGTCGGACACATTTGGATTGTTTTCTCTGGAATACCAGAGATTGAGGGGAGACCAGAGGTATATAAAATTATGAGAGGCATAATGAGAGGTAAACAGTCACAACCTCTTTCCAAGGGTGGAAATGCCAAAGGCCAGAGGGTATAGCTTTAAGGTGAGAGGGGCAAAGTTTAAAGGAGACCTGTGGGCAACTTCTTTTTTACACAGAGTGGTAGATGCCTGGAACGGACTGTCAAGGGTGGTGGTGGAGACAGAGACGATAGTGACATTTAAGAGCCTTTTATATATGCTCATGGATGTGCAACGTTTTGGGGGGACTCAATGTCTTCATGGCTCACATCTCACAGCTGTGACTGACACCCAAAGAGGATGTGGACGATTTCATTACAAGATTAACACTGGCAACCCAAGAGTGTACATACAAAGTCATCACTCCAAACAAAGTCGAAGAGGTGATGCTTATCCAAACGTTGATCATAGGAGTTCAGGCTGAGACAGAATGGGAGAATTTCATCTTCAAAAGATATGACTTGTCCTCAAAATTCAAGGAGTTTGAAGAGAAGAATGATATTAGGCACCTGACAATGGCTCCATATCACATTGTATCCAATAGCCTAGTAGAGAGAGCAGTGTAAAAGGTGAAACAAGGCCTCACTCAGCAAACTCTGGGCGACTTGGAAAAATAACTTCCCTTTCCATTAAAGAATTACTTCAAAGGAATTAATGGGCGCATCCCCCGCCGAATTGATGTTCAAGTGCCCTCTACACTCCAGATTTGATCTCCTCCAGCCGGTTGTACAGGAACGCATTGGCAACTAATGGAAAGTCATGAAACAAAACTATGATATTCACACCAGGTCGCATACATTTAGGACCGAAGACAAAGTCTGCATTGGACTCGTGCATGAAGAAACCTGGCAACTAGCCGTGGTGCGGCAGTATAGTCAAGTGGCAGAACTGGATCTGATAGACAGGAAAGTTGTTAGGCAGCATTTGGATCATGTACGCAGTCAAACTGATGGAAGACCCAATGAAGCTACAGAAATGGCCTCCGTTTGTCGACCCATGAACCAACGGATGGTGCGTCGAGTAATGGAGAACTTCACAGCCAACCCTCCCCTCCACCAGCTGAGCATGAAGACACCCATATAGAAACAGCCCCTTTGCGGACACCCATATAAAAACAGCCCCTCTATGAGGATTCATCAGCCGGTCGATCAGCACCAGGCAGAATAGCAGGAATAATATGATTTCATTTTTCTATGTATATCAAACTGTTGATTTTTATTTTTTTTGCTTCCCTCCTACAGGGGAGGAGAGGTTAACCATACTGAATGGGATCAACTTACGCACATGCACATCTTTACATCTACAGGCCAGAATCGGTGTGAATACACTCGTGCACAGTGAGTCGGTAGCACCGTCCAATTGGAGGACGGTGATGTGTGACTCACGTGGTGCCTGTTGGGACAGAGACTGTTTTACAAGCAGTCATTTTGTGTAACTCGCGGAGGCACAACGATAAATAGCGATCATGATGTGGAATTATGACCTGCATTTTCCATTGGTATGGGCAGAAATGGATGCTACTAGAATGGTGATTTTAGGGTTTAGGGTCAAAAACACTAACATAGATTCTGACTGCACATGCCAAGTCTTTGCTCTGCTACCCAGGAAACTTCATTCTTCATCTTCATCTTGAACTGGCAGTGTTTGACTGGACAATATAAAGGGAACTGTTTTAAGAGTGATGGGATAGTATAGAAAAAGCTTTGTTTTTATATGATGCCTGTTCATGAGTAATACAAACATGTTATCAAAAGGATGTCTAATGCATGCAGTAAGTGCTCTGAACCGACCTCATGTCCAACCCGTTGAGAAACAAGATTCGATCCCCTGCCTTCATTCCAGATTTCTCAGCTGGACTTCCTGAAAGAGACACTTAGTGATCAACAGAGGAATATCCAATGTGTTAACCAATGCCATTATTTGAACGTTTACATTGAGGTTTTTATTTACTGTCTACCTCCTCTCTGCCACTCTTCCTGAATCTAAGCATAGACACTTCCTGAATCTAAGCACAGGATAAGTATTCTAGCCAGGTGGAAGAATAAACAATATAGCTTCTATCCTCTGTAATCCATTTAATTCCCGAAAAATTATTATGCTGTGACACCCCGCTGAACTGCCACCTATGCCCCATCACTGACATGGTTCTAACTCTGGTGCACTATCCCTGCACTACCTCATCTTCTCCCTCCCCCCGCCGACCTAAACATGAGCTTGTTTATGCTTGATTTTAGCCTCGCTACTGAGCAGGGCCACCGCAAATAGGCATCTCAACAACACCCGTATCATGATTATAAATTCTCCAATTAACATCCTTGTAGCAAAGAATTAGGTAACCCAGCAGTGTGAAATCTCCAGCAGATTCTTGGTGAAGTTCTGCTTGCAAAATCTGTTGATGACTTTATGCAATGACAAACTAACAGCTTGCTGTTGCAGCTGGGACCAATTTATAACCCACCTGGTAAAACAGACTCAAGCCATACTGGGCCATGTCCACGCAGAGTGAAGCCAAAGCTCTTGTGACCTTTGTATACTCGGATTGTTCTATTGAAAAGAAATGAAAAAATACAATTTAATTAAAAGACAAATTAGTTTTTTTTGCCCTTAAATACATTAACTGAATAGATTTTTGTGGAGAACCTGCACCTGTTTCCCCCCATCTCTAGTGGGAAGCCAGTATGGATACTTCTCAATTTTGCCATGTGTTCATGTTCTGATTATTGCACAATAAATCCATATGAACAAATAAATAATGTGCACTACACTAAACAAAGTCAAAGATCTTAAAGGGATCTACTGCTCAGTCTCAATCTCAGTTAACGCATACATTTACATTTCACCATGGTCAACCTTTAGATAACATGTTGAGATCACTTTTCCATTTATTTTGCAAGATAAGTTGGCCAAGTATTGTGTCAGAGACAGAAATAGGAGTTGTCCTCCCTTGTTCCAATACCTCTCTCCAGTGGGTTTGTGTGCCTTGAGGCCTCAATTGGTTACAAAATGTATTTCACTTGTTTTCCTTTGTCTCCCCGAAACAGAGTATACTTTGTCTATGTCTCCGTACACATTACCTGGGTGCTCCAATTATTGTTGTCTCTTCTCATCATTTGGTTATCTTTAATCTTTACCATTTCAAATTCTTAAGAAATTCAACCAGGCCAGTGTGGCCTTCCCTTATGGAAGAAGACTGAAGCGGATGGGAAGAAATTGGGTCTTTGCACTTGATACCACGTACCACCTCTGATCTTGGAAGAACATAGTATGTGTCATGTGGTCATACGAAGCTGTAGCCAAGAGGCAAGGGCGCTATCTTTTCAGAGTACAAGGTCACATACTAATTCTGAAAAATATTGGGGAATGGGAAGAAATGTGAGAGTCCAGGTGTGGCCCAGGGGAGGGAAAGGAGAGTGTGGTGCAGTGAGAGGGATGTGTGGGAGAGAAAGGTGGGGGGGGGGGGGGACGGCACACCCCTTCTCTTCTCTCTCTCCCCCCCCCCCCTTCCCTTCCCTTGGCCCCACCTGGACTCCCACCGTCTCCCCTCCAGTTATGGGTCTTGTCAATAATTGTATACTTTCCCCTTACATTCGACCTTCCAAGTTCAGCAGCTCACACGCGGTTGGATTAAACTCCATCTCCCATTTCTCCGCCTATCCCATTGTATCCTTTGTATTGTATCCTTTGTTCCTCACCACTGATAACCACCAATTTTGAAGTTGTCTGCAGTAAGAGATGTTAAGGAGCATGAAGGTTCTCCAATCTTTCAGAGGATATTCAGCAGAGCAACAATGCCAGTCAAGAATGGATAGACATAACATCAGTGGGAGGTAAGTTATTGAAGGGGTTTCTGAGGGACAGATCCTCGTACATTTGGAAGGGCAAGGAATGATTAGAAATTGGCAGCATAGCTTTGCGCATGGGAAATCATATCTCATGAATTTGATTGTTTTGTTAAATAGTTAAAGACTGATGAGTGAGAAGAAGATTGACAATAATCATCCCCCAATAAACCAAAATAAGGGCCAAACCAAGCAAAACTAGTGATACCATGAAAATGCAGGCAGCAAAGGGGCCAAATAAGCACAGCCAGAGCGAGTGGTAATATAAACACAGATAGAGCAAGTCCAAACCTAAACACAACCAGAGCAAGGAGCAGCACAAAGACAGCCAGAGAATAGCCAATCCCAAAAAGAGCTAGAGCAAGGGCCAACACAAACTCAACCACGGTGATCAAACACAGCCTGAGAAAACACTGCCATCCAAAAGCCACCTCAAATATAATCAAGTAAGAGGAAAATCATAAGCACTGCAGGAACACAGAAAAACCAAACACAGATACATAGCACCAATCAAAACACAGCCTGAGGGACGTCAGGCTCAAACACATACCATTTATTACCAAACCAATGGAAAGCAGAGCAACAACCAATGCAAACACAGCCAGAGGCAAACACTCACACAGGCAAACACGCCTCACAGAGTCAAATTACGTGCAGCCAGATTGATGTCCAATCCAAACAGAGTCTGATTCTGGGATACCCCAAATATAGCTGGCATGAGCTTCAAACTAAACACAACTGAAAACGGCATGCCAAATGTACAGCCACCGTCATAACAAGGAAAAGCCAACACTGTCAGACTTAGCGCAAACCCAGCATATTCAAGCTCAAACAGAACCAGACTACGCCCTTAACACAGAGGGTTTAATCAGCAAATTCAAAGGATAATTTTCATCCCAAATACCAACCAAGTTGAGTGCAAATTCAAACACTGCCAACCCGAATGCCAATAAAAACATAATCAAAGTAATGGCCAACCAGAGTGAGCACCAATTGATCATAGCCAGAATGAGGTTCGACCCATATACAATGATAGCAGAGCAAAGCAAAAGGCCACTAGAGTAAAGCTCAATGTGAATACAGTCCAGAGAGTACAACCCAAGCAAAGCTAAAGCAAGAGCCAACCCACACACTGCAAGTGTTCGAAAGCCCAAACACCCAGATCAATAAAACCCAGACTTGCCCAGATTGAAGAAAACCAAATTACACTCAGACCAATGTAAAAACAGTTTACTATCAAGTAAGGAACAACAACATCCAAAGCAAAGACCAATGTAAACACAACTAAAATATAATATGAAAATATGGTGTGTAATTCATTACAAAACCAAGGAGCTGGACGCTTTCCAATTATGTACCTAGTAGATGGGTTTGATTTAATTCAAGATCAACATTGGAGGTGTAATATCAGCATGAACCACAAGAACAAATCTGGAAACAGAAAATATCAATATGCAAAAGCCCAGATAAACACCATACAATGGCATACCAACACTTCAACAACATGACATGTTGACAGGGCAAGAATGTTCAACATGTTGATAGGGAAAGAATCCACACAGTACACTTGAACCAATGCAATCACATCATAAGCACTCCAACAGAACTGTTGCACAAGGATATACAGTAGTGTAGCACAGTATTGAATTTATGGCATAAAAATGATTGAAAAGAGCACTAGTATTATTGTTATTAGTTTTCCACAGGTCCACTCTGTATGCTCTACTCTGGTGCAGACCACCGTGTACATATGATTTTGAACCTGTTAATTTACCTGCGAGAGGGTGCTGCCCTCACACTGCCTCCTAAGATGGAGCCTTGTTTTCTGATACTCTGGCTGGGTTCTTCTGGGTTTCGTGGGGATGAGCTGGCACGAGTAGACACAAGCAGACGCTCCTGATGATCTTCACTTCTACTTCTGCGCAAACGGTTGGTGCTGTCGGCTCTGCTCTTGCTACTACTGACCTTGCTGATGAGGCTTTGTGATACAACATCGTCGAACCGCTGACGGTGCTTCTTTGGGATGAAAATCCTGGCAAACATGACAAAGACCAGAAATGGGAAAGCATCAAACTACAAATCTCCAGTATACGGCACAACTGATTGCCTCTGAAGAGGGGTAAGCAGACTAACAGGATAGAGAGAATGAATCACCACCTCCAGTTGACACTGCTTCATCTGCAATTATTTACCATATCCACATGAATGCTGATTTCTGAAATCGTGGGCAGTGCCAGTTAACTCTTTAAGATGACAAAGCTGACCCTCAGTACAGGAGCACCGCAGGGCTGTGTGCTCAGTCCGCTCCTCTACGCCCTAAACACACATGACTGCTTGCCCCATCACCCCGCAAATAGGATCATAAAATTTGCGGACGATACAACTGTGGTGGGGCTCATCTCAAATGGGAACAAGGTCACCTATAGAGAGGAGGTGCACAGACTTTCTGAGTGGTGTGCTCACAACAATCTCTCTCTGAACACTAAAAAGACAAAGGAGATCATCACCGATTTCAGGCGACATAGAGCGGAGCTCAGGCCACTGGAGATAGGGGGCGAGGAGGTGGAGAGGGTGCCTAGTTTTAAATTTCTGGGGATCAAAATCAGTGAGGATCTTAAATGATCTGTGAACTCTGCTGTAGTTGTAAAAAAGGCACACAGAGACTTTACTTCCTCAGAACACTGAGGAAGGCCCATCTGTCTGCTAAACTGCTAGAGTCTTTCTACCGCTGTTCGGTAGAAAGCATACTGACTTACTGCATAACTGCCTGGTTTGGGAACTGTTCAGCAGCTGACAGAGCAGCTCTCCAGAGGGTGATAAAAACTGCCCAGGGTATCATTGGACTCCCCCTGCCCCCTCTGGAGGACATTTACCACTCCAGATGCCGCAGCAGGACCTGTAATATCGTGAAAGACATTACACATCTTGTCACCACCTTTTCACACTGCTGCCCTCAGGAAAAAGGTACAGGTCGTTAAAGTCACGCACTGCCAGACTCAAGAACAGCTTTTACCCATCAGCAATCTTGGAACTGAACTCTGTCTTGGGAGCGAGTTATGGGGAAGTGGGGGGTGGGAGAAAGTGTTAATTTATGTAAATGTGAATCCATGGGTGGGTTGGGGAGGGAGCGAGTGTAAAAAGTATGAGTATGTGAATGTTTGAAGTTCTTTTAAATGGAGAGACACAGTAATCTCGTTATATGTGACACATGCAATGACAATAAAGCATTCTAATCTAATCTGTTCATCTACCTTTTTTTTTTAAACCCATTACATAGATTCCCATTCCAATGCTAAAAGCATCTGCCTTGCAAGCATTTCCATATTTGGCATTGAGCTGAGCATCTTGACAAATACACCGGCTATATTTAGAAGCTTTGCGGTTTCAAACCACAATATTCAAGAATGAAATGACTGACAGTAGAATGTCCAATATAAAGATCATGAAGAGACTCTGTACTTAAGAATCTAACTTTCATCCGAGTAAAACTCTATGAAATGTAGCCGCTATGTTATACATTTACATGACACAGAAACAAGTTCTTCAGCCCACCTTGTCCATGCCAGCCATCAAGAACACATCTATATTAACACTATTTACCAGCATTTGGTTCATAGTTTTCTATATCTTTGCAATTCCAGTACTTAAATGTTATGAGAGTCTATGTTTTTAATTCAACGCAGGGCAATAAGCAGTGATGGCCTGGCCTACCAGAATACACATTCTCAATTTCAAGATAATATACATATGGAAAAACTAGGACTAATTTACTGACGTGACCCTGTAAATTGCTCGTTTCTAAGCTTCCCCCCAGTCTATTTTCAGTAAAAACACTAAATCAAGTACTTGAAACAACTAAATTTTATTTTAACAAAAGCGAATTACTGTTCAACTACTGTACCTATCCCACCGCGGGTTCAATCCGCATGTCTGCCTGTTCAAGCCCTCGCTCAGAGAGAGACACTCCGGAAGTTCACGCAGTCCCAAGCGCTCTCCCAGAAGATCGGTACTGTTATATGTCCCGGGACCTCGAGGGGCCAAACCACACGGGGGTGGTCGCTTAAAAACCCAATTACAGATATCGATTAACCCCACACATAACAGACATTTCCCTAACTAATAATACAACAGCTCAATACATTGTATTCAAAACGGACTTCATAAGGAAGCCAATTTAGAAACATTTACCCTGATCTACGGGAAACCCAGACAAGGCTCAATACCTCATCCAATCAACACTCAGCAAAGTCAAACTCTGCAACATTATTTACAATTATTTACAAGGTGTATGTCTGGTTTGCAGCTATCCAATCCATTCTATGCATTTTGCACCTAATTGACAGAGCTGGCAGTTGGTCTCATTCTTTGCTTGCAAATTGTATCTAAGTTCCAGACACACTGGCACCTCTTCGCAGCTTGTCCCAGCTCTGCAGAGAGCAATTCTAATTGACCAAATCTCACAGCAGCACTGCAGCTTTTACCCCATTTTGATGTCCTAGCCTCTCCAATTTGGCAGGATTAACATTCCTTCCTTTTTATCATATATGATAACCCATCATTTATGATAACCAAAATAGCTCAATCATCAGCAAACCAGATTTACATAAGTGTGTTTTACATTTTCCATCTATAAGCAACACAAGATGATGATGTATCTTCCCAGAATCTTGTCAAGCATCCCGAGTTTTCATGGGCATAACTTCACAAGTTCTGGCTGAGGAGTCTTCACCTCCCGAGTTTTTGTGGGCATGAATTCCCACCATCCATGTTGCTGCCCAGTCTTCCATCACCTTCCACAGTCAAACCTAAAACCTAGAAATTAAACTTGGGACAAAGCAATTTACCATCATGCACTCATGCTTTCCCACACATTCGCAATACTATCCCTATTCGAATCTATTATAGTCCAAATTCCTATTCTGTTCCCTAATATACTCTTCATTATTCTAGGATCGACACTAATTAGCCTTCTTCATACTCACATGATGTTATAATATGTATATCTGATGACGGGTGATCATATAAATTTCAGCTGGGTTCAGTCCAGATTTCCCTACAGGCGGGACTCTAATTTAAAGCAAACCATGATAAATGTTCCAATTTAACCAAATTCAGTCTCAGCCTTCAATTTACTATTTCAAATTTCAATGCCCATCTCATCCTTCTTATTCCATAGCATTGTAGCCGATAATACAATTCCATTCCAATTCCTGTGGAATTCCCAGCTGTTCAAATTTAAACAATCAATTTCCTTTGCTATTAATTTTATCCTAAATCCAATCAAAAATGCCATATCCAGGGCCAATTTCTTTCCACCTTGATAATAGAAACCACTTTACCATCAAGGGTTAAACAATTCAAATCCATCAGGTAAATATGCATCGGCTCTGCTATTCTCAATACAATTCAAGTTTTTCCCTACAGTTTACCAAGTCTTTCCTCCAGTACCTCTTCCTATTTATGTATGGACTCCTCACTATGGTAACTCGTTACTATGTTGATTCTCTATGTTGGCTCTTTACCATGTTAGCTCCTTACTAATGTTAGCTCTTTACTATGTTGACTTTGTTCTCTGTCTATGGGTTCTCGCTTTTACTTTATTGGCTTCATTCTTTGTCTTTTGGTTCTCGCTGGTACTAGCTCTTAACTACTGAATAATTCTTTAGTACGGTCTCTTAGAGGGAAGTCCTGCTGCTCACAGTTCCTCTTTTGACCATTTCCAATTCCACTCCAATTTTAATTTCAATTCCCATTTTAATTTTCAATTTTAATTCCAGTTTTAATCCCAATTCTGATTCCAACTCTCATATTCCTTAAGTAATTCCATGTTAGCAGATCTTCCCAAATTCCATCCTTCTTGATGCCCTTTGAACAATCCTTTCCATCTTTGCCTGCCTTTCTGAGGATGAGATAATAACAATGTCAGTTAATAATCAAACTCCAATTATTCCTAAGCAAGATTCCACAAGTCTATTCCAAATCTCAAAATGTTTTAAAGTCCCTCCAATTCATCACCATACAATTTTGGGACCAATCCAAAATGTATAAATTTATTTCTAATACCCATAATTTAGACGCAATTCAGGTATTTTACTCCAAGCCACAGAGGAATGTTTTTTTTATTTGAAGTCAGTCTTTTAGTGAGGCTTGTCCCAGAAGTCATTATAGGTCGTTGGTGTTGTTTCTTTCAAAGATGATTAAAGTGTCCTTTATTCTCCTTCCTTTTCTTTCTCCAATAGCTAGATGATATTAAAGTTGGGCACTAGGGTAGGTCCATTTCTTCTTCCCCACTCCCATTCCTCCTGCACGGTAAGTTTGTTTCTTCTCACCCTAATGTCATTTCCATTCCTTTGTTGCCATCCCTGCTCATGCTAGCTACTATGTTTCCCTGTTGTGCTTCTTCCTTTTAGTGAGGGTTTCTTTGAGAGTCGGATTCTATGTATCTCCTCGTACTTGGAAGGGGTGGTGTTCTTGTTAATGTATAGTGCTGTTTCTCAGGCCATGTGAGGACACTTTTAATAGATGGTATTTCTGTTAACTGGCAGGTCAGGGCTACTGAAATGGGTTGGATTGTTGGAATGTCCCTGCCCCTTGATCTCCCTGCCAGTGTCCTCATCCTCCATCTTTGGGGTCCCAAGAGTCTCGGTACCCTCTTGGAATCCATCGGTTTCTGTGACCCCGTGGCCTCCTTCTCTTCCCCCTTCCTTCCTGATAATATTCTCTCATAGGACACGACCGACTCCAGTGTCCCAATGCTCCACAACTGTAACACTGATCGGGCCGGATTGCTCTATAACCTCACTAGCCAAACCGTGGAAAGGTCAGTTCTTTGAATGGGAGGTCTATCCAGGCCTTGAGGTCTTCTTCTCTGTCCTGGCGAACTTACCTTAGACTTCGCTCCAAGTTCGCCTCACTTTGCACCGCGTTGCGCCACTCACCTGACCTCCGCGCGGCCCCTACTGCCGGTTTGGTTGTGCTTGCCGCATGCAGGCGCATGCTGGTGGGAACGGCCCTGTACAGGGGATCACCCGACCTCCGCGCGGCCCCCGCTTCTAGTTTGATCGCGTTCATCGCATAGAGTTGCATGCTGGTGGGACAGGCCCTTTACTCTAGTAATCGCTTCCTTTCAACTGTCTCCCAGTCATTCCTATTCAATCAATCCTATTCAATTATTCAAACCACTCATTCCTATTCAGTCTCTCTCCCAACACTCTTATCCGTTAAATCACAATCACTGCATTCAATTCCAAATTCAAACATAGGATCTCAATCCAAGTCTAATTCCCACTCGCCCTCACATGCAGCAATCTCTCTCTCACTCAATTCACTTTAAGTTTGCACAGACAGATGAACCCAAATCAAGCTAACAGAACTATAATTAAGAACGAAAATATTCCCCCGATTATCAATAACCCAAAACACACCCCAATATAAACTATAAGCATCTAGTAAACCCCACTAACTAATCTTCCTTGTGGTGCAATCAATCAGCGGGATGACTCCTCCCCTGATGCAGCGATCGAAGGAGTACAACCCCTGATCGAACCACCCCGATTCAGATTCTTACAAAACAATCTTAATCAAATATTTAACTTACACACACTCTTACTTCAAATTTCAAAATCCATAAACCCTCGCACAAGCAGCAAAACAAGTGCTGAACCGCGGAATTAACACGATCTAAATCTTGACTTTGAATTCTTAATATACTCAAAGTTTATTTACATACATAGAATATTTACAACATCTGGACCCTATGACAATACGAAAAGCTAGATTTTTACAATTTACAAATGATTTAAAGCACTAGCGCACAATTCACGAACACTCGATCTCGACGCCGCGTCACCCTGTTAATACACAGTGAACCTCTCCCTCTGATACCGAAGATTTTCCCCTTCCTAGTTTAATCTTTGCTGAGGGGTACTATTCCTTAAATGATTACTTTTCCTCCCGAATGTTACTATCCCTCTGCTAAGACTAAGCTTTTATAGGGGGACCTCTATCCCTCCTCTCCAAGTTCGACAGAATTAGGGGACCCCATCACTATTCGGATTACTTTTTGCGAAGTAAGGAGGCTCCTCGCTATCAGGTACTCTTCGCTATCAGGTACTAATCAACAATCGACCAGAGAGTTACTATTCACTGCGGATCAGCCACTATTCCAAATCGATCACGGACATGCACCAACTTCGAAGTTCTATACACAGGAATTCGAATTCCACCTTACTGGCAGAACTTTAATATGAAATTAATTATTAGAAAATTTGGCTTTGTAAATATAGATTCAAACACGTACTCGATCTTCTAATTTTAGTGTGTATCCCTTCTACTACACGGGCTCTCAAATCAACTAAAATTGCCCAGTTGAATTCTTGAAAGGACTGGAGCATTCCGGCCAATCTATACTCTGTCCGTCCAAGCCCAGTACCTTCTCGAGGCTCTTTGTCCATCAATTCAGGGAGAGACTCAGATACAGACACATAGACACTCCTCTCTGCTGGACACCAAGGATCCAGCGCCTAGCCGCTTCACGCTGTGAGTTTTCGATGCCGATTTTCAGAGCGCACCTTTTCAATTCGTGCTCCAGGCAATGATCCGATTGAAGCCAAGACCTGTATTTTAATACCCCACAAAACTGGACACCAAGTCTAACCCTGGGCCACTCCTTGCCTGATGAAGCCCGTTTGGCTCTCGTTAAAGCAGCTGCCAACTACGACCAACGTTTTGGGCCTCTAACCCAGGAAAGGGCCTCTAACCCAACCCCAGCAGGGCCTCTAACCCCACCCTGGTTTTATGGGCCCCTAACCCAAAGGCATGCTAACCACTCCCCCATGCTTGCTAGATTCTGTTCTAATGATCTCGATTAGACCCTTTCCCAAGCACACGAATGATCGATCTGCTCCGACTCAAAAAGTGCCGAAAATCAATGCAAAAACCGCACCGTGGGCCTGATTTCTGCACAACAGCTCAACACCCTTGTTCGCAAACTCGTGTTTGGGGGTCTTTTGAGATCCCAGACGAGCCCCCAATGTAAATCTTTCATTTCTAAGTTACCCCCCAGTATAGTTTCAGTAAAAACATTTAATCAAGCACTTGAAACAACTAAATTTTATTTTAACAAAAGTGCATTACAGTTCAACTACTGTCCCACCATGGGTTCAATCCTCGTGTTTGCCTGTTTAAGCTCTCTAGGCCTCGCTCAGACAGAGACACTCCAGACGTTCATGTAGTCCCAAGCACTCTCCCTGAAGATCGACGTTGAACCTCGTGGTAGCAGACTTTTATATGTCCTGGGACCTCGAGGGGCCGAACCACATGGGGGTGGTGTCTTAATAACCCAATTACAGATATCGATTAACCCCATACATAACAGACATTTCCTTAATCCAATAATGCATCAGCTCAATACATTGTATTCAAAATGGACTTCGTAAGGAAGCCAACTTAGAAACATTTACCCTGATCTACAGTAAACCCAGACAAGGCTCAATACCTCATACAATCAACACTCGACAAAGTGAAACTCTGCAACATTATTTACAAGGTGTATGTCTGGTTTGTAGCCATCCAATCCATTCTATGCATTTTGCACCTAATTGACAGGGCTGGCAGTTGGTCTCATTCTTTGCTTGTAAAGTGTATCTAAGCTCTAGACACACTGGCACCTCTTCACAGCCTGTCCCAGCTCTGCAGAGAGCAATTCCAATTGACCAAATCTCCCAGCAGCACTGAAGCTTTTACGTTGCAATTCCAGTACTTCTTAAATGTTATGAGGGTCTATTTTCTTAATCTACGAAGGGTAATAAACAGTGCAGTGATGGCCTGGCCTACCAGAATACACATTCTCAATTTCAAGATAATATGCATATGGAAAAACTAGGACTAATTTACTGATGTGACCCTAATGATTGAGCTCAAGTACAAAAGGAGGCAGTGGATTCAACGGGTCATTTTGACTACATGTGCCATTTTTGTAGAGAAAAAACTCGTTTTTTAGATACTCTTCAAGAACAATTATTTCAATCTATTGAGGTGTGTCACAAATGCTCTACAGTTTTGTTCAGTTCTCTGACAACAAGGGATACAGAGGGAACCGAGACATAGTTTTCTACAGAGTGGCATCATTTAAAGGATGCCTGGTCTGTAATAATAGCAAATCTGTTGCAAAGACAAGTTGAAAGACAAAGGAGCTAATTATCGACGTCAGGAAGTGTTTTGGAGTACATCAGCAACAATGGTGCTGAAGTGGAAATGGTAAAGAACTTCAAGTTCCTTGGCATAAATATTACCAACGATCTGTCGTGGACCAACTACATTGAAGCCACAGCTAAAAAGACACACCAATGCTTCTGCTTCCTCAGGAAAATGAGGAAATTCAACATGTCTGTAATGACTCTTAAAAACTTTTGCAGATGCACCATAGAAAGCAAACTGTAAGGTTGCATCACAACTTGATTTGTGACAGTCCTGCCCAAGACCGCAAGAAATTGCAGAGAGTTATGGATGTACCCCAATCCATCACACAGACCAGACTCCCCACAATCATAATCATAATCATACTATTTGCTAAGTATGTTTTGCAGCATATGAGGAATTTGATTTGCCATACAGTCATACCAGGAAAAAGCAAGAACACCCAAAATACATTTTAACATAAACGTCCACCACAGTGACTCCTCCACATTCCTCACTGTGATAATAGACAATGTGCAAGAGTAGGCCATTCGACCCTTTGAGCCAGCACTGCCATTCAATGTGATCATGGCTGATCATCCCCAATCAGTACCCCGTTCCTGCCTTCTCCCCATATCCCCTGACTCCGCTATTTTTAAGAGCCCTATCTAGCTCTCTCTCGAAAGCATCCATAGAACCTGCCTCCACCGCCCTCCGAGGCAGAGATGGAAGGCGAAAAAAAGTTCAATCTCCCCCTTCTTTGTCCTCCAGCAGTCGGGGGCCTCTAACCTTCTGTTGACATGACAATCTTACTCCTGTGGGGCTCAAAGTCAGTTCCGAGCAAGGTCTCCAGCTCCGCAATGCCGGGCTGCAGAACGACCAAAGATACGATCCGGAAAACAATCGTATCTCCGGCAAGGTAAGAGATTGAAAAAAAGTTTCCCCCAAACCCCCCCACTCTCCACATAAAACAAACCAGAGATCATGAACACATACTTTTTAAACACACTAAAAATAACAAACGAAAAGACGAAAAGGATAGGCAGACTGTAGGCAAGGCTGCCATCAAAGCGCAACCTGGTGACTCAATCTACACTTCACACTGCTTTGGAAAGCAGCCAACATAATCTAAGACTGTACCCAACCCTGCCATTCCATCTTCTCTACACAGACAGGAGATTCAGATGCTTGAAAGCATGTACCGCCAGACTCAGGAACAGTTTCATCCCCTCTGTTATTGGGCTTCTGAATGGTGCTTCCATAATCTAGGGTATCATCTGATTCTCCTCATTGCGGCATTACGCTTTTTAGGCCCCCATTGCCTCATCTTAACTATGGACATCCAAGTCCTTTACATCTCCATTGAATAGGTATGTTGCAAAACTTACCTTCAGCGGCGCTGCAGTTCTGCCGCTCCCCGTGTGCGCGACTTTGGCGCCTTTCAGAGGGGGGCGGGCTGAAAGTGCCGTTTTTCAACAGACCTGGAAAATCGATGAATGTCGGGCGATTTCTTTGCGGAAGAAAAATCGCTCCGACATTTCATCAATGAAGGTATTTTTAAATTACTCTAAATTATTTATTAACTAGAGTAATTTAAAAATCACCTTCAAAAGCCGTGAGCACCGACAACCGGACGGATTTACCGTAGGGGAGAAAAAAAGGTAAATAGTTTATTTTTATATTAAAAGTTGGTTTTTCGGGAGGCTTTAATAACATTTTTATGTTGCGAAATGGGGTCCAAAAAAAGGTATGAACAAACAGTATTTTTCCTCCCGACTTCACCGCTAACCGAAACGTTCTAATCCACCGCATTCCACTAAAACCCACTCGCTAGTTGATTTAAATGGCCATTAATTTACAGGAATCAAACACTAAATTCCTTCCATTTGGCCCAGAAATTCATGAAAATTAGATTTAAAAATTATGTTATATTGTGGATTATTGTGTGAATGTTATTTGGACACTTAGGCAATTTAAAAAAAGTTTATCTTTTCTTAAGAAATGGATAGATGTTTAGATCTACTCATTGAATTTTGTAATTAGCTACAATTAGATAACTAACTAATTATATGCTTTAATTTCAGGTCATCCAATAAGATTGTTTAATATTTGTTTCGGAATGCTTCAATATATAACTGAAAATTTCATTGAGTTCTCTTAATTTTTAAGAAAGTTATGGGCTTTTAACTTTTCCAGATCACAGCTTTTGAGTTAAGCCAATTGAAAGGCAATGGGGAGCAAGATGCTAATTTCCGAGTATGAAAATGGCCATAACTTTCATAATACTGAAGATATGAAAGTAAATTAGGTGTCAAATTAAACTTCTTTTTATGCTTTATCTGATGGGATAAATTGCAGACTTGATTTTTTTAATCTCAAAATTTTGTAACATTGCTACATTGAACTCCATCCACTTCTAGGAACGTCTCAAGGCCCTCTTGTTCTTTCTTGAACAGAGACCCTATCAATTTCAATCTGGTAATGATCTCCTCCACCTGGCAGAACCTTTCCTCGTCCATGTAGCCATGGACACTCGCATGGATCCCACCTATGCCTGCCTTTTTTTTCAGTTACATCTAACAATCCTTGTTTGAATTGTACACTGGTCCCAGCCCCCAACTTTCTCGGATCATTGACAACAGTCTTTGGGATGCCTCCTGCACCCGTGCAGAACTTTTTGATTTCATTAACCACCACTAACTACCACCCTGCCCTCAAATTCACCTGGACTATCTCTGACATCTCTCTCCCCTTTTGTGATCTCTCCGTCTCTGGATAAGGCAAATGTAATCTCTTCCCCATATCTGCAACATTGTTAACATTTCAGATCAAAGGTTCATCGTCACAACAGGCAAAGAGTAAACATGTCTCTATTAAGATACAGAGAAGATGGAAGAGGGATGGGAAAGATAAATAAATATCTCTAATAGGGTAAGGCCAGTGTTGATGTAGTGATGAGCTGTTGAAGAAGCTGTCTGATTAATAGTTTAATAATGGAAGTTAGAGGAAGAGAACTTGAGCACAGAGTCATTAAAAATGAAATTGAGAACAAAGGAACATAAAGGCTGTGAAATTCAGAGCAGTGGGAGGTGCCCGACAAATCAGGCGATACCAGTGGGAAGAAAGCAAAAGAGATGAATGATCTACAGAAGAACCGGCTGGTTCTGATACAAGCATAGAAAACGGGTTACCTGAAGATGAAGAATTCAATATCAAAAGAGAAAGGCTACAAAATACCCGAATGGAAGGGGAAGTTCTTTTCCTCACGTTCATTGGAAATGATCCAATTGCATTATTGGTGCACTTTATCCCTCTTCATTAGCACACCTTGGGGTGGGAGATTGCAACCTTCACGTGGTCTGCCCTGTTTTGACGAATGCAATCAACCTGGCAAGCACAACCAAATAGAACAAGTTGTCCTACAACTTTAGGTTGTGTATGCCATACGCAAGACGAAGAAGAAGCACACTTTGACCTGCTGGACATTACTACAAGCTCTGCATTTTGCAGTTTATTCATTCCTCTTTTAGTGTTTTCTCTCTCTAACTGTCATTCTCTTTGTTCATGTTCTCTCTTCAACTCTTATTAATCTATCAACCAGATGATTTCATCCATAATTCATCTCCACAATAATCCTGGTCTCACCCTGTCAGAGATATCTCTTTGTCCTATCCTTCCCTCTCTGGAACTTCAAGTTAATTTTCTCTCCCAGTTCTGAAAAAGGGTCTCCAATATAAAACCTGCTAATGTTCCAAGCATTTTTCCAGTGACCCCCAACTCTCTGCCTTGCACATACAATAGTAAGATTAAACAAGAACTTACCTGTTCGAAGTTTGATCTTTATTTTATGAGGAGTTACGATGAGGGATTACGTGAAGAAGCCCCGCCTGGCGCTGGATCGGCATACTTCAAAGCAGCGGCATGAAAAACACAGAACCAATAGCCGGAGTAAGATAGTAAGGCCCAACATAGACTAGAACTACCAGATGATCATTTATATTATGAGGGTTGGGAGCGGAGGGCACGTAATCCCTCATCGTAACTCCTCATAAAATAAAGATCAAACTTCGAACAGGCAAGTTCTCGTTTAATCTTACTATTTTACTTCGGAGTCACGTGAGTGACTACGTGAAGATTTTAAAGCTCTGTGTTTTTTATGTCATAGATTCATTCCATACGACTCTCTGTTTAGTCAAAACAGTAGTGAGTAAATGGTATTTTAAGACGTTACAATTTATGTAATAAGTCCTTTAAAAAAGAACAATTTTTAAAAAAAATAACCCCTCTATCGTAGGGGAAAATTACAAAAGAAAAATGATAAATTATGACAATGGTAACATAAATCGATAATATAAATCGATAATATAAAACAAAGCAAGCATTTAAAGAGAACCCAGTTCTGTGTGCCCAAATCCTGGCACCGTGACAACAGGTTTATTGTAGAACTTTGAAACGTTTCTTCTCTACACCACCCTGCGGCCTCTAAAAATTTGATCGAGTGGTACGTCCTGTACCTTCGCCGCGGATGTAGCTGCCGCCCTAGTGGAGTGAGATTTAAACACATCATTGTCTATTCCTTCTAGATCCAAAACCTGTTTTAACCATCTAGAAATGGTTTGAACTGAAATTTTTGTATGTGTTTTTTTTTGTGCGTTATCAATAACGCTTCCTCAGAACCTCTGAGATTTTTGGTTACCTCAATGTATTGAGTTAAATGCTTACTACACACAATATTTCATCGATAGGATATGCTTTAAACATTACCTTAGCTCCAGTTCTCCCTGGTCTGCTTTGTTTGATCAGGTCATAAACATAAAACACAATGCTATCTGCAGTCACATGCATGCAATCCAACCGTAACAATTGCAAAGTTTGTACTCTTTGAGCTGATACCAATGCCATTAACATTACTACCTTCAATGTTAACTTCTGCAAAGACATTGAAGTAATTGGAGTCCATTGCTTAAGCAAAGTGAGAACAATGCTAACATCCCAAAATTCTGTATATCTGGCTTGGGAGGATTTTTATTAAAATTCCTTTCATGAATCGGGATACTAATGGGTGAGACCCAACTGAATCCCGATCAGAAATTTGTCCTAAGTAGGACGACAATGCACTACGAGCACAATTAATGGCACTATAACTCAAATGCTCATCAAAATGTAACCCAGCAAGGAACTCCAATACATTTGAAATGTTTGCAGTATGATAAGATATCTTTAACTGTGTACAAAAACTTCACATTTCCTTATATGTGACATATATTGTTTTTTAGTGCTATTCCTCCAAGCTGCATCTATAACATCCAAGGTCCTGTCCGACAGTTCAAACTCTTGCAATGGTCTGGTCAGAACCTGCAGATTAACAAATTCATATGATCATGCAATGGATGAATTTCTTTTGTTACTGGTTGTGTCAACAGATTGTCGCAACTGGGAATTGTCATACATGGTTCAACAATCATTTTAAGCATCAATGGGAACCATGACTGCGTAGGCCAATTTGGCACCACCAAAATGCCTTTGGCAGCGTCTTGCGCTATTTTCTTAAGACATTGCCCAATCAGCAGAATGGGGGAAAAGCATAAAAGAACGTATTCCCCCAGTGTAGCGAGAAAGCATCCACCGCTACTGCCCCTGGATCGTGTTCCCAAGACACGTATTTGGGCAATTGGTGATTCAATCTAGATGCAAACAGATCAATGTCCGGTACTCCATACCGACTGACAATATTTTTGAAAATTTGTGGATTTAACATCCATTCTGTATTGTCTTAAAATATTTGTGATCTTTTGTCTGCCACAACATTGTCTCTCCCTGGGAGATAAATAGCTGAAAGCCAAATATTTTTACCAATACACCATTGCCACATCTGGTTTACCAGATGATCACATGATATTGATCTGACACCACCCATGTGATTGATATATGCCACGGCTGTGGTATTGTCTATTTGTATTTGGACATGCAAATCTTTTAATGTAGAACAATAAGCTTTTAATCCATAAAATGCTCCCAGTAGCTCCAAATAATTAATACCATATGTTTGGAGCAATAAATCCTCTTGGACAGCCCATCTGCCCACACAGCTGGTCTCATTATCCGTAGCCTCCCATCCGAGAGAACTTGCGTCAGTTTGCAAAAACACTACTGACTGCTGAACTAAAATGTTCTTAGCAGCTTGTGGAACATTCTCAACCCACCAATGCAATTCGGATAAGGCTTCCTTTGGCAATTGCATTGGCCTATCAAAATGGCCTGCTCGCTGAATAAGCGCTTGAGTTTTTGCCCTTTGAAGACTTTGGTAATTAGAAACATAGAAACATAGAAAATAGGTGCAGGAGTAGGCCATTCGGCCCTTCGAGCCTGCACCGCCATTCAATGTGATCATGGCTGATCATCCAACTCAGTATCCCGTACCTGCCTTCTCTCCATACCCCCTGATCCCTTTAGCCACAAGTGCCACATCTAACGCCCTCTTAAATATAGCCAATGAACTGGCCTCAACTACCTTCTGTGGCAGAGAATTCCAGAGACTCACCACTCTCTGTGTAAAGAATGTTTTCCTCATTTCGGTCCTAAAGGAATTCCCCCTTATCCTTAGACTGTGACCCCTTGTTCTGGACTCCCCCAACATCGGGAACAATCTTCCAGCATCTAGCTTGTCCAACCCCTTAAGAATTTTGTAAGTTTCTATAAGATCCCCCCTCAATCTTCTAAACTCCAGCGAGTACAAGCCGAGTCTATCCAATCTTTCCTCATATGAAAGTCCTGACATCCCAGGAATCAGTCTGGTGAATCTTCTCTGTACCCCCTCTATGGCAAGGATGTCTTTCCTCAGATTTGGAGACCAAAACTGTATGCAATACTCCAGGTGTGGCCTCACCAAAACCCTGTACAACTGCAGTAGAACCTCCCTGCTCCTATACTCAAATCCTTTCGCTATGAATGCTAACATACCATTTGCTTTCTTCACTGTGCTACCATACCATTTGCTTTCTTCACTGTGCTAACATACCATTTGCTTTCTTCACTGAATGAAGTAATGTAGTGGACCAAATTCTACTGCTGGAAATGCTGCTACCAACTTCTCAATAACCTTAGCAACTTCTCGGATGGAGGGATAAGGTTTGTTAATCAGGTTCTGACACACATTTGTCAAATCTATCACCTTATCCATTGGTAAAGTTACCAACATGGTAACTGAATTAATCACAAACCCCAGCTATTCAATGGTTTGGGATGGCTGTAACTTAGATTTTGTTGGATGAATCAGGAATCCCAACTTTTCAAACAAGTTTGTAGTTGCTGAGACTGATTTTTCAGCTGACTCCTGATTAGCATTGACAATTAAAATGTCATCTAGATAAGCCATAACGATGTGTCTTTGTGCCCTTAGCAGTGCAAGTGCTGGCTTCAACAATTTAGTGAACAATCTAGGTGCTGAACTTAATCCATTAGGTAATGCTTTGTATTGCCACTGCTGTCCCATCCATTTAAACTTTAAATACCTGCGAAAACTATGATGAATTTGAACATTGCTTGGCTTGCACAACCCTGCAAATCTTGGATGTAACAGAGGATGAATGGCAATCTTCCTCATACAATTTATCTAAAAAAAAAATGAGTTGCAGAATAAAGCCAACATATGCTTCTGAACTTAGGTCACTCCACAACCTTCCACTTATCTTCCAAAGGCAGTAATGCCAGCTGAAATCAACTTGAGGATTCTTTGAAATCGAATCTCCTGCGCCCGCATCATCGATGACATTGGCGCCCAAATAGCCGGATTCACCGTAGGTACCTTCAATGAGGCACAATTAATAGGTGTTTTATACAATTCTGCTGTCTCAACCATAACAGCTTCTTGAAGCGGGTGAGAGACCATATAGAAACATAGAAAAATAGGTGCAGGAGTAGTCCATTCGGCCCTTCGAGCCTGCACCGCCATTCAATGTGATCATGGCTGATCATCCAACTCAGTATCCCGTACCTGCCTTCTCCCCATACCCCCTGATCCCTTTAGCCACAAGTGCCACATCTAACGCCCTCTTAAATATAGCCAATGAACTGGCCTCAACTACCTTCTGTGGCAGAGAATTCCAGAGACTCACCACTCTCTGTGTAAAGAATGTTTTCCTCATCTCGGTCCTAAAGGAATTCCCCCTTATCCTTAGACTGTGACCCCTTGTTCTGGGCTCCCCCAACATCGGGAACAATCTTCCAGCATCTAGCTTGTCCAACCCCTTAAGAATTTTGTAAGTTTCTATAACATCCCCCCTCAATCTTCTAAATTCCAGCGAGTACAAGCCGAGTCTATCCAATCTTTCCTCATATGAAAGTCCTGACATCCCAGGAATCAGTCTGGTGAATCTTCTCTGTACCCCCTCTATAGCAAGGATGTCTTTCCTCAGATTTGGAGACCAAAACTGTACGCAATACTCCAGGTGTGGCCTCACCAAAACCCTGTACAACTGCAGTAGAACCTCCCTGCTCCTATACTCAAATCCTTTCGCTATGAATGCTAACATACCATTTGCTTTCTTCACTGCCTGCTGCACCTGCATGCCTACTTTCAATGACTGGTGTACCATGACACCCAGGTCTCATTGCATCTCCCCTTTTCCTAATCTGCCACCATTCAGATAATAGTCTACCCTCATGTTTTTGCCACCAAAGTGGATAACCTCACATTTATCCACATTATACTGCATCTGCCATGCATCTGCCCATTCACTCAGCCTATCCAAATCACCCTGCAGCCTCCAAGCATCCTCCTCACACCTAACTATACCCCCCAGCTTGGTGTCATCTGCAAATTTGGAGATGTTGCATTGAATTCCCTCGTCCAAATCATTAATATATATTGTAAATAGCTGGGGTCCCAGCACTGAGCCTTGCGGTACCCCACTAGTCACTGCCTGCCATTCTGAAAAGGACCCGTTTACTACTACCCTTTGCCTCCTGTCTGCTAGCCAGTTCTCTATCCACATCAATACTGAACCCCCAATACCGTGTGCTTTAAGTTTGTATGCTAATCTCTTATGCGGGAACTTGTCGAAAGCCTTCTGAAAGTCTAGATATAACACCTCCACTGGTTCTCCCTTATCCACTCTACTAGTTACATCCTCGAAAAAATTCTATCAGATTTGTCAGACATGATTTACCTTTCGTAAATTGAGGCTGACTTTGTCCAATGATTTCACCACTTTCCAAATGCGCTGCTATCCCATCTTTAATAACTGACTCTAGCAGTTTCCCCACCACCGATGTTAGACTAACTGGTCTGTAATTCCCCGCTTTCTCTCTCCCTCCTTTTTTAAAAAGTGGGGTTACATTAGCTACCCTCCAATCCTCAGGAACTACTCCAGAATCTAAGGAATTTTGAAAGATTATCACTAATGCATCCACTATTTCTGTGGCTACCTCCTTGAGTACTCTGGGATGCAGACTATCTGGCCCTGGGGATTTATCAGCCTTCAATCCGTTCAATTTACCCAACACCACCTCCCGGCTAACCTGGATTTCACTCAGTTCCTCCATCTTATTTGACCCCCGTTCCACTGCTATTTCTGGCAGATTATTTATGTCTTCCTTAGTGAAGACAGAACCAAAGTAGTTATTCAATTGGTCTGCCATGTCCTTGTTCCCCATGATCAATTCACCTGTTACCAACATTTGTTTTAACTAGTCTGTTTCTCTTCACATATCTATAAAAAGTTTTGCAGTCAGTTTTTATGTTCCCTGCCAGTTTCCTTTCATAATCTATTTTCCCTTTCCTAATTAAGCCCTTTGTCCTCCTCTGCTGGATTCTGAATTTCTCCCAGTCCTCCGGTAGGCTGCTTTTTCTGGCAAATTTGTATGCCTCATCTTTTGTTTTTATACTATCCCTGATTTCCCTTGTTATCCATGGATGCACCACCTTCCCCGATTTATTCTTTTGCCAAACTGGTATGAACAATTTTTGTACTTCATCCATGCAGTCTTTAATTAATATAATTAATATTGGCCGCCAGGTTTTCTTCCATGGCCTCACCGCCTCCTCCAGGTATAGCAAAACTTTGTGCCACATCAGGCACACCTGGATCAATATATTTGTATTGTGGTGTGTACTCCGGACCTCAATCACCACTTTCAGGGTCCGTCTCATACAGCCCTGGTACTCCTGAAACTTGTTCAAGGAGACTTCCTCCAGCCCAATCCCGGGCACTGGAGTTTCAAATTCCCAATTCAAACTGGCACCATATTCATGATATGGAACCCCCTCAGGGGCTGCCTGGGAATATTCTGGGTACTTAGACCCTTGGTTGATTATAGTTTGGAGCATTTTCTCCATTTGATCCATTCTGAGCCATAAGGCTTTTCTTTCTGGACCTTCTGAATCAGAATCCTCAGAAACCTCAGGCCTTTTAGCTTTTCTTTTACATTTTTTAGGCACTGGGTTTTCCTCCAAAGTTTCTGTTTGTGGAGCAATCAAAGCCTCACTAACGGGTATTTCAGAGGCCACCGGTATCGGAACCTGCTCCGCAATAATCTGCTGTCCCGACTTTTCTACACCCCGGGACGCACGTTTTACCCGCAATTTAAAAAAAATATATATATATTTTAATTTAACTCCTCCTGGTTTACCCACCAGCCTACGGAGTTTAGAAAACACCCTGGAAGTAAAATAATTTTACTTACCTGCGGGCCGTTTCCTTACCGCTGTGTTGGAGCTGCGCTCCGCAGCTCTTCCTCTACCGATAGCGTCGACGTAATGCCGATCCAGCGCCAGGCGGGGCTTCTTCACGTAGTCACTCACGTGACTCCGAAGTAAAATTCCAATTGCACAGTGCATACAAATGCTGCACTGCCCTTGTTATTATCCGGTCACTATACCATTGCTAGCTGTGGAACCTAATCGCAAATTAGTTCCCAAGTTTCCTGCATTGGTGTAAATTTCAAAATTATTTTGTGGTTTTTGGGGCAACAGTAGATTGTGAAAGTTGCAATACAACCTTACATTTTATTTTGAATCGGACTCAGATTCATGTGAACTCAAAACCATATGTTGAAATGAGACTGAATGCAAAAAATTAGTCCCAATTTGATTATTTTGTATTAAACAAATATATAAAACAATGATGATGGTTGAATTCACTAGTCTACTTGTTTTTATCTAAAGAACATGCCTCGTCAATTTATGCTTTCATAAAAAGTCAAATTCTGGTTTCACTTGTAGGTTGAATCTAATATGAATGATTGATGAGTGCATACAAAAAATACTTTAAATTAACTCAGCTTTTACTTCATTATTCTTTGGTAAGTGTCAGTCATCCAAGGGACCTCATTGAGGAGAAGTCATTCCCACAGAGCAATACGTACTCAGAGAAGGTATTTCCAACTGATGCTAAATAATAGGAATACCTGAAAATAGATTCTCCACAGATTTAAAGCTGCACAACAGGTTAGATATCAACCTATTTCAGTGGCTCTCAATACTCTAGTCTGTAAGGATAAATAATGAATTGTAATCTTTCCAGTGATGCTCATATTTCATGAAGTAATTTTTAAATATCCAGAGTTTGTGTGCCAGTCAACATAAAATTTAAGATGCGCCTTAAAATTTGAGAATACCTTATAAGAAATATCACATAATTGAAAGTGAAACTTAGCAAAATCCTGGTTAATAATTTTAAGAACAGCCTCAATGTCCGGCAACTAATAAAGCATAGCTTACCTAGCACAGGTTAATTAGTTCATGCACGAGTGAATGCAGCCGAGCTATGAGGTTTGTGGTCTTTTCATCAATTATGTTATGCACATACATATCAAGTATTGTAAGCTGGAACAGGAAATATGGATACACAAAGACTGTCCACAATGGAAAAGAGCAAATCCACTGAGCTAGTGCTTGGCAGTGATGAATAAATGTGGCAAATGCATGGTGATTAAAACAATTGGAATGAAGGTTTGAGCTTGAGACAAACTCTGTCTATGTGGAGTTTGTATCAATTTCCCTGTGATGGTGTGAGTCTCCTCGAGATATTCCAAATTCCCCCCCCCCCCCCCCCAGATTGATATGACCTAAAGGGTCTATCAATGTGGAATTATGAACTCAAAATCACATTTGACTAATCTATTAGAGTTGCTTGAAGCTATGACTAGTAGAATGGGTGAGGACTTTCAGGAAGGCTTTCAATAAGGTGTCAAATAAGAAATTAGCCAACATGGTTAGGAAATATAGAACTGTGGATACTGTACTGAAATGGAGTAAAGCCATGAGACTTATGAGTAGAATTAGGTCATTCAGCCCATCGAGTCTACTCTGCCATTCAATCATGGCTGATTTATGTTCCCATCTTAACTCCATTCTCCTGCCTGAGTATGAGTTGGTTATTGGACAAATCAAAGAAAGAGAATAAACAGATGGCTCTCAATATGGGAGGCTGTGACTGGTGAGGTACTGGTGAATAAATCTAATGAATAAGCACCCACAGCCCTCCAGTTGACTGAATTCTCCATCCTAAAGAGATTGCTACTCATCTTACTCTTAAAGAGCCTATCACTTATTCTCAAATTCTACCATTGGTCCTCAGGTCCTTAGTTAGGGGAGACATCCAACCTGCAGAGTTTTGTGCAGCAGCACACCCTTGATCACGAAACTCATCAATATATTCCGCAATCTCTCACTCTCTCACAGTTTAACAAAGTATTTACAGGGTGCACCAAATGGATGATCTTGTATTATTTCACATTAATTCAGCTTGCTCATATCCCTTTAAGTCTTCATAATGCCAGCTTGCAAACGTGTTGTCTGTTCTCCTCAGCCAAATTTTATGTGTGCTTTTATGTGTGAGGCAAATAATATCACGCCCCACCCCCAGCCTCTAGCCCCTGAGCTCCTTTTTTGGCCTCTGATGTTCTCTGTTGGTTCTGATCTCCAACTCCCAATCCCTGCCATGCTCTAGATTCCAGAGTACCCCTGATTCCATTATCCGTGCTCTGTTTGTGCTGTGGCCCCATTCTTGCTCACTCCTTCTGCACACTGGCACATATTTCTGGCCTGCTCCAACCCTTGTCTCCTAGCCATGCTTAGGGCTGATAGATGCCCCCACTGGCGCACAGTCTTGTATTGAAGGACACTGGATGATACTGTACCAAAGATAGTGGATGATTGCAAAGCTCAAGCTGCACTCGGAATAAAGATGGCAGTTAACTGAGTATATCACCTGTGCTGCCCTGGAGGGAACTTTATCTGTAGCATACGTGCTGAATTGTGATCTCTACCTGTACTCTACTGTTTGTCATGTCTGGTAGCCTGCAGACACAGTATCATTTGGTCCTCCAGATGAGTACTAGTTTTCCAATAATTACTCATTCACCATGTCTTCTAGGCTTGTGTCGCTCAGTCCTACACCAAGGAAGGCAAAATCTTACAAAGCAAAATGAGAAGCTTATATTCTTAACAACTATAATGGGAATCATTAGTTCAATATACTGAAACAGAAATAAGACAATCCATGCCAAGGCAGCAAAATAAATGCTGTGTTACCCACCAAGCATGGGCATTTGCCTATATCAAATTCTAATGGCGTGGGAAGAGGATGGGGGGGGGGGGGGGGGGGTCAGGTCGTGTTTATGACCCGTTTTGAAGGGATTACCCACTTAAAATCACAGATAATCAGAGATCACAAAAATCTTCCGTACAAACTGAATCATTCTTTCAAACATCTCTTAACAAGTCTTGCTGTTAATCTTGTGTAATAATATTGAAATCCCCTGCTTATTAACATTATAACCTGCCCTTAATTAGCAGTAGATCACTTCCGAAACTTCAATCAACCTGAATGAATAGAAGATATTAATGATACCTCTAGATTTAACCCAAATTAAGATACCTGCGGCCTCACACTGTGATAATCATCTGTATAATAAATGTGTCATTTAATTAATGTGTACAGCTTCAGTCATGGGTGGGGGATTTGACCGAGTAATTGCTTATGCACGCAGCTTCAGTAAAAACCAATTATAAAAACGGATGCGGAAAGTTCATGAGCAAATTCACCGGTTCCTTTTCATTGTACACGTTTTAAAAAAAAGTAAGGACTATTCGCAATATATTAAGAGATTATTTTAATTTTTTTTCAGCGGGTAAGAATGCTCACCGTGTGATTCGACGTTAAGAATTATGTAATATGCTGCATTGTAGCAACCTGGTCCCCTCACGCTTCCACCTAGCTAGACGCTGTGCACTGGGTCTCCAAGAGCTGGAGTCCGGCACAGTGTGGGTGGGACAGGGCCTTAGCTGGACCGACGGCAGGCCCCACCACTGGCAACGTGTGATAGTCAGAAAGGTCAGCCCCTAGTTCACCAGCTATAAAAGTTGTAACTGATGTTAAAACACATTGTGAATATCCCTGAGATTCAGAAACATATAAAATATTCAACGGAAGTCAATAATTTTTTTAAATAATTTAAAAAACTAATAGGCAACTAAATCACAAAATGCAGATAATTCCAAATATTAAAGCAAAATAACTTCAAAATAAACGAACAACATCCCCAACGCCCATTTTATCCTATTCGTCCTCACAAAAATCAATGTGGTCTTGAATCCTGTGTGATCTGGCATGGCACAGGATCCAACTGAAGGATGCCCAGTTTCAACGCTGCGGAATCTGAACAACACAAGTTCCGACCACAAGTCCGGCATTTACTTCGGTTTCGGCAGCTGGGTGCCCACGGTTCCCATCGGAACCATTTGATCAAAAGTCAGCGTGCTCTGCTCATTCTCTAAAGTGTATGTACCTGCAAAGCGGTACGGTTCAATGTGCGGCTAAAACGGTTGCCGTGTTGCAAAGCAGGGAAATAACTTCTGGTTATTCAGACTCTCTATATGTTCAGCACGGCCATGATCTTGTGGGGCTATGGGGGTGCTTTTGGCAGGAAAAGGCTCATTCTCTCTGTAACTGCAGATGACTTCTGGTCGTCCAGCATGACAGGGGTTAAACTGTACATTGCACGAGGTGCTACTGCTGATAGTCCATCTGACACAGGGAGGATTATAAAACTATTATTAAATTATTTTGTCAGAACAGTACTCGTGATAGGTTTAGAAAAGGAGGACTATTGGGTGAGTATTCCAGTGTTGCGTTGTTTACCCAAAGCATATGGCTGACCAGCACTAGAGAAGAGTACCTCGAAATCAAAGCCCGGTGATAACAAGGAAAACAGCGTTCTCCTCATTCACTGGGAACAATATTAGTTGAAGGCAGAACATTGAATGATCGCCCTGCAACGCCGCCTGCTCCAAGCAAATAGCAAACCCTCCTCTTGCCTCATCTCCCTTTCCTTCCGAAAGCGGCAGCTAAGCAAGTTGGGTTTTTTTTTTTAATTTACTTCCTCAGCTTCACTCAGAGGCACAAAAAGGAATTAATCAGAAATCGACTCCTTCTCCTCTGAACGTTTTACGAGCGGGACTGCGGAGCTGAATCCCTGAGTTGTTTACAGAATCCAGCCGGGCTCGTGCTACTGCAAGAACTTAAGATTCATACCGAAAGTGCCGTGAAAAATTTCTGTCTTTCCCCATTTCTCAAACGTCTTCAGTACGCAGCACACACCTTGTACAGCAGTCGGGCAAACATTTCATCCCAATGAATAAGGCGCACACCCCGAGATGAAGAAGCTTCACGATGCAGTCGGCTGTTCACGGCACGTTTCACCGATGTAAAGCGCAGCACCGCTGATCCCGCCTACTCCAGTCTTTCCTTCAGCACCACAGCCGTAAACAGCTCCTGCAACACACTTGTTTCTTGATTCTCTCTCTCTCTCTCTCCCTCTCTGGCAGACCCAGTTTTCACAGGAACAGTAAGTAGCACGCTGGCTCACAAAGTGTTAGAGAACTCGCTGTGTTGGATGGTGGCGCAATTGATCTTGTGAATGCTGACAGCATTACCTGGAAGAGGGAGCTGTGAAAACCAGAAGGTCCCTCCTGAATAGCAAACTCTATTTTTTTTTAAAGAGAAACTATGTAAACCGACCTTTCGGCCCACCGACTCCATGCCGAACTTCATTCACCCGTTCACACTAGGTCTATGTTCTCCTACTTTCTCATCCACTCCCTGCACACCAGGGACAATTTTACAGAAGCTAGTCCACCTACCAAACCGCACGTCTTTGGGATGTGGTAGGAAACCGGAGCACCAGGGTCAAAATTAAAATCACAGGTCACAGGGAGAAGGTGCAAACTCCAACAGGCAGTACCCGAGATCAGAATCGAACCAGGTTCTCGCGTGCTTGTAAAAAGGTTCGCTGTCCCAGTACTTGTGGCTCGGTCCAACCCAACCTCAAATATGTCCTAGCCATTTTTTTCTGACTGAAGCCTGAGAAGATTGGGTTTTTTTTGCTGAAGATATTGTCAATATGTTCATGGATGAGGCTGCACTGATAATATATTAAATGAATCGGAGGATATTTCAACTATGCAGAACCCATAAACCCGCAGCCTCGAATTATATCAATAGTGTGGAGCTATCAGCTAAAGGACATTGGAAGCTGAACCATCTGACAGCACAAGGGTCTGGCAATGCAGCTATAGGTATCTTCTGGCGGTAGTGTGGATGTAGTGCTCAGCTCAACTGTTAGCAAAATGTTGCCTCACTGATGAAAGTACAAAATCACCAGCAGCTTTGAGCTTGACAAAGTGAAGATCAATGAATTGTTAAAGTCACAGTGTTCAGACCAGTTCTTACCTGAAAGATTATTCAATGGCAAATGATGTGAAAGAAGAAAAATTGAACACACACTCAAGGCTGCTCATTATGCATGGAGGTTTTTTTGAAGGTTACACAAAAAGCTGGAGAAACTCAGCGGGTGCAGCAGCATCTAAGGAGCGAAGGAGATAGGCGACGTTTCGGGTCGAGACCCTTCTTCAGACTGAAGAAGACGTTTTTTTTGAAGCTCCTTTCAGAGTTGGGATCATTAGTCACATTCAGACTGTGCAACCAATGTGGGGCTGTGAAAGCACACAAAATATGCAGTGCCCCAGAAAGTTATAAAAGAGTATAAGGAAAGACAAAAAGGCTGAGATCCAACACTGGCAGAGCATAATGTTTCTTTTTTCTCACGTTGGAGAGAACTAATGAGCCAATGAGAGGTGACCACAAAAAGAAGAGACATTAACAAACAGGAAGAAAAATAAGCATGAAGATATGAAAAAATGGACTGGCACAAATAACATGCCAAAACAAAAGAGGCAGAAAGGCCAATACAATGACAGAGGTGCAATAAGAAATAGTTAGTGATGACCTCAGGTAGCTAACAGAATAGACACAGACACACACAAGTAATTGAGAGAGATGCGTAGAAAAAGATAGAGGTGCATATGAGGCAAAATGATACTGAAAGAGAAATTAAAATAAATAAAAAAACACTCAGTAGGTCAGCAGCATCTGCTGAGAGAGAAAGAGAGTTAATGTTTCAGGTCGATAATCTTTTTTCTGACCTAAATGTATATTGACCTGAAACATTAACTTTGCTCTCTGCAGTTGCTGTCTGATCTGCTGAGCATTTCCCTGTTAACCCATTGGTTTCCTCGAGATGTTCCGGTTTCATTCCATATCTCAAAGATGTGGTGGGTTTGTAGGTTAACTATGGTGCATCACATGCAACATTTCTGTAGCCAGTGGGAACAGGGCTCAGAATCATTCATGAGAGGTTGCTGCCTTAAGACATGGAGGTTTGTGCAAAATGTATGAATGGCCTTTTAAATCACTCTTCTGTACAGCATGCAACATCATGAAAATATCTTATGCTATGACTGACAAACAACTGATTTGATTTCAAACATTGTGACTCAATTTCCTCCAACACATGGAGCTGACAGGCAAGGTAAAGTAAAATCCCAATAGATTTTATCGATATACTAATGATAAAAGGATGGCCTGGAAAGAATAAGTCTCCTTAATAATCAGCATGGTGGCCTTTGTGTTAAATCACGAGATGAAGGAGATATGAACTGAATATTTCTCATCTGTTTTTACTGAGGAGACAATTGTGTAAGCTAAGGAAGTAAGGCATAGTCTTACTTATGATGTCTTAAATTATATACCGATTACCAAAGAGGAGAGATACTGGTGGTTTTAAAGCACATTAAGGTGGATAAATCCCCAGCGTCTGACGAAGTACAGCCACAGACCTTGTGGGAAGCTAAGGAGGAAATTGCAAAACCTCCAGCAGAGATATTTGCATCCCTATTAGTCACAGGTGAAATTCTGGAAGACTGAAGGGTGGCAAATATTGTACCGTTATTTAATAAGCACAGCAAGGGTAGGGCAAGGCAGTAAGGATCTACAGGCTGGCGACGGTAACCTAAGTGGTGGAAAAGTTGTTGGAGGGGATTCTTAGGGACAGGATCTACCAATGCTTGGATAGGCACAGGCTGATTAGACATAGATTTTTTTGAAGCAAATTGATGAGTGTAAGGCAGTAGACGTTGTCTATATGGATTTTAACAAAATCTTTTACAATGTCCCACATGGTAAGCTAGTCTAGAAGATTGAGTCCAAGGGGAGCTAGCCAATTGGATTCAAAATTGGCTTAGAGAAAGGAGTCAAAGGGTAATTGTGGATGATTATTTTTCTCTTTGTAGGCCTGTGACCAGTGGAATACTGCAGGGGCTGGCTCTGTGTCCACTGTTGTTTGTTATTTACCTTAACAATTTAGATGATAATGTTTTTAACATTGTTTGTAAATGACACCAAAATGGGTAGTATAGTAGACTATGACGAAGGTTACCCTGTTTTTTTATGAGGATGTTGCCAGGACATAGATCATGAAATATAGAGAGGTTCGGCAGGCCAGGACTTTATTCCTTGAAGCGCAGGAGGATGAGGGGTGATCTAATAGAGGTGTACAAGATCATGAGGGGAATAAATAGTGTAGATGCGCGGAGTCTGTAACCCAGAGCAGGGGAATCAAGAACCACAGGTGAGAGGGGAAAATGTAATAGGAATCTAAGGGGCGTGCTGTCAGTCATACAGAAGCAAGCTATCCCTGAATGTGTGCGACTTAACAGGAGTTTACCTGAACAAATTTGTTCCATCTCAGTTAAAGTAAGGGTATCTTCAGGGCCCTTCATTCCCATCCTACCCAGGAGGAATCCCACACCATTCAGTACTTCCATCCCGGATCCCATTAGTCCACTTCCCACCAATCTGCCAGTTTGAACCAATCAATCCACCGCAACCATTAATCTCCTACTTCTGATCACATTCCCAATCATGCTGCACCACCAACAATTCCCATAATAGACACAAAATGCTGGAGCAACTCAGCGGGTCAATTCCCATATTCCCTTGTAGCTAACCTCACCCAAACATGTCTGCCCATCAATCAGCCCCAAACTCCTTCTAATCCCCAACACACACCGACCACTCAGGATATCTGTCCCCTTCAATCCCCATACCCAGCCCCGACCCCAAACCCACCTCCAACCCAGATAAGTTTCCTTTGCATGCTCTGCAGTGGCAAAATGCACAAAGGAAGAATTATGTGCAAGGTCTTTTCAGTAGCGCACAACACCTTGGATGCTGCTATATTTCCCAGTGGCAGGTGCTTAAACAGTATGTTTTTTGATCAATTAATATTATTTCACTAACACAGCATTAAAGATGCTGACCAATTTCAAGGCAACAGTGTGTTAGCTTCAAAATAAGGAGACCAGTGCATAATTTCAGAAGCTGAGGGTTAGTACATTAATTTGAGATTTTGAAGGAATGGAAAATCTCACAATGCAGTTTTAATTTATGCCACCCTATTTACCAAATTTTCCTGCTTTTTTCTTTCCTTCGTACTGTCTTTCTACTTTATTCTGTTGGTCAGCCATCAGAATGTTAGGTGAGTGGTTGATGCAGACTCTATCAGGGCAAGTGCAGAGTAGGATAGGAAAGGGGAGAGTTGGGTTGATTGGGTATGGGTATTTAAAACACTGGTTTTGTCTCCCTCAGCATCAGATGTGGCAGATGTCCTGGGAGGAGACAGTAAACTGAAAGGAATAAGTGGGTATTCAGTTACCATTGAATTATTTGAACCCTTTTAGGGGTACAGCTCTGTTGTGAATCTCTCGTACCCACAGCAAATTATTTCTTCCATTGTACCTACCTGATGTCATCAATGAGCAGCTGATGTTCCTCAGTGCTCAAAATCATGGGAAGCGCATAGGCCAAATAGTCAACCTTACGCTCAGCTGCATACTGCTTCAAGAGGGTGAACAGCTTCTCTTTTACCTCAGGTTGCTCCCCAAGTGCAGTGTCAATCTGCATTGAAATCAAAAACATTGGTTTAACATGGTGTTAGAATTCAATCAGGGCAATGGGGGAGCAGTGAGAAACACAAAAGAGGCAACTATAATGGGGTTAAAAAGGAATATCGCTCCCACATTCTAAAATATCACTTGCACCAGTCTGTTGTCTTCCTGGTCAAAAGTAAAAAGGATGCCAGGTCAGCAAAAGTAAATGATTAGGAATACTTCTGCCACTACCCCTTCACCAAAAAAACTTGCTGGAATTATTCATTTACTTCCTGAGATGAACAAATTACATCAGATGCTGCTTGCAAGTTGACAGAACTGGGTTTTTCAACTTTTTTTCAAAATTTACAAGGGTTTGTGCTGCATTTTACGTTAATCATTCTCTTCTTCCCAGGAACCATATCTAGAAAGAGTTGTGAATCAATTCAGTCTAATATGTATGGGAAAGAAAAACTTGCATTTATACATTAACCATATGTGCCTCTCAGAATATTCAAAGCAGCCGTGTGGTTACTTTTGAAGTGTGCTTACTGCTGCTATGGAAGTAATGCGACAGTCCATTTTGTGGAGGAGGGGGAACAGCTCTGCTGGTGGGGGATGGAATTCAGTCCCTTGCAAAGGAAGACATAGGGACTGACGAGGTAGAGTCACTGTGGATTGAGTTGAGGAATTGTAAAGGCAAGAAGACACTAATTGATGTTATCTACAGACCCCTAAATAGTAGCCCGGATGTAGGGTGCAAGTTGCAGCAGGAGTTAAAACTGGCATGTAACAAAGGTAATGCCACTGTGGTGATGGGGGATTTCAATTTGCAGGTAGACTGGGAAAATCAGGTTGGTTCAGGACCCCAAGAAAGAGAGTTTGTAGAGTGCCTCCGAGATGGATTCTTAGAGCAGCTTGTAATGGAGCCAGAGAAAAGGCAATTCTGGATTCAGTGTTGTCTAATGAACCAGATTTGATAAGAGAACTCGAGGTAAAGGAACCGCTTGGAGGTAGTTATCATAATATGATTAGTTTTAATCTGCAATTTGAGAAGGAGAAGGTTAAATCGGAAGTGTCAGTGATGCATTTGAACAAAGGGGACTATGAAGGCATGAGAGAGGAGCTGGCCAATGTAGACTGGAAAGGGATCCTAGCAGGAATGACGGTGGAACAGCAATGGCAGGAATTTCTGGGCATAATCCGAAAGACGCAGGATCATTTCATTCCAAAAAGGAAGAAAGATTCTAAGGGGAGTAGGAGGCAACCGTGGCTGACAAGAGATGTTAGGGATAGAATAAAACTAAAAGAAAAGATGTATAACACAGCAAAGAGCAGCCGGAAGCCAGAGGATTGGGAAACTTTCATAGGACAACAGAAGGAAACAAAACGGGCAATACGGGCTGTAAAGGTGAAGTACGAGGGGAAGCTGGCCAGGAATATAAAGAAGGACAGTAAAAGCTTCTTTAGATATGTTAAGGGAAAAAGAGTAGTAAAGTCAAATGTGCGCCCCTTGAAGGCAGACACGGGTGAAATTATTATGGGTAACATGGAAATGGCAGAAGAGTTGAACAGGTACTTCGGATCTGTCTTCACTAACAAAGACACAAACAATCCCCCAGATGTACTGGAGGACAGAGGATCTAAGGGGGTAGAGGAACTGAAATAATTTTTCATTAGGCGAGAAATAGTATTGGGTAGGCTAATGGGACTGAAGGATGATAAATCGCCTGGGCCGGATGGTCTGCATCCCTGGGTCCTCAGGGAGGTGGCTCTAGAAATAGTGGACGCATTGGTGATCATTTTCCAATGTTCAATAGATTCAGGATCAGTTCCTGTGGATTGGAGGATAGCTAATGTCATCCCACTTTTCAAGAAAGGAGCAAGAGAGAAAACGGAAAATTACAGACCAGTTAGCCTGACTTCGGTGGTGGGAAAGATGCTGGAGTCAATTATTAAAGAATGTAGAATGTCTACTTGGTATCACTATAGATTTGGAGAGGAATTACAGTGCCATGTAACTGGGAGATGGCTTGGATATATCAGAGTTTATGAGAAAAGCATAGTTTGTTACATATGGATGCAAACTGTATTATAGTTTATTACAGATAAATTACAACCCTTTATATAACAAATTGTAAAGCAATAGTTGTTGTGGGGTCAATCTGAGAGTTTACTGAGGAAGGCTGATCTAGATGAAAGTTGCCCAGAAAGACAAAATAATCTTTACAATGATTATTTATTCTTTTCCAATATGTTATTCACAAGGATGCCTGGTACCCAGTAGATATAACGTCATTAGGCCACCTGACTAGCTAATTACTTCAATGTTATCTCATAGAAAGGTGGCTAGAAAGGGGAAAGAAAACATTGGCCTAGAAATTCTAGTGCATCCTAATGCATGATAATAACAGCATGCGCCAATGATCATTTCATGGGCCTCTGAAATGGAAGGAACTATTTTTACCAAACATTTTAAATACCTCACACAATATAGATTGGAGCAAATAATTTGTTGAAGGACAAACAATAAACATCATAAATACCTCCAAACATAAATAGTTTGTTTTATAAGATCAGAGTGCATCTTAACTCACACATACCTCATATAACAAAGCATAATATTTTTAGAATATTTTGAGGTGAGAATGATTCATAAATTCATTGTTCATGTTCAATTCATCTGTTTTTCCTTGTTTACAGCAGAGAAATTTGAAAATCAGTTTTGGAAGAGACCTGATTAGTTGAGAGCATGTTAAGCATTGTTGTGCAAAGCTCCACAAGCAGGGAAATCCAAAAGTCTTTGCCATATCACAATGCATTGGCAGCAAATAGTGACATTGTGTACGTTGCCTATTGTATATCAAAGAATGTGTCAGCTCTTGGGGGGAGATAGCATGTGACTGTTTTGAGACTGTGAATAAGGTCAGGGTATACCTCTGTTTTGCCTGTGGTTTTGTGCCTCAGAAAGAGTACATTCAAATCCTTCTAACCATCAATAATAACTAGTTCCTCATTGTTTAAAAGTACTGTTTCTTTATTTTTATATCCAATTTTTTTCAATGCTTTCTCGTATCTCCCATATTGTACCTCATCCACCCCTTCATTCTCACTTGTTCAGCCTGTCCATGAACCTTTGTAGATTTTGCATACTCCTCACAGTTCACTTTCCCTCTTTGCACATCAGAAAACGCGCTTATGTTATATTGTATTTTCATCTAACCAGGCTGAGGGCACAGTACTGATCACAATGACACCCCACTGGTTTCACTATTTTTATTATTTGAGTTTTATCCTCCGACCATTCATCTACAGGTCGTTGCTAATATTTTATCTTCAATCATAAGAGGACTTATTTAACATAGCAACCTTTCAATTGGCAACCTGGCCAATTCACATTAGCTACTCAGCGTAGGACATAATGTGCTGGAGTAACTCTACAGTGTAAAAAGACTGTAACTCAGCAGGTCAGGCAGTAGTTCTGGAGGACCTGAATAGGCAACATTTCGGTTTGAGTCCCTTCTTCAGACTGTGGAATAGAAATCTGGAAAAGAGGTGGGGGCGGTACAAAGCCTAGCAAGTGAATGGTAGAAGCATGTGAGGAGTTTTGATTGGCAGAATGAGAAAAAGGAACTAAAGGAGACAAAAGAGGAGACAAGGAGCCAAAGGGTGTTGATATGGTGAGAAGGGATTTGAAAGAGGGGTGAAATGTAAAGCCAAAGGGAAGGATATAGGTGTAAGGGGACAGGGCAGGAGGTAAAGGGGGTTGGGAATGTGGGAAAATGGGTGTGCTCCAGAGATAGGAAAGAGGGAGGGAGGAATGAAAAATAATGGGGTGGGGTGTTGCCTAAAGTGGAGAACTCAATGTTCATGTCTTAAGGTTGTAAGCCACGCAAGCAGAATAAGAGATGCAGTTCCTCCAGTGTGCGTGTGGCCTCACTCTGGCAATAGAGGAAGCCCAGGACCAAAGGTTATGGGAATGGGAGGGAGGCCAAAATGGTTAGCTACCTGGAGATTAGCAGGCCTAGATATACTGAGCGCAAGTGTTCGGCAAAATATTCACCTAGCCTACACTTGGTCTCGCCGATGTAAAGGGGGCCTCATCAGGAGCATCAAATGCAATAAATGAAATTAGAGGATGTACATGTGAACCTCTGTCTCACTAGGAAGGGCTGTTGCGGTCCAAGTTCAATTCCGCTTGGGTAGCTTACAAACTCGAAGAATAACACTTCACATTCCACTTGGGTAGCATTCATCCCAATGTATGAACATTGAATTCTCCATTTTAGGTAACACCTCACCCCATTCTTTTTTTCTTCCCCAACCCCCCTCTTTCCTGACCCTGGTGCTTGCCCGTTAACCCACCCCTTTTTTCTTTCCCCCCTTCCCCTTCTACTTATATAGTTCCCACTGGCTTTACATTTCACTCCTCGTTCAAACCTCTTCTCTCCTTATCAGTACACTTTCGACTCCTTGTCTCCATTTGCCACCTTTTCATCTCTAGCCTTTATCCACTCCTCTGCCAATCAAAGCCCTCTTCACCTGTATCCAATTATCACCTAGGATTTGTTTTGCCGCCGCCTCTTTTCCAGCTTTCCCTTCCCCACTACAATCAGTCTGAAGAAGGGTCCCGACTTGAAACATCGCCTATCCATGTCCTCCATAGGACATGACCTGCTGAGTTACTCCAGCACTTTGTGCTCTATGCAAGATTCCAGCAGTTCTTTATGTCCCACCTCAGCTACCCTGATAGTTACACTTCAAAAAGCACGTTAATCAAAATGTTCTTTCATACAACGAGGTTAGCTGCTGAATCATATTATAATTTTCTGAGTGCTCTGTCATTGCATGCTTAACAGTGAATTGCAGCATTTTACCTAACACTCCCTATTCTAACCACCTCTTTAGTAGCAGTTAAAAATTATTATATCTTTATCTTCTGCAACTCTTCTGGAATGTTTTTATTTTTAGATTATTATTAATTCAACCACCACACTATAGCCATTTCTCATAAGCCTTGCATACAGCAATCAGATCCAGGATGTAACTTTCCCTTAACTTTTACAGCACTTTTTCTCTTGTGATAATAAGTTAATCTCCAGATTAGACTCTTGATTATTTTCGTTACATTCCTGTTTAGATCCATTGTATTTCCTACAGTGAAGAAAGTTACAATATGCCATTGCCACTTCTTTATTATCACCTGTAAGATCACCCAATCCCTTTAAAACACTGCATATCTAATTCACCAGGATGCTAATTCCACCCAGCAGTAATGTAACGTGTCCCTATAAAATAACTCTCTTCACCAAGAGTTGGAGCCAGCGTTCTATGAATCCAATGTTTTAGAGGGCAAGTCATGTTAAAATAAGTTGCAATTAAAAACGTAAACTTAAACCTTAATTAATATGCATGACAGCTGACAGGTTTAACTACTGTATGTGGATTCTAAATGTTCCTAACTGTAATCCTCACTTAAAATAAGATTCTTGAGGAAATCTCCAATGCTGTGCAATTCAATGCACCAGACCCCAAGGAAGAATGTTACTACTGGTATAAATATTTTAACTGAAAATGTGCAGAATATATTGATAATTTAACAGTAAAGCTTTCTCTGATAAAGTCCATCAATATCATTCACTTTGATTAGATGAATCTCAGATCCTAACTCATATTTTACAAAGAATGGTTTGTTTTTGTGAGCAGGGACTCGCTGCCTTTCTACTTGGTCGGTAATATCCTACCTTTTTTCTGAAATCCAAGGCTTTATATTTTCTTTCCTGGTGCACTGCGTCAGCATTTTGGACATACTCTCGGATACTGCTGCTAACCCGCTTATGTCTCCTTCCAAAGCACAAGACTCCCAGCTTCAATGGTTTTCCATGATTAGCCTTTATCATGGCAGCAGCAGTGGCATAGTGTTTCACTGGGACTCCATTAACCTCCAGAACATAGTCACCAGTTTTGAGCCCAAGCTCAGCCGCCGGGGCATCTGGAAGACAATTCTCAATCCGCAAAGGGCTGTCACCACTCAGGTTGAATCCAAATCTTCCATCTGCTGCCGGCAAGAGATCTAGCTGCTCAATACGAGACACCACCCCTATACTAGGAGGAACAGTTTTACAATGTTTAGCTAGATTTACTAAAGCATCACAGTTCATGGATGACACATCTTGTCCCTCAATCTCCAGAATTTGGTCTCCTGGTTGCAGACCAGCAACATGGGCACTGCTGCCCTCTTGAACAGAGATGATGTAACAGGGTCCGTTCCCAATAATCCGAAATCCAAACTCCTCTGGCCATCCTTCATTGTGACTTGGCATTGTGACAACTGGAATGAGAAATAAGGCAACTTTAGACACTGATGGAATCAAGGTCCTTTGAATCAACTTGAAATCCTGGACACAGACAACTTTAAAAAAAACTGCTTGAAAAAAACAAATATTATTCATAGGTAAGTATAGTACCTTCCAAATCCCTTTCAAAAAGAACCAGAGTACCTTGTGGGTAGAGAATAACTTCTACGTGCCATCAATACAAATGAAAGATGCAGGCAGCCAATTTTTAAGGATCAAGAAGTTAAGGCTCAATGATGTTTTAGTATTATAGAATCATGGAGAAACATTGACCTGGTCACGGGTCGCAACTTATCTGTTCTACAAAGTGCCATTCAAATGTTTTCATTAATTTAAGGGCACAAATTTAAGGGTACCTCGAGTCTGACAACAGTCCCCGTGTGCTGTGTTGAAGAACTAGTCCAGTTTTTTTATGCTCAGGATTCTTCATGTCAGGCCAGGCTATATGTTATTTAGAACTGCTAAAGCCAGTGTCAGGATCTTTGTTGTTTCTAATTCACATATACTTTGATTCAAATGGGTTTAAAATAGGCCAATGAAATCGGCTCCTCATAGCTTTGTATACCTCTATTGAGCCCCCATCAGCTTTTCTGCTCCAGGGAAAACAAGCACAACCTATTCAGTCTTGCTTAATAACTGAAATACTCCATCCCAGCCAACATCCTGGTCAATCTCCTCCACCCTGTGCAATCAATCATGTTGCCCTGTCTGTTCCAAGACATCCATGCTCTTCGATTATGTGCCCCGACTAATGAAACCAAGAATCATGTAGGCTTCCTTCACCACCGTATCTACAGTGGCTTGCAAAAGTTTTCATACCCATTGAACTTTTCCACATTTTGTCACGTTACAACCACAAACGTAAATGTATTTTATTGGGATTTTATGTGATAGACCAACACAAAGTGGTGCATAATTGTGAAGTGGAAGGAAAATGATACATGGTTTCCAAATTTTATTACAAAAAAAAACTGAAAAGTGTGCGTGCAAATGTATTCAGCCCCCCCCCATCCATCCATCTTCCCATCAACTCTGACCAGCTTCCCAGTCCCTGCTGAAGAAAAGCATCCCCACAGCATGATGCTGCCACCACCATGTTTCACAGTGGGGATGGTGTGTTCAAGGTGATGTGCAGTGTTAGTTTTCCGCCACACATAGCATTTTGCATTTAGGCCAAAAACTTCAATTTTGGTCTCATCAGACCAGAGCACCTCCCTCCACACGTTTGCTGTGTCCCCCACATGGCTTGTGGCAAACTGAAAATGGGGCTTCTTATGACTTTGTTTCAACAATGGCTTTCTTCTTGCCACTCTTCCATAAAGGCCCGATTTGTGGAGTGCACGACTAATAGTTGTCCTGTGGACAGATTCTCCTACCTGAGCTGTGGATCTCTGCAGCTCCTCCAGAGTTACCATGGGCCTCTTGGCTGCTTCTCTGATCAATGCTCTCCTTGCCCGGCCTGTCAGTTTAGGTGGACGGCCGTGCCTTGGTAGGTTTGCAGTTGTGCCATACTCTTTCCATTTTCGGATGATGGATTGAACAGTGCTCCGAGAGATGTTCAAATCTTGGGATTTTTTTAATAACCTAACCCTGCTTTAAACTTCTCCACAACTTTATCCCTGACCTGTCTGGTGTGTTCCTTGGGCTTCATGATGCTGTTTGTTCACTAATGTTCTCTAACAAACCTCTGAGGCCTTCACAGAACAGCTGTATTTATACTGAGATTAGATTACACACATGTGGACTCTATTTACTAATTAGGTGACTTCTGAAGGCAATTGGTTGCACTGGATTTTATTTAGGGGTATCAGAGTAAAGGGGGCTGAATTCTTTTGCACGCCACACTTTTCAGTTTTTTTATTTGTAAAAAAATTTGAAAACCATGTATCATTTTCCTTCCACTTCACAATTATGCGCCACTTTGTGTTGATCTATCACATAAAATCCCAATAAAATACATTTACGTTTGTGGTTGTAACGTGACAAAATGTGGAAAAGTTCAAGGGGTATGAAAACTTTTGCAAGCCACTGTACCTGTGCTGCTACCTTTCAAGATCTAAGCTCACACTATTTCTTATTTTTTTCTAAGACTTTATCATTCATTGTGTTCATTCGTCCGTTAATACACCTTTCAAATACATCGTCTTCAAAATACATGCATTTTACAGGACATTATTACTTTTCTTCCCACCACGTTCACTTATCTGGATTACATTCCAGCTGCTGTTGTCCCATCCAATTTGGCAGATGATCAATGTAACTATGTAACTGAAGACAATGCTCCTCACAATCAACACCACCAAATATTTGTGTCATCTGCAAGCTTATTAATCATATCTCCTGCATTCTGGTACTGATTGGGGATGAGGGGTACTGATTTTGGATGATCAGCCATGATCACATTGAATGGCGGTGCCAGCTCGAAGGGCCAAATGGCCTACTCCTGCACCTATTGTCTAGTCATATCCAGATAGTAAATGTGCAGGAGATCCTTTTGAGTCGCCACTGGTCACAAGCTTCCAATTGCAAAGGCTGCACTTCACAATCAACCACTCTCGAATTGGATCCAACATGATAATTTTCCTTAGATACCTTGAGCGCTAACCTTTTGGACTAGCCTTCCATGTAGGATCTTGTCAAATATCTCACTGAAGCCCATAAGATAGGACTATACCTACCACATTGTACTTATCAATATAGTTTAGAAATTCTTCAAAAATCTCAAGCAGTCTGGCACGATCTCCATCAACAAAACTCTGCTGACTATCTTTTTCCAAGTATGGATAAATCCTGTCTCTCAGAAATGTTTTCAATAACTTTGCTATGACTGATGGTGGAACTACTGGCCTGTAATTATCTGGCTTATGCTTGATACCGTTCTTGAATACAGATAATATTTGCCATTATCCAGTCATCTGGCACCTTACCCGTGTCAAGCAAAGATTTAAAAATCCTTATGGGCCTGTCCCACTTAGGCGATTTTTCAGGCGACTGCCGGCAACTGTCAAGAAAAACCAGCAACTGGAGCAGCGACTGTCAGAGTGTAACACACACACACATCGCTTCCTTCACCAGCTCGTTATGCAGGCGGGAGACAGGGCAAACAAGAGGGAGCGCTGTCCGAGTGAAATTCACACTGTACAAAGCCAATGTGATACCGCAATGAACAGGAAGGTTGGCGCTGTAATTCAGACGGCTAAAACACAGTGTATGGTAAGTGCTTTAAAAGAGGGAGGGGAAAGGGGGGGGGAGGGGGGGGAGAAGGGGGGGGGATGGCGGCTTCATTCTAGTCACCGCAAATTTTTCAACATGTTGAAACATTTGCAGCGACCATAATGAGGTCACAACTAGTTCCCAGAATGCAGGAACTCCTCACAACCACGAAGGCAACGGCCCGGCAACCACCCGCAAACATGTGGCGACCATATAGTCTCCTGCAGTCGCCTAAAAAGTCACCTAAGTGGGACAAGCCCATCAGGGTCCCAGTGATCCCTTTTCCTCATAGCAGCCTATGGTCCAGGTCCTGGAGACAAATACACCTTTCTGCCATCTAAAACAGATCACAGTCAACAGCTAGTGGAACTGCTGCCTCACAGTACCCGAGACCAAAGTTCAGTCCTGATCTCAGGTGCGGTCTGTGTGGAGTTTGCACAATCACCCTGTGATGCACGAGTTTGCTCCAGATGCGGATATGTGTTTCATCACATACAGTAAAGGCAGGTGGGTGATAGGTTAATTGGCTGCTGTAAGTTGTCCCTTATTTGTAGGTGAGTGGTAAAATATTGTAGAGGATGTGGGAAGAATATAAAATTGGATTAATGGAGGAATAGTGTTAAAGGGTGGTTGATAGTCAGGATAACTCTGAAGGGTCTGTGCCCATGATATATGTCTCCATGTCTCTGTATGTCTCTGTTATTAAGACTCTAAAACATGCTCCTTTACATGTTTTTGTATATTTCCCCCACCCAGCAAAATTTGCAACGTACGCACCTTTGGAATGGAGTTGAGAAGAATTTCTTTAGCCACAGAGTGGTGAATCTGTGGAATTCATTGCCACAGACGGCTGCGGAGGCCAAAAGATTGGGTATTTTTAAAGCGGAGATTGGTAGTCTCTTGATTAGTAAGGGTGTCAAAAGTTACAGGAAGAAAGCATGAAGATGGGGTTGAGAGGGAAAAATAGATGTTATTATCGAATGGCCAAGTAGACTCGATGGGCCAAATAGCCTAATTATGCTCCTATCTCGTATGGTCTAAACAGTGGAAACCCTCAGCCTATTGCATCAACATTTGACTATGTGAAAAAGTGAACCTTACAATTAATTGAGTCATAGTGCCACACAGCACGGAAACAGGCCCTTCAGCCCAAAAACTCGCCCATACTGACCAATATGCCCATCTACATTAGTCCCACCTGCCAGCGTTTGGCCCAATGCCTAAACTATCCAAATGTTTTTTAAATATCGTGGTGGTATCTGCCTGAACCACCTCCTCCGGCAGCTCGTCCCATATACCTACCACCCTTTGTATAAAGAAGTTACGCCTTAAATTCTTATTAAATCGTTTCCCCTCATCTTAAAACCATCTCTATCTACAATACAATTAGGCACAAGGGAATATGCAAAACACCATTGGTTTTGTCCAATCCTTGACATGGGAATAGAGGCCATCCTTCCCATAAGGTTTGTACCATGCTTTATTATGTCCAATGGAAATGTGAACTATTGGAAAAGGTCAATTACTATCATCGTTTTGCTTATAAGAGACCATTTTATATTCCCTTGGATGTAATCAGTAATAATGCCTTGCATTTAAATTGCACCTTGAAAATAGTCAAATTGACCTGGGATCGGTAACAGAAGAACAAACACACACTATTTTATATTGAACCACATAAAATCTAGATAAGATAGAAAATAAAAAGTCAAAAGAGCTAGGTTTTGAAAAGAACACATTAAAGCAGGAAAGTAGGATGAGAGGCAGCAGGGTTTAGGAAAGAATTTCCAGAATTTTGGACTTTTAGTTGCTCAAGGCAGGGCTGCCAGTTGTGAAGCCATTAAAATGGAGAATGTGCAAGAAGATAAATGCAAAGTTCCAGTCAAAGCATTACAATCTTTGCAACACCGTGCTCTTCTGCACTGATCATTGTATTTATTATTACCATGTAGACTGTGAACTCTTAGCTTAATGAGAACGAGGAAATTTATTATACTCTGGTGTATATGACGATAAATCAATCTCAATGTAAATCTGAATCTAAATCAAATCAGGAGTATGATGAAATACCTTCCACTTCCTTGGATGTGTGAACCTCGAAAAACACTCAAGAAACACCACTCCATCCGGCAATTGCTTAATTAACACCCCACCCACCATCCATAATATACACTGCCTTTTCACAACACCTCCCAACCAACTACCAACCAAATAATGAGTAAGCCTTAAAGGCCTGTCCCGCTTAGGCAAATTTTTTGGTGACTGTCATTGTCGTAGCAGGTCACCGAAAAACCAGCGACTGGACCCCCCTACGACAATACCTACGACATTGTCAACTTACCACCGAGTCGATGTCAAGCTACGGCAACTGGCGACCCATTAGGACGTCCACCTACGATCACACCTACGACAACCTACGTCCATGCGCGACAAGCTACAACCCTGTCGGCGACAACTTAAGACAATTTGGTCGCCCGTACTTGCCACCGGTTGACGTAGGTAGTCGCCAATGGAATTCACCTGTCAGCACCGGCGACAACCTATGTCACCTGGTGTCAACCCACGTCATCCTGGCGACAACCTACAACAGCACTTACGTCAGGAGAAGTCAAGCTACGCTCATTGGTGTTAAACCCACTGTCGCCGAAAAATTTTGAACATTTCAAAATCAAGCAGCAACCAGAAAAACGCTACGACTCTTTGGGCAACTGAGGAGACTACTCACGGCCATACAGGCGACACCCCGGCGACCATGTGGTGACAGCCTAGTCGCCTGTGGTCGCCTAAAAAATCGCCTAAGTGGGACAGGCCCTTTACTTTGTGAAAATTCAAAAGAACGTACCCGCATGACTGAAATAGGTGCACACATGGAATAATCATAACCATAGTTAGTATGTTTAATATATGTAGCAGTTATGGTTTTCAAAAGCTGTGAAGCTTCGTATTTAGTTCTTGCACACCATTATCGAAGTTTCCCAAAGGGAAAAGCTTTAAATAGAATATGTGCAGCAAATCCTGCAGAAGGCTTATTTGACACTATTTTAAGAAATTCACCTCTATACCTAAAATTCTATTCCCTTGTATCATTATATCAGAAAAATAATTGTGTAAGCCTCTTTGCAATTATAGCTGCATGTGTTAAGAGTTCATGATATTATGGAAGAATTAAAGTGACAGAAGTCTGCAATACACTTCACACTTAATGAAAGAGAAGAGACAAGAGAGTCACAAACCATCTTTTAGAATGATGCTCCAAAATTTATTATAGTAGGTATCAGCATTTATGTGGATGCAAATAGACCAGTCTACCTGCACACTGGTTTCAGTTTAAAACGTAATAAAATGTTCATGCAACTCAATCTTAAAAATAAATATGACTGGAAATGTGAACTTTTGATTAAAATGGTCCACCTAATTATCCATGATGCCTTGAAGGTATTGCATGCATCATTGTTGCTTGGTCCTTGCAATTTCTATGAAAAGCATTTAAATCCATTTACAAGTAGATGACAGTAAAATTAAAATAATGAGAGAGAAATATGGTGAACCTAAGTTATAAGCATTCCCAATAACTACATGGCCTTGTTAAGCAGAAAAAATAAACTTATTGCCTTTGTGCATATTAATTTGCATTGGTATTATTAATAAAACAGATCTGAGTAACATCCAACAATTGGTTTCCCTAGCAATGCTCCATGCATTTCACATGACTAAACTTAGATTCAGGTTTAACATTGATTGATCTTGCCTCCCACAATCTCTGATCCCAGCCTGATGAAGCAAAAGAATGACGGACGGAAGCTCAACATGTGGGTAAATCGCAATACCACAGCCTTCCCCCTTGAGGTGCAATGTATTTGAGAATTTCCAGTATTTTCTGAATGAAACATACAGTCGTACTTTACAGATTACATATCATATTTTCACCCCAAGCCTTATATTAACTGCTGCAGTCACAAAGTTTGCACCAATCAAGGATTTATTGCCACCAGGCATGGTTGTTATGGAAATGTAAATCATCAGATTAAGTCATTTGCAAAACAGTTCACACTAGTGAGACACTTACAGAAATCTTCTTGTGAAGACGGCAAATCACTTGGGCCTTGATTTGAGACATGTCTGGACCTTCGACTTCTGAGCAGTCTCTTCATCCGGCTCACAATACTTTCCCTCTTAGCCATGCTCACATATGCTCAAATATGCTCATATTGGTTAAAGGGTAAAGTAAAAGTGCTATGTTTAAATTCACCCTAATTGCTTTAAAAATGTTTTATAATATCATTTTTCAAAGCAGAGAATCTTCTTATCAGCCTATGATACTGATTCCACTGTCCTCCTCATGCGGTTGATTCTCTTTTGCATCAGACTCACACATTTCTCTTTTACTGAAACTCTGATGCGCAGCAGAATGTCCTGCCTCCTGCAGAATGAGAACACGTTTCCATTTCATTTCATTCCTGATGTAAGGGGAGCTGTTTAGTGCCCAGAAAACACAAAGACACACGTGAAGAGACGGAACACCAATCATTGCTCTTAATTACAGCTTTAGCAGAAACAGCTGGGGACATTTAGATGATAAAAAAAAGATTGTAGAATTAATTTTTACAGAGAAAAGATCATCATGCTGCAGAAATACTGGGATCAGTATAATGTGTCTGTGGTATCCCTTAATTTATCCAAACTATCCTAAGGTTGGCACAACACAGTGGCGCAGAAGTAGAGTTGCTATCTTACAGCGCTGGACATCCGGGTTCAACCCTGAAAGGAAACATCGTGATATAGATCAGTTATAAATATGGGTGGATAAAAGACGGAAGGAGTTTTATGCAAGCAACTGTGAAGTGTTGCACTTTGGGTGGTCAAATACAGAAGACCTTTAACAGCATTCATGTATAGAGAGTTCTTGGGGTCCGAATCCATAGCTCCTGGAAAACGGCAACACAAAGTAGATACCATGGCAGATGGAAATTGCAGTCACAAACTGTGGTTAAAAATATCCAATGATATCAACAAAGCCTTCAAATTGAAATAATTTATACGTTACACGCTGTGCCAATCTGTTTCCATATCAATAACCTAGTTGCTAGGTAACAGAATGCACACCTCTTGGTATTTTTGTGTTGTTATTCTCAATTTTTTGTTATGTTATCCTCATTTTGGTTACGCTCCATTTGTACGACAAAACTGCTTGGATGAATTAATTCTCTTTTGTGGGTTTGAATCAATTTCTGACATCTCACAATGTCGGAAAGTAGTCACCCACCTTCTTTCTCTCTTCAGCAACAACAAGTAGATGATATAAACTTGGCCGTCAACCACTTACCGATACGTAATGGCCATGAGCAAATCATAAACTACTGGGTATTTTGCAGTGCTTGGCTGGATTCATGCAGCTGCATTAGCATTTTTGGTCACAACAGAATGAGCATCCCTTCCACCTCAAACAAACAAACAAAAAACAAACAAACTTTATTGTCATTTAGAAATACATCGATATAGGCAATTCCAAATGAAATTCCGTTGCATTTGGCTCCCCGTGCAACACGATAATAAACAGGAGGATAAAATGGATAAAAGGATAAAATGGATAGAAAGGATAAAATAGACAATGGTGGCAGCCCATTACATGGCATTCGCTGATGGCTCGTGGGAAGAAGCTGTTGCAGAACCTTGATGTTCTGCTCCTTATGCAGGCACGTGCCGTCAGGGTAGGCAAGGTAGGCACTGCCTACCCTGACTAAAATTATGAAATGGGAATTATTAAATATAAATAGTAAAGGCATGGGAGAATTATGCCTATGTAAGAGACTGATCTCTTAGGTAGGCATAATTCCCTGTGCCTTTCACCCGCAGCGCTTGTGACACGGGAAGCTCTGTGCAGCCCCCGTGCCGTCAGCGCTGCCTGAAGCCGTCAATTTTAATCGGGGCTGAAGGCAGCAGAAATCCTGCCTTTGTAGCACTGCGCATGCGCATCAGTCTACTGCGCATGCGCAGCGCAAGTTTATTGGCGGGGTTTTCAACCATGGTTTGTCGTGTCCCAATGATATGGTAAGTACATTTTGTGATTTATTTTTTTTAATACCATATTTGCCGGGGTGTGGGGGGGTGTGGGAGTGGGAGTGGGGGGAGAGCTCCGTCACAGCGTTTGAGGAGTCTGGCCCGGGGTAACGTTGCGGGGAGGGCACAAATGTTATGAATGAGGGGTCGGGGGCATCCACTTGCGACGTTCCTTGCAAGGGGGCATGAAATGACACTGCTCTGAGGCCGGGGGGGGGGGGGGGGGGGGGAGAGAGAGAGAAAAGTAGCTCGAGCGGCCGCCGGGCCGGACAGCGGAACCAGCCGCCACCTTAGCTCCAGAACCACCCGCCCACCTCTGGCAGCTCTCCATCTAAAAACCTCTCTCCTGCCGCTCGCTGGCCTCACACATGTCCTTAAATTCCGACAGCGCAATTGAGGTTATTCGGCTGTGGGAATTAAAGGATTTGCAGGAAGTCGCTGACATGAGTGAAGTCGGCGAACGGCAGGTGACAGGTGTTCAGACGGAGAGCACTGCCAAAGGTGAGCGGGCCGGCAGAAGGCGCTGAAGTGGCGGCCAGTTCAGCTGTCGGGTCCCGGTGGCCGCTCCCCGAGCTGCTTCTATCCCCAGCTACAGTCCGTGGCTTCGCACCCGGAGAGCTGCGGTAGTGGTGAGGGAGTGAAGATTCCAGTACTTTGTGATAAGTACTTTCTTGCGATTTTTACCATTGTTCCTCACATGTCCAGCCTACAACCTCTATATATCACTCAGAACCTCTAGTCCTGGCACCTTCCTCGTAAATGTTCTCTGTGTCCTTTCCAGCACTGGCAGTATCCCCGACACCCTCCTTCTGAACACTTGTGCCCTCCCCACAACTTTACCCCTGTCACAGACTCTCCACACGCTGTGAAAGGAACTATCCCCACAATTGGACTAGGAAGCCTTGGGCAAATTGAAATGTCACTGGTTTTATTTATTTATTTAACGGGGAGAACAATCTGCACATGCGCGGTTTACATTTTTTTTTAAGTGGATTGGGTGCCTACCCTGAGTAATTACTCACGGCACGTGCCTGTCCTTATGCTACGATATCTTTTGCCCGAGGGCAGCGGAGTGAACAGTCCGTGATGGAGATGTGTGGGGTCTTTTATAATACTGCTGGCCTTAGACACGCAACGTTTGGTCGCAATATCCCTGATTGAGGGAAGATAAGTCCCGATGATTTTTTCTGCTGTCCTCACCACTCTCTGCACGGACTTCCAATCGGAGGCTTTACAGTCCCCAAACCAGACAGAGATACAGCTGGTCAAAATACTCTCTATGGTGCCCCTGTAGAAAGTGGTGAGGACAGGATGGGGGAGGTGAGCTCTTCTCATCCGGCGCAGAAAGTGCAACCGCTGCTGCGCTCTCTTAACTGTTGATGAGATGTTATTTGACCAGGTCAGACTGTTAGTGATCTGCACCCCCAGGAACTTAGAGCTACTGACCACCTCCACATCGCTGTCATTGATGTGAAGTGGTGTGGGACTGCGCCAGTTTTTCCTGAAGTCGACGATGACCTCCTTTGTTTTTTCGACATTCAGGATCAGGTTGTTAGTTTTGCTCCAGTCCACCAGTTGTTTCACCTCCTCCCTTTAAGCCAGCTCCTTGTCGTCCCAGATGAGGCCCACCAATGTTGTGTCATCTGCGTTCTTCATGAGGTGGTTTGTACTAAACCTGGCACAACAGTCGTGGGTCATCAGGGTAAACAGCAGTGGACACAGGACACAGCCCTGAGGGGAGCCGGTGCTCAGAGAGATGATGTTAGAGGTGTTGTTTCCAACCCGCACTGACTGGGGTCTGCCAGTGAGGAAGTCCAGTAGCCAGTTACACATGGGGGTGCTGAGGCCCAATGGAACCAGTTTGCTTATCAGGTGCTGAGGGATAATTGTGTTGAATGCTGAACTAAAATCCACGAACAACATTCGCACATAAGTGTTCTTCTCCTCTAGATGTTCCAGGCTCAGATGGAGTACGGAGGATATAGCGTCCTCTGTGGAGCGGTTTGGCCTGTAAGCAAACTGGTATGGGTCAAGTGTGGAGGGGAGTCTGGAGGTAATATGGCCCCTGGCCAGCCTCTCGAAACGCTTCATCATTATGGGAGTGAGTGCTACAGGGCGGTAATTGTTGAGACATTGTATCTTGGACTTTTTTGGCACTGATATGATGGTGGCAGTCTTGAAACACGATGGGACGACAGCCTGGTTCAGCGAGGTGATGAAGATGTCCGTAAGGACATGTGCCAGCTGATCAGCACATTCCCTGAGCACCCGCCCTGGTATGTTATCAGGGCCTGCCGCCTTTCGTGCGTTCACTCCTTTCACCTTCATAACAATTCCGCCTAACGTTCTCTTCTAAATTACATAATCTTCTGATGGAGGTATATATCACTGTTTCATGATCATTTTCCCTTGTTCACAGGACTATAATGACACTTTCATCACATGGACTGTGTGATTGAATCAGTCCTCATTTAATCATATGTCCTTTTGAACATTGTTATTACCCAAGCTCACAACATTAAAGAGAACACTGATTTTCTTTATTTTTTATACACTAAAGCAGACAATTTCACATTTTGTTAATATTCCATCTGTCAGGTTTCTGCCTATTCACTCAACTAATCTAAGTCCCTATAAAATCCCTTTACATCCTGCTCACTACACATAATCCCTCTTAATTTAGTATCATTGGCAAATTTGGAAATACGGCATTTGATCCTCTCAGCCAAATCCTTCATATAGATTGTTAATAACTGAGACCTAAGCACCAATTTAAAGTGGTAAGTCTTAATGTCAGAGTTGTACAACATAGTCACAGGCACGTCAGCCCATTGTGTCTATGTTGACCACCATGCCTATCTTTAGTAATCTCACAGGCCTACATGAAGTCCATAACTCTCTATGTGTTGCTCATTTAAGGAGCCATTAACATGCCTTTTAAATGCTTTTACTGTTCTTGCTTCCACCACCACCTCTGGCTGCTCCAGATAACAACTACTCTTTAAGACAAAAATGTAGCCCACAAATTCCTTTAAATCTCTTCCCTCTCACCTTAATCCCTTTAGGTTTAGACGCTCGTCCTAGGGGAAACAGGTTATCTATTCTATCCATGCCACGGATGTTGCCTGACTTGCTGAGTTATTCCAGCAATTTGTTTTTGTTCAAGATTCTAACATCCAGTTTCTTCTATCTCCAAAACCATATCTTATCCACTCTATTACAATTGGAAATGCTAATATAAAGAAATATAAAATATAGAACAGTACACCATATACCCACCATAAATCCGGCCACTGTGCCAAACATGATGCCAAATTAAATTAATCTCTTCTGACTCCACATGGTCTATATCCCTCCTTCCGCTTCCTGCTCATGTGCCAATCTAAATGCTTCTTAAATGTTGCTACTTTGTCTGCTTCCACCACATTGGCGGGTATTGGTAAGTTAACGCTGAGGATCTAGGTTGCATGCCATCCTAACTTGGAAATACAAGTATGTATATCACCATTATTTCATTATCATTGGTTTTAATCAACTGCTCTTTGGGAATACCTTCACCAGAAAGACCACAGTAGTTTAGGAATATGGCTCAACACCACCTCCTTAAGGGCAGTTAAGGGTAGGCAATAAATACTGGCAATTTCCAGATTATGAAAAATTATTACAAAAAAATTCCACATAGATTTTACTGGTTGCTGGTAAGCAGGTAGTCCTTAGAATGGTTCAACACCAAGAGGCGAGGCCCAGAGCTGTGGCCTTTTCTATTTGGCTGGATCATGCAGTACCTAGTACGCAAAGATCAGTTGGAAGCCTAGACAATGAATTGTTCACCAACCTAGACTGTACAGTGATGTATTTCCAGCCAACATGTTAAAAGTGTTACTCCTTACACTGATATTGCAAGATGGCCTCCAATCTACCCTGGAAATAAACTGAAATAACGACCGCAGGTGAGCATGTGAAGTACCATCACCTTCAAGTATAAGATCTAGGGAAAAATAAAAGCACAAGCAATTAATGGGAATCACTTGGAGTGTTCGAGCACTGACCTTCCCAATGGGCACTGGGCCATAGTGTACTACATTACTGTAGAGTGATATGCTTCTGCATAGACAGTGACCACACCAATGCTTTGAATGTGCATCAAAACATGAACACTTCCCACATTACTGGGGCACTACAGTGGTGCAGCAGTAGAGTTGCAGCCTTAGACACTAAAGCACTAGAGACCTGGGTTTGATCTTGTCTGGATGGACATTTTATGATCTCACTGTGACTGCATGGGTTTTCTCCGGGTGCTCCAGTTTCCTCCCACATTCCAAAGATGGGTAGGTTTGTAGGTTAATTGGCTTGTGTAAAATTGTCCCTCGTTTGAAGGATAGAACCAGTCTACAGATGATCGTTGGTTGGCGTGGACCCAGTGGGCCGAAGGGCCTGTTTCCATGTTGTATCTTCAAACTAAACACTGAAATCATTTGTCATTAACTGGCAACTGACATTGATGAAAATTACTCTCCTAAGCACCTGTCAAGAAGTCTCCTCTCTTCAGACTGTTAATTATATCTTTGTAATATCATTAGATTATAGCCACCAAAGGATGTAATAAACTTCAAAATCACATGCTCAAAATCAATGAAACTGCTGTGGGATATTTAATGTGTTAAGATATTAATATGTTAAGTGTGATAAGGTAAATATAATTTAATTATTCTGGTATAGCAATCTGAGAACATGGACACATAGAATACAAATCAGAAAACTACAGCTGCCTTCATGATCACCAATCTTGCCTTCTCAGTCTAATCTTATATTCTTGAGCACCAACCCCTACCTGTCTACTACAGCCTCAATTCACAGCTCATCCAGTCAAGAGGTGTTTGGGTCACTGATGGCATCTCAATTTATTGCAACCGCTAATTAATTAAACAAACACCTTTCACATATCATACAGTAACATAAGTGTGTGTAAATATGTTTCCATCTCGTCTGTCTATGCTTTTTATATCGTATCAGGAAAGAATACGTAGCATATTCATCCCCTCATTATGTTTTAGTGTCCCAGAAAGGGTAAGATGCTCGATGCAACAATGCAGTCTGCACCCCAGCGGCTTGAACATTGACTTCTCCAATTTCCGGTAGCCCTTGCTGTCTCCTCCCCTTCGCAGCTCTCTCAAAGATCATAGATCAAAGATCATAGGGGAAAAATCTTTGAGCTCTCCCTCAGCCCTCTGGTTCCTCCTCTTCCTTTCTTCTCTCCCCACCCTGCATCAGTCTGAAGAAGGGTTTTGGCCCAAAACGTTGCCTATTTCCTTCGCTCCATAGATGCTGCTGCACCCGCTGAGGTTCTCCAGCACTTTTGTCTAGCTCAAGTACAGTCCAGCCGACTTATTTCTTGAGTACAGAAATGTCCAAGAAAATATCAAGAAATGGACAACAGCAGATAATCTACTGGTTATACTGCAGGGGTAAGAATAAAAATTCCCTTTAATTTAAATTAAAGATCTATAACCGCTCTCCTGTCACTGACCCATTTCAGAGATTTTCAATTTAGATTTCCCAAGGCAAATTGTGTTGGTGATGAAAGTGAAGAATTTAAACACTGGAAGTTAACTGTTATTGACTTCAGTGCATGAGGCCATGAGAATGTTATTGACAGGGCAGGGTATGCTTACTCTTGAAACAATTGAAAGAGTGACACTTTACAGAAGGAACAATTGGTATTTTCCTCCTCTTGAATCACCTGAACACAAATGGCAATTATGATACCAATTATAGTACCACTTATGTTTGTCCTAACATTGCCTATAGACAATAGGTGCAGAAGTAGGCCATTCCGCCCTTTAAGCCAGCACCGCCATTCAATGTGATCATGGCTGATCATCCCCAATCAGTACCCCGTTCCTGCCTTCTCTCCATATCCCCTGACTCCCCTATCTAGCTCTCTCTTGAAAGTATTCAGAGAACCGGCCTCCACCTCCCTCTGAGGCAGAGAATTCCACAAACCCACAACTCTCTGTGAGAAAAAGTGTTTCCTCGTCTCCGTTGTAAATGGCTTACCCCTTAATCTTAAACTGTGGCCCTTGGTTCTATGTTTTTTGTTTTTCAGTACCAGTTTGACTTGGTTGGTAGAACACTTACCTCTGAGTCAGAAGACTGTGGATTGAAACCCGAACCAGTACTACAATGGCACGTGAATGTTCCAATATTTTGGAGGACCAAGAAACCAAGAAACCAATATCAAATGGCGGAACTATTGAATCAGTTCTGCTTTGCATGACAGTTAATCAGTCCTTGATTCCCAGGTCAGATGGACATGAAAAATTCCCCAAAATAAAAACCACGGATTCAAAGAACATATATAGAAATAAAAGCAGCAGTAGGTTACCTGGCCCTTCATGACTGATCTTTTACCTTTTGATTTATTTGTTATCTATCAATGTCTGTCTTGAATATATTCAACAGCTGAGCTCTCACAGGTACTTCCTCCATTTTCTGTAAATCTGTTCTGACCCACTCTCAGCCAGGCACAACAGCATTAGAGTTCTGTTAAAGAAGGAACTGCAGATGCTGGAAAATCGAGGGTACACAAAATACTGGAGAAACTCAGCGGGTGCAGCAGCATCTATGGAGCGAAGGAGATAGGCAACATTTCGGGCCGAAACCCTTCTTCAGACTGATGGGGGGTGGGGGGGAGGCGGGGAGAAGAAAGGAAAAAGGAGGAGGAGGAGGAGCCCGAGGGCTGAGAAAGAGGTAGGAAGGGGAGGAGACACAAGGGTTAACAGAATTGAGAGAATTCATTGTTCATGCCAAGAGGATGCAGACTTCCCAAGCGGAATATGAGGTGCTGTTCCTCCAATTTGCGGTGTTGCTCACTCTGGACGTGGAGGAGGCCCAGGACAGAGCGGTCGGATACGGAATGGGAGGGGGAGTTGAAGTGCTGGGCTACCGGGAGGTCGGGTTGGTTATTGCGGACCGAGCGGAGGTGTTCGGCGAAACGATCGCCAAGCCTCCGCTTGGTCTCACCGATATAGATCAGTTGACATCTAGAGCAGCGGATGCAATAGATGAGGTTGGAGGAGGTGCAGGTGAACCTCTGTCGGACCTGGAACGACTGCTTGGGCCTTGAATGGAGTGGAGGGGGGAGGTAAAGCGACAAGTGTAGCATCTCTTGTGGTTGCAAGGGAAAGTGCCTGGAGAAGGGGTGGAGCGGGAGGGAAGGGAAGAATTGACAAGGGTGTTGCGGAGGGAGCGGTCTTTGCGGAAGACAGACGGGGGGGAGATGGGAAGATGTGGTGAGTGGTGGGGTCACGTTGGAGGTGGCAAAACCGGCGGAGGACTATGTGTTGTATGTGCCGGCTGGTGGGGTGAAAGGTGAGGACCAGGGGGACTCTGCCCTTGTTGCGGGTGGAGGGGAATAGGGAGAGAGGGCATGTTACGGGGTACGAAAGAGACCCTGGTGCGAGCCTCATCTATAGTGGGGGAGGGGAATCCCCGTTCTCTGAAGAATGAGGGCATTTATGATGCCCTGGTGTGGAACACCTCATCCTTGGAGCAGATGCGATGTAGGCGGAGGAATTGGGAATAGGGGATGGAGTCCTTACAGGAAGTAGGGTGGGAGGGAGAGTAGTCCAGGTAGCCGTGGGAGTCAGTGGGTTTATAGTGGATGTCGGTCAGGAGTGTATCCCCTGCGATGGAGATAGTGAGGTCAAGGAATGATAGGGAAGTGTCGGAAATGGTCCAGGTGTATTTTAGTGCCGGATGGAAGTTGGTGGTGAAACGGATGAAGTCAGTCAGTTGTGTGTGGGTGCAGGAGGTGACACCAAAGCAGTCGTCGATGTAACGGAGGTAGAGGTCGGGGATGGGGCCCTGGTACGCCGCGAACAAGGATTGTTCGTCGTGCCCGACAAAGAGACAAGCATAGCTGGGGCCCATGCGTGTGCCCATAGCTACGCCTTGTATTTGGAGGAAATAGGAGGAGTCAAAAGAGAAGTTATTGAGGGTAAGGACCAAGTAAGGACTAGGCGGAGGAGAGTGTCAGTGGACGGGTATGGGTTGCTCCTCCAGTCGAGGAAGAACCGGAGGGCTTTGAGACCATCCTGGTGGGGGATGGAGGTGTAGAGTGATTGGACATCCATGGTGAAGATGAGAGGATGGGGGCCTGGAGAATGGAATGCGTGGAGACGACGGAGAGTATCTGAGGTGTCTTGAACATAGGTGGGGAGGGATTTAACCAAGGGGGATAGAATGGAGTCAAGGTACGTGGAAATGAGTTTGGTGGGGCACAAACAGGCAGAGACAATGGGTCTCCCGGAGCAGTCAGGTTTGTGGATTTTGGGGAGAAGGTAAAATCGGGTCGTGCGGGGCTGGGGAACGATGAGGTTGGAAGCTTGAAGGGGCAGGTAGACGGAGTTGATTAAGTCGGTGATGGTACTAGAGATGGTGGCCTGGTGCTAGTCAGTGGGGTCATGGTCCAGGGGTAAGTAGGAGGAGGTGTCCGAGAGTTGGCGCGCGGCCTCAGCTTTGTAGAGATCGACGCACCAGACTACCACGGCACCTCCCTTGTCGGCGGGTTTGATAACCCAGGTTGTTGCGGAGCGAGTCGATGCAGTACGTTCGTGGGGGGGGGGGGGGGGGGGGAGAGATTGCAGTGAGACGGGAGTGGAGAAGTTGAGGCGGTTGATGTCGCGACGGCAGTTTTCGATAAAGAGTTCTAAAGCTGGAGGGCCACGAGAGGCGGGTTCCACGAGGAGGGGGTACGTTGGAGACGGGAAAAGGGATCATCAATTGGGGGCGAGGACTCCTTCCCGTGGAAGAACGCTGTGAGGCGGAGGTGACGGTAGAAGAGCTCCAAGTCGTGGTGGGCGCGGAACTCATTAAGGTGGGGACGAGGGGAACAAAGATAAGACCTCTGCTCTGTCCGCAATAACCAACCTGACCACCCGGTGGCCCAGCACTTCAACTCCCCCTCCCATTCCGTATCCGACCTCTCTGTCCTGGGCCTCCTCCACGGCCAGAGTGAGCAACACCGCAAATTGGAGGAACAGAGTCTGCATACCTCTCCCTCAGCCCTCGGACTCCTCCTCCTCCTTTTTCCTTTCTTCCCCCCAACCCCCATCAGTCTGAAGAAGGGTTTCGGCCCGAAACATTGCCCATCTCCTTCGCTCCCGCTGCATAGATATAGATATCCCGCTGCTATAGATGCTGCTGCACCCGCTGAGTTTCTCCAGCATTAGAGTTCTCTTGGTCCCCACCTTTCATCCACCAGCTTCCACATCCGACACAGCAGCCTCTGTCATTTCCACCAGCTACAACAGGTTCCCAATTACATTTTCCCGTCTCCTCCCTTTTGTGTCTTTGGGATTACTATTTATTCCTTCCTATCCCCTGATATACACCTCCTTCAATTGTAGGGGAGTGTAACTTGTCGCTTTAGCTTTCCCAAGCAACATCCCCATCCCTTCCTTCCACCTGATTTTATCGGTCCATCAACCCCTCCCTCTCTGGCTGTACCTATTAACTACAAACATCTGTCCCACCCACTCCTCCCCCAGCTTATTCCATCTTTCTAACCCCTCCTCCTTGATTGGTTCCACCTATCACCTACCAATCTCTGTCCCACTGCCCTCCCCAATTTGGTTCAATCTGCCTATCATCCCTTTTCCATTAGGATCCATCTATCAGCCTTTGAGATAGCAATGTCTGTATCTAAACACCTCAACTACAGGAAATGTTAACTCAAATCTATTCTGTTAATCTCTGAAAGAATTTTGTATATTTCAATGGCATCACCTCTTATTCTGCTCATGGGGGTCATAGGCCTAGACTGAAACCCTCCTATTACAAACTGCTAATTGAGAATCAATCTGACAAACCTACATCCTGATGAAGGGTCTTCAACCTGAAATATGAACTCAGTTTTCCATAAATGCTGCCTGACATGTTTCCAGCATTTTCTTTTATTTCAGCATTTGCAGTTTTGTTTTTAATCTTAATTTTTAATATTCATTTGCTGGTGAACCTTTGCTGAACTTCTTTGCATAGGGAGGCTAGATCAGCAGGCAGGGATCTACATAACTGAAACTAGTCCTATCAATTCTTGTACTTTATTCCTTTTGCAATAAAAATCAACATACTATTTGCTTTCCTAATTGCTTAATGATCCTGCATATTAACTTTCAGTGATTCAAATCTACAAGAACACCCCGGTCTTTCTAAATACCAATGTCTTTAAATATCCAATTGACCAATGCTGCATGATGCATGTAGATGCCATTCTATTTGGAGAACAATGTGGCTTTTGATTTCCCACTTGCTCACCAGTCAACAGGAGTGCATTTCTGCATTTCCATCGCTTTCCACAACCTGTTAACAACAAGGTAATTTCAAGTCAGAGCAGGAGCGGGAGACCTGAAAAGAAGGCTGGTGGATTGGTCAGAGCAAGTTAATTTCAGGTCTGAGCATAAGCGGGGAAACCTGAAAAGCAAGCCCAAGGACAGGTTTAGGCAAGTTAGTTTCAGGTCAAAGCAGGAGACTTGAAAAGCAGGCGTGTGTACTGGTTGGAGCATCCAAATTGGCTAATTGAGCGACTAATAAAAAGAAGGCAAGGTGTAGGAAAACAGCCTATAGGGAAAGTGGCTGTGTTGAGGGTTAGTGTGAGTCTTTGGCTTGGGAGTCTTCAGCGAGGAAGTTAATACAAGAGGCAGATAGGGGGATAAGGTATGGTCTGCTCTCGTATGTGCGTCTTGTGTTTTTTTTCTTTCTTGGTTCAGTACAGATGTGATGGCAGATGAAAAGGCACAATGCTCCTCCTGGAGGATGTGGAAAGTCTGGGAAACTGCTGGCATGCCTGATGACTGCACTTGTGGAAATTGTGCCCAGGTGCAGCTCCTTAAAAATTACATTGGGAAACTGGAGCTGCAGCTGGATGACCTTAGGACCATCCAGGAGAATGGGAGCTTCTTCGATTAGACGTATAGTGAGGTGGTCACACCCAAGGCCCGGGAAGAGAGAAGGTGGGTAACCATAATTGGGATCTATTCTGGGGCAGACGTGTCCTGTACACAGGAATAGGTTGCACCTGAACTGTAGGGGAACCAATATCCTGGCAGGCAGGATTGCTAGTGCTGCAGGAGTGGGATTAAACTAGATTGGCAAGGGACAGGATCCTGTGCAGGATCGAGCAGGTGAGAGGCTAGAAGTTGATATGGATGGTGATGACAGATAGTTAATTGGACAGAAAAGGCAGGAGCATGGCAGGGAGTGAGGAAGACTGTTGGATTGAATTGCACTTATTTTAATGCAAGAGAATCTGCTGGCTAAGATGCATGAACTTGGGTGTGGATAGGTATGTGTGACTGGAATGTTGTAGTTGTTAGTGAAACCTGGCTAAGACAGGACTGGCAACCTAATGTTCCTGAGTATAGGCACTACAGGAGAGATAGAGGTGGGGGTAAAATAGGAGGAATTGTTGCATAATTGATTAAAGAACTGTGATGGCAGGAGATTGCAGGCAGTTGCAGGACTAATAAGGTTGTCAAAGCAGCCGATTTCAAATCTGTTCAGGAAAGTTTCCTCAGACAATTTGTAGAAGGTCTTGCATGGGAGAGGACTATGCTTGATCTAGTCTTAGGAAATAGGGAGAGCCGAATGACTGAAGTGTTTGTGGATGAGCTTTTTGGGACCAGCGACCACTGTTCCATTAGCTTTAACATAATTATGGATAAAGACAGTGTGAGCCCGAGTTAAACTTCTAATTTAGGGCAACTTTGGTGGTAAAAGGCAGCAACTCTCTCTAGCTGGTTAGAACAGGTTGTTTGCGGAAAAAGTAACAACCAGAATGTGGAATGTTTTAAAAAGTGTGCTGATAAGAGCATGGGGCATGCATAATCATGTTAGAGTGAAGGACATGGCAGGTGGGCATAAGAAAGCTTGGATGAAAAATTGAGTCTCTGGTCAAGAGTAAGAAGGAGGCATGAGATGGGTATAGGCAACTGAGATCAAGTGTATCCCTGGAGGTGTTTCCACTGACAAAACATGATTATTAAATTTGCAGATGACACTAAAGTGGGTGGTATTGAAGATAGTAGGTATTGTAGACAGGAGGTTGTCCACTTTGGTGGCAAAAACAGGAAGGCAGATTATTATCTGAATGGTGTCCGATTAGGAGAAGGGGAGGTGCAACGAGTGCCTGTACATCAGTCACTGAAAGTAAGCATGCATGTACAGCAGGCAGTGAAGAAAGCTAATGGCATGTTGTCCTTCATTGCGAGAGTATTTGAGTTTAGGAGCAAGGAGGTCCCTACTGCAGTTGACGTGGTCCTGGTGAGACCGCACCTGGAGTATTGTGTGCAATTTTGGTCTGCTAATTTGACGAAGGGCATTATTGCTATTGAGGGAGTGCAGTGTAGGTTCACCAGGTTAATTCCCGGGATGGCGGGACTGACATATGATGAAAGAATGGGTCGACTGGGCTTATATTCACAGGAATTTAGGATAACCGGGGATCTTATAGAAACATATACAATTATTAAAGGATTGGACAGGCTAGATGCAGGAAACGTGTTCCTAATGTCGGGGGAGTCCAGAACCAGGCGTCACAGTTTAAGAATAAGGGATAGACTATTTAGGACTGAGATGAGGAAAAACGTTTTCACCCAGAGAGTTGTGAACCTGTGGAAATCTCTGCCACAAAAGGCAGTGGAGGCCAATTCATTGGATATTTTCAACGGAGAGTTAGATTTAGCTCTTGGGGCTAAAGGAATCAATAGATTCCTTTAGACAATATGTGCAGGAGTAAGCCATTTGGCCCCTCGAGCCAGCACCGCTATTCAATGTGATCATGGCTGATCATCCCCAATCAGTACCCTGTTCCTGCCTTCTCCCCATATCCTAGCGATGTTACAAAACTTACCTTCTAATTTTACGTTGCGAAAATGTGATTTGGGCCCAATACGAACCGGCAGTGTTTTTCCTGCCGATATGGAGTTCAAATTCACCGATCGCGTTCCAGAAAAACCCACTCGTAAGATGAATTAAATGCTCTTTTTTTTCGACAATCATGTCATAAGAGCATCTAAATCATCTATATTTTGTGTTATTATCTACTCATAGTCAATATTTTTATACACTATCAGTTTTAGCCCCATGTATTGTGCAAAAAAATAATAATTTTAATTATATTGAGTGGATGTTTCTAGATTAATTTATAGGAATTAAACATCAAATTCCTTCCATCTGGCATATGAATTCATAAAAATTCATGTTATATTGTGAATTCTTGTGTGAATGGGATTAGTTTGTTATTTGGATACTTAGGCTATTTTTTTTTTAAATCCTTTTCTTAAGAAATAGAATCTACAGGACATTCTTAATGGGAATGTAGTGGGCAGAAAGGCATGTCGTGTGGTTTGAAGAGCAAAAACTCGTAGTTTACAATGCCAAAATTGAAAAGTTGAGGAAAAACAAGGTGCACAGAGTTGCTTATTGGTTACAATCTGAGGAGTATGATGATGCTACTGATTATGTATGCCAATGTACCAGCTAGCAACTGATCTTCTCCATAAAGACTTGGTCTATTGCTAGAAATTGTAATTTATTTACCTATATGTTACGGATTTACAGCATATAATACAATAATATTAAAGTTCTGCGAATACCACATTTTTGAATTTTCAAGGCAGTCTGAGCATCTGAGCAGGTGTGAGACCACACCTGCAGTTTTGGTCTCCTAATCTGAGGAAGGACATTCTTGCCATAGAGGGAGTACAGAGAAGGTTTACCAGGCTGATTCCTGGGATGGCAGGACTTTCATATAAAGAAAGACTGGATAGACTCAGCTTGTACTCGCTAAAATTTAGAAGATTGAGGGGGGATCTTATAGAAACGTACAAAATTCTTAAGGGGTTGGACATGCTAGATGCAGGAAGATTGTTCCCAATGTTGGGGAAGTCCAGAACACGGGGTCACAGTTTAAGGATAAGGGGGAAGTCTTTCAGGACCGAGATGAGAAAAACATTTTTCACACAGAGAGTAGTGAATCTGTGGAATTCTCTGCCACAGAAAGTAATTGAGGCCAGTTCATTGGCTATATTTAAGAGGGAGTGGCCCTTGTGGCTAAAGGGATCAGGGGGTATGGAGAGAAGGCAGGTACAGGATATTGAGTTGGATGATCAGCCATGATCATATTGAATGGCAGTGCAGGCTCGAAGGGCCGAATGGTCTACTCCTGCACCTATTTTCTATGTTTCTATGTCTGGGTGTTTATTATTATTTCCGTTACAACGGTTAATTTTGTAATTAACTACAATTAGGTAATCAACTAATTTTATGCTTTAATTTCAGGTCATCCAAGTACGATGTTTTATATTTGTTTCATAATCTATAATAACTGACAATTTCATTCAGTTCTCTTAATTTTTAAGAAAGTTATGGGCTTTTGACTGTCTTCGATCACAGCTTTTGTGTTAAGTCAATACAAAAGCAATAGGGAACAAGATGCTAATTTCGGAGTATGCAAATGGCCATAACTTTTTTAATACTGAAGATATGAAAGTGAATTGGGTGTCAAATTAAATTTATTTTTATGCTGTATCTGATGGGATAAATTGCAGACTAAATTATTAAAATCTCAAAATATTGTAACAGTGCTACATATCCCCTGACTCCGCTATCTTCAAGAGCCCTATCTAGCTCTCTCTTGAAAGTATCCAGAGAACCGGCCTCCACTGCCCTCTGAGGCAGAGAATTCCACAATCCAGAGATATGGCAGGGAAATCCAGAGAAAAAGCAGGGACTGGTACTGATTTTAGATGATCAGCCATGATCATATTGAATGGCAGTGCTGGCTTGAAGGGCTGAATGGCCTACTCGGTACTTATTTTCCTATGTTTCTATGTGATTGAGAGAGAGAGAGAGAGAGAGAGAGAGATATGCAGTGGAATCTTACATCTTCTCAAAATAGGAATGGTGTAAAAGGTAAAGAGGCCCATTGTTCAGCTTTTGCAATATTGGATCAGTCATAGAGCCATGAGTGTTAAATTATCATACAACACAGAAACAGGCCCTTTGGCCCACCATGTCTATGCTAACTATGAAGTCTAATTAATCACCAAATGGCCTACTCCTGCACCTATTTTCTATGTAGTAAAGATAGTTATCAATTGTTACACCAGGATCTTGTTGTGTTGGGCAAGTGGGCAGAAGAAAGATTAAGGGTATTTAAAACAGATAAATGTGAGGTTTTGGAAGTCTGACCAGGGCAGGATCTTCACAGTAAAACGCAGGGCTCTGTGGAGTGTTGTAGAGCATAGGCATCTAGGAGTGCAGTACATAGTTCCTTGAAAGTGGAGTCACATTTAAATAATGTGGTCAAGAAGGCATTGAGCATTTGTCCTTCACAGTCAGGGTATTGAGTATGGAAATTGTGATGTTATGTTAAACTGTACAAGGTACTGGTGAGGCCACACTTGGAGTATTGTGTTCAGTTTTGGTCAACCTGTTGTAGGAAAGATGTTGTTAAGCTAGAATGAGTGTAGAAAATAGTTATTTGCCACAGAAGGTTGTGGAGGCTGTCAACTGATTTTTTTTAAAAGGCAGAGATAGATAGATTCTTGATTAGTATGGGTGTCAGGGGTTATAGGGAGCAGGCAGGAGAATGGGGTTAGGAGGGAGAGAGAAATCAGCCATGATTTAATGGCAGTTGACTTGATGGGCCAAATGGCCCAATTCTGCTCCTATCAAATATAACCTTGTAACATCTGCACATGTGTCAAGAAACATGAGATGAAAAAAAAAATTGTGTACATTTCTTTTCACATATATTCCATGAGACTACATTTTATTTGGTATTTCAAATATTTGAATAGGGATTTGTGAATTCTGCAAGGGTGAATTTCCATTACTCAAACAAATGTTTTTATTTTCAAATTGAAAGCCTTTTTATCGCTGGCTTAAGGCAAATTCATTCTAATTGATTTTCCACTGAATATCAATCGGAACAAATAACAAAAATAGAATTTGAAAGTGGATGATTGTACAAGATACACAAAACTCAATTTCAAGGACACGTTGCACCTCGAGTGTGATAGCTTTAACCTAGATACATAAGCTGGGAGTAAGTTCTGCGCAGCAGTGCTCTGTCCTAATTCCAGTACCCTACATTGAAAGTTTACACTGAACTATAAACCAAGGCCTATTCTGGGCATACTGTCTGTTTTCTGCACTCCCTGTGGAACACTGTTCCACACATGCTAATAGTTCTTCTGCTGTCCTAATTTCTCCATTCACTGGAGGATTGCACCAGGAATGCTGCGAACCAGCATCACTTAAAGAGGTCAATAGTTAACTTCTTACGAACTATGCCACAATTTTCTCCCGAAGAAAAGGACTTGCAGGGCGGAGTTCCCAAGTGTTCTCTGGCCAAGGTATCTTTTTGATGCATATTGTTCATGTTACAGCTAATACATGGACATTACCACTGAGGATTTCACAGCTGAAGCCAAATAAGCCTGCAACAAATGTCTGCAGACATAAAAATATTTTACAGTTGTATAACCCTTTAAAAGGAGGATGGCATAATTGAGTGCTAAACCAGCTGAGAGGAGTAGATGAGAGCCCGTTAGTATGGATAACAATGCCAGGTGGAGCCAGTCACTATTCTGGACAAAGTGAATGGGTTCATTAGGAATTAATCTGAATTGAGGAATGTCATAGCCAGGCACACCGTGCCAAGCACATATAAAACAACCGGTCAGTAGTGTTCAAACACTAGTTTATTAAGGTCCAATCACTCAATACTATAGTAATTCTGTAACTTTTTATTAAGTTCTTATATCACTACCCAGGTGTATGATGTCAGATTTCGCGCATTACCTGTCATGCTGCTATAACTTAGTTATTGTTATAACAATAAGTAAAGGACCATCTGCTGTTGCATGATTACAGCAGTGTGACGTTTCCACTCCTAATGTAACTACTGTATATCATTATATGTGTGACTTATACCATTACCAAGGTAGCAGGTGCAGAATCTGTTACCATGACTGCAGTGTGGTGCAATGTGCAAGGTGAAATTTACTTTTGCCCATTTTTAAACCAATGCTCGAATAAAATCTGGAGCCAAGTGATCCAAATTAGCATCAAGGCCATCACTCAAATGATGATAGAATTAACAAATTAGTGGTAATTGACCCAGTTATCATATTATTTATAGATGGCACATACCTGAGCAAATTTTGCATATATGGTAGTTGTGCAACTGTGCTACAATAACTTGGATTGAGATTAGGGTTGCCAACTTTCTCACTCCCAAATAAGGGACAAAAGGTCAAAATAATGGACATATTCCCGATGGCAATTCATTGACCGACTCGGCTGTGGCTGGGTGAATGATGAATTGCCCTGGGTGCTGGACTACATACAAAGCCCAGCTGGCTGACCAGCTGAGGAGTTTTGGCCCGGACTGCGCAATGTCACACACTAAGTGCGGTACCCCATCCAACTAATAATCCGATGATTGACCATGAGAAGGGTGGTGGCGGTGTCGGCGGTAAGCGAAGGTCTGTCGGTCGGACAGCTGGCCGGGCTGCCGACCGACGGGGCCACGGGCAAGGTTCTGCTGCTGCACTCCATGGGCTGCACTACATCGGGACAGGTGAGGCGGGACCAGATGCGGCGCTCCGACCCGACAGTCCCCTCGACCCAAGTAGTAGCAGTCAAATACGTGACAAGGGCGGTCCTGTATGGGACAAACCAATTTAGCCCAATATACGGGATGTCCCGGCTAATACGGGACAGTTGGCAATCCTAATTGAGATGCAGTTAGGTCTGAAGAACTACAGGCAGAGTGAATCCAATTGATTGCAGAAACCCTTGGGAGGATGCCAAGGTGGATCATTCACTCAAAACTTCAACTTTATCCTTTACACATCACTGCTTGATTCCACCATGTGTTGAGAATAGGTATGCACATGGAGCCACCTCTTTCCAGTTATCCTTTAATTGCCCACCGCTATTCACCTGCCAGTTGTGGCAGGATTGCAGAGCTTTGGTCTAATGTGTTAGTTAAAGGATTACTTTAGCCCTACCTTTAGTAATTTAGTATGCATATTTTGCAGCTTCACCAGGTTAATACCTCATTTTAAACACAAAGGAGAGCTGGTGGCTCACAGCACCACAGACACAAGTTTGATCCTGATCACGCGTGCTGACTGCAGAGTTTGTACGTTCTCCCTGTGACCACGTTGGTTTTTCTCCGGGTGCTCCGGCATCCTCCCCCTTTACAAAGATGCACAGTTTTCTAGGTTAATTGGCTTTATAAATTGCCCCAAGTGTGTAGGATGCGATAGTAGGAAAAATTGCATATGATAGATGGTCAGCGTGGACTAGATCACTCTGCTCTACAACACTCCCCAGAGCCCTGCCATTGACCGTGGAGGTCTTGCCATGGTTAGACTTCCCAAATTGCAACACTTCGCACTTCTCTGTATTAAACTATATCAACCATTCTTCAGCCCACCTGCCCAACCGATCAAGATCTTGCTGCAAGTTTAGACAATCATCTTATCTACAATAGCACCCACTTTAGTGTCATCTGCTAACTTACTCATCATGCCATGTACGTCTCATCCAAATCATTGATATAGATGACAAACAGCAATGGGACCAGCACCAAACCCTGAGACACACCACTAGTCACAGGCCTCCAGTCCGAAAAACATCTTTCCACCATCACCCTCTGCTTCCTTCCAAAGCAAATTTTCTATCCATAATTCTGTTAGTTTTTAAATAGTTATGGAAAAATTAGCACTGGTACCCATGTTGAAGTGTTAAATGGGGAATGTGGGGGCATGTTTTTGTATGCATAGTATACAAAGAAAAAGAATAACAAGAGGGACAAGAGAATCTCTCAAGGACCAAAGTGGACGTTTATGTTTGGAACCACGGGAGATGGGCATGGTCCTCAATTATTATTTCTCCAATTTTTTACTGCTGTGAAAGGCATGAATACTAGAGGATTTCACAAAGTTAATGGCAAAGTCTTAAGGATATTCAAGGGGGTGCAGGATGCCCTAAAACTGGTAGATTAATTTCCAGGCCCTGTTGAGTTATCTATATATCATATACTTATTAAAAATCTGATCTTGCACATGCCTTCTATGTTCTGTGTGCTCAAGCAAAGCAAGAATTTCATTGTCCTATCAGGGACACATGACAATAAACTCACTTGAACTTGTGTGTATATGTGGTTGTCTTCGCAAAAACACTACGTGGTAACGATTACAGTTTTACATATTCCGATTGACATTTTTCCCCTCGAGACCGAGATCACCTTATCTGATCATTCTATGCTTTATTTCTCGACTTATTACTGATTAAAAGTAAGTTTAAAAACATCAAAAGACTTTGAATTTAAAACAACCAGCTTTCACTGATGACATCACAATGGCTAGGCTTGCAGTGATCAGCCTCACTGAAGATTTCATCCTATATTTGACACGTTGTTCACGATTAAAGCTTTAAAAATGCCAACTTTCACAAGATGTTTACTTATTCTGATTCACATTTTTACCCTCTAGGCAGATATCACCTTCACTGAACATTTTATGCTTTATTTCTCGACATTACTGATTAAAGTTTAAAAAAATCAAAATACTTTGAATTTCAAATGACCAGCTTCAACTGATGATGTCACAATGGCTCTGCTAGCAGTGATCAGCTTTTCACCTCACAGGAGGAATTGCTATTGCAACACACAGGGCAAGTGCAATTTGGGGTAGGGGGTAGGGGACGGGTGCATTGGAGGAGCAGACCTAACGGGTCTACACTTGGTCTAGTATATTATTAATACTCTCATCTTGTTTGTTAGTGAGGCTGTGTGCGTGTGATTCATGCCCTAAATTACGCCAAAATGGTACACGATAGCACTAGAATTTTTGGACCACCTTACTCACCATTGTCCTGTGGTGTGGTGTATCAAAGGTTCGTTGATACACCACAGAGCTGGCCTGGGAATCTTCCCAACTCCCCAGTTTGACAAGGCCAAGGGGAAGGAGAGGTGCAGGCTGGTCCAGGAAGAAGTGAGGGCAGTGGTGGAGGAGGAGAGGTGTACCAGAGCAGTTGGATTGAGGCAGGAGGGAGCCTGGACAAGGTGGGAGCAGGCCATGGACTGAACAGTCACATGGACTGAGCTCTGGCAGGCTGAACCACAGCACATCAAGTTCTTGGTCCAGGCAGTGTATGATGTCCTACCCAGCCCATGGAACCTCTTCATCTGGGGCAAAGCGGAATCTCCAGGTTGCCCGCAATGCTCAGGCAAGGGGACGTTGGAACACATCCTGAGCTGCTGCCCAAAGGCTCTTGGGCAGGGCCGGTACACCTGGCGTCACGACCAGGTTCTTAAACCCCTTGCAGAAGCCATCAGCACAGGAATCAGCATCTGCTGATGAGCACGCCCCACCACCCAGATGATCACCTTCGTGATGGCCGGAGTGCAGCTGCCAAGAACCACAGCAGCCAGGAATCGGTCAGGAATCCTGGTGACTGCGCAGGACTGGCAACTTTCTGTAGACTGGGTGAAATAGTTGAAGTTCCCACAGCACATTGCAAAGACCACCCTGAGGCCAGATATCCTCCTCTTCTCAGAGGTGACCAAAAACATTGTCTTGTTGGAACTGACTGTGCCGTGGGAGGATCGTCTGGAGGAGGCCCATGAGAGGAAGATGACCAATTATGAAGAGCTGGTCATAGACTGCCGTAAGCAGGGCTGGAAGGCAAGGTGTATGCCCATCGAGGTTGGCTGCAGAGGTTTTGCAGCGCAATCGCTCTACAACGCCTTGAGTGCACTGGGCATCAATGGAGTGGCAAGGAGAAGAGCCATCGAAAATACCACAGAAGCAGCAGAGAAGGCCTCGAGATGGCTCTGGATCAGGAGAGAAGATCCAGGGGGAGGAGCGAATGCCACCTGAACACAAGTCGTGGTCTGATCAACCACGGCTGGGTAGCCTGGGTGATGGTGTCTGATGTTGAAAGACCCGAAACAATTACCCCAGGTTACATCACTGATGATGTGTTCAGGAGCATCAATAGATGTACTTTTATTAAACATTTTTTACTTTACAAAATCCCACTTTGAGAAAAATGTCTTCCATCTGCACTGGCAGTGACAGCTATGATGTCACAATGGGATCTCATTTACGTAAACTGCCCGTGAGCAGTGCTCCACCCGATAATGACATCACAATGGGATCTCATTTATATAAACTGCCTGTGAGCAGTGTTGCAGGCCACAATTACATTTTTAAAAAGTTGTAATCAAATTCTTGGGGGGAGATATCATTTTTTTTTAAACATCGCGTTTTTCATTGTCGTGGGGGGGGGGGGGGGTGGAATAGGGGAGAGGTTTCATTGACCAAAAACAATCCCAAATTGTCCTTGTAGGGGGGTGGGATAGGGGGTAGGTGAGCGCCGCCGCCCCCCCCACATATGGGGTCCATTGATTGGCTCCGAGGAGCGCCGATACCGCCCCCAACGTGAGGTTTCATTTTCAAATAAACATCACGGTTTTCATTGTGGGGGTGTGGAATAAGGGAGAGGTTTCACTTACACGCGAACTGTAGTGGATCCAGATTTTTTTCGAGGTAGGAGTTGATTTGCGCCATGATCAACCTCACGAAGCACTTCATCACCACCGACGTTAGTGCCACTGGTCGATAGTCGTTGAGGCACGTCTTGGTCTTCTTGGGCACCGGTATTATTGATGCCCTTTTAAAGCAGGTGGGAACCTCGGACCTCAGAAGTGAGAGGTTGAAAGGGCCCGTAAAAACTCCAACCAGTTTGTCCGCACAGTTTTTTAGAACACGACCTGGTGTACCATCAGTTCCAGGCGCTTTTCGAGGGTTCACCCCTTTGAAGGATTTTCTGACGCCAGCCTCTGTGACTGAAGTACCATCACAGCGAATGGAGGCTCGAGAAGGCACATCAGTGTTCTTCCAATCAAAGCGTGTAAAACGCATTGAGCTCATCAGGGAGTGATACTACGCCGACATTCGAGCTACCTCCTGATTTTGCCTTGTAGGAGGTGAAAGCATTCAGGCCACGCCACAGTTGCCGAACATCTGTCTCATCCTCCAGTTTGGAGCAGAAGACCCTTTTGGCCTTTTTGATGGCCTTACCAAGGTCATATCTGGACTTCATGTAGCCCATTATAACCATATAACCATATAACAATTACAGCACGGAAACAGGCCATCTCGGCCCTTCAAGTCCGTGCCGAACAACTTTTTTCTCTTAGTCCCACCTGCCTGCACTCATACCATAACCCTCCATACCCTTCTCATCCATATGCCTATCCAATTTATTTTTAAATGATACCAACGAACCTGCCGCCACCACTTCCACTGGAAGCTCATTCCACACCGCTACCACTCTCTGAGTAAAGAAGTTCCCCCTCATGTTACCCCTAAACCTCTGTCCCTTAATTCTAAAGTCATGTCCTCGTGTTTGAATCTTCCCTATTCTCAAAGGGAAAAGCTTGTCCACATTAACTCTGTCTATCCCTCTCATCATTTTAAAGACCTCTATCAAGTCCCCCCTTAACCTTCTGCGCTCCAGAGAATAAAGACCTAACTTATTTAACCTATCTCTGTAACTTAGCTGTTGAAACCCAGGCAACATTCTAGTAAATCTCCTCTGTACCCTCTCTATTTTGTTGACATCCTTCCTATAATTGGGTGACCAAAACTGCACACCATACTCCAGATTTGGTCTCACCAACGCCTTGTACAATTTTAACATTACAATTATATCTTCAGACATGAATGCCCGGTGGCAGGTCTTCAGGAGAGACCAAAGCGGATCTCAAAGTTCATCCAAGGTTTCTGATTGGGAAACACTCGGAAGGTTTTTGTCGGGATGCAGTCCTCCACACATTTCTTTATGAAGTCTGTAACGACTGTGGCGTATTCGTTCAGGTCCGTTGCCGAGGTCCCAACCATTGCCCAATCTACAGACTCCAAACAGTCCTGGAGTTGTTCCTCTGCCCTATCCCCCCCTCCCCCCCTCCCACGACCAGCATTGTACAGTCCTCACCTCTGGGGGTGCGCTCTTTAACTGCTGCCTGTAGGCAGGAAGAAGCAGCACCGCAGCATGGTCGAATTTACCGAAGTGAGGGCGAGGAATGGAGCGCTAGGCAATGGAAGAGGGGAACTCCGTTTCCTAAAGAATGAGGACATCGCTGATGCCCTGTGTGATATGTGGGATTCTGATGGATAGCCAGGATTTTGCTCTATACAATGTGTCTTTTCATGCCTTTTTTGATGATTTCACCAAGATAATGCCTTTTTCACGATCGAGTGCCTAAATCAGCCTTTTCTTTGCCGTATTGCCAAAAGGTCATGCTATTTTAACTACTTGTACTGTGATTACAATGACGTTTTCTATGTTAGCACGTTAATATTAATGTTATTATTAACGTGTTAACATAATATAACCTTCAAGAAAATTTCCACCAATGTCGGTCGTTCATACTGCTGCCCGCTGGTTCAGTCTTCTCCAAGATCTATTTAAGAAACAACTGCAGATGCTGGCAAAATCGAAGGTAGACAAAAAATGCTGGAGAAACGCAACAGGTGAGGCGGCATCTATGGAGAGAAGGAATAGGCAACGTTTTGGGTCGTGACCCTTTTTCGGACTGATGAGGGGTGGGGGGGAAGAAAGGAAGAGGCGGAGAGAGTAGGACCAGAAGGAGAGCTGGGAAGGGGGAGGAGGGAGAAGACCAGGGCTACCTAAAAGTAGAGAAGTCAATGTTGATACCGCTGGGGTGTAGACTACCCAAGCGAAATACCCAAGCTTGTCTCCTCACTACATTTACTGCTGGCTGCAGTCGCAAATCTGAGTTTTCGAGTGATCGGTGCAAGGCATTCATTGATTGCCGGTGGCGTTTGGGCCCTCCGTAACACGGGCGATCAGCTCCTGCATCAGGGGGATGTCAGATCCCCCGCACCGGACCACGGGTCAGGGCGTTGAACCTTTGCGTCGTTGGAGCTTCAAACTCGGCCTCTCCCAAGACTGCGAGCTGTCGATGGTAAAGTTTGCAGGCCGCGGTTGGAGCAATCCCAGGCAAGGGATCGGCTCCAATGTTAAGTCCACACCCCACAGTGGGGCTCAAAGTCAGTCCAAGGAGGCCTCCAGCTCCATAGATGTTAGGCCACAGGGTGATCGGAGATACGATTCGGAAAATAATCGCATCTGCGGCAAGGTAAGAGACTGAAAAGAGGTTCCCCCCCCCCCCCCCCACATAAAACACAAACTTTTTACACAAACTTTTAAAACACACTAAAAGTTTTTAAAAAATTAAATTTTAAAAAAAGATGAAAAAACAGACAGACTGTTGGCGGGGCCTGTGATGCCAGTTGTCCCAAATATTATGGTGCCCTGAACTGGGGAGGCTATTTATAAACACAGCTGTACATGGTGAATCATTTCTACATGGTGAAACCAAAATATATAAAAATGGCCTTTAATAAAATCTGACAATGTGCACTTTAACCACATGTGATTTCTTTCTATTACAAATCTCAAATTGTGGAGTGCAGAGGCAAATAAATAAATGATGGGTCTCTGTACCAAACATTATGGAGGGCAATGTATGTTATGTGTGGATTTAAAAGAAAACTATATTGGAGGGATGGTGGGGGTATCTGATCCCACATATAGATCTATCTGAGTAGAGAAGTAGATTTCCATGTATTGGTGAAAGTAGTTTATACTGAAATGTGTTGATTCAATTAAACAACTTGCAGGAATAACTACTACATATGGTTTGCAAAGAGACAGAGCACACTTATTTCCTTAGCTAGCCTGAGAACAATACTTTTCAACCTTACTTCCATGGCAAACACAAACATTTCATGAAAGGCAGTCACCCTTTGTTTAATCCATAAAACATATTTAAATACACCCAGTTTCATAATAACACTGTTTTAAAAAATTTTTTAAACGTTATATACAACTATTTCATGTAACTCAAATTAACCATTGTTGGTCTGTACCAATGTATCACAACATAAATAGGCATCAACATAATGCATTGACAGCATTATGATGTAATACAAAATGTACCTACCCTTTTTACAACCGCCAGCTGGACCCGAAACAACCAGAATATTGAACAATATCTGCAAATTCATCTCACAATGTTCAAAGGGTTTAAGGATCAATTACAGACTCAGTAAGGCTGTCAGGGTGCCTGCTGTAAACTTAATCTAGTTCCTGTAATATAATAGGCCATTCAACAAAAGCAAGTTCCCACATAGTGTAACCTGACAAACGACTTGATACAGTCATTGATACCATAATACACCTGCCCTAAATGCACAGAATCTGTTGGAGGTTGGTAACCACAAACCAAAATACACCAAAAGACCATCTCTATGATGTCACAGAGCCGTGGTCATTCAGCACAGAAACAGACACTTCGGACCAATTTGTCCTAAGCTGACCATCAAGGTGCCCCATCTAAGCTCGTCCAATTAGCCAGCGTTTGGGCCTCATAACATTCGTGGCCATTGCTTTGATATGACTGGTCATATCCGATATGACTGGTCATATCCATGAACTCCATATCCATTGTTGCAAAGTGAGCAGAGGGTTGTGCGTTCAGAGGGGGTGAGATTGGAGTGGGTAAGGGGAGTAGAAAAGAAAAGCGTGGTTTAAAGAGAGGGAAGGGGAACACACTGGTTTGGTAGTTGGTGCAGAAGAGACTCTCACAATATTTTAAGATTAATGAGATGAAAACTTGAATTGCTCAGGCATCAACAGATACAAAGCTATGACTGGTAAATGGGATTAGGTGGTGGCTGGAACATAGTGGATTGAAAGGCCTGCTTTCGTACCATGTGACACTAAAACTCAAATTTTAAAATCAAACGGCACTCACCAGCTGCTGACGTCACAATGCCCACATGCCGACCAATCCAAGCGGCTTCTCTCTCTCTCTCCATTTGGTAGCACGGCTCACCTCCGTTCACCTCCACTCCCCACCCCCCCCCCCCCCCCCGCTCCAAGTACGCTTGCAACATGCCTCCCGCAGCTGGAACCCCACGCCCACCCGCCCGCTCCAAAATCTTATGAGCAGGGAAGCGAGCTTTGAAATTAACCTTGCGACCCCCCTCCCCTCTCTCTCTCTCCCCCTCCTCTCTCTCTCTCTCCCCCTCCCCTCTTTCTGACTCTCTCTCCCCCCTCTCTCTCCCTCTCTCTCTCCCCCTCCCCTACCCCCTTCCCTCCACCCCCCCCCCACCTCTCCCCCTCCCTTCTCCCCACCTCTCCCCCTCCTTTCTCACCCCATCCCTCCCCCTCCTCCCCTCTCTCTCTCTCTCTCCTCCCCTCTCTCTCTCTCCTCCCATCTCTCTCTCCCCTCCTCCCCCACCCCCTCTCCTCCTCCCTCCCTCTCCCTCTGTCTCTTGCCCTGTCTCCGCTTCTCTCACTGTCTCTCCCCATTCTCGCTCTGCCCGCACTCTCTACCCCTCTCTCCCTCTCTAGACACGCCTGTGAGTTGGGGGCTTTGCGTCAGTGGATAGGGCGGTTATGGGGTAAAAGGATCTAATTAATAATATTAATATAATATCAAGGGAGTAGTTAGTGTGGAGGTGGTTAGTGTGTGTGACGCCGCATGCCGCCCCGCACCCCCACCCCCCCCCCCGGAAACGCGCGTTGCGGGAACAGACCCAACGGGTCTGCACTTGGTCTAGTATATACTTATAAAAGTCTCCTCTTGTTTGTGTGCATGTGTGATGTATGTTTTGTATCTTCCTCAAAACGCTACGCACTAGCGCTTAAATTTTTAGATATTCTAACTCGCCATACTCAGGTTCACTTAAGATTTCATCCTCTATTTCACGTTATTTATGATTAAAGTTTTTTTTAAAGCCAAAAAAACGCTTCTCACAGAGAGCCTTTTTCCAGCAGCTTCCGGTGATGATGTCACAATGTCATCTCACAGACGTCCAATCACAATGGATCTCATTTACAAATGACATCACAATGGGACATTGCCAGCGGTAACCGCAGTTTCTCACAAAGAGCCTTTTTCCAGCAGCTTCTAGTGATGATGTCACAATGCCACTCACAGTGCACCAATCACAATGTGCTCTCAAGCTACCGAGTGCCACAATGACATATCAATGGGACATTGTCAATGGTAACCACAGCTTCTCACAGAGAGCCTTTTTCCAGCAGCTTCCAGTGATCATGTCAAAATACCACTCACAGTGCACCAATCACAATGGGCTCTCAAGCTGATGAGTGCGACAATGACATCACAATGGGACGTTGCCAATGATAACGGCAGCAGAAGGAGAGGTTGCCAAAGGCATGTTCCATCAGTGGAGGGTGGGGGGCAACGAGTGCCATTTGGCATGGGCCTCATGCCTGTCTACTTCAAAGTGATCTTGATTTGGGGGACTCTAAAATTGAAATTGGCCTGAGACTCAGTTCATCTATGAGAGGGCCTGGCCAAAGCTGCCATATAGTTATATATATATATATATATATATATATATATATATATAGAGAGAGAGAGAGAGAGAGATAGACAGATGTGCAAAGGGACGGTCCACGGGGACTCTGGAGGCCTTCCCTGAACACTGCGATGGGTCGAGAGCATTGTTAATATTGATTGCACCATTGTATTATAATGACTGCTTGATGTATTGTAACCATTGAACATTTGCGGACAGGGTCCCAACAGGTCCCACTTGGTCTAGTAGCATACAAAAATACAATTAAGTCAAATTCAAGCATGATACAGCAAAGGGGAAGATAGAGTGTGTCTCACCATTGTAGCGCAACAGTTCTATAGACAAAGACCAATATCCACAATAGGGTAGAGATTAATTGGACAGTGCCCAAGTTAATGGAAGGACTATTCGGAAGCCAGATAACAGAGGGGAAGAAGCTGTGCCTGAATGTGGAGGTGCGCACTTTCAAGCTACCATACCTTCTGCCTGATTGGAGCGGAGAGATTAAATTACCGGGTTGGGGCAAGTTTGATTGTGTTGGCTGCTTTTCCGAGGCAGTGCGAGGTGCAGATGGGATCAACAGTGGGAAGGCTGCTCTGTGTGATGGACTGGACTACATCGACAACTCTTTGCAATTACTTGCAGTCTTAAGCAGAGCTGCTCCCAAATCCAACTGTGATGCAACCCGACAATATGCTTTCTGTAGGTATGTTACAAAACTTACCTTGAGCAGCGCTGCAGTTCTGCCGCTCCCCGTGTGCGCAACTTTGGCGCCTTTCAGAGGGGGGCGGGCTTAAAGTGCCGTTTTTCCACAGGCAGGAAAAATCGATGAATGTCGGGCGATTTCGTTGCGGAAGAAAAATCGCTCCGACATTTCAATAATGAAGGTATTTTTATATTACTCTAAATTATTTATTAACTAGAGTAATTTAAAAATCACCTTCAAAACCCGTGAGCGCTGACAACCGGAAGGATTTTGCGTAGGGGAGAAAAAAAGGTAAATAGTTTATTTTTCTATTAAAAGTTGGTTTTTCGGGAGGCTTTAATAATATTTTCATGGTGCGAAATGGGGTCCAAAAAAAATGTATGAACAAACAGTATTTTTCCTCCCGACTTCACCGCTAACCGCAACGTTCCAATCCACCGCATTCTACTAAAACCCACTCGCTAGTTGATTTAAATGGCCATTAATTTACAGGAATCAAACACTAAATTCCTTCCATTTGGCCCAGAAATTCATGAAAATGAGATTTTAAAATTATGTTATATTGGGAATTATTGTGTGAATGTTATTTGGACACTTAGGCAATTTAAAAAAAGTTTATCTTTTCTTAAGAAATGGATAGATGTTTAGACCTACTCATTGAATTTTGTAATTAGCTACAATTAGATAACTAACTAATTATATGTTTAATTTCAGGTCATCCAAGTAAGATTGTTTCATATTTGCTTCAGAATGCTTCAATCTATAATAACTGAAAATTTCATTGAGTTCTCTTAATTTTAACTTAACTTAAAGAAAGTTATGGGCTTTTAACTGTTCCAGATCACAGCTTTTGAGTTAAGTCAATTGAAAGGCAATGGGGAACAAGATGCTAATTTCCGAGTATGAAAATGGCCATAACTTTCTTAATACTGAAGATATGAAAGTGAATTAGATGTCAAATTAAACTTCTTTTTTTGCTTTATCTGATGGGATAAATTGCAGACTTGATTTTTTAAATCTCAAAATTTTGTAACATTGCTACTTTCTGTGATGCATCAGTAGAAGTTTGTAAGGGTCATTGGTAACGGGCACAGCAGGATTTCATGAGTAATCAAACTGATTTGACTATAGAATGTTGTGTTGTGGCACCAACTGCTTACGTGAACCTCAGTGTATGGTGATAATGGCATTTAATTCCCCAGAAAGGCGTCTTGTATTAAATTTTGTTGGGTGAGCGGGCTCCATCCTGCCGGTCATGTCCAGCAGCCGCGGCTCACATCCCACGTTTAATCAACTCTCCCAGGTGCGGCCTATAAAATATCTTTCGGAAATCTAAAGAGGCGCGTGTTTTCATCCACCTGGATGCTATTGTACCGATTCTCTTCAGTGTTTGTGCCTGCGCCGAGTCCGTTCCGCGGTAAAAGTTAGCGACTTCCATCATTCTCCCCGAGAGGCGCCATTAAATGCTGGGTCGCGTTGCCCGGCAACGGGTAGAAGTGCTGCGCGTGCGCCGTGGTGGGTCTGCCTGGTGTCAGACACCCAATCAGCAGCTGCAGAGGTCATGGGGGGGTGGGTCTGGAGGTGAGTGGCAGCGGCTGCTGCTGGACGGCCGGCCGGCCTGGGCCTGGTGAGCAGCCAGTTAGCCATGTAGCTCAGAGCAAGGGGAAGGAGACGGGAGATAGGGCTCGGGTGTGAGGAGACGGACAGGCTGACGGGAGGGGTTAAAAGGGGCGGGTTTCTTCTCACAGAGACCAATCAGTCTCCACAACTCTTTACTCGCGGGGATGGTGGAAGTCAGGTCATTATTTTATTAATGAATTCGTTGGCTGGACATTTTAATGATTGAAGGTTTTAGGGGACTGGCACAGAAGAGTCAAGGCCAGCGTAAGTCATCCATGATTGCATTGAATAGTGGGGTAGGCTTAAGAGGCTCGGTGACCTACTCCTCCTGTTTCCTGGTGTTGAGGAGAGGAAGTGAGGGAATATTGAAGAGAGGTGAAGGCTAAGAGGGGACGACGACGACGACGACGGGGAGGAGGGGGTTGTTTGGTGTGGGGTGTGGGGTGTGGGGGGGGGGGGGGAGAGGTTAAATAGAGATGATATAGAGCAGAAGTGGGTTCGATCTATTTCTATTCTTCCCGTTCTCTTTCTGTCCCCATTATCCTTGTACCTCACACTTACATCCAGATTGTTAATATACATAATAAACAGTCAGGATGTCAGCACAGATCCCTAAGGACATCACAAATCTGTAGGTTTCCAATTGGGGAAAAAGCAGCATTCCACCCCCTCTGCCTCCAATTACCAAGCCAATCTTGGATCAAAATTGCCAACTTATCTTGGATTCATCGAATCGGCAGGTAGACAATGTCAACTGTACTGCCCTCACCAATATATTTTTGTTATTTCAAAAAACTCAATCAAATTAGTCAGATGGGAGGCCTTTTATAGAAAACCTTGTTAACGGATCCATTGCAATATTTTTTTTCCAATCTGATGATGTCATAAGAAGGATGTTTTAAATTAATATTATTTTCCAATGTTGTTTCAATATTGTCATCTGGAACATCAGATCCTCCCACTGGAATGAAAAAAAACATCCAGTGACAATTCTACTTTGCTATTTCTGATTTATTCCATCCCTTGACTCAAATCCAAACATAAAATATTTATTGAACTAGAAGACAAAAACCAGGAAGCACTAAGAAAATATAGCAGTAAAATTAGCTGCCGAAGCAGTTTGATCTGCCACCTGGTTGTTGATTTCAACATTGTGTAGATCCCAGGCAGTACTGGGGCATCAAGTATAAGAACAAGGAAGTTATATTACAAGTATAAAAAACTTTGGTTTGGCCACATATGGAGTATTGTGTGCAGTTCTGGTTGCCTCATTACAGAAAGGATGTGGAGGCTTTGGGGGGAGAGCACAAGAGGTTTCCCAGAATGTTACTTGAATTTGAAGTATTAGCTAAAAGAAGAATTTGGACAAACCTGGACTGTATTCTCCAGAGTGTTAGAGGTCGAGCGGAGCTCTGATAGCAGTATACAACACTGTGAGAGGCATCGATAGGGTAGACAATCAGTACCTCTTCCCAGGGTACAAATGTCAAAGATTTGAAGGACCTGGTTTAAAGTCAAAGGGGGAAAGCTGAAAGAAGGTGTGAGGCATTTTTTATTACGCAGAGTGGTGGGTGCCTGGAATATGCCGCCAGGGATGGTGGCAAAAGCAGATATGCTAGTGGGATTTACAAGGCTTTTAAATAGACACATGCATATGCAGGGAATGGAGGGATATAGCTCATATGCATGCAGAGGAGATTAGTTTATCTTAGCGTCATGTACGGCACAGATGATGTGGGTTGAAGGCCCTAACCTGTGCGATACTTTTCAATGTTGTAATGGGATCTTTCATATTTCAGGCAAGGAGATGGATTTCCTCATTCTCTTCCTCATTTACGTGGCTCTTTCCCTTTCCTGCATGGTGGTTGCCATCAAATTTTCAAGACAAAGTCAGGAATATTTTGCAAGGATCTCCCACCGTATAACTCAGGTAATCACAGTTCAATAAAAATGTTTCAGAACTGCGTTGAACCATTAAAGTTGAACGTTTGTCCAGAGTTCAGCACAAAAAGACTGGGATATGCTGCCTCTCGCCCACAGTGCTTGTGTTCGGTTTTGGTAAGCTCAAGGGTTTAAGGACTTAAACTGTTGTTTTGTGTTTAAACTAAATTAGTGTAAAGGAGAAAAAGCTTGCAGAAAACCATACAGTAAAATATTGACTAAACAGAGTAAAAAAACAAATTGCATATTTTTACTGCACAATGTGAAAGATTTGCTTCTGAACAAACACCTCTGTGGTAGATATCAGTGTTCTGAATCTTGGCTAAGGAGGCATAGAATAGGAGTCATATTCTTATCTGAAAGGTATAATTTCAAGATTCAAGAGAGTTTATTGTCATGTATCCCAGATCGGACAATGAAATTCTTGCTTTGCTTCAGCACAACAGAATATGGTAGGCATGAATACAGAACAGATCAGTTTGCCCATATGCTATTATATAAATATATACACACATGAATAAATAAACAGATAAAGTGCAAATAAACAGATAATGGGCTATTAATGTTCAGAATTTTGTATGAGCTGAGTTTAATAGCCTGATGGCTGTGGGGAAGGAGCTATTCCTGAACCTGGACGTTGCATTCTTCAGGCCCCTGTACCTTCTAGCTGATGGTATGCTCTCTACTGTGCACCTGTAGAGGTTAGAGAGAGAGTCCTCCTTAACTACCTACTAAGATAAAGTGTGTTAGAAGGACAATCAGAATGCTAACCATTGCATCTATTGGTGACCACCTTGTATTTAAAGCCCTTCGTCCTACAGAGACGAATAATGTGGAACACCACAGTGAAAGAAGAGGAATTCAATATAGAACTAAGGCTAGTTTGTCAAGAGTGTTTTATTGTCATATGTCCCAAATGGGACAATGAAATTCTTATTTGCTGCAGCACAACAGAATATGTGAATATGTAGACATTGTATATAACGGGGGGAAAAAAAGAAAAACTCCAATAAATAACAAATATAGTGCAAATAACAAATAATAATATAGTCTTTTGCAGTTCAGCTCATAGCTTATTTGTTGTGTTTAATAGCCTGATGGCTGTGGGGAAGAAGCTGTTCCTGAACGTGGACATTACAGTCTTCAGGCTCCTGTACCTTCTTCCGATGACAGTGGTGAGATAAGTGTGTGGCCAGGATGGTGTGGGTCCTTGGTGATTTTGACTGCCTTTTTGAGGCAGCGACTACAATAGATCCCTTCGACGGTGGGGAGGTCAAAGCCAGTGATGGACTGGGCAGTGGACACAACTTTTTTGTAGTCTATTTCGCTCATGGACGTTCAAGTTGCCGAACCAGGCCATGATGCAACCAGTCAGAATGCTCTCTACTGTGCACCTGTAGAGGTTTAGGAGAATCCTCTTTGACATGCCAAATCTCCGTAATCTTCTCAGGAAGTAGTCGCTGATGTGCCTTCTTTACAATTGCATCAGTGTGCTGAGTCCAGGAAAGATCTTCTGATATATGTATGGCCAGGAATTTGAAGTTATTGACCCTCTCCATCATCGTCCCGTTGATATAAACAGGATTGTGGGTCCTCATCCTTCCCCTACTAAAGTCCACTATCACAATAAGGATTGGCCAGGCGACCTTGTATTCTGTAAAATAATTAACGTAAACTATAGTTTAGTTTATTATTGTCACATGTACCGAGGTACAGTGAAAAGCTTTTTTTTTCTCTTGCGTGGTATCTAGTCAGGGAATAACGTTTAGTGCAAAATAAAGTCCAGTAAAGTCCGATTAAAGATAGTCAAGTCAATTCAAGAGAGTTTAATGTCATGTGTCCCAGATAGGACAATGAAATTCTTGCTTGCTGCAGCACAACAGAATATTGTAAGCAAAAATACAGAACAGTTCAATTCAATATACACATAAATAAGCAGATAAAGAGCAATAGGCTGTTACAGTTCAGAGTCTGTTTGTTGGCGAGTTTAATAGCCTGATGGCTGTGGGGAAGAAGCTGTTCCTGAACCTGGATGTAACAGATCTCAGGCTCCTGTACCTTCTGCCTGATGGTAGCGGAGAGATGAGTGCGTGGCCAGGATGGTGTGGGTCCTTGATGATGTTGGCTGCCTTTTTGAGGCAGCGAAAATTTGAGGATCTCCAGTAAGGTAGGTCAGGACCATTCTCTTGTTGGTGATAAGATGGTCCGGTGCCTGATAACAGCTGGGAAGAAAATTTGGAGCATGTGTAGGTATGCGTTTTCACACTTCTGTACCTCTTGCCTAATGGGGGGGAAGGGAGAAGAGGTTATGTCCGGATGAGAGTCGTCTCTGATTATGCTGGTGGTCTTGCCGAGACAGCATGAAGTGTAGATGCAGTTAATGGAAGAAACGTTGTGTGATGGTCTGGGCTGCGTCCACAATTCTCTGCAATTTCATGAGGTCTTGGTTGAAGCTGTTCCCAAACCAGTTGCAAAGTCTGAGCTTGGCAAAAGGCAGGCTTCTTGAATGAAGGAATTGCAAGAGTAAAGTGTATCCAAAGCCTGTCTTCTACTTAAATTAGCTTTATCCTCCGTCAGTCAGTATCGATGAAAGTTAGCTGTGTTCACAATATGGTAACTGCATGTATGTCCCCTCAAGGAATCATTTGAATTACCTAATAAGACTTTGTTGGCAAAGTGATACTCAGCCCAATTTTCCTTAACCAATCCTTAGTCCATGACCTTGCAGTAAGCACATTTTCTCCTGGTCTCTCTTAAAATGTGATTGGAGTTCAATGCTAGTACTACTTGTGTGATGGGACAGGAAGGGAATGGAGGGGTATGGTCTGAGTGCAGGTAGATGGGACTAGGTTGAAAATAAATGTTTGGCACGGACTGGAAGGGCCGAGAGGGTCTGTTTCTGTGCTGTGATTGTTATCTGGTTATACTTTGTTGCTCTTGAAGGCATTTGAAATGTGTTTGAAGGTAGATTGAATTTACATTGACATTAATGAAAGAGCCATTGACTGCCACCCATGCACAAACTATTGAGACTTGTTCTGCTCTAGGTCTTTTTGAATGCTAGAGATTCTAAGTTACAGAAATTAAATCCTAGCCTTGTCTACGTTCCAGGTTAACATATTGAGATCTCGAAGCGCTGACACTAATTGAAGAGTGAAATATTTCCTGGTGTCCTGACCAATATAAATCCTTCCACCACTAAAACAATATCTAGCAGGCCTGCCAACTCTCCCGTATTCGGCGGGAGACTCCTGGAAAATGCCTCAATCTCCCGACATCGTAAAAGTCTCCCGGATTTTTTGAAGTTTCTAATGAAAAATGTCGAAAATGTCCTTACTATTATCATTATTTTCATTAAAACTTCATGTAGACAAATGAAAAACAGAAAAACATGGAGCATTAACAACATTTGGACCATCATGCTCAATTTCCCTGCACTGCTTAAGTTTTAACAGCAAGGAAAAAAAAACACCCTTCAGTTCGCATCCACCCCGATTAAAGTAAACCACCACCCTGACTAAACTAAACCACCACCCACACTAAACTAAACCACCACGCCTAAACACCCAACCGACTAAACTAAACCATCCCGCCTAAACGACCACTCCGACTCAACATCAACCTTGAATAAACTAAACTACCCCGACTAAACAATTACAAAAACACCTCGAGTAAAACATCCAACGAGTAAAAAATGAGTAAAAAGCATCTCGAATTAAAAACGCATGTCGAGTAAATAGAAACCACGAGTAAAAAGCTTGCCTCGACTCAAAACCCCACCTTGAGTTAAAGAAAGCACCTTGAGTAAAATTAACTGGGAGTAAAAAGCCTGCCTCGAGTAAATAAACACCTCGTTAAAAAAGACAAAAAAAACACCTTGCGTTTAAAAAAAACATGTCGAGTTAAAAAACACACCTCGAGTCACAAAGAACGAGTAAAATTTCCCCCTTGACTAAAAAATAAACCTAGTTAAAAGCACATTAAGTTACAAAACGCACCTCGAGTAAAATAATGTCCGCCTCGACTAAAAAGTACACCGAGTTAAAAAGTTAAAAAAAACACACTCGAGTCAAAAAAAGAGTAAAAAGCCCGCCTAGACTAAAAAACAACCCGAGTAAAAATCACACGAGTAAAAAAAATAAGGCCCGCATGAAGTAAAAAAATCATCTTGTGTAAAAAGCACATCCAGTTAAAAACATAAATCGAGTAAAAACAAGAGAGACCAGCGAGTGGACCAGTGAATAGCAAGAGCGACCAACCTGGTTTCCCATTGATGTTGACTCCATCTCCAGCTACTTCTGGTCTTTGATGTCTTGTCTTTTCCCAGAAATAATCTGCATCAGAGTTTTGCTCCTCTTGCTCTCTTGGTTATTCCTGGATGGGTCTTTTTCCATTTGGCATCCCTTTCACTTTTTTTTAGCCAGTGTTGAGTCACTAGTGGGGGTTCCCATCCCTGGCAAGGAGAGGTTTCATTATCAGACATTCGCTGGCTTTATGTGACGCTCCTTGTCATCCTGCCAAAAATTACCATCATAGCCATTGCAAAGAAGCAGCTACTGAAGATACATTTGATCCATTGCCTATTAGTGTAGGAATTCACCATAACATTCATCAACATAAACACGATTCTCCAAGTGATATCATACTCCCTGGTCGTCAGCCTCAGGTAGTCACTATCTCCTGCAAGCGGGATCAAAGGCTTATTCCTGCACATTACCTTTGGTGGCTCTTTCAAGAGCCATGGTTGGACCAGGCAGGGTACTAGGTTTGTAGACACGCTGGATGTCTTCGGGTAAAACATCGACTCGCGGTTTTGACAGTGCGCAGATTCACATCCTCACCAGTAAAAAGTCCGCTGACTAAAAAACAGAGAAAAAACCCCACCGAATTGGAAAAAAAAAGCACGAATAAAATGCCCACCTCGACTAAGTAACAAGCTGTTCCAGTAAACAACCAATCCGCCTAAACACCCATCGCATGGTCTTGCCCTCAAAAGTATTTCGCCACCGTATACCGGAATTCCTTCATTTAGGCTTTGTCCAATATTCTTAGGGTTGGGAGTTTAGGTACGAAAATGTTGTAACAATACAGCAGAAAAAGCATCCAAATCGCAATCGATTGCCATTGATGAATTGTTAATCGACATATACTACTTCCTAGAAAAGTAGTAAAAGGCTAAAAGCATTGCAAACATGGCAGATTTTGTGTGATACAAGTGTGAGAAAAATCATGAGGCATGGATCAACTCGGTGGCTGTCCCTGGGAATTTGTTTTGACAGACTTTTGTCACAGAGGGAACCACTACAACTCTTTTTCAAAGAGAAAGTGAAAAGTAATATGAAAACTGGGAAGCTGGCAAATACTGCCCAAAAGCAAAGTTCATCAGCAACAACAAAAGAAGGACCATCCTCCACGTCAGCATCTGCACCAGTGAAGCAAGGGTTAATCTGCTGACAAACACAGAAACAATGTGCAATTATGCCAGTGAAACAAGATTAATCCACTAAAAGTAAAACATCGAAGGCAAAGCAAGAGTCATCCACTGCTGGAGCAAAATCAAGATCAATTATGTCCGCAGGTAGTACTACTACAAAAACTGTACAAAAGATGGCTGCTTCCACTCTTGGAACCAAACAGTCTGCATCAAACGCTGTGAACTGACAGAACTGTCTCATCATTTCCAAGCGAAGCGTTCTTGTCTACAGTCTGGCACTGCACATTCTCCATCTCAGTTACAAGAGTTGTATCTAGCCAGGGTCCATCGCTTAATGATTTCAACCCAAACTAAACTATATTGCTTTTTTTCTGAATGAGATCTCATTCTTCGATGAGACCAACCTTCTTCTACAGAGAGAGGAGCCTTGTCTACATATCTTTGACAGGGAGTTGCAAACAGTCTTCCATGATTTGCTTGTTAGATTTGTGAGACCAACAGTTATTTCAGAGTTCTCATCAGACTTGAAAACAGTTGAATTCGAAAAGATAGAAAATCAAAAGTGTGATGAACAGCTCTTGATTGGAAAAGGGGCAAAGGATTATATTGAGAGGACGAGAAGCAGTGAAGCAGAATCTACATCATGCCTGACAAAGCAGGACATGGATCACTTTTGTGTTAAAGAAGGAACTGCAGATGCTGGAGAATCGAGGGTACACAAAAGGCTGGAGAAACTCAGCGGGTGCAGCTGCATCTAAGGAGCGAAGGAGATAGGCGACGTCTCGACCCGAAACGTGCCCTATCTCCTTCGCTCCTTAGATGCTGCTGCACCCGCTGAGTTTCTCCAGCTTTTTGTGTACCATGGATCACTTCTATTGCTCAGTAAGGAAATATTACAAGTCAGCATGTGATTATGCTTTGAAGACATGGCCTCCAGATGTCCAGTTGCCACAGGAAGCTGAAGTAGTTGATGTTACCTCAAGGAAGACTAAAACCTTCGCATCTGTGATGTATTTTGTGGAGAAGTTCCCAAATATTCTGCATGATAAAAGTGATGTAGCTGATCATTTGGAAGTGGAATATGTAAACTATCAGGTTGAAAGTTTCAGTGAGGTACCGGAAGTGTTAGATGCAGCCGTCAGGGTGAACAAGTAGTGGGATATTATCTCCAATATGAAAGATGCAAATGGCTGCAAAAGGTTCCCTTTACTCAGTAAGGTCATGAAGGGACTTCTTGTTATACCACATTCAAATGCGGCAAGTGAACATGTTTTCAGCATCATAAGAAAAAATAAAACAGACTTCAGGGGGATCAATGAGTCTTCAAACATTGCAGTCCTTACTGATTGAGAAAATCAGCATTGCGGGTGTATCTTGCCATGAAAGGCAGTTCTCTGAGAACCTCCTCTGCAAAGCAAAGCAAACAGTGCATCTACATCAAATACATCTACACCCCAGTCCTCCTCACCAAGCAGGGAATTTTAAGTAGGCATAAAAGTTAAGAAACTAAAATTCTTATTGTAACTACATACTGTATGTTTAATATGGTACGAGTAGATCTATATCAAAAATTATCAAATAATTTAGTGCCAAAATCAGGAATCATTGAAAATTTGTGCAAGGAAAGGGTGTCAGAATGGCTAAAACCCATGAGCTTCTTGAGCCCCTGGACCCCACCCACAAGTACTCACTCACAAAAATCTCCCTGATTGGAAAATCCCAATGTTGGCACCTCTGGCTTATCTAGTCTTCATCGCCTTACTTGAAACTAGCTGTGACCAGATTGTCTGCTGACTTACATGGGAACAGTGTTAAAGAAGGAACTGCAGATGCTGGAAAATCGAGGGTACACAAAATGTTGGAGAAACTCAGCGGGTGCAGCAGCATCTATGGAGCGAAGGAGATAGGCAACGTTTCGGGCCGAAACCCTTCTTCAGGCTGCTGCACCCGCTGAGTTTCTCCAGCATTTTGTGTACCCATGGGAACAGTGTCTACACCTATTGGCCTGGATTGACTATAAAGTTACTTGATTTATCATAAGGTCACGAAGTGTACGATATAATGCAAGTTTTTCTTCTGTCTCGTTTTCTTTTCATAACTAACAGATGATTGGGCCACTGATTCCTCGATGGCTGCAGGTAGCAGTACAAATGGCTTTACATAGGCTAATTCACCAGAGGTAACTATAGACATTCGTAAACTGCACACATCGATTGTCACTCATCCTGTATAGACAGTGCAGTTAGCAGTGCTGTGAATCTGCTATGCTCAACTCGCATTACAAATAAACAGTTATCTGTCCAACTTAATCACATTAAGAATTTGTTGAATTTTAATTTATTTCTACAAGGTTCTCCTTTTAACTTATCCATTCATTGAAATGTGTTTCAAGCATTTCATTGTAACTATACACCCTCCATTCATAGTTTTACCGATTTAACCTACACACATCACATTCACAAATTGTCCTGTAAGGAGATGCCTGAAGTACTCCTGAAGTAGTCCAGCTGTGGCCTAACTCATAACTGGAACAATATCTACTTGTTTTTTTGTATTCAGGAGCCTATCTATAAAATCATTGATCTTGTGGCTTTACACTTGTCTATCTTTGTGTTCTTACAACCTGTTGAGAATTTTATCACTTTTGATTCTCCATTTCCAAAAAGCATAATTTATCATCTATCTTTATTCTTTGCCTACCCCCAACACATGTCCTCCACCAACCTTCATGTATTCCATTTAGCTGTTTTTCAGGTTTCCTAATTTTAAAATGTTCATGGCTTGTTTGTTTTATTCTTCGTGCCCGTGGAGAAGGGGAGGATTCTGAAACAAACCTTTGTATTCATGGAATTATTTTCTAGAATATGTATTAACTGTCTAGAGTTTATTTGTTAGTTATATCAATGATAAGGATGTAGAAGCAGATCGGAACCCTGGTGGGGTTAGAAGCTATTGAACTAATGGATTTTGTAATGTACAAACAAACTCATCTAGAGTGTAGACTGAGCTAATAATTGATTTAATTTGACATGAACACAATGTATCAACGTTTAGAGTAGATAAACCATTTCCTTTTGCTTCAATAGGAACTCTTTTTTCCTGGCCCTACACCTTGTGTTGGAAGTAGCTGTGTATGGAGAGTATTCTTGGGAAGTGTTCCCTTCCTGCTTGGAACTGGGATTCACATTCAGTATCTTGCTGCTGCCTTATATCCTGATGCTTGGAAAGATGTACTTTTTCTACCTGTGCTGCACCAGTGACCCTGGTAAGAAAAGACCGGTGAAATTATTTGGGAGACTTATTCTCGGTTGACTGACACAGTTCATTGTAGGTCCTAGAGCCATACAGCACTGAAACCGCTCTGCAGCCTACTTGCCCGTGCCAACCAAGTTGACATATTTGGTTTATTCCATTTGCCCATAGCCCTCTCAACCATTCATATCCATATATCTGTCCAAAGTCTGTAATTTGCTTCCAAAGCTTACTCTGCAATTCATTCCAGAGTAACCCACTGAGGGAAAACTGCAATTCATTTCAGAGTAACCCACAGCCAACCCACTGAGGGAAAACGGTCCCTCATGTCTTTCCCCACTTACCTCAAGCTTATGCCCTCTAGTTTTTTAATCCTCTTGAGGAAAATGACTGAGTGTTCACCTTATTCATGCACCTCAGGATCTTGTACATCTTAAGCAGGCCACCCCTCAGCCTCCTTTGCTCCTCTACCTATATAACTCAAGCCAAATATGGTATCACTATCGACCTGCAAAGCGGCATTATGATGACCCAAAATTGTACTTAATGCCCATCCCAAAGAAGGCAAGCATGCCAAACACATACCTCACCACTCTATCCATCTGATTCACCACTTTTAGAGAACTGTACACCTGTATCTCAGATTTCTCTGCTCTGCAACATTCTCCAGGACTCAACCATTTACTGTGTAAGTCCCGCTCTGATTTGATATACCAAAGTGCAACACCTCACACTTGTTAGAGTTAAATTCTCTTTGGCATATATTGGTCCACTTTCCCAAGTGATCTAGATATTGTTGTAAAACCAGATAACCTTTCTTTCATTCCACTATAGAACCTATTGTTGTATCATCTGTAAATTTACTAACAGTCTTAACAACAATGTCATTGAAATCGTTAATGTAGATAACAGCAGTGGACCTATCACTTACCACTGTGACCTCATTCAGAAAAACAAGCCACTACAACAAACTCTTGACTCCCTACTCCAAGCCAGTTTTGAATTCATTTGACAGATCAGTCTGAAAAAGGGTCTCGACCCGAAACGTCGTCCATTCCTTCTCTCGAGAGATGCTGCTTGTTACTCCAGCATTTTGTGTTTACCTTTGAATTCATTTGGCTAGCTCACCTTGGATTCCATGCGATCTAACCTTCCAGACTAGCTGGACCACGTACTAAAGTTCATATATACAGCATCCACTGCCCTGCCCTCATCCATCGTCTTGTTGACTTCTTTAACTCTATCAGATTTGTGACACACGATTTCCCACGTACAAAGCTATGATGACTATCACTAATCAGTCCATGCCTATTCTTTCCCAAATAATCCAATAATTTTCCCACCGCTTAAGTCTATTTTACCACCCTGTAGTTCCTTGGATTGTCCTTGCTGCCCTTTGTAAATAATGGTATAACATTACCTATCCTCCAATCTTCCGGAATTTAACCTGTGGCTAAAGATGATTCAAATTCTCTGAAAGTTCCTCTGCAATTTCCTCCCTAGCTTACCACAAGGTCCGAGGATGTACTTGAGAATTTATCCATCTTAAAGTACTTAAACTCCTCTTTGGTAATTTGTATAGGATAAAACATCACAACTCCTATGTCACAATTCTTCAGCTTCCATGATCTTCGCTTAGCTCAATGGGTTGCACTCTTGCTCAGCAAATTAAAAGTTCATGTCCCATTCCGATTTTCAAGTGCTGGCTCTCTGGGGGTGGAGAGCAGGGAATAAATATATTTCAGATGAGATCTTAAAACAAAGTCCCCTCTCAGGTGGATATAAAAGAAAAACTGTCTCTATTTCCAGATTTATAACATTTGCATTTCTTTGGAACATTGATTACTCACATCTGACCAACACTATTTGCTCTTTATAGGATATTGTTTTTCATATATTACAACATTATTTAAAAGTTCTAAAAGTAATTAATTGGCTGTAAAGTGCTTTTGGCACCCTGTGGTCGCAAAAGGTACTTCACCCTCTTTGTTGTTGAACGACGAGCAATTTTAATGCAAATAAAACTTTATTCAACAAAAAAAAGATTATTATTTGCCTTGGTACACTGGTTGATACTGCCCCATCTCAACAATGTTGTCACCTTACCCTAAGTGAGAGTGCCCAAATTTCAATATAAACCTGGATACAAGGTGAATGCAGCAGGCAGACATGCCCAAGAGAGGCGAGGAAACCCTTGATTATATGTTTGCTTTGAGTTTTTCAGCATCTTTTACAGCCCAGACACACATCCAGGGGAAGTGCAGTATTACTGCAAATTAGGCAAAAGAGTTTCTGACTTTTTATACTGTGGCTGTGAGAAAAGTGAAAACAAAAAATGGAAATTCTCACCAGATCAGCCAGTATCTATGGAGTGAAATAGGATTTTGGATACCTCTTCATCAAAGTCAGTTCCACACACATTTTTACAACGTAGTTGTGATTGACTTGTCTGGAACAGTTGCATTTTATTTCGATCTTAATGTGCATTTCATGATTGTTTTTCAAAGGTATAATTTCTCCTACAAACCACAAGCAGCTGCTGAAAGTGTATGCGTATGATGGAATTTTGTACCAACGTGCCTGTATCTGCTCAACGTGCAAACTCACAAAACCGGCCAGGTCAAAACATTGCAGTAAGAAACTTATGACATATGTTGGTGGTGGGAAATATAGATGTGTTGTGAGAATACAATTAGCAAGTCGACATCTGTGAAAAGAAAGCATAGGCCCATGTGTAGGGCATAAATCTTAAATCAGTTTTGATAAACAGACATGGGATTTTAGAATTCGGCAGAATTGCCATGTATTTGCAGATGTTTTCACTGCACACAGGTCTAAATGTAACTTGGAAGGTCAGAAACAAATAGAATCATGTTGCACTGAAATAGGCCTTTTGGCCCATCAAGTCTGTTCCAACCATTTAGTACCCATTTACACTCATACCATTTTATTTTCACATTTCCATCAACCTTTACCCCCCTTTACTACCTACCTACACAATAGAAGCAATTAAGAGTGGTCAGTCAACCTGCACGTATTTGGGTTTTGGGCAAAAATGCATGCAGTCACAAAGATAATGTGGAGCTGTGAAGCAAGAGCACTACCGACTGTGTCAGCCTGCAAAAGGTGATTTGGGTACAACAGTTTCTTCTTTTAAAAAACAGCACAAAATCTAATAGTTATTAAAGAAAGAATGAGTGAAATTACAAGAATGCTGTTTTTAAGTCTTCACTAACTTGCAACGGTCATTTAAAATAAATCAAATGCAACTTAAATTAGAAACCCATCAATACAGTCCTGGATGAGCGTCATTATTGTGTAATGAGAAGAAAACTTGTATTTACATATAGCCCTTTTGAAACTAAAGGATGATAAAGGAGAAAGCTGCATCCCTCCCATATGGACTGGATTTGAAGCTAGCTTCGGGATTAAAAGTAATGATTTTTCCCTTCCCTCTAGGAGTGTGCAACCGTTGTGTCCATCGATTTGATCACCATTGTGTTTGGGTGAATAATTGCATCGGAGCATTAAACATACGTTACTTCCTGTTGTACCTGGTGATCCTCTTGGGGATGGCAGCTGCAGTGGGAACCGTGACAGTAAGCTTCCTTGTCCATGTGGCATTGATGTCTAATCTACCCCAGGCCATGTATGTGAACAATGATGGTGAACATGTGCCTGTGGGCATCTTGTTTATTGTCCAGGTAAGGCAACTGTATTGTTGTTTGGGCAAACAATATTTTTCAGAATCCTTGCACTGCTGAAATGTTGTTAGCTCTAAATGACTTGTTATTTACTATGATGTATAATTTGAACTGTGGGGGTAAAATCTTTGACCAATAAGTACATTTTTCACCAAGTTCTTGGTGCACCCCTGAGAAATGGTTGTCACTTGGATACTTTATTGGATTAAACATGGATCAGTCCTGCACATCTAAGAGGGCAGGAGACAAAGGTAGCCACATAACTACATTAAGGTAATGGGCCACATTAGCTTCATAGAATTATATAACACAGAAATGGGCCCTTCGGCCCGCCACATCCATGCTGACATTTTTGCCCATTTACACTAATCCTATTCTCCTACATAAGGACCATATCCTTCTTTGCCTAATTAAGTATATGTCTAAGTGCTTCTTAAGCATAGTTACTCAATCAAATTCCACCACTTCCTCTGACAGCACATACCACATATCAACCAAAGATATACACAAAATGCTGGAGTAATTTGTCTGACCCACTGAGGTACTCCAGCATTTTGTGCTTAAATAGATGTTTTAAGACAATCAATACAGCCACCAATATTATACCCATAGTTAAGAAAGAAGATGGAACCCGTCCAGAGAAGTCTAGATGAGTCAACTAAAGGGAAAAAAAATCAGCATAGATTTCTAAAGGTTACTCTTATTTGACTACAGTAGAAACACAGTACACCCTGGTCATCATGTTGCAATTCAGACAGAAGCTATGGTGAAGATGCTGAAATGATTTGGATTGATGGTACGAGTTTTGAATCTCGCTAAGGATGATTATGAAAAAATAACCTGAAAGTCTAATGAGGTCTTTACAATTATATAAGTTTCTGATCTTCACTTGTGATGAAAACGTGGCAGTTGTTCTTGGGGTGGATAGCTTTTAAGGGTAAATATTAAGTAGAAAAGATGATTTGACTGGAGCATTAGACCAGTTGGACAGAATAGTCTATTGCTGTGATGTACATTTAATATGATCCTTTGTGGCTCTTGTCTTTAATTTGCAGTATAAAGTCAACACGGAGTAATTAATTTCTTGCAAAGTACTTTGGGATATCTTTGAACTAGAAAATGGATGCAGATTTGTTCTTAGGCTGCAATTGAACCACATCATTCGATTCAGCATCAGAAATATGCGTAGAATACTTGCATGAGGTTTAACATACAGTAACTCCTGATTTTGGATAAGGCTCCTCATTTTTTTAAATTTCTAATCTCTTGTCGAGGAATCTCCAGGGGTAAACAAGAAACAAATTGTTCCCCATTATTTTTTTAATTATTCACTTTAGTTTTATCACTTGATTTCATCTTATCTTTGTCATCTTCACAGAATGGCAAAACAATACTTTGGTTTAAACTACTAAATATATTTATTAAAGCTTATTTATTAAGAGTGCCAAAATATATTTGTATGACTTACCTACTTTCACCGACAAAACTGCTTTAAATTTGCAGCCCTGTCAATTTTGTGCCAGAGAATGCTAGGCAGCTTTATTACAGCTGCACTGCAATTGAAATAATTAATTTCACATTGACATTTAATTTTGTTTTCTCACAACCATAAGTCTGCAGCTGTATGCTTTACATTCTCAACAATCTATAGGATTCTAAAAGCTTCAGCATTGTAATAATTTAAACAGTTCACTGTGAAGCAGTACTTAAGCTGCTGACTGATGTTCTCTTTTAGTTGTCATCTGACCAAACATAAACAAAACTGCTGAATTCCAGAAGTGAGGTGACGACAAATGGCTTTAATATCAAGAGGCAAGTGTTTTATTGTCATATGTCCCAGATAGAACAATGAAATTCTTACTTGCTGCAGCACAACAGAATATGTAATCATAATAAATAACAAAAACTCTTAAAAAAAAAAGCAAACAGTAACAGTACAATAATAAGTCTATTGTAGTTCATAGCTTATGAGGTTATAGTGTTTAACAGGCTGGCTGTAGGGAAGAAGCTGTTCCAGAACCTGGACGTCACAGTTCCCAGGCTCCTGTACATTCTTCCTGATGGCAGTGGTGAGATGAGTGTGTGGCCAGGATGGTGTGGGTCTTTGATGATGTTGATAGATCCCTTCGATGGTAAGAAGGTCAAAGCCGGTGATGGCCTGGGCGGTGTTTACAACTTTTTGCAGTTTTTTCCGCTCCTGGACGTTCAAGTTGCCGAACCAGGCCATGATGCAACCAGCCAGTATGCTCTCTACTGTGCACCTGTAGAAGTTCAAGAGAATCCTCTTTGACAAGAAGCTTTACCAAAGTTGAAGTCAACAGGCATCAAAAACAAATTTTGCGACTAGCAAGTTATATCTCACACACCAGGGCATCATTGCTGGAGCTGTTCATCAAAGATCTTTCATCCATGGCAGTCAGGAGGTGGAATGTTGCAGGTCACAATTTATTTTTCAATCAGCTTCATTAAAATAGTATCGTCATTTAAGGATATATAATTACAAAGAAAATGTGGACCTAGAGTTGTTTGCACTAATGGTTGGGTACTTGTATTTTTCTATTTATGACGACTAACATTCTGTTTGCAGAAATTGTTCTTGACCTTTCCGCGGATCCTCTTCATGTTGGGCTTCACGCTGCTCTCATTCTTCCTGCTGGCAGGATACACTACTTTTCACTTATTCTTAGTTATGACAAATCGGACATTAAATGAGTGGTACAAAAAGAACAATTACAGATGCCACAGGGATACCAGCTGTCCCGACAGGCCAAGATGGGGTCACCTCTATCACAAGGGGTTCTTCACAAACATGAAAGAAATCATCTGCCCTGTGACATCTCAGAAAAAATTGAGATAAAAATATTTTAAGTTTTTTTTTTACCAGTTTCTATATTTTTTTTCTGATTGTACCAGTTTCTATATATTTTTTTCAAATTGTAAAAATTAAAAATGGTTGACTACCCTGGCTTAATTTCTCTATTGCATTTGACATATTGCATTTTCTATGAATATTAATGGTGTGTATCCTGAACAAAAAGTAACTCAATCACAACTTGTATTCATATAGCCTCAGTTAAAGGACTGTCGAATGGAACGAAACATTGAGATGAAAAATCTTTCATTCATTGTTCTTTATCTCTCCACGTCACTGTTTATATCTCTCGTTTCCCTGATCCCTGACCAGTCTGAAGAAGGGTCTCGACCCGAAACGTCGCCTATCTCCTTCGCTCCTTAGATGCTGCTGCACCCGCTGAGTTTCTCCAGCTTTTTGTGTAACCCTCGATTCTCCAGCATCTGCAGTTCCTTCTTGAACGAGATGAAAAATTAGTTTGAATTGAACAGAGATCTGTACTGCAGTATCAATAAAATGAAAACAGGTCAAATTAAATCCAAACTGGCCAGTACGTTGATTGAAGGCAAGATCTGGAGCTACTTAAGCAGTGTTGGGGTTCTAGGATGACTTGTTTCCACTTTGGCTCCAGGATGCCACCAAGTCAGCTTACGAATCACCATGGCCCAGTAGTGCAGCAGTTCATGCTATGTCTCACAGTTCAGTGACCCAGGTTCAAAATGACCCATGCATAATATGTAGGAGGGCAATAATTACAGCTACCTGGAAAACCATGACTTCAGGGAGGTCAATCTTCGAGCTTTTCTGAAAGCTGCGCAACTTCACTTGGAGGTAATGTTGAATTTTACCATCAGTGTCTGTCTTTGCAAGAAGTTGGTTCACAAGATACAGCTGGTTGTCTTTACAACTCAGCCACTAGAGTAATCCAGAAATTATGTGCAATCCTTAGAATGTAGACTTACAAAATATATTATGTCTGATGTTTTTTAAAGGATATCAGCAACACAATGAAAATAATAGGAATGGAAAAGGTAGAAGGCACTATTACAAATGTTCAGTTTCTTTACTGCTCTTGGGACAGTGCTTTGGACTGTGAACTAGGTATCAGAGATGCCAAAATACATTTGTGGCTGGAAGGAAAGGGCGTTAGTTTTTTTTCCTCTGCAAATAATATGTTTTTACCATTTCCTACTGTAATACATATGCTGAACCTTTAGAGCCATCAATGGAAAATGTTTCATCTCTGGTTCTAAATTATTTTCACAGCCTTCATCAGAACCGCTTAAAGTCTCTACCTTTCTTCATAAGCTATTTAATTTGGTACTTGTTTTAGTACCGGCTCAGAGGACAATAAATTAATGAATGATCCAAGCTGCACACACAAAGATCAGAGTGCATCTGTAACAAGTAAATGCTGCACAGATATGATGTTCAAGTCTTTTATTTGAGGTCAACCTGGCAGACACTGGCTGTCAATGAGATCAACGCATTCTTTGAGTACACTGAAAATGATTAACATAAAACCAGATTAAATTATATGGAACTACATGGTATTTTCACCAATGAAACACCTCACATCCAGGGTGCAGCCTTCAGTAAAACCCACCTGCAATCACAAGCGGAAGAATGTCAGCAAAAAGATCCTGCTGCACCTTATGTCGGCCCCTCCGCCCTCTCCAGAGTGTTGTTTTTGGAAGTGTCCCCACCATTGGGTGGTTATCTTCAGAGTAGACACACTATTACCAGACTGCATAGCAGCTAAAGCACTGGTGATAATACTGTTCTTCAAAGTTATACTAAACAATACAATATCAATAGAACTATGCTTTGTGGAGTTTTGCAGGCAAGTTTTGATGAGAAACTCATACCTTATATCATGCTGATGTTGCATGCAATGTGTTTTTTGTTGCAATTTGATCATTTCTGTCATTCTTAAGGCTGCTTATTCACATGTATACCCGTCCTTCCTAAAGTTAGTTAAAAATCCTCAACAATATTTTTATGAAAAATGTCCCTGAAACAATTCCTGACGAATACTGTTCATTAATATATTAATTATTTGGCTTGTTAGCAGGGCTAGAAAGATGCTGTTTTTTCTTAAATCACTTAAAAAGCTGGGGGGTTTTTTCCATTTACAGCCGAGATAGGTAGCTATATTCTCATTCCAAGTCATTGGTTGACAGCCTGGAAAAGTGCAAATAAGCTTATTGTATTATACATTTTGTTGCATGTGCATCATGCACAGAGACCACAGCATTCAACATAGGATTCCTGAATTTTAAGCAAGATTTTCGGCAATTTCCTTTATAGACAATAGGTGCAGGAGTAGGCCATTCAGTGTTTCGAGCCAGCACCACCATCCACTGTGATCATAGCTGAATATCCAAAATCAGTACCTCATTCCCACCTCCCCATATCCCTTGACTCTGCTATCTTTAAGAGCTCTATCTAACTCTCTTGAAAGCATCCAGAGAATTGGCCTCCACTGGCTCCTAAGGCAGAGAATTCCACAGATGCAGCACATTCTGCGTGAAAAGGTTTTTCCTCTTCTCTGTTCTAAATGGCCTACCCCTTATTCTTAAACTGTGTCCCCTGGTTCTGGACTCCCCCAACATTGGGAACATGTTTCCTGCCTCTAGCGTGTCCAACCCCTTAACAATCTTATATATTTCAATAAGATCCCCTCTCACCCTTCTAAATTCCAGTGTATACAAGCCCAGTTGCTCCATTTTTTCAACATACGACGGTCCCTCCATCCCGGGAATTAACCTCATAAACCTACGCTGCACTTTTGGGTGCTTCTTTGCCATTCTAAATATTCCTAGGCTCAAAAATAAAAAAACATTGTCCTTTTAAGAGATAAGACCACATATGACAAAGGTTGTCACCTACCAGGTCCTTACTGAGTTTAGGGTGGACATAGGCGGCATCTTTTCCAAGATGTGGCGCAAGTGCCCAGTGTCAGTAGCTCTTAAGAACCAATAACTTAGAAAGGTACAGACATTTCATGGGTCATATTTAAATGGAATAGGTCAATAATGATTTCTTAAAAGATTGTATCGTTTCATGCAGTTACTTCTTGCATTTAGAATTTTGTTCTTCCATTTTCAGATTTGATACACTTTATGTAGAACAGACAAGCTAGGAGCAGGGATGCAATCTACACAGGAAACCTTTGTCAAATTCCCATCAAGTAGCAGTATGAATCCACTCTCCTGATTCAGACTGCTACTGCACTGATAAATTCTCTGAATGCTCTTTATAGAGAAGCCGTTTTAAATGGAGAAGAAAACGCAGTGCATTAAACGCAGCAGCACGTTGCATAGAGCAACCACAACTCATTGTCTAAAAAACACCAGGACTCAATTTTGAACACGGAAGGGCATGGCTGAAATTAGGGGAATGGGGCAGAAGAAAACTTGGAACAATGTAAACAAGCGATGCCAGCTATTAACCAGGATTAATCCAGCTCATCAGCTAGGCATAGTCTACTTTTCCACGACCTCTTCTTGCCAGCCAACAACATTCATCAGCAACTCCTCGGGACTTGAGCCCCATATATATATATATATTCAGCCTGTAGCAACCAGGTATCTTGGCACAATCCATTGTAAACCAGAGTGTTGCAGGAAGGCCTTTTGCCCAACAATATTACACACACGTAATAATTAGCCCTCTACAGCTCAAGCACTTGCATGAAATACCAGGCATCATGTCCTTGTGTACCGGTTCCTGCAGCTACCCTGTGAATGATTTCTTTTCCCTGAGTAGGGTACAGCGAAATTCAGATGACCCCTTATTCGCCCACCACCACCGTCTGTATTTCCACCTCCCCATCTTCTGTAGTTATCACATATTCATCTGCGTTTTCCAACATTGCAATATCATCAGCTGTCACCACGGTAATAGTGTCCTGACTGGCCTCCAGGCTGCCTTCTGTTGCTAGAACTGCTCCTTCCCTAATGCTGGAGGCCAATGTCATTGAAACCTGCTCAGTGAGACTATCAGGTGTTGCAATGGTGATTGTATCTGTGCCTTGTTCAGTGCCTTCTTCCATGGAAACATTTTGGACGATGATCTGATGGCCAGAGCTGGCCTGGTTCACGATTTGCTGCACAACTTTCATAATCTGACTATCAACCTGAAAGAAATTCAGAAAGGTTAAAGGTCAGAAACGTCGTCCACAGGCCTTTTCCTTGAGGCAATGGAATTATTGGAATGTGGGAGGAAACCAGAGTCCACGCGATCACAGGGAGAACATATGAACTCCATTCAGACAGCAGCTTTTAGTCAGGATCGAACTGCTGCCTTGGAAAAGCAGCCAAAAATTCAAAGACTTGTCGCACTCCAGTAATTCCTCTTCTCCCTGCTCCCATCAGGCAAAAGGTACATGCTTGAAAGCACGCACCACTACATTCAGGAACAGCTACTTCTCCTTTGTTATCAGGCTTCTGAATGGTCCTTCCATAAGCTAGGGTACTGTCCAATCACCTTTATCCCATTGCAGACAGTGGACTTTGTCCATGGAACTGTTGGGTTACAATACTGAGAACTATATACTGCACCCTTTGCTCTACCTATTGTATTTGAATTTGACTTCTTGATTAGTGCGGGTGTCAGATGTTACGGGAAGAAGGCAGGAGAATGGGGTTAGGACGGAGAGATAGATCAGCCATGATTGAATGGCGGAGTAGACAATGGGCTGAATGGCCTAATTCTGCTCCTATCACTTATGATCTTATGACTTCATTATATTTATGTAAAGTATTATATGATCTGTTTTTAGATAGCAGGCAAAACAAAGCTATTCATCGTACCTTGAGTCACTTGATAATAAGGTCTGAAAATGATCTTTTCATTTAATCCTACATGGATAATATTTAATATTTGTCTTACAATTGCAGTCATCACTATTTCTTTTACTGTAGGAAGGAACTGCAGATGCTGGTTTAAACCAAAGTTAGATACAAAATGCTGGAATAACTGAGCAGGACAGGCAGCTGCCATTATGTTACTTCACTACGTGCGGCCACTCCACCGCAAATTTCCCCCCATTATAATGTTCTCAAATGTTCAGATTTTACAGTAATCCCCACTTTATCTGGACTTTCAAAATATATCAGCCCCATTTTCCCTTTTTAAAAAAAAATTATGGACACTGCACATCTATGTACAGACAGTCCAACATAAACAGTCTAATAGGGGTTCCTCTCTAACTATGATCATCGTAATCCGAGACACCAAGTTTAAAAATTTATAAAGTAAGAAATAAACAACCAACCTTAGAGCTTTGGATTAGGGTGCCCACATCATTGCTTTCTGTCTCTTCAGAAGGGGTCTGTCAATACAAATAAAGTCACATGTATTAGCTTCTAGAAGATCGTACTATCGACACGCACAAACTGCTCTGACACCTACACACTGCTACCCAATAGAGATCACTGATAGTCTCCTGCACAGACTATTTGTAAGTGCAATACCGAGCATCATCAGGATCGACTACGGTGATGGAAAGCAATTAACAACAGCTGTTAACATCTTTCAGAAACTTGATAAATCAACATGATTTTTAATATTGTGTGTACTGTAAGTGCCATAGATACCTTGATAATATATTCCTGCGTGTCCGCCACCATTGAGGAGAACTCTACCAGTACAGTATGTGGGTCATCAGTGATGATAGCTGTAGCAACGCTATCAGCAGACTGGTCACCAGATGATACCTCAACCTGATCCAGCTCTTTACATCCAACCTGACAACCACCTCCAGATAGAAGAAGAATAATTAGTTTCAGATAGATTACACAAAGTCAAGGAAAGGAATTCATCCCCTCTTGTTCACTTCATTTCAATTGCAACAATTTAATAACTTTTAACAAAGTCTTAACAGAAATCAATTTCAATATTAAAATTTACAACCGATACCTACAGTTTTAGTTTTTTTTGGGTAAGGATAGAAATACTATTCCACATTTCTATTATTTTGTTCATGAAGTACCTCCTGACATCACACAGATGTCCTAGCACAAGGATGACTTTAAAGATGTCACACGTTTGTTTTGAATTCCTCTAGAGAAAGACGTTTCTCTCTAACTTATGGCATGGATGTGGTGGACCAAAGGTCCCATTCCTGTGCTGCAAAACTCTGATATCAAACCCAATGCACCATTTTACACAATATTATCTCTTAATCTTTGATTTAGCCCAGTTTATGTAATCATGTCCACTTCTTCATTCTGAATCTATACTGTCTAGTAGCTTTTAGCAAATTATGTACTTGCACAACCCTCATGGCACAGAGCAAATACAAATCTTCCCCAGGTTACGATGTTCTTGAGAAAATTTCATACATTTATTGAAGCTGAAAGTATACTTAAATAAAAACATCAGCAATAAAGAGCTATGTGTAGCTAAACCAGGGTTTTTATTTACTCAAGCATTCGGATATCGCAGCAAACCATGTTTGCACATGGCAGGAGATGCCACAGCAACTTCCCATCAGTCTCCTCCCAAATGCTCGCATGTGCGGACTGTAAGTCGGGCGTTGGTAACTAGGAGAGGATCTGTACTGCGATCTCTTTCAGAACAAAATGGTTGATTTCACACCTGCCTGGATGAATTTATCCTGAAGAAGGGTCTCGACCCAAAACGGTACCCATTCCTTCTCTCCAGAGATGCTGCCCGTCCGTTGAGTTACTCCAGCATTTTGTGTCTACCTTCATCTTAAATTTATATCCTACAGCCTATCCACTCATCTATCAGTATTTCCTTATAATATAAAAGTAGAAAGTACTGGGAATAGTCAGATTAGGCAGCATGTACAGAGAGAAAAACAGAAACAACTGTTTATCCAAATAGTTTCTAGCCCTATGCTTTTCCGTAGCAGTATTCTGTTCCTGTTTAATACTCTGCTGTACATCGTAATGGAGCACCCACTTTTTATCCTCTCTGTCCTTACCTAACCAGCTGGGCAACCATTTGACTAATATATGTTTTTGTTAATTTTGTTTTGAAGTGTCTCAGGACATTTAACTACATTGGTATTATACAAATGTAGATATCTATCGTTTAGTGTCCTATGAGCTGTTGAAACGATGTAATAATATGCTCGAATGTAGAATTAAAAGATTGTGGCAACAATGTAAGACCTTGTAGATCGAGGAGCATGAGCATATACAAGATATGGGTTGCTGAAGTTCAATCCCACCAGGTTTCCACACACCTTTGGCTCGTAAATGCCGGTTGAGAGTCCCATGTTCTGCAAAGCCTCGGCCACATTTACAGCACGTAAACGGCTTCTCTCCAGTATGAAGCCGCACATGTCGGATTAGAGATCCTTTCTCTCGGAACGCCCGAGTACAATAGTCACAGGCAAATGGCTTGTTCTCAGAGTGCGTCCTCAGGTGAACTTGCTGCGCATTCTGGAACCACATATCTGAGCATTAGAAATCAAATGGTAAAGAAAGTTCCCTTAACGACATAGAATCACTTCTGAATGTCCAAAAATTAAAGATTATAATTAGAGCTGTAATTATATGCTCGAGTAGTGATTGGGACGTGGCTCAAAGGAAAAAAGCGTGAAAGACGGAGTAAATATCCTAATGCTATTGTTGAAAAAGATGTGATGATTCTAAGTCTGCTGCTGCAAATTGCAACCTGGCCAATAAACATCAGACAGTGTGAGAATGGCTAATCAAATCATGAAGTGGTAATCCTATGACCAAAAGTACAGGACGACTCTATTCCATTTCATAAATGCCAGTGAATGGGCACCAAAGATTTTCTAAATATATTAACATTCTGCATTTACAGTGATAATCACACGATTCCACTCGAGCACAAAGCAGAACAACGTAGGCCGGCAATGCCGAAAATTATAATCTTCTTTAGACTACCTGAGGGAATGTGTTGCTATCAAAAGTGCCAAAATGAGATGTCAGGTGTCTTCAATATTTAACGGCAATATTTCAAAGCCTAGTGAAGGTCTTTCCAGAGTCCAATCCAATTTAGCCCCCACTTAACCTAGTTCAAACAGATAAGGTGATCATGTTGTTTGTGGAATCTAGCTACATATAAATTATATGCCATGATTCATACAGGACAAAAGTTGCAGCATTTCAAAGCTTATAAAGTACCTTTTGAAATACTCTACAATAGGTTAAAAAATTGCCAGGCTTGAGCTGCCATTGCACCCTCTCTGACCTTTGTCTTGTATTTTTTCCCACATACTGGGCATAGGTATGGCCGGTCATCTGAATGCGCCCTCATGTGCTCCTTCACGTGGGCAATGCTCTTATAAAGCTTGCCACACTCCCCACACTTGAAGCGTCTCTCATTGTAATGCGATTCCAGGTGTTTCTTCAGAATGTATGCCGTCATAAATTCCTTCTCGCACAGCTCACACCTGTGAGGCTTGTATCCTGAAAAGTATTGCACACATCAGGCTCAACAATCTCTGTACAAAATCACATTCACAGTGCACAGGTATAATTGACAACTTGTACTCCAGTACAATTCTTCATTCTCATAGAGTTAGCACAGACTTGTCTTCTGAAGCATTTAAATTTTATATAATGTCCAACTGAAAACCAACCAGAGTAAGGAAGTCCAGAACACGTGTCGCTCCATTCTGAAAAGCATCTCACTCAATATGTATCATGCAGAATCACTGCACTGATTCATTAGTAATCACGATTAGCCTGGGCACCAATGCAGCAAATGCCCAATGCCATATACTCAGTCACCAGTGCAAAATCAAACCGGAGGACGGAACGTTTCAAAAACCAGAAGTGAGAGGATGAAAAGTTTGTCAGGAAGAAAATCATTTATGAGCAAAATTACACGTAATAACAAAACAAACTGCAAGAGTTTCTGCACATGCGTTAAAAAAAAGGATAGCTAGCCTAATTGAGGGGTGGAAGATTTAATAACAAGAAAAAGGAATGGCAGATAGGTTAAACCAATGCCTGTTCATGGTGGACACTGCCGATATCCCAGATAACAGATGGGCTACTTTCAAATAGCATGGAAGAGCTTGTAACAATTCCTATCGTGAGGGACAAGATATTGGAAAAAAATAATGGGGCTAAAGGCAAAAAACTCACCACGACCTAGTGGTCCTCAACAGAGGGTTTTAAAGGTAGCAGCTATGGAGATAGTGAAGACCTTGGTTGATGTTGTTCAAAATTCACTGAGTTCTTGGAAACCCCAATGAAATAAATACTCAGTATCAGACGCTGGGGTGGCAGGGGATCCAATACAGTGAATGGTTGGTATTAAAGATTCAGTTTAAAAAGAGACCACTAGGAGAAAAAAAATTACCATTGCTTCAAACATTTACGAGCCATGTTTCAATGGATTACCCTTTACAACAGTGATTTTAGTTCTAGATTCTCCCACAAGAGAAAATATCCTTTCCACTCTCCCACATTTGTTCTGTCAAGAACCCTCAGGATTGTATATTTAATCATTCACGCTCATTCTTCCAAATTATTCCATTGCATACAAGTCTAGTTTATCCAGGGTTTCCTCACAATAGTTGCCTGATCAGGGTATTTTGCTTATTGCTCCACCAAATATTTACATCATTGCATCATTGTGATTACCTAGTGATCAGACAGTGACACAAATGCTTGGTGATAGGCAATCCAGCAAAAATGTTCTGAAATAAAGAGCTGTGGTGGGATTTGGCGAGTGTGAGGTGGTTTGGTCTTCTATTAATGCCAGTTTTTAATCCATACAGCCAAGTCATTGTGAATCCCATCCATCTTAATCTTACATAAGCGCCTTACAAAAATCAATGTAAAATATTTCAAGGATCGCCACGTGAATCCACCGCCCTGCCTTTATCAATCTCATTGATCGAAAGAATTTCACGTGGCGATCCTCGAAATATTTAACGCTCCTCGGAATCTGGTTTCTTATACAGCGCAGAATCAACGTTTTAACATAATGCTCCTGTGAATGATTTTACTACATCAAATGTACTGCATCATTTAAATGCAAATTCTTGTTATCGTACACAATCAAGAGACTGAGATGAGTTAGTAACTTGTGTACTTGTCCACTTACCCAAATGGGCTTTAATATGCAGGCGCAAATAGCTAGATCCACGGAACACTCGATTGCAGTGAGGGCACTTGAACTTTTTGCAGTTGCTATCACTTTTTAAGTCTGCCTGCATATAAAAAAATTAATAGGTAGTTCACAAATACAGAACAATGGTGGTTATATTACTAGACTGCTAATCCAGAATGTAGGTGAAAGATCTAGAAACATAAATTCAACTCTCTTCATAGCATCTGGGGAATTAGAGCTAGTTAATTCAGTATTTTTTATATCTGAAATACGGAGCATCAGATACTCCAGCCCTGAAACTACAGAATTAGTGTTTAAAAATAACCTCTGTTTTGCTAATTGAATTTATGCAAGAAGTCAGTTGTTGGAAATTTAATCTGGTTGATGCAAATATAATTTCAAACTTGCTACAATAAAGTTTACTTTTAATTGTTCTCAGAAATGGTCAAGCAAACAATTTAGTTCAAGAGCAAATAGAAATGGTAAATATATGGCTGGTTTACCAGCACACCTATATCTCATGAATAAATAGTAAGTATAAATTGTAACTGACCATCAGATTCCTACGTCACATCATACCCCCTGGGCAAGGTACTAAGTAGAGATCAAAGCTCCTTCTATCAACCCACAGGAGGGACTTGGTGAAAGGAAACCGAGGAATCCTTCTCAGTTTTATAACTGGATTACAGCATACAGATACAAGGAGGAAAATCTAATTGAATAAGGAAATTTCCGCATAATGTGAATAACTTCCAGATTCTCTACTCAAGGTCAAGGCCTAGAAAAGAACACATTTCTCCTTATGTAGAACACAAAGTGCTGGAGTAACTCAGCAGATCAGGCAGCATCTTGAAGCTATGGACAGGTGGCATTTTGTTTTTTGGCCCTTCAAACTGATTGCAGGGGGGGAGGGAAGAGGGGAAAGTTTAAAAAAAGTGGAGGCAGGAAAAAATATTAGCAAGTATTAGTTGGATACAGATGAGGAGTAGCAAATGGGATTAGCATGGATAAATAGACATGATGATCAACATGTGGGCATTTGACCTCTCGAGCCAGCTCTGCCTTTTTACACAGTCATGACCGAATATTCAAAGTCAGGAGACTGTACTTGTTTTCTCGCCATATCATGATGTTATTAGCCATCAGTGCTATATCCAACTCCTTCTGGAGTTATTTGGCCTTAACTTTCTTGCATTACAGCAAATGTTACAGATTCACCTATTTTCAGGTAAAATAAATTATCCTCATCTCCATCTAAAGCAGCCAAACCAACGAATTACCCACCTTTGGGGACATCAGTCCCATCAGGATTTTATAAATTGCAATTAAAGCCCCACCTGTTTTATTGGGAACTGGGGAGAATGAACTAAATGGGAAATTAGCAGGGGGCGAGCTGTCAGGGACTCTATGGCCTCCTGCAGAGCCAAGGAAATATCATAACGTGGCATTCTTATGACCAGCAAATACAAAATTGTTCGACATACATAATTTCTGTCATTGCAGGAATCAACCCAGTGAACCTTCGCAGCACTCCCTACCAGGCACGTGCCGTCAGGGTAGGCAAGGTAGGCACTGCCTACCCTGACTAAAATTATAACATAGTAATAACTAAATATAAATAATAAAGGCATGGGAGAATTATGCCTATGTAAGAGATCGATCTCTTAGATAGGCATAATTCTCCGTGCCTTTCATCCGCAGCGCTTGTAACACGGGAAGCTCTGTGCGGCCCACGTGCCGTCAGCGCTGCCTGAAGCCGTCACTTTCAAGCAGGGCTGAAGGCAGCTGAAATTCTGCCTTTGCAGCACTGCGCATGCGCATCAGTCTACTGTGCATGCGCAGCGCAAGTTTCTTGGCGGGGTTTTCAAATATGGTTTGTCAATATTTTAAGTGTATGTTAGCTAACAAAAGAGAGAAGAATGGAGTTTGTGTACCAATAATGTGGTAAGTACATTTTGTGTTTTTGTTTTTAAATACTTTATTTCCCGGGGTGTGGGGGTGGGGGGAGAGCTCCTTTCACGGCGTTTGGGGAGTCTGGCCCGGGGTAAAGTTGCGGGGAGGGCACGAATGTTATGAATGAGGGGATTGGGTTAATGCCACTTGTGACGCTCCTTGCACAGAGGCGTGCAATGACACCGCATTGAGGCCGAGGGGGGAGAGAGAGAAGTAGCTCGGGTGGCTGAGCGGCCGCCGGGCCGGACAGCAGAACCAGCCGCCACCTTAGCTCCTTCTGCCGGTCCCCGCTCACTTCTGGCAGCGCTCCGTCTAAAAACCTCTCTCCTGCCGCTCGCTGGCCTCGCTCATGTCCTTAAATTCCGACAGCGCGATTGAGGTTACTCGGCTGTGGGAATTTAAGGATTTGCAGGAAGCCGCTGACATGAGCGAAGTCGGTGAACGGCAGGTGACAGGTGTTCCGACGGAGAGCACTGTCAAAGGTGAGCGGGCCGGCAGAAAGTGCTGATGTGGCGGCCAGTTCTGCTGTCGGGCCCGGTGGCCGCTCGTAGCTCCCCGAGCTGCTTCTATCCCCAGCTACAGTGCGTGGCTTCGTGCCCGGAGAGCTGCGGTAGCGGTGAGTGAGTTACTGGCAGTATCCCAGACACCCTCCTTCTCAACACTTGTGCCGTCCCCACAACTTTACCCCGGCACAGACTCTCCACACGCTATGAAAGGAACTGTTCCCCCAATTGGTCTAGGACTAGGAAGCCTTGGGCAAATTGAAATGTCACTGGTTTTTATTTATTTATTTATTTAACGGAGAGAACAATCTGCGCATGCGCGGTTTAATTTTTTTTTTTTAAGCGGACTGAGTGCCTACCCTGAGTAATTACTCACGGTACGTGCCTGCTCCCTACATAGTAAGAACATCCTTCCTCGTATACGGATATCAAAACTGCACAGTGCACTAATTTCTACAACTGCATTAAGAGGGATACACGCCTTTGGCCCAGCATTTCCATGCCAACCAAGATACCCCATCTACACTAGTCTCACCTGCCTGACTTCGGCCCATATCACTCCAAACCTTTCCTATCCATGTACCTGCCCAAATGTATTTTAAATATTGTTTTACTTCGGAGTCACGTGAGTGACTTCGTGAAGACCCCGCCAACACGCATGCGCGGCATATCGTCGCGCGCATTTGCTCACGGCAGCTGGGGGGGGGGGGGGAGTGCGCTCCCTCAACCGGCTCCTTCAAAAAGGTAAGCAGCTGCAGGTAAGTTAACCTTGAGCTGGTTTACCGTTTTTTGTGTGGTCTGTGTGTTTTTTCAGAACCATGGAAGGAGGAAGAAGTGGGAGTCGCGTTCAGCGAGTGAAGTCCTCGGAGCTGCCCGCTACATCGGGAGCAGCTGAGACACCACCGAGGAAGAAGTCGCGGCAGTCGGGGAGCTCTGAGCAGCTGACCAAACCCGGCACAACCCCTCTGGCTAAGAAGAGGGTGTCCGCGCAGGAGCAAGGGCTGGGAGACCCTGACTCCAGAACTCCAGTGCCCAAGACCAGGGCTGGAGGTAAGGCACGTGGGGCTTTTGGAGCAAGCGTGTCCGCGAGTGCATCCCCCCCTTTAAAGGTCCCTCGCGGGCAGAACAGGGGGGAAGCCTCGCTAAAGTCCAGCCTTGTCGGTACGGCAGGCAGGGACAAGCCACTGGGGAAACCTGCAAGGAAGCAGACCAGTGGCAATGCTGGCGTGCCGAGGATCCCTGTGGGGGCAGGATGTACCGGCACACCACCGGAACAGGCTGCCGTAGTGCGGGCCGGTGGCAGCAAAGTACGGTCCAGCGCCCCTGCTGAGGCGGGTAAAGCAGACCATGCGCCGCCACAGTCCCGTTTATATGTGGAACGCTGTGGTGGTAAGCCCGCACGGACATCAGAGAGTCCAGTTTCTGGTGCAAGTACTGACTCTAGCCCTCTTCCCTCCCATCAGACAGAGGGGCCGCTGCTGTCCAAACGACGGCGGACCAGCGGTGTGTCCGTGTGGGAGTCGCACAGCCCCGCTGGAGTGGGAGCTGGCGACTTCCCGGCAGTACATTCCGTGGGGGTGTTGACAACTGCTGGAAGCCCCGGTTCCTCTGGAGAGGCTGGGGAAGACGACCAGTGGCCCGCGTACAGCGGTGACGGTCGTATCGGCCGGTTGGAGCATATGGTGGAGGTGCTATATCAACGGGACCTGGAGCGTCAGGAATGGGAATCCCAGAGGTCTGGGAGCTACATGCAGCCGCCACCTTCTATCTCCCCGTCGCTTGAGAGCCAGCAAGGAAGTATGGGTGAGCCTGAGGGAGAAGAGGTCCAGAACCCACAGGAAATGTTGGAGGCGGTGTCGAAATTTGGGTCACCTGCGGCGGCAGGAGGACCACTACATCCCAAAATAGCGGCGTCAATCGATTTCCTGACTACGCACCAGCTCCAGGATACCGTGCTCTCGGAAACAGTGGGGAGAACATGTCGGCGAACACAAGGGTCAAGGAGGGCAAGCTCCAGAAAATCTTAAAGCTGCTGACAGCAGGTATCACGGCTTTTGCTCGGTCGCTGGATGCCACGAATGTGTCCGAGGAGCAGCAGGATGCGCTAGCACTTCTGTGCACCACACAGTTTGAGATAAACTGTTTCAGGAAGAGCTCCATCCGGCCAAATTTGAATCTCAAATTTGCGGGATTATGCAGCACCTCCACCGCACCACCACCACCAAGGCAGTTGTTTGGGGAAGACCTGCCTAAACGCGTAAAGGAACTGGACGAGGAAGCCAAGACTGTGGGGATGATGAGACAGTCTTATTCATCCAAAACTCCCGGTTACACCAGGCAGCAGCCACGTTCCTCGTTCAGGCCCCACACATCAGTGGACCAAGGCCCCAGAACATATTCACAAACATATTCCTCGGCGGGGGCCCAACAGCAGAGGCCTTTTTTATTCCAAGGCCAGCCCAAGCCAGCTTGGAAGATGCGGCAACAGGGCCGCGCCACACGAGGAGCAAAGACACCACAGTCCAGACCCCGGCGCTAACCTTGGAGGTAAGGGGGCTTGGGTCCGTCCACAACGTAGCATTAGTAACCTCACCGGTGGGGGGACGGCTTCGGGGTTTCCGGTCTGCTTGGGATACCCTAACTACGGATCCTTTTATTTTACAAAGCATTCAGGGTTATGAGATAGAGTTTATTAATGGCAGAGATCCCCCTTCGCAACATGAGCCTAGTCGCAGATTTGCACTCTCTCAGTCAGAGAAGGAGCGGGCTCATGTTGAAATACTACGATTAGAAAAGAAAGGGGTGATACAAAAAACGACGCACGAGCCATTGGAGTTTGTTTCCAACATCTTTACTAGGGTTAAGAAGGATGGAGGCTGTCGGATTATCATCGACTTAACCCAGTTGAATGCTTTCGTACAATATACCCATTTTAAGATGGAGACGTTTGAGACGGCCAAGCAGTTGGTTAGTCATGGGTACTTTATGGCTTGCATTGACCTGAAGGATGCGTACTATACAGTCCCTATTGCTAAACAACATCGGACGTTCTTGAAATTTGTCTGGGAAGGTCAATTATGGCAATATATGGCTTTGCCTAATGGGATTACAACAGCGCCGAGACTATTTACTAAAATTGTCAAACCTTTATTGGCACATCTCAGGAAACAAAACCATATTATAATGGCATATTTAGATGACATTTTCATAGCAGGGAAAACCCTAGAGCACGCCCAGTTGGCAGTCTCGGCCGCTATATCTTTGTTTCAAAGAATGGGGTTTGTAATCCATCCAGACAAATCCAAGCTCAACCCTTCGCAGGTCATGGACTATTTGGGGTTCACTATAGACACTAACCAGATGAAAATCACGGTCCCAGTTGACAAAGTGGTGGACGTTCAACAAGCATGCATCAGTTTACTTGACAACAACAGGCCAACCATTCGGCAGGTTGCTAAGGTAATTGGCAAGCTGGTTGCCACATTCCCGGCCGTAAATTATGGTCCGCTGCATTACCAAAACTTACAAAAAAGTAAAATTCTGGCGTTAAAATTGAATACCGGACATTTTGACAGACCTATGCGCTTAGGCATAGGGGAGCAAACTGAGCTGGAATGGTGGGTTCATAATATTGGAGTAAGTTCCAAACCCATCATTCTCCCGAATCCCACGGTTCTGTTGCAAACTGATGCGAGTGCACAAGGCTGGGGGGCAACTGACACTATAACCAGCTGTGGTGGCAGATGGGACGCTCATGAGTTCACGCTTCTCTAAGTGCAAGGCATTAATTATTTGGAAATGCTGGGGGTCTTTCATGGACTGCGGGCATATTGCAGTAATTTGCGTCATGCACATGTCCGCCTTCAAATCGATAACACCACGGTGGTAGCCTATATAAATCATATGGGTGGTATCAGGTCAGTATCTTGTAATGATTTGGCAAATACAATTTGGCTCTGGTGCATCAAAAGGGGTATTTGGATATCAGCAACGTACCTTCCGGGGATACTCAATACGGTGGCGGACACCAGGTCACGAGTTTTTAATGATAACATTGAGTGGATGCTGAATCCCCTTGTGTTTGCTGAAATTGTGACAAAATTCGGTATGCCAGATATTGACCTATTTGCGTCTAGACTGAACCATCAGATACCAACATATGTATCATGGGAACCAGATCCTGGGGCAGTGGCTTTGGATGCTTTTTCGCTCCACTGGGGGAAATGGTGTTGCTACGCTTTTCCCCCATTCTGCCTCATCAGTCGGGTATTACAGAAGATTAAATTAGACTCTGCATCAGGCATTCTGGTAATACCCGACTGGCCGACACAACCGTGGTACCCGGTGGTCTCTCAGATGCTGAAGCACCCGTGGGTGCGAATAGGAAACAACCCACAATTGGTTACTAATCCCGTCACTGGCGAGCCGCATCCGTGCCACGCCTATTTAAACCTGTTGGTCTGCAGGTTCTGAAAAGGCCTTTGCTGAACACGGGGATCTCACCGAGGGCCATGGATTTAATCGCTGCATCATGCAGAGCATCTACAAGGCGGCAGTACCTGACCCAGATCAGGAAATGGGAACTATTCTGTTTAAGGAAGAGTGTTACCTACGATTCTGCCACAATACCTGACGTCCTGGAATTCCTGGCGGGCCTCCACTATGATGAAGGGCTCAGCTATAGTACCATCAATAGCGCCAGGAGTGCGCTGTCCTCGTACCTTCCGGTAGGAGTGGGGACCAACAATCTGGTGTCGAAGTTTATGAGGGGTGTATTTAACACAAACCCTCCACGGCCCAGATATAACGTTGTCTGGGATGCAGGAGTGGTCCTGTCCCTGTTAAGATCATGGTCCCCCATGGCGGGGTTACCTCTTCACCAGCTCACCCTGAAGGTGGTCATGTTGATGGCGCTCACGTCTGCTCAGCGGGTACAGGCGCTTCAAAAGTTGCGCATTGACAATATACTCTCTACCCCTGGGAAAATAACGTTTTACGTTGCAGACCTGCTGAAGCAGCATCGACCCGGATCTTTGGGGCTGCAGTTGGAATTCCAGGCGTACCCCTCTGATGCCACACTCTGCACAGTCACCCATCTCCGTTGCTACATTGAGTTGACCCGGTCGATCAGGAATTCGGAACAAGGACTGCTTATAAGCCACAAAAAACCACATCGCCGGGTGACAGTGCAGACGATCTCCAGGTGGCTCAGGGAAGTGTTGGATGCAGCGGGTATTGACACTAACTTGTTTAAATCTCATTCCACCAGGGCTGCATCCACATCAACAGCGAGGGCCATGGAGGTGCCCATGGATCACGTCCTCGCTACGGCAGGATGGGCCAGTGAGTCAACCTTTCAACGGTTCTACCATAAGCCATTGGCCGGACCTGCAACATATGCGGATGCAGTACTCAGGGCTGCTCCCTAATATCATTTGTCCCCAGTCAGGGGGTTTGTTTATGATTTGTGTTTAATAAATGTTAATTATTTTCAGATCGTCCAGTCTGGATTGCTTTAACAAACTTCCTCCATCAGGATTGCGGCAGTGTGGTAGCATGGGCGTTGTCCAGGGCGTGTAATCACAGAGCTTTGAAGTCTTCACGAAGTCACTCACATGACTCCGAAGTAAAATAGTAAGATTAAACGAGAACTTACCAGTTCGAAGGTTGATCTTTATTTTATGAGGAGTTGCGATGAGGGATTTCGTGCCCTCCGCTCCCAACCCTCGATCATTATGTTCAGCTGGTTAGTTCGCAGTTTAATCTTAATATCCTTACTTTTCGTCGAGTCTGTGATTCCACACCGCTGCTTTGAAGGATGCCGCGCATGCGTGTTGGCGGGGTCTTCACGAAATCCCTCATCGCAACTCCTCATAAAATAAAGATCAACCTTCGAACTGGTAAGTTCTCGTTTAATCTTACTATTATAGTACCTTCCTCACCTATCTCCTCTGGCAGCTTGAACCATACACCCACCACATTCAGCATGGAATAGTCGACCCTCTCAGGTTCGTTTAAAATGTTTCCCCTCTTACCTTACACATATATCATCTGGCTCTCGATTCCCATACTCTGGATAAAAGACTCTGCATTCACCTTATCTATTCCCCTTGTGATCTTATACACCTCTGTAAGATCACCCCTCATCCTCCTGCACTCTAAGGAAAAGTAAGCATGCAGGTGCAGCAGGCAGATAAGAAAGCGAATGGAATGTTAGCCTTTATAACAAGAGGAATGGAATATCGGAGCAAAGGGGTCCTTCTGCAGTTGTACAGAGCCCTAGTGAGACCACACCTGGAGTATTGTGTGCAGTTTTGGTCCCCTAATTTGAGGAAGGACATTCTTGCTATTGAGGGAGTGCAGCGTAGGTTTACAAGGTTAATTCTTGGGATGGTGGAACTGTCATATGCTGCGAGAATGGAGCAGCTCAGCTTGTACACTCTGGAGTTTAGAAGGATGAGAGGTGATCTCATTGAAACATATAAGATTGTTAAGGGCTTGGACCAGGCACATGCCGTGAGTAATTACTCAGGGTAGCACTCAGTTCGCTGTAAAAGAAAATATAAACCGTGCATGCGCAGATTGTTCTCCCCGTTAAATAAATAAATAAAAACAGTGACATTTTAATTTGCCCAAGGCTTGCTAGTCCTAGACCAATTGGGGGAACAGTTCATTTCACAGCATGTGGAGAGTCTGTGCCAGGGGTAAAGTTGTGGGGAGGGCACGAGTGTTGAGAAGGAGGGTGTCGGGGATACTGCCAGTAACTCACTCAATCACCGCTACCGCAGCTCTCCGGGCGCGAAGCCACGCACTGTAGCTGGGGATAGAAGCAGCTTGGGGAGCTACAAGCGGCCACCGAGACCCGACAGCAGAACTGGCCGCCACTTCAACGCCTTCTGCCGCCCCCCTCACCTTTGGCAGTGCTCTCCGTCGGAACACCTGTCACCTGCCGTTCGCCGACTTCGCTCATGTCAGTGGCTTCCTGCAAATTCTTAAATTCCCACAGCCGAGTAACCTCAATCGCGCTGTCAGAATTTAAGGACATGAGTGAGGCCAGCGAGCGGCAGGAGAGAGGTTTTTAGACGGAGAGCTGCCAGAGGTGAGCGGGGACCGGCAGAAGGAGCTAAGGTGGCGGCTGTTTCCGCTGTCCGGCCCGGCGGCCGCTCAGCCACCCGAACTACTTCTCTCTCTCCCCCCCCCCCCCCCGCCGCCCGCCTCAATGCGGTGTCATTGCACGCCCCCGTGCAAGGAGCGTCGCAAGTGGCATTATTCCAATCCCCTCATTCATAAAATTCTTGCCCTCCCCGCAACTTTACCCCGGGCCAGACTCCCCAAACGCTGTGAAAGGAGCGCTCCCCCCACCCCCACACCCTGGGAAATACAGTATTTAAAAACATAAACACAAAATGTACTTACCACATTATTGGTACACAAACTCCATTCTTCTCTCTTTGTTACCTAACATACACTTAAAATATTGAATAACCATATTTGAAAACACCGCCAAGAAACTTGCGCTGCACATGCGCAGTAGACTGATGCGCATGCGCAGTGCTGCAAAGGCAGAATTTCTGCTGCCTTCAGCCCCGCTTGAAACTGACGGCTTCAGGCAGCGCTGACGGCACGTGGGCTGCACAGAGCTTCCCGTGTTACAAGCGCTGCGGATGAAAGGCACGGAGAATTATGCCTACCTAAGAGATCGATCTCTTACATAGGCGTAATTCTCCCTTGCATTTATTATTTATATTTAGTTATTACTATGTTATAATTTTAGTCAGGGTAGGCAGTGCCTACCTTGCCTACCCTGACGGCACGTGCCTGGCTTGGACACACTAGAGGCAGGAAACGTGTTCCCTATGTTGGGGGAGTCCAGAACCAGGGGCCACAGTTTAAGAATAAGGAGTGAGCCATTTAGAACGGAAACGAGGAAACACTTTTTCTCACAGAGAGCGGCGAGTCTGTGGAATTCTCTGCCTCAGAGGGCAGTGGAGGCAGGTTCTCTGGATGCTTTCAAGAGAGAGCTAGATAGGGCTCTTAAAATTGTGGAGTCAGGGGATATGGGGACAAGGCAGGAATGGGGTGCTGATTGGGGAATGATCAGCCATGATCACATTGGATGGCGGTGCTGGCTCGAAGGGCCAAATGACCTACTCCAGCACCTATTGTCTATTGAATATAGTCCTAGCCTGCCCAACCTCTCCCAAAAGCTCTGCCGCTCATGCCCTGACAATATCCTCATAATTCTCCTCTGCACTCTTGCCAGCTTAACAACATTCTTCCTGTAGCAGGGCACTGGCTTTTACATACTTTCATCGTCACTTATTTAAATTTCACAATCATTAAATTCCCTTGCTACGGTTGGATTTGAAGTCATGTCTAGATTATTCATCCATTCCATTGATAAATCAATTGCCACCATCCACACAGAGTCCACTAGATCATTGAAGGGAAATGCACACTCAGAAATTGGATCATAGATTTGGTGGGGATGGGAAGAGTAGAGATGATGGTGAAGGGGAAACACACACACCCAAACTCCAATTGACAACTCTGGATTAAAGTGGGAAACTAAAAAGCTACCGTATCATCATTTTCCATCACAACACCATCCTCCAGAGCATCTTCTTCAGTTGCTTCCTCAGCACTCATCTGAGATTCTTCAATGGATTTCTGGGAATCTTCGATGGTCACAGTTTCAATGACAATCCCGGAATTCCTCATGGCCTGACAGATCAGATTCTCATTGGTCGTCTCCTCTGGAGTCAGCTCCGTAGAAACAGGTGACTAGACAAAGAAAACAATACTGATCGACTCTGCTTTATTAAAATAAATATGAACATTTTGAGTCAGTATTCCTTTGGATCCCAACTTAGGTTATGCCTCCCTTTAACACATATGATTTATTGATCAATCTGCGTGGAAGTTGATTGTGGATGAGGAAGCGCATAATCAATCTTAATCCATTCTTGGCCTCACAACTTCATACAAAATCCAATTCATAATCTTGAAAACACAAATCACGACAATGCTGAATTTCATGGCCAGAATATGTATATATATATATGGTCTTTGCTATATAGACACACTGAACTGTTCTGTATTTATGCTTACTATATTCTGATGTGCTGCAGCAAGCAAGAATTTCATTCTCCTATCTGGAACACGTGACAATAAACTCTCTTGACTTCACTTGAGAACAGTGGAAGAGTGTCAGGGAAGCCATTCTTGAATACAGACAATACAAGAGCATGCAGGTGCTGTTGACCTCTGTGTCATTTCAGCGCAGGATAGAAGAAATGTATTATCCGAGCACCGGAGGCAATGCACGGAGGAACCACAAGATCAGTGACAGCAAAATGAAACGATAGTATAGAACAACAACCATGCTTACACAGTAACATAAAGGTACATTCAAATTAAAAGTCAGTGTATTCAATATTTATTAGGTTATAAGAAAAGCTTCTAAAGCTTTTTTTATAAACGTTTAAAGGTTAAAAGGTTAACTCAACGAAGATATGCAGTGACGTGAACCATTTTGTACTTTGCTTTTATACACAGAATCTTTCACAACTGCAATTTCATTAAGAACTTGGCAGTCAATAAGGAATCTTGCAAGTGACAATCATCGCTTGTACAGTAATGTGATAATGGCCAGGTAATCTGATTCAACAATGTTATCTATGGGTAAATATTGATAAAATTATCTTCAAAATTGTGCCATGGTATATTTTGCATCTACAATGAGCTTTGATTTAATGTCCTATCTGAAAAACGAAACTTCTGACCACATACATTCCTTAATACTGCAAAGGAATACCATTCTTGATTATATTCTCAAGTGTCTGAATGGAGACTTGCACCCCGATCCTTCCAGGTAGTAAGACAGTAATTCTGCTTAATAAGTTGTTTGCCTCCAAAGGATTGCAAAAAAATATTTCAGGAAAAACATGAGGAAGACATCTCTTTCTAGGAACAAATGAAAAAAATTAACGGGAAATTAAATTTAAAAAAATCAGCATGCTCAATTTAAATACAGAAATCACTAAGCAGGAAATTGTAGAAGCACGTGTGACAATTTATTTAAAATAAGTGAGTTCGGTATTACAACCGCGCATGCGTTAGTTTGCCCAGGTCATGGGTCATTCGGGACTAACATTCTCGCCAGCTGAGCTACTGTGTGTATACATTACGATCGATAATTGTTTTGACCTGCGTTTCATGCGTATTTGCTGGTTTTGCTTCTTTGACGTAAGAAAATACGACTTTCAAAACCATGAACTATGTGTATTTATGGTTCATTTGTACAAAACTACGATGATGTTGGTGGTTTTATTTGGCTTGCTGGTGAGTGAGCGAGATGAGTGTTACGATGAACAACAACCATTTTTTATTTTTGTGTGGTGGGGAGGGGGGAGAGAGAATGAAAGGAAATGTATAATTTCTATAACTATCAATAGATAAAAGTATTTGTGCGGTTTTCACCTCTTACCGCCGGTGAGGGAAGAGGGGAAGAACAATGGACAATTGGGGGGGGGGGGGAGAGAACAAAGGACAATGGGGACCTGGCGTGGGGGGACTGCTTTGGTGGGGGAGGGGGGACAAAAGAGGGAGCCGGCGTGCCTTGGAACTTTGTCAGTGCCGTAGGTGGCTGTTATTTGTACACATTGTGTTTGCAAGCAAAGAATCTCACTGTGCCTAGTCACATGTGACAATGAAGTATTCCTATTCCTATACTAGCCCATGACCACGGGCTGTATGCATGTTTGTTGACTTCTGAATAAGTTCTGCATGTACATGTGTTAAGTAAAGTTAGTCACGAGTCTCCTGACTAATCATGTCTCTTCTGATTCCCATTACATTGGATAATTTTAATCGGTATTTGACATTCTTATTTTCTGTTATAAGCTTGTGATTGTATAAACAGCACGTATCACCTGAATAGGTGGATGCAGAATGTGTGACAGCCACAAATGCAAATTTTCAATGGGAAACTGTTTCTGCCCACCTCCCTTCAAACTCTACCCATTTCCGACAGACAAGAGGGATGGAGCAGCCCGGTTGTGTTGGGCCAAACTGGTCAACCGAAAGGACGAGAAAGGCAAGAATTGGCAGCCTGACCCCAAAGGCTAAAGCCATGTGTGCTTTAAGCACATTGTGGACGGCGAGCCAACAACGCTCAATCCAGACCTGGTCCTGAATCTTGGTTATTTGTTATCGAACTCCCCAAGGTCCCCACATGCACTCCCTCACAGATGGAAAACCTTCAAATAAAACGAGAAAATTGATGACAGCAACACAAACCAATGTTGACCAACATGTTGAGGATGGACCAAACAAGCGTTTATGAGCTTTTGCTGTAGATCATGCTTATGTTACAAATACAGCTGTCAAGAGAACTGTAATTGCACGGGATGCATCCAAAAACAGGACATAAGATTGACAGGGCTTTCTTCGAAGGAAGACTTAGACAACCTATGCGAGTATATGAATAATAAAGCAATGAAAATGCGATAGTGGGAAGGGAAGAAAAAGGTTGTCAGTACTAAAGTACTAAGAACATTTAAACAATCACCAAAGAAGTCTGGACCCAGATCAAAACTCAGCATCGAGGATGAAATGGTACTTGTGTTGATGAAGCTGCGCCTTGGGCTGTCGATGGTGTTTCTCGCGGCTTTGGTGTTAGTGGGGGTACATGTTCTAAAATATTCAATACTTGGGATTAAATCCTAGCCATCTAACTGTAACCCTGATTTTCTGGCCAGATCGTGATTTGATAAGTTCCACGGAGCTGAAACTGATAAGAAATAAATGCCCAGCACTGAGATGCATTCTCGACTGCACAGAGATATTTATAGAACGACCACGGCATCTACAGTTGCAGGCTTTGACATGGTCATGTATGATGCAGCATAAGCAAGAGCAGCGACATTGTCTTTTCGTCCCGTCTTTTTTAACCCCCTGTCCACTAAGAAATGCTTCAAAGCTTTGATGTTCCATCGCAGAAAATCATCTAGTGTCATATCATTATAATTTGGGTCAGCCATAACCAATATAAGATCCAAAGACAATGAAAAATCAGACCGAAAATGGTATTTTTACAAAGTTCCGCCTAATACCTACACACAGTTTATACAGCGCTGCGTTCGCAATCACTGGCAACGCTCTTTGTTTATCCCGAATGACCTTTGACATATCCCATGATTCATTGCATGCGTGATATACCGAACTCACTTATTATGCCAAAAGTTTGAAATGTGGTCAGTTACTTGCCTGTTTCAGGAGATGCGATGCAGAATTATGGGCCTGTCGCATTTCTTTATTTGTGGCTAAATTAAGTCCTAAACTATGTAGTTTTGTTTATTGTTCAGCTTATTTTATTGGAAAAATAATAATTTTCTGTATGACTTCATTCTTTAAAGATGAACATTTTGCCCATTTCTGACCCACGGTACCTGGGTGTGTTGAAGATAATTTACCTGCAGTTTCTGTGCAACTTCAGAATCTAGAGCTTGGCTCACATTATGAACTTGCACTTCCTCAATGCTTCCTTCAGAATTCATAAGCACACTGATCATTGCTGTTGTTTCTGGAGACTCTGGTACTGCTGTAGAAACCAACTCTTCTATCTGTTTATTTACTGTAAGATAACAAAGATTAGCTGTAGAAAACAAATGCAAGTATTACTTCACACAAACCTACAGCCACTATTTTTATAACTACAAAGCCCAGCCCACTATTTTGCCTGGGGAATACATGACCACTGGCTGCCAACCCATCAGCAATTGACCCATCCATTATTACAAAGAAAGCAGGTTTTTTAATAATTAAAAATAATAATTTTGGTATATGTGCTGTCTTATTAATGAACAATGAATCTAACATTTGAATAGGGGTGTAGTTAACTTAACTGCAATTTTCATATTTGTAATTATTACTTCATTCAACTGCTAAGTGGTTATCCACCAGCTGCCACTAAGTACACATTGACAATCAATTTATTTCCTTTCCTCCTTGACTTTGTTTCAGGGGAATTTGGCATAATGGATGCATCACAAGTCAAATAATCCAGAGGCGTGGGATCAGGTTCACTATGGCACATGGGGAATTTAAATCAGGCAGTTAAAAAACTTTTGGACAAAAAAGGTCCAATCAGCAATGAAACTGTGACTTTTGTAAACTCATTGATTTCAATAATGTCCTTAAGGGAAAGAAATCTGTCACCCGCACTCAGGTTGCCCTATACGTAATTCTTGATTCACACCAACTGTTGAGTCTTAACAGCCCACTTGAACGGTTTAACAACAAGCAACGGTTCGTAACTACCATCTTAAGGGTAATTACAAATAGAAATGTGGGGCTTGCTAATACTGCTGTATCCATCCCATGAGCATATTTAAAAATAGAACCTGTTTATCATTGGAAGACAGAAAAGGACATGGCAGAGGGAGTCCATTAACATTCTACACACCCATTTCATTATTCAATAACACCAGGCTGATTTCTATCTAACCTCCATCTACACGCCTTGCTTGTGTAATCCTGATTACTCTCCTGAAAAAAATATAAATCTCAATTTTCAATTGGCCTAATCCTATTACTGCACCCCAGTAATGATAGCCTTGGGAGGGAAGATAATTCCTGATATTATTCCCAAATGGTCTCCAATTTACTATGCCCCCTGTTCTGGATTTCCACTCAACAACTGATATGGAATCTATCCTTCTTTTCTCATTAATTGCCTGTTATGCAACCCGTCCTTCTGAATCAACTCCTTGGGTCCCAACACCATGACTCCATAGTGCAGCAGGCAGCAACTTGCCACAGGTTGTAGAGTTGCAGGCTCAGAGCTACAGCAACTCGGGTTCAATCCTAACATTTGGTGCTTCTGTATGGAGTTTGCATATTCTCTCTGTGCCCTAGGATACACCGGTTCCCTCACACATACCATAGATGTGCAGTCGGTACGTTAATTGGCCACCATAAGTTGCTCCTGTTACTTGAGTAATAGAATGTTGGGGGAGCTGATAGAATGCAGGAGAAAATAAAATGAATTAGGGTAGGATTAATGTAAAATTGAATGATTGAAATTTGACCTGGTGGTTCCATGTAGTATATATGATCTCTAATGCCAAATTTTCCTTATTGGCAGGTCTAACCAATATTTAAATCCTGCTGTAAAAAAATACTTTCATCCCTTCGGTTCCAATCCCCTTAAGATAAATGCTAACATTCTAATGCCCTCAGCTGGAAACTAATTTGAGCCTGCATGATTCACTGGTCTGAATCACTAAATCTTTCCTTAACCCATTTTATAAACAGTCTTTATCCAATGTGGTGACTGTGGCCGAATTTTTCAATGGATAATATGTCATATAATGCATTTGATATGTGCCATACCTTCTTCAGTTTCAGATTTATTCGCTGATTCATCGTGGCTGGTTGTCGAAATCAATTTCATCTGCTGGAACTTCACTTTCTCTGTACAAGGAGTGATGGCTTTCAGATGGCGAGTGAGGGCTCCAGATTCCCGAAAACTCATCCCACACATCCTGCACTTATACGGCCGCTCATCTGTGAAACAACATTACAGCTGCTTAAACCTCCAGCAAAAATTTCAGCAATCCTTCCAAAGCATGCTAATATGCTGGACATTCACTCTCCTTCTCAAGAGTTCAATGGTTAAATCATGCAATATTATTTCACCTATGATTGCACTAACACAAGCTATCAAACTAACAAAACTAAAACAAGCTCGGCTTTACAAAACTCAGCCTATTCATGCAGTAAATTGCATAATGCAATAAAGTCACTCTTATTGATTACATATTGATTACTTGGTCAGAGGTGATGATATAGAGACTTGAGGCAAGTGAGAAACATGAGGGAAAATGGGGCATGCAGCAAAGTTGTAAATCTTTTCAGAAGTTAATGAGCACCACAGTGCTATTAAACTGTATTAATATTAGTAAAGGTGCAATTAGCATTGGGGCACCTGTTTAATTCACCACGGCTGCAGTAGGAGCTCAGTCAAGCTCAGGGGAAAAAAATTCAGTCACATCCAACATACTGAAAGTTTCAAATAGCTGATAATGGTACAAAGGAAAAAGAACAGGCTGCTCCTTGCTTAATGAAATGCAAAATGTGTAAGAGCCAGAACATTCACCTCAGATGTGTTTCTCACCTGTGTGTCGTCGATTGTGTCTAACTAAAGATCCCTTGGTTCTGAAAGCCATCCCGCATATCTTGCATTTGAAAGGCTTCTTGTCACTATGGGTAACCATGTGTGCCTTTAGGATGACAGCCTGCAAGTACAGCATCAGATACTCTGAAAGGCTCAAGGCTGGTGGATCAGTTACACACACATAACACACTCCAGCCTGAACTTCTGAACTGATATTAGACACAGCAGAAATTAAATCCCATTAACTATACTAATGTTGCAAATCCACAGGGTTGTTAATTAAAACTGTAATAGAGCCCTTTAACTGAGTCTGTGTCCAGAACCTTTCCACCCCACCCCCACTTTTCAAAGCATCTGTTTGCTAAATACTTTCAGGACAGATTCCTGGCTGCATGGTTTAGCAGTTCTCTCATGTGTTGTAAATAGAGAATGTTTGTCTACTTTGTGCTTAAAAACATTTCAATTGATTATTTTTTAAACTAACTCTCTATAACAAAATACTCCACTTTACATTTTATTAATGATTGTAGTTTTATTACCATTTAGTTTGCAATTGCCATCACTCTCAAAGTCTTGGGGATCAAACTGACCGTTTTGAAGGTCTTTTCACAGACTTGACACATGAATCGTCCTTCGTCAGTCAGAAGCATCTCATATCTCTTCTTTTCAGCCTCTTCCTCTGAGTTCTTCTGACCATCAGCTTCTTCATTGGTGAGCTGTTCACTCTGCTGCAGCTGAGTGTATTCACAGAATTGCTCATCTGAGATCTGACATTCCTTGGTACTCCCATCATCTGGAATCACAATCACAACTTAGATGGTAAAATGCACCATTGCACTGACCTGAGATGGCACAGCCACACATCCTGAGACAGGCACAGTACTGCACTGACTTGACAAGGATGCAGTTGCCAGCCCTGAGAAAGCCAGATAGATGTGATTTGTTAGTTACTGGTGAGAATTCTCTAGGATGGGATTTACTCACATTTGGACGAAAAAGCACCAACTAGGGACAATCAACTGGGCTTTGCTCACAGCAGGTCATGCCTTATTAATTTGATTCCAGTTTTGATGATGAGGTGACAAAAGTGATTTATGAGCGTAGGGTAGTGGATGTTGTCTATATGGATCCTTGTAAGAAGGCATTTGATAAAGTCCTTCGAGATAGGCTGATTCAGAAAATTAAGATTCATGAAATCCACAGTGGTCATTAGGATTCAGAACTGACTTACTAAGAACACAATGGAATGGTGTTATTCTGGCTGGCAGTCTGTAACCAGTGGAGTTCCTCAGAGATCTATGCTGGGACCTCTGCTGTGTGAGATATGGTGCCCTCCATAATATTTGGAACAAAGACCCATCATTTATTTGTTTGCCTCTGTACTCCACAATTTGAGATTTGTAATTGAAAAAAATCACATTGTCAGCACATTGTCAGATTTTATTAAAGCGAATTTTTATACATTTTGGTTTCATCATGTAGAAATTACAGCTGTGTTTACACATATTCCCCCCCCATTTCAGGGCACGGTAATATTTGGGACTCATGGCTTCACAGGCATTTGTAATTGCTCAGGTGTTTAATTGCCTCCTTAATGCAGGAATAAGAGAGCTCTCAGCACCTAGTCTTTCCATCACCTTTGGAAACTTTTATTGCTGTTTATCAACATGAGGCCCAAAGTTGTGCCAATGAAAGTCAAAGAAGCCATTATGAGACTGGGAAACAAGAATAAAACTATTGGAGACATCAGCCAAACCTTAGGCTTACCAAAATCAACTGTTTGGTACATCGTTAAGAAGAAAGAGAGCACTGGTGAGCTTACTAATCGCAAAGGGACTGACAGCCCAAGGAAGACCTCCACAGTTGATGACAAAAGAATTCTCTCTATAATAAAGAAAAATCTTTTTCTTCGGGTGGAAATGTCAAAGAGGACATAGCTTTAAAGTGAGAGGGGCAAAGATTATAGGAGATGTGCAAGGCAAGTATTTTTTAATAAACACAGATAGTGGTGGGTGCCTGGAACATAATGCCAGGGTTGGTGGTTGAAGCAAATACAATTGAGGCATTCAAGAGGTTTTTGGACAGGCATATAGATATGCAGAGAATGGAGGGATAAGGATTACGTGCAAGCAGAGACTAGTCTAACTTGGCATCATGTTTAAGAAGGAACTGCAGATGCTGGAAAATCGAAGGTAGACAAAAATGCTGGAGAAACTTAGCGGGTGAGGCAGCATCTATGGAGCGAAGGAAACAGGCAACGTTTGGGGTCTGAAGAAGGGTCTCGACCCAAAACATTGCCTATTTCCTTCGCTCCATAAATGCTGCCTCACCCATTGAGTTTCTGCAGCATTTTTGTCTAACTTGGCATTATGTTCGGCGAAGATATTGTGGGCCAAAAGGCCAGTTCCTGTACTGTACTTCATTATGTTCTAATTAGCCAATCCATTAAAAATAGGAATGCTTATGCAGCACTCTTCTCAGTGGATTTTAAAAGATTAAGGGGACCCTGTGCTGGGAGTTTCACTGTAGCTGAACGCATGTCAAACTGCAGAGACACAAGAGACTGCAGATGTTAGAATCTGGAGGAGTGCTTCAAGTAGCATGTGGAATGGCATCTGGAGTTGGCTTTTCAAGTTTCTGATGCAAAAGACCATTCCTTTAATGTTGCTTGATCCGCTGAGATTTTTCCAGCATTTTGTTTTCTGCACACCATACCTCATTTGGGAGTGTCTGATGCAGGCAATAATGCCCAGGAAGATAAGTGGTTTTAATTTCAAAGCAGCATCTCTCCACTTGACAAGGAGACTGTAAAATAAATATTAAGCTTTTTTCCAATGCTGCCTTACCCGAGTGTGATTTGCTGTTTGCGTCGGGTTGTGGTTGGGAAGCCACAACCAACTGTGAAAGAGTGATTCCCGAGTCCAAGGATACGGATTCCTGAAAGCATAGAGGAGAGGATGAAAATCACAAGACTCCAAGCTGGCAAAATCTGTGGCAGTTACACAAATGATTTATGTTTGGAAGTTACAGCTGGAAAGGAGGATAACATACTGTGTCCTCCATAAGGTTTGGGACAAAGACCCATCATTTATTTGTTTGCTTCTGTACTCCACAATTTGAGATTTGTAATTGAAAAAAATCACATGTGGTTAAAATGCACATGGTCAGATTTTATAAAGGTCATTTTTATACATTTTGGTTTCACCATGTAGAAATTACAGCAGTCTTTATATACAGTCCCCCCATTTCAGGGCACCATAATGTTTGGGACACAGCAATGTCACGTAGATGAAAGTAGATATGTTTAGTACTTTGTTGCATATCCTTTGCATGCAATGTCTGCTTGAAGTCTGCGATTTATGGACACCACCAGTTGCTGGGTTCCTTCTCCGGTGGTGCTCTGCCAGGCCTGTATTACAGCTATCTTTAGCTTATGTTTGTTTTGGGGGCTAGTACCCTTCAGTTTTCTCTTCAGCTTATAAAGGACATGCTCAATTAGGTACAGATCAGGTGATTGAATGGCCACTCAAGAATTGACCATTTTTTTGCTTTGAAAAACTCCTTTGATGCTTTAGCAGTATGTTTGGGATTATTGCCTTGCTGTAGAATGAACCACTGGCCAATGAGTTGTGAGGCATTTGTTCGAACGAGCAGATAGGATGTGTCTATACAATTCAGAATTAATTATGCTGCTACCAACAGTAGTTGGTAGTATCATAACAGAAATGTGGTCTTCTTGGCAAACTGTAACCCGGCCATCCTATTTTTGTGGCTAACCAGCGGTTTACATCTTGCAGTGTAGCCTCTATGTCTGTTCATGAAGTCTTCCATGGACAGTAACAAATCCGCACCTGACTCCTGAAGAGTGTTTCTGATCTGTCAGACAGGTGTTTGGGGATTGTTCTTTATTATAGAGAGAATTCTTCTGTCATCAACAGTGGAGGTCTTCCTTGGGCTGCCAATCCCTTTGCGATTAGTAAGCTCAGCAGTGCTCTCTTTCTCTTAATGATGTTCCAAACAGATGATTTTGGTAAGCCTAAGGTTTGGCTGAAGTAACAGTTTTATTCTTGTTTCTCAGTCTCATAATGGCTTCTTTGACTTTCATTGGTCCTCATGTTGATAAACAGCAATAAAAGTTTCCAAAGGTGATGGAAAGACTGGAGGAAAGATTGGGTGCTGTGCTAAGTCTTTAAGGAGGCAATTAAACACACCTGATCAATTACAAACCCCAGTGAAGCCATGTGTCCCAAACATTATGGTACCCTGAAATGGGGGGACTATGTACGAACACAGCTGTAATTTCTACATGGTAAAACCAAAATGTATAAAAATGGCCTTTAATAAAATCTGACAATGTGCACTTTAACCACGTGTGAATTTTTTCTACTACAAATCTCAAATTGTGGAGTACAGTGGCAAATAAATAAATTATGGGTCTTTGTCCCAAAAAGTATGGAGGGCACTGTAAATTCTGAACATGATGTCTATCACCTGGTAATTCCTTTCCCTGGGATCCAAGGAAGAAGACTAAGCAACAAACCCAGCCAAAGTTAGGCAATAAATCTATTTGTTTTTATTATTTGCATTCATGGAGTTAACAGAAAGAGGGGTTGGGGAATGGAGAGAGAGGGGGATGGGGAAGAGAGGAGGGGGGAGGGCGGAAGAGGGAAGACACTTCTGGGACCAGGTGACAGGAGAGCAAAGGATTTGATTAGGGTGGTGGGCACATAGCTGCAAGTTGGAATGAGCGGATGGGGAGTTAAAAATGAGATGGATAGATGGTGAAGGATTGACAAACAAGCAGGAATAAGCAAATTAAATCGTAATTTGCAAATGATTAGATGACCTCAGATCACATTCATAAGACTGTTCCAACTATGATGCAAGTCAATGAATGCTGATGGGCAGGACTCAGGAAGAGAAGTCATAAGTAAAAGGATTTTTTTTTTTTTAAGTCAGCAGAACAACAAAATGCCAAGTACAGGGAGAAATTCTATCGAAGGCACCAACACACAGGACAAATAACAGCTACCTCAAAGACTGCCTGGTTGACAAGGAGATGCTCAGGACCACCTGTGGATAGAGCCTGGATCCGCTGGCATGCTTTCTGCAATTTGTGAGTAATGAACCCCTCCAGGCTGCAAAATTCTGCCTGACATCGACCACATTTATGAACATCATGTTCTTCTATAAGAAAGATCACAAAGTTAACACATCTAGAAGGAGCCATGCAATATTAATCAAATGAAACCAATGTTTTTGATAAGCAAAAAGGAATAAATGAAGAAAAACAGCATTCCAACTGAATGCTGGAATGGGTAAATAGCCTACTCGGCTGCCGGTGATTCGTGGTGTATGGCGTTGGGTCCGCTACTTTTCATTGTTGTACATTAATGATTTGGATGATAGAATTGATGGTTTGGTGACCAAGTTTGCAGATGATAGGGGACATGTAGTGCAGAGGAAGCAGGGAACCTATAGAAGGACTTGGATACTTTGGGAGAGTGGGCAAAGAAATGGCAGATTAAATACAGTGTAGCAAAGTGTGTGGTCATGCACTTTGATAGTAGGAATAAAGCAGGGGTTCCCAACCTGTTTTGTCCCGTTTACCCCTGGCAGCTTTAATAGCACATAACAATGTTATTTCACTTATTTATGAACGACAAATGATGAACAGATACCGATATACCAGAACCAAGCCAGGGCTCGAAATTAGCGGTTGCCCGGGTGCCAATGACCACTCAAAGTGCCGCCGGGCAACCTAAACGCCGTGTTATTTTGCCCGGCTTGGCACGCAAATACTGGTTATACCGAAAGACACAAAAAACTGGAGTAACTCAGCGAGTCAGGCAGCATCTCTGGCGAATAGGAACGTGACGTTTCTTGTCGGCGGCGGCTGTATTGCGAGGCAAAGATACTAGGTGCGCGGTGACGAAGGGTCGGAGCGAATGACGGGCCCCGCAGCGCGGCAACCGAGGCAGGGAGGAGGGAGGCCTCCGCCGCCTCCTCCTCCCTCACCCCGCCCGGCGGAAGGAGGCCTTCCTCTCCCTCCCTCCCTCCTCCCGGCCTCGGCGTGCGAGAGGGGTTGTTTGTGGATTTGCAGCAGTATCTTTTGATCTGCAGGCAGCGGCCGCTATCGCCCTGATAATGGCTGCTGCCTGCAAACCCGCTAACGACGCTTTCAAAACAACCCCTCGCTCGCCGAGGCCGGGAGGAAGGAGAGGGAGGTCTCCTTCCGCCGGGCGGGGTGCAGGTGGAGGAGGCGGTGGAGCCACTGTCACAGCCGCTGAAGCAGCTGCACCAAAGATCCTATAGCTATAGGATCTTTGAGCTGCACCGTAGCAAGGAGACCCAACCGCCTCCCCCATTGGCTGCGGCACTTTGGCATTGGAGAGGGACAGCCAAGGCAGCGGGCAATGTTGTCTGATGAGCGCTGACCTTCCTTCCTCCCCACCTCCTCTGCCCCCCTCCCCCTCTCTCTCTTGTACGCCCCCCTCCATCCCTCTTATCCTGGGACCCCTCCTCTCCATCCCGCACTGATCCCCATTCCCTCCTCAGACATCCCCTGTGCTCCCCTCCCAATCTATTCATCACCCTACCCACCTCGCATTGATTCTCCTGCCACCACCCCCCCCCCCCCCCCATCCACCCTACACTGGTCCCCCAATTCATTCTGTACTGACCCTTCCCATCCATCCTGCACTTCTCCCCCCATTCATACTGCACTGAACATCCCATTCATCCCGTACTGACCCACCCTCCATTTACCCTGCACCAATCCCCCCCATCCATCCTGTAGTGATCTGCCCATTCATCTTTTACTGATCCCCTATTCATCCTATACTGATCCCCCCCCCAATTCATCCTGTAGTTATTCTCCATTCATCCTGCACAGACCCTCCGATCCACACGGCCCTGACCCCCCCATTCATCCTGTACTGATCCCCCCCCCCATTCATCCTGTGCTGATCCCCCCCATCCATCTTGTACTAATCCCCCCATTCAAGAAGATTGGGGGGTACAGTCTGAAGAAGGGTCTCGACCCAAAACGTTGCCTATTTCCTTAGCTCCATAGATGCTGCCTCACCCACTGAATTTCTCCAGCATTTTTCTCTACCCCCATTCATCCTGTACTGATCTCCCCCCACTCATCCTGTTCTGATCCCCCCCCCACCATTTAACACCATTGACATCCCCCGTGCTCTCCCCTCACAATTTTACATACTCCAACCAACACGTACTAATTCACCTGCCTCAATCCATCCACTCTGCACTGATTGCCTTCTCAACCCCCCCCCCCCCACCATCTATCCACCCCGCAATTATTTAAACACCCCCTGACCCTATTGTGCTTCATGGTCTTCAGAGCGAACATTGACTATGTTTGATATGTTTGATAACAGAATGCAATCAAATGTGTTTTAATTCCCAATGTTATTATTTGTTTTGTCACCTTTAAACATATTACCAAAAGAACATTTGCTGCAGTTATGTCCTTTGGCCGTCTCTTGTCAGTTAGTGTAATGTTTAACCTGTCAGATGGGTATAGTCAGTTTTAACAGCTATTATCATAAAATGCCTATAGAAATGTCCTTGCAACCTGTATATTTTGTTATGAATAAATTATGTGGAAAGCGAGAGTGTTTCTGTGCCAATAGCAATAACGACCCATGCTATGGCCACGTCATGCTAATTTTCGGTCCTTCACAGAAAACATGCTTGCATCAATCTGTAGTGTGCATGGTTACGCATATAGGTTACTACGGTCCAGGATTTATTGACACAGGTTGATCATATGCTGAATAATCCAACCAAATTTTTGTTTGGAAGTGGAAAGAACTAATAGAAATTGCATTCATTGCAAAGTGTAAAAAGAGTTGAGATATTGTATTATAATTTTGCTGCATGTCATTGTGGTATATATCATGTCTTGATTGGTGAATATGTTTAGTTTGTGAGTTATTTGAAGCAGAAATAATATGTGAATGTAGACAAAAGTGTTGGAGAAGCTCAGCGGATGCGGCAGCATCTATGGAACAAAGGAAATAGGCAACGTTTCGGGCTGAAACCCTTCTTCAGACTGATGGGTTTCGGCCTGAAACGTTGCCTATTTCCTTCGATCCATAGATGCTGCTGCACCCGCTGAGTTTCTCCAGCACTTTTGTCTACCTTCGATTTTCCAGCATCTGCAGTTCCTTCTTGAACAGAATATGTGAATGCTTCATTCAGCATAATTCCGACTGGTAACTGTGCACTTCGTCCGAGCACATTATCGCACGTGTCATGCAAGCCATCTTAAATGACCACCTAAATTGTCATTTGGCAACCTAAAAAGCTGTCAAGGTTGCCCGGCTGGCAACAGGGAAAAAAAGTTTAGTGACAGCCAATGAGAAAAAATATGGACAAATCCAGAATCAACAAATATACCCGCTGGGGAGGCAAAATTTACCTGGGGGTAAATTTACCTCAGCTTGGGAACCTTTAGAATAAAGGCATATACTATTTTCTAAATGGGGAGATTCAGAAATTGGAGGTGCAAAGGGACTTGGGAGTGCTGGTGCAGGATTCCCAAAAGGTTAATTTGGAGGTTGAATCTGTTGTAAGTAAGGAGGACTAGAACATTAAAGTGTGGATGCTGAGGCTTTTTAGGGTATTGGTCACACCACATTTGGAATATTGTGAGCATAGGGATGAGCTGGCATTGAGAGGGGTCCAGAGGAGGTATACGAGAATTATCTCGGGCACAATTGGGTTAACATATGATACATCTTTGACGTATCTGGGCCATCTTATCTTTTTTACACAGAAAGTTGTGAGTCTGTAGAATTCTCTGCCTCAGAGGGCAGTAGAAGCCGGTTCTCTGGATACTTTCAAGAGAGAGCTAGATAGGGCTCTTAAAGATGGAGTCAGGGGATATGGGGAGAAGGCAGGAACGGGGTACTGATTGGGTATGATCAGCCATGATCACGTTGAATTGCGGTGATGGCTAAAGAGCCGAATGGCCTACTCCTGCAACTCTTGTCTATTGCCTTGCTCACACTGGAGTTTAAAAAGATGAAGGGGATGTCATTGAAACTTACCAAATAATGAAAGGCCTAGATAGAGTGAATGTGGAGAGGATGTTTCTACTAATGGAAGAGGGTCTAGAACCAAAGGAGGGAGCCTCAGAATATAGGGCATACCTCTAGAAAAGAGATGAGGAGGAATTTCTTTAGCCAGACCATGGTGAATCTGTAGAATTCATTGTCACAGATGGCTGCAGAGGCCAACTCTTTGGGTATTTTTAAAGCAGAGATTGATAGTTCTTGATTAGCAAGGTTGTCTATGAATATACGGAGAAGGATGGGGTTGAGAGGGAAAGATAGATCAGCCATGATTAAATGACATAGCAGACTCAATAGGTCGAATTGCCTAATTTTGCTCCTATGTCTTATGAACTCTGCTCTCATCGCATGAGAGGACAGAGGCCCAGGAGTCGTTGGTGAGGGAGGAGCGACGTCCAAGCGGTGAATGTAAAAACCCAGCGTGGGGCTTTGTTTTTACAGATGCCCAGGAGCCGTTGGTGAGGGAGGATCGACGTCTGAGCGGTAAGGGAAATCCGTAATGTTCCATTCAATTAACTGGGCTTGAGGAAGCCGCTGATTGGTGAACTTGAGTACGCAGCTGATTGGCAGTCAGATTCCAGCATTTTGTAGTGTACTGTACTTTGTATTTTGTATTGTATATTGTATTTTGTGTTGTATCTAGAGCAAGGGAAGTATGAGTGCCAGGGCAGCTTACTGTTCTGGATGTCAGATGTGGGAGGTCATGGAGTCGGGTAGCCCTCCAGGCGTCCACACCTGCACCAGGTGCGTCGAGTGTGTTAGGAACCTGGAGCAGCAGCTCGATGACTTCCGTCTGGTCAGGGAGAGTGAGGAGGTCATAGAGAGGAGTTACAAGGAGGTAGTCTCTCCAAAACCACATGAGGCAGACACGTGGGTCACGGTTAGGAAAGGCAAGGGGCAGAGGAGGGCGCTAGAGAGTCCACCAGTGGCTGTGCACCTTGGAAATACGTACTCCTGTTTGAGTGCTGTTGAGGGGACAGCCTACCTGGGGGTGGCAACAGCGACCTGGCCTGCGGTACAGACACCGGCCCTGTTGCTCAGAAGGGTAAGGAAAAGAAGAGGAGGGCATTAATAATAGGGGACTCTATAGTTAGGGGGTCAGATTAGAGATTCTGTGGATACAGTCCGGAGACCCGGATAGTAGGGTCCGGGATGTGTCTGAACGTGTCCAAGATATCCTGAAAAGGGAGGGAGAGGAGCCTGAGGTCGTGGTACATATTGGTACCAATGAGATAGGTAAAAAAAGGGAAGAGATCCTGAAAGGAGAATTTAGGGAGTTAGGAAGAGAGTTAAGGAAAAGAACCACAAAGATAACAATCTCAGGATTACTTCCTGTGCCACTCGACAGTGAGAGTAGGAATGGAGCAAGGTGGAGGATAAATGCCTGGCTGAAGGACTGGTGCAGAGGGCAGGGATTCAAGTTTCTGGATCAATGGAACCTCTTTTGGGGAAGGAGTAACCTGTATAAAAAGGACGGGTTGCATTTGAACCCGAGGGGGACCAGTATCCTGGAAGGGAAATTTGCAAAGGCTACCGGGGGGACTTTAAACTAGAACGGTTGGGGTGGAGGGACTCAAATAGAAAAAGCCAGTAGACGGGGTCTGAGGCAGGAGGCAGAGAAGGGAAGCACTCAGACCCAACATGTAGGGGGGAAAAGAAGAAAAAAATAATAAACAGAAAATAAGAGGTGGTGGGTTTCCAGGGCAAAGATCAAAAGAGGCCACTTGTCAACATAATTGCATAAGGAGTAAGAATGTTGTAAAAACAAGCCTGAAGGCTTTGTGTCTCAATGCAAGGAGCATTCGTAATAAGGTGAACGAGTTCAATGTGCAGATAGCTATTAATGACTAGTCTATAGTTGGGATCACAGAGACGTGGCTCCAGGGGGACCAAGGCTGGGAGCTGAACATCCAGGGATATTCAATATTCAGGAGGGATAGACAGAAAGGAAAGGGAGGTGGGGTAGCGTTGCTGGTGAGAGAGATTAATGCAATAGAAAAGAAGGACATTAGCTTGTAGGATGTGGAATCGATATGGGTAGAGTTGCGAAACTCTAAGGGGCAGAAAACGCTAGTGGGAGTTATGTACAGGCCACCTAACAGTAGTAGTGGAGTTGGGGATGGCATCAAACAGGAAATTAGAAATGCGTGCAACAAGGGTAAAACAGTTATAATGGGTGACTTCAATCTACAATAGATTGGGTGAATCAAATGGGCAGGGGTGCTGAGGAAGAGGATTTCTTGGAATGTATGCGGGATAGTTTTCTAAATCAACGTGTAGAGGAACCAACGAGAGAGAAGGCTATTCTAGACTGGGTATTGAGTAATGAGGAAGGGTTAGTTAGCAGTCTTGTTGTGAGTGACCCCTTGGGCAAGAGTGACCATAATATGGTTGAGTTCTTCATTAGGATGGAGACTGACATAATTAAGTCAGAAACAAGGGTTCTGAACTTAAACAAAGGTAACTTTGAAGGTATGAGACGTGAAATGGCCAAGATAGACTGGCAAGTGATTCTTAAAGGGTTGACAATGGATGTGCAATGGAAGGTATTTAAAGACTGCATGGATGAACCACAACAATTGTTCATCCCAGTTTGGCAAAAGAATACATCAGGGAAGGTAGTGCATCCATCGATAACAAGGGAAATCAGGGATAGTATAAAAACAAAAGATGAAGCATACAAATTAGCCAGAAAAAGCAGCCAACCAGAGGGTTGGGAGAAATTCAGAGTCCAGCAGGAGGACAAAGGGCTTAATTAGAAAAGGGAAAATAGATTATGAAAGAAAACTGGCAGGGAACATAAAAGCTGACTGCAAAAGTTTTTATAGATATGTGAAGAGAAAGAGATTAGTTAAAACAAATGTAGGTCCCTTGCAGTCAGAAACAGGTGAATTGATCATGGGAAACAAGGACATGGCAGACCAATTGAATAACTACTTTGGTTCTGCATTCACTAAGGAAAACATAGATAATCTGCCGGAAATAGCAGTGGACTGGGGGTCAAATAAGGGGGAGGAACTGAGTGAAATCCAGGTTAGCCGGGAAGTGGTGTGGGGTAAATTGAATGGATTAAAGGGCTGATAAATCCCCAGGGCCAGATAGTCTGCATCCCAGAGTACTCAAGGAATTAGCCACAGAAATAGTGGATGCATTAATGATAATTTTTCAAAACTCTTTAGATTCTGGAGTAGTTCCTGAGGATTGGAGGGTAGCTAATGTAACCCCACTTTTTAAAAAAGGAGGGAGAGAGAAAACGGGGAATTACAAACCAGTTAGTCTAACATCAGTAGTGGGGAAACTGGATAGACTTGGCTTGTACTCGCTGGAATTTAGAAGACTGAGGGGGGGGGGGATCTTATAGAAACTTGCAAAATTCTTAAGGGATTGAATGGGCTAGATGCAGGAAGATTGTTCCCAATGTTGGGGAGGCCCAGAACAAGGGGTCACAGTCTAAGGATAAGGGGGAATTCCTTTAGGACCGAGATGAGGAAAACATTTTTCACACAGAGAGTGGTGAGTCTCTGGAATTCTCTGCCGTATAAGGTAGTTGAGGCCACTTCATTGGCTATATTTAAGAGGGAGCTAGATGTGGCCCTTGTGGCTAAAGGGATCAGGGGGTATGGAGAGAAGGCAGGTACAGGATACTGAGTTGGATGATCAGCCATGATCATATTGAATGGCGGTGCAGGCTCGAAGGGCCGAATGGCCTACTCCTGCACCTATTTTCTATGTTTCTATGATTACATGAAGACAGTAAAATAATCGTTGCTCCTAGGGAATGATCAGCCATGATCACATTGAATTGCGGTGCTGGCTCGAATTTTAGAGGGGGATGGGGAAGAAAGCAAGTGTGATAGAGATAAAATGAGAAACCAATTAGGTACTGTCCCTCCAAAAATCATAGATGCTGGAAAAAATTGAATCATGAGAGAATTTGTCAGGTATAGGCAGCTGGGATCAATTGAAGCCCTTAAGAAGTAAAAAGGATAGCAACGTACACTGAAGAAGGAAATCAGGAGGCAAGAAAGGAGACACGAAATATCTTTCTTAAACGCCATGTTCATATCTGCTTCCACCACCAACCCAGGCAGCATGTTCCAAGCACCCATCACTCTGTAAAAAAAACTTGCTCTACACATCTTTAAACTTCCCCCTCATGCTTTAAAACTATGCCCTCTAGTCTGTCATTTCCATCCTTGGAAAACGTTTCCGACTATTTTCTCCTATCTCGCCTCACAAAATTTATCAGGTCTCCCCTCAACCGCTGATACTGTAGTAGAGTAAATAATTCAAGTTTGGGCTACTTCTCGTTTTAACTAATACTCTCTAATCCAAGAGTCAAGAGAGTTTTTATTGTCATGTGTCCCAGAGAGGACAACAAAATTCTTGCTTGCTGCAGAACGACAGAATATGTAATCATAATACAGAACAGGAGATAAACGTTCAGTGTGTCTATATACCATATCAATCAATCAGATTTATTCATCACATACACAATAAAGTGCAGAGAAATGAATTTTGCCAGCAGCGGTACAATCAAAAAAATAACACAAACAAATATAGACCATATATATACATCATAAATAAACATATAAAGTGCAATGGCAGACGGGTGCAGCAGCATCTCTGGAGAGAAGGGAATAGGCAATGTTTCGGGCTGAAACCCTTCTTCAGATTAACGTGCAGGTTGGGGGGGGGGGGGGGGGGGGGGAGAAGAAAGGAAGAGGAGGAGCCAAACGGCTGAGTGAGAGCTAAGAAGGGGAGGAGACAGTTGGGACTACCTGAAATTAGAGAAGTCAATGTTCATACCGCTGGGGTACAAACTGCCCAAGGGAAATATGAGGTGCTGCTCCTCCAATTTCCGGTGGTCCTCACTCTGGCCGTGGAACAGGCAAAGGACAGAAAGGTAGGATTCGGAATGGGAGGGGAAGTTGAAGTACTGAGCATTTCCTGCGGTTGCAAGGGAAAGGGCCCGAAGAGGGGGTGGTTTGGGTGGGAAAGGACAAATTGATCAGGAAGTTACGGAGGGAGCGGTCTCTGTGGAAAGCAGACAGGGGAGGAGATGGGAAGATGTTGCAAGTGGTGGGGTCATGTTGGAGGTGGCGAAAATGACGGAGGATTAGTTGTTGCACGTGACGGCTGGTAGGGTGGAAGGTGAGGACTAGAGGGACTCTGCCCTTGTTACGAGAGGAGGGGATGGGGAGAGAGAGCAGTGTCACGGGGTATCGAAGAAACCCTGGTGAGAGCACCATTTATGGTAGGAGAGGGGGAACCCCCGTTCTCTGAAGAATGAGGACATCTCCGATGCCCTGGTGTGGAACACCTCATCCTTGGAGCAGATGTGGCACAGACGGAGGAATTGGGAGTAGGGGATGGAGTCCTTACAGGAAGCAGGGTGGGAAGAAGTGTAGTCCAGATAGCCATGGGAGTCAGTAGGTTTATAGTGGATGTCGGTCAGAAGTCTATAACCTGCGATGGAAATGGTGAGGTCAAGAAATGGTAGGAAAGTGTCGGAAATGGCATTAATGTTTGAGTGCCGGATGGAAGTTAGTGGTGAAATGGATTAAGTTTCAGCCCGAAACGTTGCCTATTTCCTTCGCTCCATAGATGCTGCTGCGCCAGCTGAGTTTCTCCAGCATTTTTGTCTACATTCAATTTTCCAGCATCTGCAGTTCCTTCTTAAAGATGAAGTGCAATAGTTTGTTATTGTTCAGAGTTTATTTGCTGGCGAGTTTAATAGCTTGATGGCTGTGGGGAAGAAGCTGTTCCTGAACCTAAATGTTCCAGATTTCAAGCTCCTGTACCTTCTTCCCGATGGCAATGGAGAGATGAGTGTGTGGCCAGGATGGTGTGGATCTTTGATGATGTTGGCAGCCTTTTTGAGGCAGCGACAGCGAAAGATCCCTTCAATGGTGGGGAGGTCAGAGTCGATGATGGAGTGGGTAGTGGTCACAACTTTCTGAAATCTTTTCCGCTCCTCGACGTTCATATTACTGAACCAAGCCACGATGCAACCAGTCAGTATGCTCTCTACTGTGCACCTGTAGAAGCTCGAGAGAGTCCTCCTTGACTCTCCGTAATCGTCTCTGGAAGTAAAGGTGCTGATGTGCCTTCTTTATGATTGCATCAGTGTGCTGGGACCGGGAAAGATCTTCGGAAATATGCACGCACAGGATACTCCAAATTTTAGTTTGAGACTTTTACAATCCAAGTCATATTTTGGAAAATCTCTTTTGTGCCCTCTCCAAACCTCGATATCCTTCCTTTAATAGAACAACCAGGACTGCACACAATACTCCAAATACAGTCTAACCAGTTTTACAAAACTGCAACATGACTTCCTGACTCTTACACTCAATACACGAGGGCAAGGACACCATATGCTTTCTTTACCACTTTATTTGTGCTGCCACTTTCAGGGACCTATGGGATTGGAAACCAATATCCTTTTATACATCAATGCTGTTAAGGGTCTTGCCATTACCTGTATATTTGTATTCAACCTCCCAAAGTGCAACATCTCACACTTGCTCAGATTAAGCTCCAATTGATTTGAGGCTGGTCTAGAAGTCCAATTATATCCAGGGTGAGCTAGCCAAATGGATACAAAATTGGCTCGACAGAAGGAGTCAGAGGTGGGTAGTGAAAATTTATTTTCAAATTGGAGGTCTGTGACCAGTAGTGTGCTGCAAGGATTAACAGTCCCTCGTTATTTGATCATTTATATTAACAATTTGGATGAGAATGTGGATGGCCTGATTAGTAAGTTTGCGGATGACACCAATAGTGATGGGATAATGTAGTGAAGGTAATTGTGTAAGATTATAAAAAAGACCTAGATCAATGGAGAAAGTTGGCAAAGGAATGGCAGATAAAATTTAACTCCGATAAATGCAAAGTGATGCATTTTGGTCAGTTAAATAGGGGAGGGCATATACAGATGGCAGGTCCCTAGCGAGTGTGGTGAAGGTGCTTCAGTCATGATATTGAGAACAAGAGTTGGGACATCATGTTCCAGCTATATGGGTTGCTGATGAGACCGCACCCGGAGTATTGTGCGCAGTTCTGGTTCCCACATTATAGGAGGAATGTAGTTAATCTAGAGAGGGTGTAGAACAGTATTTCAGTCTGTAAGGTGTTACTTATAAGGAGAGACTGGATAGGCTAGAACTGTTTTCACTGGAGTCAATAAGTCTGAGTGACTTTGCAGATGTTCATAAAATCATGAAGAGCATAGGAACGGTGGTTGTTCAGACTTTTCCCGCTGGAAGGAGAAGTCTTAAACTAGTGTTAGACTAGTTTAATCTCAACTAAAGACTTAAGGTGAGAGGGAAAGGATTTATAGGAGACCTGAGGGGTAAGCTTTTCCAAGAAGGGTGGTGGATATAGATGGCGGCATGGTGGCGCAGCAGTAGAGTTGCTGCCTTACAGCGCTTACAGCACCAGAGACCCGAGTTCGATCCTGACCCCAGGTGCTGTTTGTCCGGAGTCTAACGCAGTCGCTGCCTCAAAAAGGCTGGCAGCATCATCAAGAACCCATACCATCCTGACCATACACTCATCTCCCTGCTACCTTCAGGTGGAAGGTGCAGGAACCCGAGGACTGCAACGACCAGGCTCAGGAATAGCTACTTCCCCACAGCCATCAGGCTATTAAAACGTGGCTCGGTCAAAACTCTGAACATTAATACCCCTTTATCTGTTATTTGCACTTTATCAATTTATATATTCATGTGTGTATTTACGTATATAATGGTATATGGACACACTGATCTGTTTTGTAGTCAATGTCTACTATGTTCTGTTGTGCTAAGCAAAGAAAGAATTTCATTGTCCTGTCAGAGACACATGACAATAAACTCTTTTGACTTTTGACTTGACTTTTTGTACATTCTCCCCATGACCTGCGTGGGTTTGCTCCGAGTTCATCAGTTTCCTCCCACACTCCAAAGACGTACAGGTTTGTAGGTTGATTGGCTTGGTATAAATGTGAATTGTCCCGAGCGTCTGTAGCATTAGTGTGCGGGGATTGCTGGTTGGTGCGGACTCGGTGGGGCGAAGTGCCTGTTTCCGCGCTGAATGTCTAAAACCTAAACTAAACTAATAAACTGCTAGAGGTGATGGTAGAGGCAGATACAATCACAATTAAAGACATTTGGACAAATATAAGAAAGGGAAAAGTCTGAAGAAATCTGGCCAGATGGGACTCATTGAAAAAGTTACCTTGATTTTTGCCTCATTTCCAGGCTGTATAACTCTGATTATAAATTAAGCTACTGAAAGGCAACAAATAATCAAGACTATGTTTACAAAGGTACAACATTTGCAGAGCTACAGAGCTACAAAATAAATTAGAGTCTGATGGTTTTTCAAATATTCTTCAAGAAAATTTATGACAAAAGACCAAAAAATGACAAATTAGATTCTCCACATAAAAGCAATTGAAAGAGATAGGCATTTGTCAGTTGCAATATTGGTGGCTACATCATGTCTACTTAGCACTCGCAAGTGTGGCCAGAGACTGTTAAATCGCTGGGCACCAAAAATGGATCAACAAAAATCTTGAACTGCAAATATACAACAGCAATGCCGTTTAGAATGTATGATGGAGCTAATCATTTTTCATCATGCGTGCTAAAATGGTACACAGAGAGAGAATCTTGAAAGTAAGGTGATAATTTCAAATTGGGGCTTGTTGTTTTAAAATATGATCATAACTGAGAAGGTTACAGAAGATGGATCAATAGGTGCCAGTTGCAGTTTCATGTGAAAATATATGCTTAATTATTTATTGATAGTCAGACTGGTGGAAACAGGCCCTTCGGCACAACCTGGCCACGCTGACCAATATGCCCCATCCACACTAATCACACCTGCCTGTATTTGACCCATATCCCTCTAAACCTACCCTATCCATGTACTTGTCAAAATATTTCTTAACCGTTGTGGTAACACCTGCCTCAATTACCTCCATCAGCTCGTTCTATACATCCACCACCCATTGTATATATTTTTAAAAGGTTGTCCCTCAGGTTCCTATTAAATCTCCCCTCTGACCTTAAACTGTGGGGCAACTGTCCGATGGGTTGGGACGGGCCAGGTCGAGTCCGGCTGTGAGAGGAGTCGTCACTAATAAGGGATATTTTGGCAAATGTTTCCCGAAAGGGGAAGGCGGCTGTAGGCTTTGAGCGGGGTGTCGGCACAGGGCCTAAACATTAGGAAAGGCGGGTGCTAGAAATCTGCAGCCGCCGGTGAGGTGAGTAAGTCCCGCAGGAATTGGCCTCTCCCCACTCGGAGCCCGCCGCAGGGTAAAAGCCATCCCCGGCCTCCAGCCTTACACCTTTGCAGGCCGGGCCGGGCCTGTGGCATCGGCCGGCCTCAAAGCCACGGGGTCGAATTACCTTCCTCCCCGCCGCCGCCGCTCGGGGCCGCTGCTCGTTGCCTGTCTGCCGTATTCTCGGAATTCATCAGGACTTCCTCTCACTTGTCGCAAGGAGCACAAAATGGCGGGTTTACGACCTGCCGCCAAAGGTGGAGCCAGCCGAGGAGCGCAGCACGCCGCCATGCGCCTGCGCGGTGCGGTGTGGGAGATGTAGTTTGCGAACTTCGCTTTGCCCTCCCCCGCCCCCATCCCCCATCTATTTTGTTTTCTAACGCCCGCAAGAGAATAAACTGTACTGAAGCAGAAACAAATAAACGAATATTCCATTACAAGTACATTACATCAAGATAACACTCATTTTGGACTTTGATCCCATTTCAAATTAGAATTAGTAAGATTTTTTTCATCTTAATCAACGAATATTCCATTACAGGTACATTACATCAAGATAACACTCCTTTTGAACTTTGATCCCATTTCAACTTAGAATTAGTAAGATTTTTAAACTCTTAATCAGCAATACCTCCAATTGAAAAATACTGAATGCATTGAGTATATAATTTAAGAACTATGTGTACCTTACGTTATGACGACTGTTACATTGTTTAGGTTTATTATTGCCATGTGCACTGACATACAGTAAAACGCTTTGTTTTGCATACAAACCAATCAGATAATACAATACATAAATACAATCGTCAAACTCAAGTACAATAGATATATCAATGTGAAAGATATAGGAGTACAGAATGTAGTTCTCAGTATTGTGCAGACCATCAGTTCCATAGACAAAGTCAAATGCAGGTAGTGGTGAATCGAACAGTACCCTAGCTTACGACAGGACCATTCAGAAGCTTGATAACTGAAGCTTTGATATCGAAGCTGCTCCTGAGTCTGGAGCCTTCAAGCATCTGTACCTTCTGCCAAATGTGAGCTGGAAAAAGGAGGAATGACCAGGGTGGAACAAGTCTTTGATTATGTTGGCTGCTTTTCCCAGGCTGTGTGAAGTGTAGAAACATAGAAAAATAGGTGCAGGAGTAGGCCAATCGGTCCTTCGAGCCAGCACCGACATTCAACATGATCATGGCTGATCATCAAAAATCAGTACCGCGTTCCTGCTTTTCCCCCCATATCCCTTGATTTCTTTAGCCCTAAGAGCTAAATTTAACTCTCTCGAAAACATCCAGTGAATTGGCCTCCACTGCCTTCTGTGGCAGAAAATTCCACAGATTCACAACTCTCTGGGTGAAAATGTTTTCCTCATTTCAGTCTTAAATGGCCTACCCCTTATTCTTAAACTGTGACCCCTGGTTCTGGACTCCGCCAACACCGGGAACATTTTTTCTATATCTAGCCTGTCCAATCCTTTAAGAATTCTATATGTTTCTATAAGATCCCCTCTCATCCTTATAGATTCCAGTGAATACAAGCCCATTTGACCCATTCTTTCATCATATGTTAGTCCCAACATCCTGGGAATTAACCTGGTGAACCTACACTGCACTCCCACAATAGCAAGAATGTTCTACCTCAAATTAGGAGACCAAAATTGCATACAATACTCCAGGTGCAGTCTCACCAGTGCCCTGTGCAACTGCAGTAGGACCTCCTTGCTCCTAAACTCAAATCCTCTCACAATGATGGCCAACATGCCATTAGCTTTCTTCACTGTAGACAGAGTCAATGGTCGGAAGTCTGGTCTGTGTGATGGACTGGGCGACATCTATAATTTTCTGCAATTTCTTGCGGTCTTGGGCAGACCGTATGCTTTTGCAGAAGTTTGTAAGAACCGTTGTGGGACGAATTACAGATGGCGATGAGTCAGAGTATAGAAGTGAGATCGACCGATTGACCAAATAGTGCCAGCACAACAACCTGGCTCTCAATATCAGTAAAACCAAAGAACTGATTGTGGACTTTGGAAGAGGAAGGATGAGAACCCACAATCCTGTTTATATCATTGGGGCGATCGTGGAGAGAGTCAAAAACTTCAAATTCCTGGACGTGCATATTTCCGAAGATCTTTCCTGGACCCAGCACACTGATGCAATTATAAGGAAAACACATCAGCGCCTCTACTTCCTGAGAAGATTACAGAGATTTGGTATGTCAAATAGGATTCTCTTGAACTTTTACAGGTGCACAGTAGAGAGCATATTGACTGGTTGCATCATTGCCTGGTTCAGCAACTTGAATGTCCGGGAGCGGAAAAGACTCCAAAAAGTTATGAACACTCCTCAGTCCATCACCAGCTCTAACCTCCCCACCATTGAAGGGATTTATCGGAGTCGCTGCCTTAAAAAGGCAGCTAACATCATCAGAGACCCACACCATCCTGGCCTCACACTCATTTGACCATTGATATCGGGAAGAAGGTGCAGGAGCCAGGTTCCGGAACAGCTTCGTCCCTACAGCCATCAGACTATTAAAAACTACAACCTCACATAATGTAAGCTCTGAACTACAATAGACTATTATTATTATTATTATTGCACTATTTTGTTTGTTTTTTGAGTATGTGTATATATATATATACACATGAGTAATTATTCAGGGTAGGCACTGGGCAGTCAGTCGACCTTTAAAAATCAGTTTAAAAAACGCACATGTGCAGAAAATCGTAAAAAAACGCACATACGCAGAAAAATAAATAAATCGTTAAACCGCGCATGCGCAGATCGGTCCTGTAGGCAGTCGACTTAAAAAAAATATTTTTAAAACATGCATGCGCAGATTGGTCTCCTCTCCTGTGGGCATGTGCAGCATCTTGCGCGCAGTCCAATAAAGGTAGGATTTCAGCTGCCTTTATTGCCAGTTGTCAGTGAAGGCTTGAAGTAGCGTCCAAGGCACGTGAATTGACCACAGTTACGCATATTACGCATACTGCGAATTAAAGGCATGGGAGAATTATGCCTATCTAAGATCGATTATTAAAATAATATCCATTTAGTCAAGAGTCAAGAGTGTTTTATTGTCATATGTCCCGGATGGGACAATGAGATTCTTACTTGCTGCAACACAAACGAATATGTGAATATGTAAACATAGTACATAACGGGGGAAGAGAATAAAAAAGTTCAATAAATAACAAATATAGTGCAATAATAATAGTCTTTTGCAGTTCAGAGCTCAGAGCTTATTCGTTGTTGTGTTTAATAGCCTGATGGCTGTAGGGAAGAAGCTGTTCCTGAACCTGGACTTTACAGTTTTCAGGCTCCTGTACCTTCTTCCTGATGGCAATGGTGAAATGTGTGTGTGGCCAGAATGGTGTGGGTCTTTGATGATTTTGGCTGCCTTTTTGAGGCAGCGACTACGATAGATCCCATCGACGGTGGGGAGGTCAAAGCCGGTGATGGACTGGGCAGCGGTCACAACTTTTTCGCTCCTGGACGTTCAAGTTTCCGAACCAGGCCACGATGCAACCAGTCAGAATGCTCTCTACCGTGCACCTGTAGAAGTTTATGAGAATTCTCTTCGAAATTCCGAATATCCTTGATCTTCTCAGGAAGTACAGTCTCTTATGTGCCTTCTTTAAAATTGCATCGGTGTGCTGGGTCCAGGAAAGATCTTCGGAGATATGCACGCCGGGGAATTTGAAGTTATTGACCCTCTCCACCATCGTCCCATTGATGTGAACAGGATTATGGATCCTCATCCTTCCCCTACCAAAGTCCACAATCAGTTCCTTGGTCTTACTGATGTTGAGAGCCAGGTTGTTGTGCTGGCACCATTTGGTTAGTCGGTCGATCTCTCTTCTATATTCTGACTCATCCCCATCTGTGATTCGTTCAACAACAGTGGTGTAATCGGCGAACAGGATGATGGAGTTCACACTATACCTGGCTACACAATCATGAGTATAGAGGGAGTTGAGCAGGGGGCTGAGCACGCAGCCTTGAGGTGCTCCCGTACTGATTATCACTGACGATGAAGTGTTTCTGCCAATTCGAACAGACTGTGGTCTGTGGTTGAGGAATTTACAATATTTATAATAAAAAATACTGAATTTAGTTAATGAATTGGAAATATTTACTATTTATATTTAATAATTACCTTTTTATAATTTTAGTCAGAGTAGGCATGTCCTACCTTGCCTACCCTGACGCAACGTGCCTGGTATGTGTATATATCTATATACTTAAAAGTCTAATCTTGGATGTGTATTTATTTGTGTGTTTGTGCATAATCACATCTACTCGAAAAAACGACGCGCTAACGGTAAAATGTTTACATATTCCGGTAGAGATTTTTCCCGTGGAGTCCGAAATCGCCTTATCTGAAAATGTCATGCTTTAATTCTCGAGTTATTACTGAAAATGTTCAAATATCTGACAAAACTTTGAATTTTAAAACGACTGTTTTTCGCTGATGACATCACAATGGGTCTACTTCCTTGCTGTGAGTGACGTCACCCCCCCCCGACCTCTCCCTCCTCTCCCTCCTCCCCCCCGTTATTCAAGACTCTGCCCACCCCCCCGTTCCAAAAGACGCAGAAAGACCGAGTAAGTCGGGCCCGCTCCGCTCGTCGGCTGCCCCACTCGCCGAGACCACGTCTCCCCCTCTCTGCCCACGTTGAGGGGATGGGACCCAGCTGTCGGGTCTGGTCCTCTGGTCGGATACTCTCTCTCTGCCCTCCCTCTCTCTGCCCCCCCTCTCTCTGCCCCGCCTCTCTCTGCCCTCCCTCTCTCTCTGCCCTCCATCTTTCTGCCCTCCCTCTCTCTGTCCTCCCTCTCTCTCTCTTTGCCCCCCTCCCTCCCTCTCTCTGCCCCCCTCCCTCCCTCTCTCTGCCCTCTCTCTCTCTCTCTGCCCCCCCCTCCCTCTCTAGCCGCGCCTGCGAGTTGGGGGTATGGGTGAGTGGATAGGGTGGGGGATGGGGTAAAAGAAGCAAATTAATAATATTAATATAATATCAAGGAGGGTGGTTAGTGTGTGTGTGTGTGGGGGGTGGTTAGTGTATGTGTGATGCCGCAGGACTCCCCCACGCCCCCGCCGCAACCTCGCGTTGAGGGGACGGGACCCAACGGATCCCACTTGATCTAGTACACACTAAACTTTTCTTTTCTCTCTCTCGTTTATCATATCATACTATGTTTGCATATTATGTTGTGCTGCAGCAAGTAAGAATTTCATTGTTCTATCTGGGACATATGACAATAAAACACTCTTGACTCTTGATGACATACCGAATTTCAATGCATTTGAAGCATCCCTTCTTGACAGTCGCTTCAATGTAGAGATCGTTGGTAATATTAACATCACTGGAACTGGAAGCATTGAAACATTTCAACTTCAACACCATTTATGATGTTTGTGGCATGTACTTCACCATGCTTATTGTAGTGAATAACTAGCTCTTTTCCCTTGCTGACATTGAAGAAGAAGCTATTGTCTGGTTATGGGCTATGTTTGTGATCTTTTCCTGACTCGCTCAACTGAACAGCAGTATATCCAGGTTGCACGGCAGTCGAGGTCACAACCCGTGACCCATACTGTTGCCACGCAACGCCTTCTGGAGTACAAGCGGTGAACTGCAGGTAAACACTTACTATAGCTTCCAGTGCAGTGGGCCCGTCTTCTGTCCCAGCATCCGTCTAATCTAGCAAAAAAAATGGGTTTGCCCACATTGTAGGCTCCACCCAAAATCAAAAAGAAAAGTTCCCAAAAAGAAATGAACTGCAAGTGTTGTACTGAACATGCTTCTCATAAATACCAAGTCTAGCATTTATATACCACGTTAGCCTTGAACTGCATGAAACCACATAATAGGACATTTTGTGGTCATTTTAACACAACAGTCTCTTTTTCAAACTGTTAAATTTAAGTTTAATGTTAAAGATTTTCAAAATTCAAGAGAGTTTATTGGCATGTGTCCCAGATAAGACAATTAAATTCTTGCTTTGCTTTCAGCACAACAGAATACTGCAGGCATAAATAATACAGAATAGATCAGTATGTCCATATACCATTGAATATATATATAAATACACACATAAATAAGCATATAAAGTGCAGTAGGCTAATTAAAGTTCAGATTTTGTATGAGTTGAGTTTAATAGTCCCTGTGTCTGTGGGGAAGTAGCTATTCCTGAACCTGGTTGTTGCAGATTTCAGGTTCCAGTACCTTCTACCTGAAGGCAACGGAGAGATGATTGTGTGGCCAGGATGGCGTGGGTCCTAGATGATGCTGCCAGCCTTTTTGAGGCAGCGACTGTGGTAGATCCCCTCGATGGTAGGGAGGTCAGATCCGATGATGAACTGGGCAGTGTTTACAACATTTTGCAGTCTTTTCCGCTCCTGGGCGCACAAGTTGCCGAACCAAGCCACGATGCAACTGGTCAGTATGCTCTCTACTGTGCACCTGTAGAAGTTCGTGAGAGTCCTCCTTGACATACCGACTCTCCGTAATCTTCTCAGGAAGTAGAGGCACTGATGTGCTTTCTTTATAATTGCATCAGTGTTCTGGGACCAGGAGAGATCTTCAGAAATATGCACGCCCAAGAATTTGAAGCTCTTGACTCTTTCCACCATCGACCCATTGATATAAACGGGACAGTGGGTCCCCATCCTACCCCTTCTAAAGTCCACAATCAGTTCCTTGGTTTTGCTGGTGTTGAGAGCTAGGTTATTGTGCTGGCACCATTTGGTCGGTCGGTCGATCTCACTTCTATACTCTGACTCGTCTCCATCAGTGATACGTCCCACAACAGTGGTGTCGCCGGCGAACTTGATGATAGAGTTTGCCCCATGGCCGGCTACACAGTCATGAGTATAGAGGGTGTACAGCAGGGGGGTGAGCAAGCAAACTTGAGGTGCTCCCGTGCTGATTGTTATTGAGGCTGACACATTTCCACCAATGCGAACAGACTGTGGTCCGTGAATTAGGAAGTTGAGGATCCAATTATAGAGGGATGCGCAGAGACCCAGTTCTGAGAGCTTGCTAACCAGCTTGGAGTGGATGATTGTATTAAATGCCGAGCTGTAGTCAATGAATAACAGCCTGACAATGAGTTTTTTGTTGTGCAAGTGGTCCAGAGAGGAGTGGAAAGCCAGTGAGATCGCATCCACCATTGTGTTAAAGAAAGAACTGCAGATGCTGGAGAATCGAGGGTACACAAAAGGCTGGAGAAACTCAGCGGGTGCAGCAGCATCTAAGGAGCGAAGGAGATAGGCGACGTTTCGGGTCGAGACCCTTCTTCAGACTGGTTAGGGATCAGGGAAACGAGAGATATAGACAGTGATGTGGAGAGATACAGAACAATGAATGAAAGATATGCAAAAAAGTATCGATGATAAAGGACAGGCCATTGTAAGCTGTTTGTAGTGTGAAAATGAGAAGCTAATGCGACTTGGGTGGGGGAGAGATAGAGAGAGAAGGAATGCCAGGGCCCGAGGGCTGAGGGAGAGGTGGGAAGGGGAAGAGACAGCAAGGGTTAACAGAATTGAGAAAATTCAATGTTTAAGCCCAGAGGATGCATACTCCCCAAGCGGAATATGAGGTGCTGTTCCTCCAACTTGCGGTGTTGCTCACTCCTTTATCATCGATACTTTCTTGCATATCTTTCATTCATTTTTCTTTATCTCTCCACATCACCATCTATATCTCTCGTTTCCCTAATCCCTAACCAGTCTGAAGAAGGGTCTCGACCCGAAACGTCGCCTATCTCCTTCGCTCCTTAGATGCTGCTGCACCCGCTGAGTTTCTCCAGCCTTTTGTGTACCCTCGCATCCACCATTGTTGTGGCGGTAAGCGAACTGCAGTGGGTCCAGGTTTTTGTCGAAGTACGAGTTGTTTTGTGCCATGATCAGCCTCTCAAAGCACTTCATCACCACAGACATTAGTGCCACTGGTCGATAGTCATTGAGGCACATCACCTTGCTCTTCTTGGGCACCGGTATTATTGATGCCCTTTTAAAGCAGGTGGGAACCTCAGACCAAAGAAGTGAGAGGTTGAAAATGTCCGTAAAAACTCCAGCCAGTTGTTCCACAGAGGTTTTCAGAACACGACCGGATATACCATCAGGTCCAGATGCTTTCCGAGGGTTCACACCTCTGAAGGATTTTCTGACGTCGACCTCTGTGACTGTGGCCGAAATACGATCACGGCGAATGGGGCCTCGGGAAGTCACATCAGTAATCTCCCTATCAAAGCGTGCGTAGAACGCATTGAGCTCCTCAGGGAGTGTTGCTTCGCTGACATTTGAGCTGCCTCCTGATTTCGCCTTGTAGGAGGTGATGGCATTCAAGCCCCACCACAGTTGCTGAACATCCGTCTCATCCTCCAGCTTGGAGCAAAAGGCCTTACCAAGGTCGTATCTGGACATCTTGTAGACCTCTGTATCTTTGGACATGAATGCCCAGTATCTGGTCTTCAGAAGAGTGCGGATCTCATAGTTCATCCAGGGCTTCTGATTGGGAAACACTCGGAAGGTTTTTGTTGGGATGCAGTCCTCCACACATTTCTTTATGAAGTCTGTAACGACTGTGGCATATTCGTTCCGGTCTGTTGCCGAGTCCCTGAACATTGCCCAGTCTACAGACTTCAAACAGTCCTGGAGTTGTTCCTCAGCCCCCCCTTCCCCCCCCCCCCCCGACCAGCTCTGAACAGACGTCACCTCCGGTGGTGCGCTCTTCAATTGCTGCCTGTAGGCAGAAAGAAGCAGCACCGCGGTATGGTTGGACTTTCCAAAGTGAGGGCAAGGGATAGAACGATAGGCATCCTTAATGGTGGTGTAGCTGTGGTCGAGGGTGTTTGGTCCTCTGGTGCTGCAGGAGACATGTTGGTGGAAGTTAGGAAGCGATTTCTTAAGGTTGGCTTTGATAAAATCCCCAGCTATGGTGGTAAATGCCTCGGGGTAAGCCATCTGGTGCTTATTGACCATACGTGCAGCTCCCCCAGTGCCAGATGGACATCAGCCTGGGGAGGGATGTAGACCGCGGTCAGGATGATGGAGGTGAATTCCCTTGGTAGGAAGAACGGACGGCACTTCACCACCAGGTGTTCCAGGTGTGCAGAGCAGGAGCACCACCAGGACAGGACTGCCACATCTGAGCACCACGCAGTGTTGACCATGAGGCAGACGCCCGCTCCTCTCCCTTTCCCAGATAGCAGTGTACGGTTCATGCAATGGATGGAGAAACCATCAGGCTGGACTGCTGAGTGTGGGGGGCTGGGGGTGAGCCATGTCTCTGTGAAACAGAACACAGAGTATTCCCTCAGGTCCCTTTGATAAAGCAGCCTTGCTCTTAAGTCCTCCACTTTATTTTCAAGGGACTGTACATTGGCCAGAAGGATGGTAGGGAGAGCCGGTCGAAGTCCCCAGTGCTTCAGTCTGACTTGAAGTACTGCCCGTCGGCCACGTTTCCGGACACAATGGAGGCCTCTCGGTTGTTTCCAGGTACTGTACTTACTGTACCTGCTGTTTCTGCGAGCCTGCGCTGGAACGGGGATTCCCTCACGGTCGGCAGCTCCAGCTCCGTTACGATTGGGGGTTCCCTCACAGACAGCAGCTCCAGCTCCGTTGCTCCTGGGAAATCCTGCTCGTTGGCTCCGGAGGGCTTCCCGTTGTTTCCAGGTACAGTACCTGTGATTCCTAGTCGGGTCGGGTTCTCTCCAGCGATCCAGGGAACGTTTGCAGTTGGAGGCTCCCGCAGCCGCAGGGGATCGCAAAATTGCTAGTGCCTTCAGATGCACTAGCAGCTTATCCGTTATGGCGCTGATTTCTGCAGTTTTTCTGATCCAGGTAAGTTGATTGTAGCTGTAAATTATCCTCTTCTGTTGGGCTGCTGGCAAAATGTCACCACAGGTAGGCGCCATCTTCAGATCACTTTAACTTCTGTGTACTTTAACTTCTGTGTTTGTTATTCAAAGATTTGACAATTACTTGCAATTTCATCCATAATATATGCTGATGAGCCAAGTATTTTCTTGAAAGTTTTTATTGTTCGTGTATGCCCCATATGAAACCACAACTATCGGCACCTACTGTGGGACTATGGATTCATTTAAGTTGAAAAATGCACAACAGATCCTTTCAATGTTTTCAATTTTAGGTACTTGACTTTCAAAGTTGGCCATCATGTACTACAGTGGTACAGTATGACTTAGAATTAGGTATTTTTGCCAATCACACGCTGTCCATGAATGCGTAAATGTGCTAATTCATGAGTTTTTTCCACATCCAGTACAGATAGTTGTGCTTTCCCTCTTGTAAATGCAGGAATTTCTGCTTCACAACCGTAAAATCCGGCATCATCTTTTATGCCAAAATCGCGATCAGCTAAAATGACATCTCCAGGGAGCAGATTGTCAAAAAAGTTAGATGAAAGTGTCATTGTTTTATTTGTGCCTCTGCCCCCCCATGCCGCAGATAAAAATGAAATAGCACCACATGGTGTTATGTCCAATTAACAGCTAACAATTATGCCATTCCTTGGCTTGCATCCGAGTAAAATGTAATTCAAAACCCACGTATGATTTGCGATTGTTTTAATGATAAATTTAGCTTCAGAAGCATTTTCTTTTTGCATGTAAAAACCCACTTGAGAACCAGGAGTGATTTAAAAAATTTACAGCCAGATTTATCACTTCTAAAACTTTTTAGATACCAAAGGAATCAAGAAAAAACACAAAGAATGCCTTACTGTTGATGAATTGCAGTGAGCAAACCCGAATATTCCCAATATTTTCAATCTTGATATCTGCATGGCCAATGTTCGTCAACCACTTTAGCTGTTGTTGTCCCTTCAGTTCCTGCTTCTATCTACCATAATTTCTCCTCACTTTTGGAATTCTGAAGTTGGATAAATGTTTCTCACGGTTACCTCTATTTCCACAACTTTTTACAGCGCAAATAATTGACCATTTTGACGGTTTTTAACAGGTAAGAAAGTACGCGTTTCGTGTGTTACCAGTGTATGCCAGACGCTTATACTGCAGAAGCGTTGAGTTGCTCTGTGCGTCACGCCCTTTGACCCGATGACCTTATGTGACCCCTACAGAAAATCTAGCTTGGTTTTGTGGGAAATGTCTTCTGCCCTTCCTATCCCCAAGTCCTCTATTTCCATTCTATCCTTCTTCTTTTCACCCAACCCCTCCCCCTCCTCCCCTACATTTTCCTCATTTTTCCTTATGTGACATTTTTTTGTTTTCTTTTAACCTCTAGCATTTGTCATGTACACCACTCATCTGCCAACTACCCCATCGCTCCACCCGCATCAACCTATTCAGCCCCTTGAACCATGGGGTGGCGGGGACAGGGAGGTGGTCTGCCCAGGGCAGTGGAGACGAGCGTGGTCTGCGTGGAAAGGTGAATCCAGGTGCGTGGTTTCGTTAGTATCTTTGGTTAGGATGGCGAGGCCAGGGGCGTAGGATGTGTGGGGTAGTGTGAACCACACATCATAGAGCTTTAAGGGCCTGTCCCACTACACGAGTTTACCCAAGAGCTCTCCCGAGTTTGAAAAATCAAACTCGTGGTAAGTACATAGAATGTATGTAGTGGGTACGTCGGAGCTCGGGACGTCCCTTAGCGGTTCGTAACGCTAACGGCAGGTACTCGTGAAACGCGGTAAGCTCGTGAAGTTTTTTCAACAGTGTGGAGAGTGTCCACGAGAGCCCGCGAATACCTACGAACGGCAATTCTACGAGTTCGAATCAGGGGAAACTCGGGAGAACTCTTGAATTACCTTGTACAGTGGGATAAAGATACCTTTATCTTTGGTGTGAACTGGGGTGTGGGCTCACAGGGAGGTGGGGCCCGCCAGGAGATGGGCAATGGGCGTGGTCTCGCGGGGCCATGGGCATGATCTCGCGGGGAGGCGGGGCCACGGGCGTGGTCTCGCGGGGAGGCGGGGCCACGGGTGTGGTCTCGTGGAGAGGCGGGGACATGGGCGTGGTCTCGCGGAGAGGCGGAGCCAAGGGTGTGGTCTCGCGGGGAGGCGGGGCCATGGGCGTGGTCTCGCGGGGAGGCGGGACAATGGGAGTGATCTCGGGGAGAGGCGGGGCCATGGGCGTGGTCTCGCGGAGAGGCGTGGTAATGGGCGTGGTCTCTGGGAGAGGCGGGGCCATGGGCGTGGTCTCGGGGAGAGGCGGGGCTATGGGCGTGGGCTCTCGGGGAGGCGTGGCAATGGGCGTGGACTCTGGGAGAGGCGGGGCCATGGGCATGATCTCGCGGGGAGGCGGGGCCATGGGCGTGGTCTCGCGGGGAGGCGGGGCCGGGCTGCGAGGTGCCGGTTCCGCGTTGCTCACTCGCCATGGCGGCCGCCTGCACTCCCTTGGCCGGGGACCTGCGCTCACAACTCCTGGCTTCGGTGGACGCGCTGCTGTTCGACTGCGACGGGGTGCTGTGGAGAGGGGAGAGCGCGATCCCCGGCGCGGCGCAGTTGGTGAACCTGCTACAGGAGCGCGGCAAGCTGGTCTTCTTCCTCTCCAACAACAGCACCAAGAGCCGAGAGCAGTACGTGGAGAAGCTGCAGCGCTTGGGCTTCCGTGCGCACTGTCAGCAAGTCTTCGCCACCGCGCCCTGCGCCGCCCTCTACCTGCGGCGGGAGATCCAGCTCTGCGGCTCCGTCTACTTGATCGGTGGCGCCGCCTTCCGCGGCGAGCTGCAGGCCCAGGGTATCGTCTGCTCTTGTCCCGGCCCTGAGGTCACCCCCGGGACCGTGCAGGTGTGGGCCAACGAACCCCTCGACCCCAAAGTGGCCGCCGTCTTGGTCGGCTTCGACGAGCATTTCACTTATCTGCAACTATGCCGGGCCTCTCGCTACCTGCGGGACCCCGCATGCTTCTTTCTGGCCACCAACACCGACACCCTGCTCCCTCTGGAAGGCGGCGGCATCCCGGGTAAGAAGGCAGCGGGATGGGAGGCAATCACAATTGGAGTGGGAAAGACACTGAAAAAATGAGGAAGCGGCTCCAAGACAGCGAGAGACTTGGGATGGCATTGACGAAACTCGGGCTGGAAAACAAAATATAAACACAACATCAACCTACCCCTCACCCCCCCCCCCCTCTCTCCGGACCCTCATTATCCTGTCCACAATACCGCCCACGAGCCTCCCTCCATCCCACTGACCCAAGCACTCGGTGACTCTATGACTCATCCTTTCCCACGCAAACCACTAACTACCACCCAGCTGTTCCCTGAAACGGGAGGAGATCCGAAAGCTCCTACCTAGACTATATGCTTTCCTGGTTTGAGATCAGAGGTTCACGTGCACCTACTTCCTTTAATCTCATCCACTACATTCTTTATTCCCGATGTTAAACGCGGAACGTTTTTGAAAGTGTGGGGGGGGGGGGGGGGGGGGGGCTGACCGATCACTGATCACCGGCCTCGGGGGTACCCGGCGAGGGAGCGGAGCGACAATTCTACTGCAAATCTTAAATTGTGGAATACAGAGGCAAATAAATAAATGATAGGTCGTTGTCCCAAACATTATGGAGGGCACTGTATATTGCTAATCATTTGTCACTGGGTTTAAATCCTGGAACTCTCATCAAAAGGGCTATAGGAGTACATTCAGCAGGACTGCACTGGTTCAAGAAGGTGTTTCACCTTCTCAAGAGCACTTAAGCATGTGGCATAAATGCTGTTGTTTGCAAAAAATATATTAAATTGTAAAATCCAGGACATAATAATCTCCTAAATCCATAAAACATAGGAGCAGAATTAGGTCATCAAGCCCATCTAGTCTGCTTCACCATTTCATCATGGCTTATTTATTTCTCCCTTTCAATCCTATTATCCTGCCTTCTCCCTGTAACATTCTCCACCTTTACTGATGACCAACCTATCATTCTCCCCTTTAAAATTGCCCAATGACTTGCCATCCACTGCCATCTGTGAGAATTCAACAGATTCACCGCCTAAACATTTCTATCTGAACTAAACATTTATTCCCTCCACCATAATCATACTGTCACTGCAGTATTTATGATCTACAGATTGCATTGTAGCTCACCTAAGTTTCAACAACGGGTGATCAGCCATGATCACAATGAATGGTTGTGCTGGCTCGAAGGGCCGAATGGCCTCCTCCTGCACCTATTTTCTATGTTTACATCTGAATTCCATTAGCTCTCGCATTAGGAAGGCCAAGGGGGAGCAGGTACACAGGAACATCACCACCTACATGGTCCTCACAAATTGCAAACTGTTCTGGCTCTGAAATGCACTGCTGATTTAGTGAAAATCTGGTAACTCCTTCCTCCAAAGCATTGTGAGGGCACTGATACAGCTCACCAAGAGCCGTCATGGGCATATGAGGTGGGCTTTAAATAAAGACTGCTCGCAATTCCCATATCCTCAGAATGATTTTGAAAATATGGATCTATTTAACAGTCTGAAGAAGGGTTCTAACCCAAACATCACCTATCTGTGTTTTCCAGAGAAGCTGCCGGACCTGCTGAGTTACACCAGCACTTTGTGACTTTTTTTAACGGAGCTTAATATCTGTAGTTGGAAAGTTACTGGGGAGTATTCTGAGGGATAGGATATACAGTCATTTAGACAGACAAGGGCTGATTAGGAATAGTCAGCATGGTTTTGTATGTGGGAGTTCGTGTCTCACAAATCTGATTGAGTTTTTTTGAAGATGAGGGCGGCGCTGCAGATGTCTATATGGACAACATGCAAAGCATTCAACAAATTCCACATGGTGGGCTGCTCTGAAACATTAGATCGCATGGGATCCAAGCAGAGATAGCTGAATGGATAGAAAATTGGTTTCATGGAAGGAAGCAGCGGGTAATGGTGGAAGGTTGCTTCTCAGACTGGAGACGTGTGATATGTGGTATGCCTTGGGGTTGGGTTGGGTTCGGTGCTGGGCCCATTACTGTATGTTATCAATATCAATGATTTGGATGAGAACGTACATGGCAAGATTAGCAAGATTGCATATGATACTCAAGTGGGTGGTTTTTGCGATAGTGAAGATAGTTGTGAAAAAGTGCAGCAAGATCTTGGTCGATTGGCCAGGTGGGTTGAGGAATGGTTGATGGAATTTAATACAGATAAACGGAAGTGTTGCATTTTGGGAAGTCTAACATGGGCAGGACCTACACAATAGGGCTCTGGGGAATGTTGTAGAGCAGAGGGATCTAGGAGTGCAGGTGCATGGTTCCTTGAAGGTGGAGTCGCAGGTAGATAGGGTGGTCAAAAAGGCTTTTGGCACATTGACTTTCATCAGTCAGAGTATCGAGTATAGAAGTTGGGAGGTCATGTTGCAGTTGTATAAGAATATAAGAGGCCACATTTAGAGTGTCGTGTTCAGTTCTGGGCACCATCTTATAGGAAAGCTGGAAAGGATACAGAGAAGATTTACGAGAAATGTTGAAGAGCGAGAGGGTCTAAGCTATGGGGAGAGGTTGAGTAGGCTGAGACTATTTCTTGGAGTGCAAGAGTCGATTGAGGTGTATATGAATCCTATTGAGGTGTATAAAATCATGAGAGAAATGGATCGGGTAGATGCACAGAGTCTCTTGACCAGAGTAGGTGGATCAATGATCAGAGGACGTAGGTTTAAGGTGAAGGGGAAAACATGTAATAGGAATCATAAAGGGTGTTGGGGGTTTGGAACAAGCTGGCAGAGGAGGTAGTTGAGGCAGGGATGACCCAAACGTTTAAGAAACAGTTAGACAGGTACATGGATAGGACAGGTTTGGAGGGATATGGGCCAAACGCAAGCAGGTGGTACTAGTGTAGCTGGGACGTTGGCTAGTTAGGCCAAATGGGCCTGTTTTCCAGCACTGTATCACTCTCTGACTCTGTGATGGTCTAATTCACTTTTATAATGTCCAAGAGTTGCAACAAACTGAGCCTTTTAAGCCATTTAACAATGCTTTAAACCTGCCATGAACAGCAACAACAGATAACTCATCCTCTGGAGTTTATCCTCTTACCTAAAACTAGTTTGATGCACAGTTGCCTCCCAGATCCCTAATATGTTTTTCTTCGTCTACAGGCACAGGCTGCTTGGTGAAGGCTGTCGAAGCAGCATCAAAACGCACTGCTTATGTCATCGGCAAACCCAATGATTTTATGTTCAAGTGCATTGTAAATGAGCATGGCATTGACCCAAGCAGGACGGTCATGATCGGAGACCGGCTGGATACCGACATTCTCATGGGGTCAAATTGTGGCCTCCGCACCATTCTTACCCTGACAGGGGTTTCTACCCTAGAAGAGGTGAAGGCCCATCAGGAAAGTGATTCCCCGGAACGCCACAAGTTGGTCCCAACCTACTATGTGAATAGTGTGGCTGATTTACTCCCGGGACTTGAATGACAGATCGGGACCTACTTATATTATGTCCTGTACAATCAAGTAATATTCTGAGTACCTCAGTGCAATAATACGTTTTAAATGCTTTGTGCATAATTTAAGTGGTCAGTAATGATTTTGTGCTATTTTTGTTAGGAATTTGACAGTTAAAGTATGTTCGTTGAACATAGTTTAAATGACAGTTAACAATACATTACTGCCAAACCTGATGCACTTCATAATATTTTACTAGAAAACAGTAAGTTACTATAACAGCAGGCAACAGCATATCTGTAAGGAATATATTATGCACTAGGTACAGGTTAATTGGCTTGGTAAATGTAAAAATTGTCCCTAATGGGCGTAGGATAGTGTTAATGTGCAGGGATCACTGGTCGGCACAGACCCGGTGGGCCGAAGGGCCTGTTTCTGCGCTGTATCTCTAAAACTAAAACGCTAGTCTTTCTGTATCATACAAGATGCTTTTCAATGGCATATATTGAAAATAAAATACTATTTCTTTCCCATCAGAGTGCTGTACCATCTGTATGCTACCATGAAGTGCAATGTCCCGGCTTGTAGTGTATATAATGGTAACTGTAACTTGAAGAATGGAGTACAATTTGTGTCCTGTGCTATATTCAATATCTTATCAGTCTTGTGAATATGTGCAAGTATGCGTAGTGTACTTTTGCAAAATAAAGAAGACCCACACTGGCAACAGCGTGTACTGAAAACCTGTGCTTGTTTCTATCTACATGCTGAAGCCGTAATATCTTACACGGTTTGTTGCAACATTCAATGTTAATTCCATGAGCCAGTGCAAGCCATTTAGCCCTTTGTGGCTGTACCACATTTGTGCATCTACTTTATTACATGTTCAGTGACTGATCTCAATTCTAAATAGAGTCATCCCTAAAATAGCAACAGAAACATTTGCTCTTCAGGCCTGCCTCTACTGACCTTGGCAGATGGGACAAAAATGGGCTCATGTCCAAGGCTGGATATTAATTCCTCAGGTATTTGTAAGGCAGTTCCTCACCCTCCATAGACCCCAGCCAGAGTGCAGTGAATTGTGTAAATCATACAAATCACTGTGAGGCCAAGACATTGGGTATTTTTAAAACTAAATTGATAGGTTCTTGATTTGGAAGGGCATCAAAGGTTACAGGGAGAAGGCAGGAAAATGGGATTGAGAGAGAAAAATAGTTCAGCATGATTGAATGGCAGTATAGACTCAATGGGCTGAATGGCTTCAATTTATTCCTCTTGTCTTATGGTCAGTCAGGATGTTTCTGATTAATAATTTGACAAGAGCCTATACTCACAACAGTGCGAACAAATGGCCATAGCTACTCCAAATCCCATCATAGTTTTTGTATGATGCCAGATTGTGGAACATTACAACACAGGAAGAGCACATTTCCTCTTCTTTTGTGAAATCATCTTCTATCTATGTCACTGATAAGATTGGACTAGAAACTATTTCTCCTTTTACTGAAAGGCAACAATTGTAACTTATAATTCCCTTATTGCTGTCTCAACAATAGAAGGGCCTCTACAGCACAGGTTAAATATGGAATAACGCATCGGATGCTTCCTGTGATCGTACTGAACCGGTTAGTAATTCAATAAAACGTGCTTCATACTGTTTTGTAAAACAGTTCAAGATCAAGTACAGCATTGCTGTATAAAGGGAGAATACATTATGTACAAACTATGTCTCAGTTAATTCAGTAAATCTATCCTTCAGCTTTTTTGTACATAGTTTCTGAATCATAAATGGATATTTTTCTCATGTGAAACATCCCTCCAACAGCAATGCCAAATTGTCTTATCTTCTATGTATAGTGCCATGAATAATAATCAAGATAAACCTATCATCATTACCTAACTTAGTACATTCCACTTCTTGTATACTTTTTATTCCATTTATAAGGAAATGAGAAAGACAATTGTGTGTAAAAGTCACAAAGAATTAATAGAACAATGACAACTTCGAAAAGATATTCGGACAGATATGTCTAAGAAGGGTTTAGAGGGCTAGAATAGAATAGTTTCTTTATTGTCATTGTAACATGAACCATGTACAACGAAATTTAAAAATGTCAACCAGTCAGTGCACCATTCAAACCATAAAAGCTAACGATACATACAAGGTAAAATATTAAAAAAGATAAACAACTAAAATAAATATGAAATATGAAAATAGCACGCATAAACACCCAACCCAGACCAAATTAAGGCAAATGGAACCAGCCCTGTATGAGAAGGTGGGACGAAGGGCTCGTTTCATGTAAGGATGGCATATTTTTCCCCAGAAGGATATTAGTGAATAATTGTCATCAATTATAAAATATTTCTTTAAATATTTTCCTGCAACCACAGTCTGGGGCATTGATCCAGAAACAAGCTTGAATCCTGGAGGATATTCATATTCTGCTTGGTTAGCTTACAGCATAGCAGTGTGAATATTGAATTCTGCAATTTTAGGTAACTTACGCACAAAACCTTCCCCTGTGCCCCACCTAGATGTGCACCCATTTCTCCCCACCACATACATATCCTTCCTATGGCTTCACAATTCACACTTCTATCCTTATCTTACACCTTTTGTCTTTTCATCTCTGGCCTTTTATCTAACCATCTGCCTTCTCTTCCATCACTTGCTAGGCTTTGCCCTGCTCCTCATCTTGGCCAGATTTCGCATCCCCCCCCACCCCCCCCCCCCCCCACAATCAGTCTGAAGGGTCCCGACCCAAAACATCACATATCCATGTTCTCCAGAGATGGTGCCTGACCCACTGAGGTACTCCAGCACTTTGTGTCTTTTGTTTGTAATCCAGCATCTGCAGTTCCTAGTGTGTCTCTTTCTCTTGAATCCCACCATGACAATAATAATGATTAAGATTTGTATTTTTTTTAAACCTAGCCTTCATATAGTTAATTATGAAAATATTAGATTGTCATAAAAGATATCTGATCCCTCAACATTCTTCAGGTGAAGGAAATCTGCATTCTCCCACCCAGTCACCCGAGTTATTCTGGACTTGGCAAGGTACTGACTCTCAACTGCCTCTGCACAGAAGCAATAGAGAATAAACAATAAATATTGGAATTCCACATTATTTTTTTATAAATCACATCTTTAATAAGTGTCTCACATCCAAAAATGGTTGAGTTCACAATATATTGTTCAAGAGAATTCAGTGGAGTACATCCAATTTGTCCTCAGGACTACCTTTGCCAATGTGATTTGCCCAGTACATATTCAATTTATTCATGATTATAGAGTTACTTGTATTTGTCACTGGCCATCATTATATTTGATTGAAAGTCCCAGAAAATAATTAATGCTGGAGCACAAGTAGGCAACTTGTATTTTAACATATTTGCATATGACATGGAAGGCCAATTGGCCCATACGGTCAATACTGATTCTCAGATCAATCCCAGTTCCCAATTTCCTTCTGCATCTCGTTCTGCCCCCTCATATGCATCAACTGAGTTCTTGATTCTCCTACCTCCAGCTTAAAATGAAGGAAATCTGCAGTAACCAACTAACCTAACAAGCAACAAATCTTCAGGATGAGGGAGTGAGCTCCTGAGCGAGTCCATGTGGTTACAGGATGAATATGTAAACTCCATGCAGATAGCAGAGGCAAGGATTGAACCCAGATCACTGTAGCTGTGAGCCACCAGCACTATTTCTACCCCACTGTGTGGTACTTGCCACCCACTGTGACACTCAGAAGTATTGTCTGCTCCTTGTTATTCCACATCACCAAACTGATTCTACTTCCTAACCTCCTCTGCCCAGAGCCTAATGTTGTGGCTTCCTAACTATCCTGCCTTTGCCTGCCACCCCTTCCCACACATCCCTTCCATCTTTTCTATTCATCCCATTTTTTAGAAACATCAAGGACTGAAACATCCAGTTCAAATCATATTAAATACACCAATTAGTTTATATATTTGTAACTAATCCTTGAAGCAATCAAATAAGAATCGTTCCATTTTGATTTTTATCATTTTACTGCTGCACTATCATTTTTTTCCTTTTTCCTATTCTGCTTTACCTTATTCATATTACTGCAGTGTACTATTAAGTTTGTTCTGTTTTCAGGCTAATGAATATACTTTCACCAGAGCACTCACCCACACTGGTTAGTAGTCAATCTACTGAGGTTTTAAAAATGGGTACTGTAAATTAGAGATAGATAAAGGAGAATCAGTTGGTGTAGAATATTAATTTTCAGAAGCTAGCTAATAATGCTACATGGAACTGATTAATAAGGGTGGATTTCATGGGATGGAATGGGGAAGGAGGGAGAGTAACACATCAGTACAGCTGGACAACTGTTTAACAGGCAGAGTAGAATGAACAGGTCATTTTCCGGGTGGCGGGATATGATCAGTGGAATGCTCCATAAACAATGTTTGGGTCTTAGCAACTTAAAAACCAAGCAAATATTTCTAAGCTTGCTGATGATAAAAGCTAGATGGGAAAGCTAAATTGTGGGGACAGGATGTGAGAGGATACAGAAGAGTTAATTGAATGAGCAAAAAGGCAGAAAAGTACACATTTCTACTTGGTGGTCACAAGTATTGATTATCAGAATACATTTTTTAAATGTGAGAGACTAGTAAATACTGACATTCAGGGAATTTGCTGGTTCTCGTGTGCAAATTACAGCAAGTTAACATGCAGTTATAGCAAGCAATTAGGCATCCAAATGAAATGTATGAGTAAGGAAGCAAATACTTCAGGATTAAAGTAGAGTTTCAATTTCCGTGCACAAGATGTATATTGCATACAGAGAAGTATACAGAGTTCATCGCCACTTTAGAAATTAGTTGAACAATTTCTACCATCGCAGGGGTTTGATTCTTTGTTCTAGAAGTCTGGGGAGTGCTCCATGATTAAGTATATTGAAGACCAAGATTTTTGGGTGTGAAGGGAATAACAGGACATGGAGAAAGCTTGGAGAAGCTCAGCTGTGATTACTGAATAATGCTGCAGATCAAGGGATTATTTAGCCTTTCCCCTGCCTAGTTTTAATTTATTGAAGCTTCTTTCGGATATCCCCAAATGTATTGTGACCTTCACCCATGTCCCTTAGACACAGAATACATTTTCTTTCACCTTAAATACACCTTGAGATTCTACGCTTTCCGATCTTCCAAACTCTCCCTAAACTTTAACCTTACTTAATGTTTTCTGCTTTCAATGAGTCTTATTGTCCACCTTAACATCCATCACTAAAACATTCCTGAACTTGCTTTAACTACTCTTGGAGACTGTCTGGCACCTGTTGCTCTCTGGCTCCTATCCTGAGATACTGGCGCTCTTAGGTCCATTTCTTATTGTACTTCACCCTGGCATCAGGTTGCAGCCCTTGGCTCAAACAAGCTGAGGCTCACTACAGGGGAGCGAGTTTGGGCACACAGGTTTCAGCTCCATCACTGAACAGTGTAGAGATGTCCACAGCTACAAGGGAAGCCAGAGAAGAGAGGAGGGATTGCTGCCACTATACTAAGAGAATGGAGGGAAGCAGGAGGATTGCAATTACCCTGAAGGGTGTTTGCCCATTTGTAAGTATTAAATATCAGTGATATTCTTGGTTCTGCACTTAGCCTTAATTGAGGACAGGAAGGGAGGTTTATATAAGCGTCGCTATGTATTATACGATGTATGAGCTAAGGGAAACACACGGTGTAAGTGACTGGTCTCTGATTGCTGCCAGTTTTAATATTTAAGAAACCCTGACTTTGCTCTCAAAGCATAATCGAGCAGCATACACGGTCACAGTGGGCAACAGTCATCGATATTCGACCGTCCTTACAATCAAGGATGACATACTTCCACTCCAGTTCCATGGTTCCAAGTTAGATGAAAAGACTAACGTGAGCAGACACAGATATTCCACAGTATTCTGGGTTTCCACTCACTCCCAGAGTTTGATTTTGTTGATTACTAATTGGGTTTCATTTTGTTCATTTTGTAACTCTTCCCAGATAAACCTCAAATTCCTCAGTCAGATTTTCAGTGAACTGAACCCGAGAAAGTGTTTACTTTCTGTAGACTAACCCTTTGAACTCTTCCCCTTACATCTTCCATGTTACAGGAACAGAGTGATCGTTTGGGAGATGAAACCAGGTCTGCTATGCATATTTTGTGGGGAGCTTTGGTTTTGCTGGCCGCAGCTGCGGTTGTTGGGGGCTCAATCACTGGCATCTTGAGGCTGAATGGAAGTAGCCGGCAGGTAAGTTTAAATCCTCTGCCCTGCGTGTGTCTGGGGTTAAAAAGTAGATTGGTGGAAGGTTAGAAAATATAGAGTAGCCAGAGTAGAACTGCAGGTGAAGTTGAGAAACAGGCTACAGTATCTAATGCTTTTTGTGTAACCATCGATTCTCCAGCATCTGCAGTTCCTTCTTTAACAATACAGTATCTAATCCCTTGCTTCAGAAAACTTATTACCTTCAATCAACAGTTCAATTTTAAACCATTAGCAATGTTAGATTATTGACAGGATCAGTGCAAAACAGATTGCCAATTCAGATTCTGAAGCAAATGCTATATTTTTTGTTACAGTTTTTGTTGCAGAATTTTCAAGAATCAGTGGTGTTTAATTGTATTATGTACCAGGACTGGAACAATGACATTCTTACTTGCTGCAGCTTTACAGGCACAATAAAACAAATAAATATACAATAAACTTTCCGTTATTCTTTGGAAATCAGGCTACAGTAATGCAAGCCAAAGTACGCAGTGCAACCTTTCACAAAAATCCTTCGTTAATCTACTGGCATCGGCTTCTTACTTCCAGATTTTGAAAACCAAATTAAAAAGTCAGTGGAACCAATTAGATTCACAAGACCTTGCATTTTTGTGGCAATATCTGTTGCACTCTCGCAAATAAAGTATAAAAAAAGTACTGGAGCAACTCAGCGGGTCAGACAGCATGTCAGGAGAACATAAATCATGTGACATTTCGGGTTGGGAATCTTTTTCAATTTTTTGTCTAATGTTGCAGCAAATAAAGTATATTTGAAATGAAGTCATTGTTGCAATCTGAATACAAGCTGATTTTCACACAACTGCTCAAAAGTCATTCAATAAATAGCTGGGCTGTTGCCAAGAGCTTAACGGTGCATGGGATTGCTTGTGCCCATCTCATAGCTACAGGGCATCAGTTTAACTGAAAGAAAATTCTTCCACTTTTGTATACTTTATTGCTCTAATCAGGTTTCTGAGCTCAGACTTGAATCTGAGAGCAAGTGATGAAGGCTCAATAATTACAGCTGATCTGTACCTCGACCAACCCAAAACACTAACTCCATTTTGTTCTCACAACAGATACTGCCTGGTCTTCTGGGTAATTCCAACATTCTCCCTTATTTTGGATTTCCAGTAACTGTTGTGCTTTGTATCCCAGTTCTTTTTTCTCCCTTCTCTGTCCTCACTCATTTTTTTCCAGTTCCACCTCCTCCATACAGAACAGATACCAATAACAACCTCCTCCAACCTCCTCTATTGCACCCACTGCTCTAGGTGTCAGCTGCTCTACATCGGTGAGACCAAGCGCAGGCTTGGCGATCACTTCGCCCAACACCTCCGCTCAGTTCTCAATAACCAACCTGATTTCCCGGTGGCTCAGCACTAACTCCCCCTCCCATTCCGAATCCGACCTTTCTGCCCTGGGCCTCCTCCATGGCCAGAGTGAGTCCCACCGTAAATTGGAGGAGCAACACCTCATATTTCGCTTGGGTAGTTTACACCCCAGCGGTAGGAACATTGACTTCTTCAATTTCAGGTAGTCCTTGCTTTCTCACTCTTTCCCCTCCCCTTCCCAGCTCTCCCACAGCCCACTGCCTCCGCCTCTTCCTTTCTTCTTCCCGCCCCCTTCCCCACCTCCACATCAATCTGAAGAAGGGTCTCGACCCGAAACGTCACCTATTCCTTCGCTCCACAGATGCTGCCTCATCCACCGAGTTTTTCCAGCATTTTTGTCTACTTTCCTCAAGTTTTTTTCTTCATGAACAATGCATATATAGGTCCACCACCAATTTTCCGACAAACTGGTGGCCTGGCACCTCATTTAATCTAGACAAAATTATGAAAGCGAATGTGAAATCCCCTCCGGAAGACCTGCGCCGGGCGAGGCGGCCGATCTCGTCCTTATCAGGACTTCCATGGCCAATCGGCGGGTCAAACTTGCTCCCTACAGCCAGTGCTCTGGAACTCCAGTAGATCCGTTCCCATAGCCAACTTCTGAGGCCGACTTTGCTGGCCCTCGTCTTTCGGATGTGGGAGAAAACCTGGAAGAAACCCACGTAGTCACTGGGACAACATCCAAACTGGACAATGACAACACCCGAGATGCAGCAGCACCACTGTGCTGCCGTGAGTTGCTGTTGTGTCAAAATCTGCCTGAGCATCTATGACTCTTACATCTATTGTCTGTTGCAATGAAATGCAGGTAAAGAGGTGACAGCAACTGCCATGTTGTTTTCTCTGATTTTAACATCCAAGTTTTTGCCTATCCGCAGGTTGTTCAGATAACACTGCACGATGCGCAGGGTGCCACTGTCAATCAGTCCGTGGTTGTGAACCAGGATGAGGATCTGGTAACTTATCACATAGTGAACAGGAACCACACGGCGGTGGTGCTGCTTGACAGCAAGAACGTGAGTGGGGATATGGGTGGCCCAATTGGCAAAGGGATGCTGCGAGTAACGTTAACAGTTACTGCTCTGATCTCTGCCAGATAAATCATCAGACAAAAGCTGATTGGTGTTCAATTGGAAGTTACAAAGCCAGTTGCCACGCATTCTTCCAGTTTGCTCCATCTTGCATTTATCTAACCGCTCCTTGAATGCTTTAACCACTCTCTATATAAGGAATTTCCTCCTGAATTCCTTGCTGGGTGCATCAGTGCTATATATTGCTCTATTTTGAATTCCTCTATAAGAGGAAACATCTTCGTGCTTATGCCTACCAAACGTCTGACATTGCTTGAGACTTCAGTCCAAAATGTCAAACACTAACTCACAGCTCATTATTTACATGCTCCTCCAGTCATGGCCATGGTATGGGCACACTTGCCTGTGAAATTAAGTTATCATAACCATAGCTTCTGAATTTCCAATGAGTTTTTGCCATTGTTCAGTTACATTTTCCAAGAGGCTCACCAGAAACTGCATTACTTATGAAGATCAAACTTAAAGTACAAGTACCTCATCTGGCTGCAAAGCATCCAAGTGTAGTACAATAAGGAGAATGACTCCTCTCCAGCTCTATAACATTCCTCCTGCTCTCCAACTCTACGACCACATTTTAAGCCCAGACTCGCTACCACAGCCACATGTGTTTTCTCGGTGCTTGCCTGCGCCTCCATCTTACTGATTGTAAGCTCCGTTGTCACCTTCCCCATAGCCTACAATGATCCATTCTACATTTTTCTTGAGCTTCGTCCCCTTTTATCTCGTTTTCACACTTTACCCTTTCATATCTCCATGTCTCCCTCTCCCCTGACTCTCAGTGTGAAGAAGGGTCTTGACCTGAAACATCATCCATTCTATCTCTCCAGAGATGCTGCCTGTCCCGCTGATTGTGTCTGTCCCAGCATTTGGTGCCTATCTTCGGGAGAATGATTTGATTTTTTGAATGGAGGTATGCTGCAGAAATCATCAGTGTGATACTTCCACATGCTCACAAATGGATTTTTCTCTCCTTCGGCAGGGTTTAGTTTGTTACCAGCCAGGTGGGAAGAACATGTGTCTTGTTCGAAATATGACAGCTGTTGACCTAGAGAACATGCAAACAGTCATTACTGCTCAACATGAGAAGGTAAGACAATGGTATGATTTCTCAGAGGCAGACTTTCGACCAGAACATGGCTTCCAAGAGCTAGATAATCCCCATGACTCAGCTACCAGCACACGAGTGCACGTGCTATACCAGTGTCCAGAGGCAGACGGTGAATTCGGTTGCCAAGATTTGATCGGTTAATGATATAGTTCCCTCACGTTTAGTGAATATTAGTGGAGAGACAGATCAGGCAAGGGAAATTAATTTAAATCCAGTTGCAAAAGTGAAATCATTTATATAAATCCCTTCACTTCTTTCTCAATATTAAAAGATGTTATTCAGGCACCCAAAGTGACTAATATTTGGTTAGAGAAAACCCACATGGTCACAGGGAGAACATATAAATCCCTACAGTTAGCACCTGTAGTCAGGATCAAACCCAGGCCACTGGCGTTGTAAGGCAGCAGCTCTACCGCTGCGTCACTGTGCCACCATTTGACATTTCTATACAGGGAACAAGGTTTTGACTGTCTACCCTATCTATGCCTCTCGCACTTATATACTTCTAGCATGTTACCCCTTAGCCTCCAACACTCCAGAGAAAACTATCCATGTTTATCCAACCTTTCCTTACCACTAATACCCTCTAATCCATGCAGCATTCTGGTAAACCCCTTGCGCACCCTCTATAAAGCCTCCACATCCTTCATGAGCTAACCAGACAATTGTTGCTGCTGTCTAAGTGTGGGTAATGAATACTTGTTAATCACAACCGATTTGTCTGGAGGAGGTGTAAAGATGGGAAAATGAATGAGGGTGGTGAGCAGAAAGAGAAAGACCCAAATACAACAGTTGCTGATATTCTGAAATGACATCGATCATGCATCATCAATAGAAAGAGAGAAACTAAGTTGTCTGATGAAGGGTCTTGACCCGAAGCCTCACCTATTCCTTTTCTCCAGAGATGCTGCCTGACCTGCTAAGTTATTCCAACATTTTGTGTCCTTCTTCAGTGTAAACCAGCATCTGCAGTTCCTCCTTACACAACCTAAGTTAATGATGCCACCTTGCATCATTCTGTGCTGTGAAAGTGGGAAGATAACTGTGGGATTTTTTTTAAAATGGTATTTGTTCCAAATCTAAACCCTCAGAAAGACACAGAGAAATTGAGAAAGTCAAGGGAAAGTGACTGAAGTTAAAGAAGTTGTTCGTGAGAAAGTTCTGTCAGGTAAAGGAGGGTAGTGGTGGTGGAAGAATGGTTGGGTCCCCTGTTCAAAGGAGAAGCAAATGGCACTGAGGTGTGAAGAGACTGGACGTTAGTGGAAATTGGAAACTGTCAAAGTGGTAGAGGACATCAGAGGTGTCCCAAACGTAAGTGGGAAGGAACTAGACAAGAAGAAAAGAATAGTCAAGATGGGAAGAAATAAATTCTGTGGCAAAAGAACCTGATGTAATCGGTCCATTAGGGCAGCCCTACTTGCAGGTCTTTGTAAGATGCAGAAGCAGGATATGTGGGGTTGGGTGTAATGAGGCCAGAGCTTATGGAAAACAGACCTCCCAAGGAAATGTGGTCAGTGACTATCTGGATCTTTCATCCACAAGAGAGTCAAGGGTTCTGTGTGATAGACAGGGAAGTAAAACTAAGGCATCAGCCATGATCTAGTGTAATGGCAGAACATGCTCACAGAATCATGTAGCCCTTTCCTTACAACTCCAGCCACCTAAAATAATTCCCTCCCCATTTACTTAGTTAATGTATTTCTCCCTCGTAGTTTAACCCATGAAGCTCAGGTAAAATTTAAATCAATGCTGCATTTGTCCAAAAATCAATAGAGTTCTCCTAGGACATGGTGCCTCGATCTGCTCAAAAAAACCATGGGTGTGATCTAATCAAGCCTTATTTTTAGTTTGGTTTAGAGATGCAATGTGGAAACAGGTCCTTCAGTCCACCGAGTCTGCGCCGGCCAATGGTCAGGCGTACATTAGTTCTATCCTACACACGGCAATTTACGAAAGCCCATTAACCTATAAGCCTGCACATCTTTGGAATGTGGGAGGAAACTGGAGCACCCATAGAAAACCTACGATGTCACAGGGAAAAGGTACAAACCCTGTGCAGGCATCACCGGTAGTCAGGATCGAACCCGGGTCCCTGGCGCTGCAAGGCAGCTGCTGCCATTGTGCTGCCCTGTTGAGTAACTTCCATTTCTTCTCATGACAATCTTCTAGAACCTAGGAATATTCTCCCCACCATCAACATTACCATCAGCTTTTGTTTCATTTGCAAACTTGTTAATTATACCTACTACATTCATTTCTAAATTATTAACATATATGACAAGCAGTAAGCATCCAAGCACCAATCCCTGTGGTACAACATTGATCACAGGCTTCCAAACACTATTACCCAAACACTTTTGCCAGTATACCGTGGATCCATGGTCTCCAATCTTTTCGACCAATCTCCTTTGTGAAACTTTGTCAAAGCCTTAATAAAATCTATGCAAAATGCATCAACTGCACTTCCCTCAATCATACAATTTGTTACTTCATGAAAAAATGCAATGAAATCGGGCAGAAAGGATCTCCCCTAGATAAAGAGGTGCCTTCTTTGAATAATCTTTAACTTTCTAGTGTGATGTAAGCCAGTTCAGACAGCGTCCCAGGAAAACCTGCTGTCCAAAATCAGTAAACTGTACCCAGAATGTACAACACTGGCCTCCATCCAAACAATGAGCAAAACCTGCCCAGGTATGTCTTCTTCACAAACAGCAGCACAAACCCAATCTGGGGGCTAATTGCTGCTCAATCAGCGTACGTGGCAAAGCAATGGAAGTTTGTTATCGACAGTGCTATTGAGTGGTTTTTACTTGGCAATAATCTACTCACTGGTGCTAAGCTTGGGTTGTCACTTACTCCACACGTCTGCCAAACAACACCCTCCACCCTTCTAGTCACCTATCAGTTGCCAGGTTTTGTCACGCCCCAGCTCTTTTCTCCACTATTACAATCAGTCAGACGGGTCCCAATCCAAAATGTCGTCTATTCATCTCCTCAGATACTGCCAAATGGTATACTTATTTGAAAGGGAGATAGCCGATGTACACTCCTGCACTATCTACCTGCTTCTCCACAAGGTCACCTGAACCTTTGGTGTGGCCACCTCCCTGAAATTACTATCCATAACCCTCTCTGCCTTTGTACGCCCCTCAGTGTCCAACTGCCATTCCAAATGATCCATGCCGCCTGAGAGGAGCTGCAACCAGACACACATACGGTGCAGAAAATAGGTGCACGAGGCGGCCATTTGCCCCTTCGAGCCTGCACCACCATTTATCGTGATCATAGCTGATCATCCAAAATGAGTAACCCTTGCCTGCCTTCTCCCCATACCCCTAGATTCCTGCTGACATAGTAATCAAGCACATATTACTAATCCTTAATTTCCCATCAGCATGCCACTCCACTGACTGCCAAAGCTGCCCCCTTAATACATCCTTAAAAAATAAATCTAGTGCTTAAGGAGAAATAAATCTTAAACAACTTACCTTGGTTTTACCTTGATTCTGCACAGCCTCTTCATCAAAGCTCACATTTTGATCTACCAGGAGTACTTCCACCTCAAAGAAGCCCATCTCAAAATAGCCAGTCCAATATGGCCTCTCCGTTAGATTCTAACTCTTCTTTGCCTGCTGCAAAGGTTGTTAGGCCCGAAAAACATTGCAATAACTTCCCTCCTATTTACTATGGCTTGCAAATACTTGCCTTACCTCTGCTGCCCTTCTTGAATAAGGGTACCATATATGGTGTCCTCCAGTTAAATCCCCTCTAACACCTTAACTGTGGCAAAACAAACATTTTAAAATCTGTCAGGATGATGCAAACTTTCTATATACCTGAAGAACCTCCTACCTTCAGTTCTTTACATGTCATATACTTCCTTCTTTCACTTTATCTAGCCCTCAATGTCCCTTGATCACCAATATTTTTTTTTAAGAACATACCATACTAACTCAAGTAGCAGTTTCCAATCTACTTTTGCCTTTGTGCCTGACAATATTGAAATTGGCCTTTCCCAAATCATCTGGACCATACTTACCCCTTTTTTATAACTACCTTGAAGTTTACAAAGTTATGGTCACCATCTCTGAAATATTCTCTCACTGACACTTGCACCATTTCAGCTCCTATAATTATGATCAGTACTGCCCCTTCCCTGATGCACTTTAAAAATGTGACACCCTCTGTGCTTTTCACACTAAAATGGACTCAGTGAATAGTTGGGAAGATCAAATCCCATACTACTACAATCCTGTTACTTTTATAGCTTTCTGTGATTTGCCTACATACTTGCGACAGTCAGCAACTGTTTATCTGCTGACAATTAGGGAACCCCTTTTTTGTTCATAGGTTCTACCCATATGGCCTCATTTGAAGTGCCTTCTTACATATCCTCCCTCATTTATGTTGTAATAGACTCCTAAATCAGTATTTCAAGTCCAACTCCTCTTTTACATCCTTCCATCACACTTGAAGATTCTATAATGTAAAATGTAGTTCCCAGTTCTGCCCTTCCTTCAACTAAGTTTCTGTAACAGCAACAAAATTATATTTGATCCGCTGATCAATGTTCTAAATTCACCTGCCTTTCCATTCAGATTCCTTACATTAAAACACATGTAATTGGGCTTTGCATTCCGCTAGTATTTTTTATTGTACTCATGATCAGCCTACTGGACTGTGTCCCTTCATCATTTGACTATACCATATCTTCAGTTCTACATATATTCTGTGCTCCATACCCGTGCACAATTAATTTAACCCATCCCCAACAGTATTGGGATCTTCTGCAGTGAACTGGGATGTCAGAAACTAGTGTTTTTCCTTCCATGTCCATTGGCTTTGGTGTTACCAGGGCACTTTGATGCATCACTTGAGTAAATGGTCTCTTTATGCCAAGGGAAGTCACTCTCGCCTCACCTTTGTAATGCAGCTCTTAGTTCAACATTTGAACTGAGATGGTGATGAGATCTGGACCAAGTATCTGCTAAAACCCAAGCTGGGCACCAAGTGAGTAGGTTATTGCTAGGAAAATGCCACTGGACAGCACAGTCAATAACAACTTCCATTGCTTTGCCAGATCCATCGATTAGGCAGTAATAAGCCAGATTACATTTTGTCTTTTGACTTTTTGTGAACAGGACATACCTGGGCAGTTTTGCAGATTGTTGGATGGAGGCCAGTGTTGTACAGTCCTGGAACAGTTTGTTGGTTTTAAAGAGCAAGTTTTCTGTTCATAGCTGGGATGTTGTCTGGTCCCATACTGCTTTTACTGTTTAGCATTACATGTAGTCCTGGTCCCTGTGCTCGCACTTGCTGTGGATATCACATGAGAACATAACCAGCTGAAAAGTAGCTTTGGCAGTGAGGGGGATCTTGGGAGAAGTTAAGAAGGAACACCTATTCATCACTACTGGCTAAACGTGGTTGTGAACATTTCAGCCGTGTCGTTAACACTTACGCGCTAGGACCTGCCACTGTTGTGAACGGAGATAGTCCTTAAGCCTCTTTTTCCATTAGCTGTTTAATTGCCCACCGTCATTTACAGCTAGATGTGATGAAAATGCTAAGGTTTAGCCTGATGCAGTGTTTATGAGCAAAAAAAACCCCCATACAAACTGATGGAGTACCTTCGCGGGTCAGGCAGCAGCTCTGGGGAGCATAGACAGGTCATGCTTTGGATCGGGACTCTTTTTCAGACTGATTGTAGAGTGCGAGTTGAAACTGAGACGTAGGGATGGGCCAAAGTTTAGCAAGTGATTAGTGGGCACAGGTAATTGGGGGGGCGGGATATTATTGGTAGATGGTTGGACAAAGACCAGAGATGAAAAGACAAAAAGAGTGAGATAAAGATAGAAGAGGGTACACATTTTAAAGCCAGAGGAAGGAATATAGGTGGAAAGGAACAAATGGATGTGCATCCGGGTGGGACACAGGGAGGATAGGGAGAAAAAAAGTGGAGGTAATACAGCATGTGCAACTCCTTGTGTCTACATTGCTTGTGAGACTGCCCAGCTCTGTCAATTGCATGGTGCTTTTTCTATTCAGTGAACAGTATCCTTTATGCAGTTTCACTAGGCTGGCATCTCCTCATCTTTAAATATGCCTGGCGCTCTCAGTTAATACAGTATTGGTTTAAAACTGTAAAGTTAATCAGTGGTGAAATAGTTCATATAATTGTGAGATGAATTAGAGTATGAAGGGTGTGCTGCTAGGATGAATGAGCGAGAAGTTTGATGAACAGTGGGTTTTCCTTCAGTTAGAAAGCTGGCATGCTAGAAAGATAAATCCCAATGAGAGACTCAATGCACCGGAGATTTAAGCTTCAGTGGCAGCGATGAGCTGTTATTAGAAGATTGTAGAGCTGAAAGAAAAGGCCAATGAATTGAACTGTTGTTCTTTTCTTGCCTTTGATCCAACTTTACCTGCGTTCCCAGAAGCAGAAACAAATTGCACTTGTATGGCCTCAAAATACGAAATCTTACCAAGATTTCTTGCAAGGAATTGAAAAGCCACATTGTGCAAAAGAGCTAAGCAAGAAGATTAAAGGCATGGTAGAATATTTAAGTGGAGAACTAGAGTGTACATCAGGAACAACAGGCAAGATTAGGGGGATTCTGAAATCACTATGTCGGGGAAGGAACATAGAAACATAGAAAATAGGTGCAGGAGTAGGCCATTTGGCCCTTCGAGCCTGCACCGCCATTCAATATGATCATGGCTGATCATTCAACTCAGTATCCTGTACCTGTCTTCTCTCCATACCCCCTGATCCCTGCCAGTGGACGATGGAGAAGCAGTACTTATGTGGGACACGAGTTCAGGATGTACACACCGAATATAGCAAATAAAATGAATTAAAAACAGAGGAGTTCAACAGAGAAAACATTTCTTATTTTAGTTCAACCAGGTGTTGGTGCAGAGAAATGAAACACAGTTCTCCAGACTGTACCTTGGGATACTGACTAAAAACAATGTGGACCTGTTAGCTCTGGGAGAGCACATTGACAGCCTCTGTGATCACATGCCTATTTACTGGCTCCAGAAAAGTAACAGTGAGTACTACATTTTCTTCTGCATTTCAATGATTGCACAATGCTATTTTCTAAAATACCAAGTTTCAGGTTAGGAATGACATTCTTTCATTGAGTTCATTTATACATGACAATGCAGAAGGTCAGAAGTATAGTTTTCTTTCTGGCTGCACTACAATAAACCCCACTTAATTGCAGCCAGGCAAGAATAAAATCCGGATTCTTTATCAACACAGTATCTCAACGAGTGTCACACAGTAACATGCAAGTCATAGTGATGGAAGCAGGTTACACTCAATCTTCGATATCTACACAATAATTGTTTTACCCTGATCATGAATCGGGTCCCAAAGGGTAGAGCTAATTTGTGTGCTCATTAAATGCAGGTTATGCAGGCTGAAGGAATGCATTCCACCACAGCTGCTGGTTTCTTTTCTCATGGTGTTACCTTTCTGCTTCCGCAGGGCCTTCAAGGCAACGGCTGATCTACTTCTGCATCGATATCTGCTTTCCAAACAACGTCTGTGTCTCAGTGTGTTTTTACTATCTGCCAGATTAAATAATGGAACTTTTTCCTCATGTCACTCCTAATGATAATATAAATTCTGTTTAAAAAAAGTTTGATGTATGCTTCATCGTGCCACTTTCTTTAGTTCTGCAGTATGGATTCCTTTCTTTCCTAGTAGTTAGTCGGTGTTCAGATAATTAGTGAGCCTCATGGGGGAAAAACAATAGTCCCCATTCCCACCCACTGGAAACCAACATACCCGATTCTTGTTGTAATGGCACATTCTGAATGGAAAAGGGATGGAAGGACAGAATGAACGGGGAAGGGCAAATGTAGAAAAAATAACGAGGAAGTGAACTTTGAGAAACGTTTGGTTTGATAAGTCTCCTAAAAACCTCCATTGTTTTTCCCTTTACATTCCCTTTACTTTTTAAAATGACCAAAATTCAACATTTTACCCTGGAATTTAAATTCTAGAATACCGTGTGTTATAGAGAAGAAATATCCTTTCATCTATTTTTGTGCTTCTCAGAAAAAAACTGATCAAATCCATATGGAGGTTCAGCTGCCAAGAGTCTGAAATGTCTAGATAAACACTGAATTGCATCATTCACTATCTTAAAATTCACAGAGCATTAGGATAGAGAGAACAGAGAGATCACCAATTGAAGTCAGATAAAATGATCATCACATTAGGAAAATTGCACAGTGCAAAAGACAAAAATCAAATCTCTGCAAACAGAATACAGAGGAGAGAGCACATACAAATGCTTCCCAGTCAATGACATGCTGTTAGAGTGAATTGCTATTGCATTTTAACAATGCAGCTAATTCTGTGATGGAGAATTCTATGAAATCTTACAAATGGTAACATGATCATGGCCAAATAGGCTGCACCAGTGATTGCTGAGAAAAACAACCTTGAAAATGTTCCCTTTGGCTAGTGTGATGGGTTCTTTTGGAAGCATTTAATGAGAAATGAGCCTCAGTTTAATCTTCACATCCAAAAGAGGATCCTGTCAATATTGCTGCTATGGAGATGACTCTCCTTTACATCAATGCAATGTGAAAAAGAAAGCCAAACAAGTCTGAACTGGGATGGTAGAAGAAACATTAAATATGGTGCATACGATCCACACACCCATCTGCACCTTATGAGATATGGTGGGGGTCAGGTCTCAGATTTTGAAGTGAGTGCCGTATCAGCAGCTGATGGACCTAATGAGACAGCACTTATTCAGTCAACAGGGAACTGAGTGAGGGCAGCTCCAACAATAAGAGGCTAGGTAGTATCCAAATCAAGTAAACCACAACCTTAAACATCCCCTCCCCATGTACCTTGGTAGCAGTGCAATCCATTAACAAATGAAATGCAGCAACTTTGAGGTTCCTTTGAATGACCCTCTCAAACTTATGATCTCCACTACCTTGAGGTGAAAGGGCAACATGCTCATGGAAAAGAAGAAGGGTCTCGACCCGAAACGTCGCCTATCTCCTTCGCTCCTTAGATGCTGCTGCACCCGCTGAGTTTCTCCAGCTTTTTGTGTAACCCCCTGCTCATGGAAATGTTGCAACCTGCAAATTCCCCTTGCAAGTCACTCGCCAACTTGAAAAACATACTATTCGATGACACGGTTAAAATCCTCTTCCAGTCCCTGTGTGGGAGCAGCTTCACAAGATCTGGAGAGGTTCAGCGCCCCCTTCTCAAGATAATTTAAAAAGGTGGAGTTTATGACTCGCCATTTCAAATATACCAAATTCTATAAATTAATTTTGTAAATGATAAAAAATGAAGCACAAAATTGAGGAATTGTTTCAGATTCAGTTATTCCACAGTAGAATCTTGTAATAGGTACTAACCTTGAAATAGTCACTAACACACATAAAAGGGAAAGGAGTGTCCAATCAGTGCAGATATGTTCATTCATTGCAGTTTTAATAATTGCACACAGCATTAGATGCTATTCAGCATTCGCCAACTGCATTGTTTCTTAACATTAGATATTAAAGAGCAGTGAAAACACACCTGCTCTCGTAGTAGACCTACTGCTACTGCTAATCTTTTCGAATGAATTATCAAGAAAATATGGAAAAGTATCATCGGAAACAATAAACTGTAACGGTGCACAAGATGTCTTTAACCTATACAAAGTTACATACCATAGCTTTACATGAGACATTCTTCATGCTGCACAAGATATCCTTACCATATGTTATTGGTGCACAAGTTAAGATAATGTTAGTGTGTGTTCAATACATTGCACCAGCAATCCTGAACTCATTGTTCAAATTATTCCCATCTTCACTAAATGTAATGGACCTGCCTCTCATGAATAACTCCCTTCAATGCCACAAAAACTTATAATGCTCTTCAGATTGTTCAAGTTTAGGTATGCCACCTGATGTTTTTTCACTGTTCAAGACAAAAGCATGAACATTTCACTCACCAGCATTCTGCTGCTGGAAATCCTGATGTGAGAGCCGAGGCACAGTAACTGTAGCATCAGTTACCATCTCATAGCTCAAGTGGCAAAATCAAGTCCAGTAAGAGAATACACAGAAAGGTCCCAGACTGCAGCAACTTGGATCAATGTTTTCATAGTGATTCGTGAAAGCAACCTGCCAGGATTCCAATTCAATGTGCTTGGTGTAGGAAAGAGGAGGAAGAGGGCAAGGTGGAGCCAGGCTCCTTTGGAGACATTCACCCCAGTACACTGTCATTGAAGGCCAGGCAAACAACTGCTTTCTGATGCCCACTGTACTCCCGTTTAATTTCACCAGTCTCCACACACCACAAACGGGCAAGGTTATCTGAAGAGGCTGCAATGGGATATAAAGTGTTAGCATTCATACTTAAAAAATTACCACTGTGCAAGAATGCAAATTTCTAGATTAAAATATGCTTTATAAGTATCTATTGCAAACTCCATCTTCTCAAACAACTTTTTGGATAGATTCCAAGCCACATGAACAACTTGGCCTGATAACATATGTTTTTTTAAAGTTCTTTAAATAAGCAATGCATTTATTCAGTGTCATTCAAGAGTTCAAGTATCTGCACATTGTACAGCCGATCAAGTACTTCTGAAATGTATTCACTGTTGTAATGTAGAAAATGCAGCTATCAGATTGGACTTAGATTGGTTTTATGATGTAGGTTCAGAGAATAATGTTGAACCAGATTGAAGAGGCCAAGTCTTCAAAATGGCACCATGGAATCTCATGCATCTACCCAAAAAGAACAAATTAGCATCTTGCCTAAAGCAAGCACATTACAGTACTCCCTTATAGCAAAACCCAATTTACATGGTCTGATCTTAGAGTGAAAATTTAACTCATAACCTTCTGGCTCAGGGCTGAGAGCCGTGAACTAAAATGTGAATAATTGCCGGATGTTAAGCAGGGTATGTAGTCATCAAGCAACAATCCAGTCACATTCCAAATCCAACACAACTCTAAACTACCGTCCCCTGCCCAAGGTCATTACATCTAACCGTGGCATTAGATCATCAACAAGGAATCCTTGAGTGTTTCCCCCCCAGAGGTCCGAAGTATGAATTCTTCCAAGTAAATCAATTGTACTTTGGAATTAGCATTTTTTAATTTACGTGAAATTGGGTACTAATATCAGAAAAGAACTGTGTATCAACGCACGCCGTGTTTAAATAGAACCTGTTCCTAACTTGGATGGTTTACTTCTCACCTGTGACAATATATTGCGAATCCCCAGAAAACGCACAGTCCCACATCCAGCCTCGCGATGTCTCTCCAGGGTTATTGCTCTTGATGCTAAGCTCAGTCATGAGGGAGAAGTTGGATGTCCTCCATATTTTACAGGTCTGGTCAGCCGAGCACGTGGCAAGAAGTCTGTTTGGAAGGAATAATGGACAAAGTTGGAAAGTAATTTATCACACAATTACAGAGAAGTTAAAATGGAATTAAATGATACTGCACTTTAACAAGAAATGTTAGATGAATTGTTCTATAACACATCTTCTTTGTACCAGTTTGTCTGATATATTGTACTGGTGGTATCAGTTAAACCATCTCCCAGCTCCATTAAAACGTTGGTTCCATGTTCAGGCACTGTTCACACACTGTTCTGAACAGAAAACATACAGGGCCAAGGACTGGTGCAGCATCAAAAGTTCTCACCAAAAAAAAATAGGCACAGCAGATAAAGGATGGAAAACAAGAAGCTAAACACAACACACTGCAGATCTACTTGTCAAATGTATGCTGGGGTCAGACCAGTGTTCTGAGCATACAAATTAGGTGCAGGTGTAGGATGTTCAGTCCATCATGCCTGCTCCATTATGTAATAACATTTTGGCTGATCTAACAGTAATTCCACTATCCGTGGTAAACTTTCATCCTCTTGTTCCCTACTCAATAACTCACCTCCAGCTGCCATTATAGCTCTGTCATCAGATCCCATTGAGACACTTAGCAGCGGGACATTGACAGTGTCTCTGATCAAGCCACGGCAAGAAGTTAACAACAAGCAACTGTTTCACACTTAGAAGACACTGTAGTTTTTCCTTAATGCTGAAATTCAGAGCTGGAACCTACACTGAATAATTTATACACTGCCAAATTATACATTTGATATATATGTAAACTATAACAAGATTCTAGGGCTTAGATATTCTTGATTGAATTAAAACAAATGTAAAAATGAAATGCCATGTGCTTTTACTTTTATTGGGAAATTAATAGCATTCCCTTCTCAATTACCTTTTCTGCTAATGCCTCATGGAATAAATTGATGAAAAAACATATTTATGGCACAGAACCCACTGTTCCAGAGTTTTTGCGGCAAATTACTTTGAGAGGAGCAGTCCTTACATGAGGAGATAATGCAACTATCTGCACTCAGTGGGATGCCTCCAACAGCAATGACATGGTTGATATGCTGTTGACTCAGCCAGGAGAATCTGTCAATTCAAGAAATTCAGGCAGAAACACAAGGAGACGGACACAAACTAATACGTAGGGGCTTGACTGACTGTCATGGAGTCATACAGAATGGAAACAAGCCCGCCGGCCCAACTTCCCCATCTTGACCAAGATATCCCACCTGCCCACGTTTGGCCCATATCCTTGTAAACCTTTCCTATCAGTGTACCTCTCCAAATGTGTCTTAAATTTTGTTATAGAACCTGTCTCAACTACCTCCTCTGGCAGCTCTTTCCATATACTCACCACCCTTTTATAGCAGCATGACCAAAACTGAACACAGTACTCCAAATGTGGCCTCACCAATGCCTTGTACAACTGTAACATGACATCCCAACTTCGATAATCAATACCTTGACTCATGAAGGCCAATATGCCAAAAATCTTCTTGATCACCCTATCTACCTGTGATGTCACCTTCAAAGTACTATGTACCTGTACTGCTAGATCCCTCTGCTCTACAACCCTCCCCAGGGCCCTACTATTCACTGTGAAGGTCCTCCCCTGGTTTGACTGCCCAAAGTGCAACACCTCACCCTTATCTGCATTAAACTCCATTAACCCGCAGCCCTCTTGTCCAATTGATCACCATTCTGCTGCAATTTTTGATAACCATCTTCACTATCTACAATACCACCCACTTTAGTGTCAACTATCGTTTTACCATGGATAGATGAGATTGGAGCAAACCTACATTCCTTGTAAATTCTCATCCAAATCATTGATATAAACCGCAAACAGCAACGGTTGCAGTCCCAATCCCTGAGGCACACCACTAGTCGCAGACATCCAGTCTGAAAAACAACCTTCCACAATCACCTTCTGCTTCCTTCCATGAAGCAAATTTTCTATCCAGTCGGCTAGCACTCCCTGGATCCCATGCAATCTAATCTACCAGAGCAGCCTACCATGTTGAAGTTGATCAAAAGCATCGCTGAAGTTCACATAAACAATGTTTACAGCTTTGTCCTCAACAACCTTTTTAGTTACTTCTTCAAAAAACTCAATCATGTTCGTGAGACATGATCTCCCACGTACAAAACTATGCCAACTTTCCCCAATCGGATCCTGTCTATATTATCCCTCAGAATCCTGTCCAGTAACTTGGCTACCACAGAAGCTAGGCTCACTGGTCTATAGTTCCCAGGCTTTTCCTCGTAACCCTTCTTAAACGGAGGCACAACATTAGCCACATTGTGTAAGATGGAACTGCAGATGCTGGTTTAAACTGAAGATTGATACAAAAAGCTGGAATAACTCAGCAGGACAGGCAGCATCTCTGCAAAGAAGGAATGGGTGACGTTTCGGGTCGAGACCCTTCTTCAGACCTTCAAGCACGTCACCCATATCTACTAATGATTGATATATCACAGACATATCTCTGCTACTTCTTCTCTAGTTTCCAGTGTCCTCAGATATATCTGATCAGGCCCGGGAGATTTGTCTCCCTTCATATGCCTTAGGATGTTCAGCAGTTCCTCGACTGTAATAATAACTGTCCTCAAGATACAGTAAAAACAGAGCAGAAATACTCATTGAGGACTTTCCTCATCTCCTGTGGCACACACACTTTGTTTTCTGAGGGGGCCTACGTTCTCTCTAATCACCCTATTTCCCTTAATGTACAAACTCTTGGAATTTCCCTTAATATCTGTAATATTCACTTAATGTCCTATATAATGTTGAATAGCAATAGAATCAACATGTATTTGAACTAGCAGAGCAAGGCACATTGACAACCCGACCCTTGAAGCTCAATCCTTTATCTTGTCTATTCATCTTACATTTAGCGGTAGTAAACACAAATAGCTAGGCTAGATGTAGAATTTTCATGTGTTATTGCTGACACCATTTCACCAATGAAAGATAGTGGAAACAGATATTGGATACAGAAACAGATAGTGGAAACATCTAAGAGGCATCTGAAGAGGCAGGGATGGAGGGACAGACTGCATTCAGGCAGATAGATTTGTTTAAGTTACAGGCATTATAGGCCGAACAGCCTGTTCCTATGCTGTACAGTTCTATATTTTAATTGAGAGAGAGAGCAAGTTGCAATGAGGCAAGAAGGGGCAAAGAACTGATGGGAATGCCTAGAGAGCCAGCACAGATTTGAGTAGCTGAATGCCATAAGGAAATATGAGAAACATGAGAATTAAAATTCTTATTATAGTCCAGTGAAATATGCTCATGTTTTTGGTTAATTTTCTCCCTGTTATTTCTGACTTTTGATAAAGTATGCCAGGATGTAGTTGCCCAGACTTGATTTATTGGGGCACCTGGCCACACAGCCTCTTCCAGCCTGGTCTGTGGCTGTCATAAGATTACCTCAAAGCCGTGGCTTGGGACAGCACAAGGCCTCCCACGAGGTGTAAACATTTTCAATATGGTTGCTTGTCAAGGACATTCACTAACATTCAAACGATATTCACTAACGTGCGCTTGGGAATTGCCCACTCACAGGGGGATCTGCTGGCAGATTAGTGCAGATGCAAGTGGATGATCAGCCCCACTATTTCTACTGCACACTTCATGGTAAGCAGAGTCATTGCTTGCCCGGGTCACACTTCTTCATGAGCTACTTTGTAACTAGGATCTTGTTTTGTATCACAAGAAGATTGGTGGATACAACTGGTACAAAAGCACCTCCCTAACACCCTAACCAAGATACTGATTCTGAGGGTTACACAAAAGGCTGGAGAAACTCAGCGAATGCAGCAGCATCTAAGGAGCGAAGGAGATAGGCGACGTTTCGGGTCGAGACCCTTCTTCAGATTCTCCAGCATCTGCAGTTCCTTCTTTAATACTGATTCTGAGGTTTACTGGGGATTAGAACGTCATAGAAAGGAAAGCACTTACGTGGAATCGGGGCTGAACTTGCAACGAAGTGCGTAGCGTTTGTGAGCTGGAATTTTTGTCTTGGGAATGAGTTGAGTAACATCGTCACCTATGCCTCCCGTCAGATTCCACACATAGCAGTTACCCTAGTGCGACAGAACAAAGAAACATAATATATTAACACGCCAGAAATATCAGGGCAAAAATAAAAAGAACCTACTGTATAAATTCCAGAAACACCATGGGATGGGAGATTGCAACCTTCACGTGGTCTGCCCTGTTTCAACGAGTGCAGTCAACCTGGCGTGCACAATCAAATAAGATCAAATAGAACAAGTTGTTCGACAACTTTAGGTTGTGCACACTATATGCAAAACAGGTCCGTCGGCCAACCGAGATCGGTGTGTGGGAGGAAATCAGAGTACCAGGAGAAAACCCACGCAGGTCACAGGGAGAACGTACATACTCCGCAGCGGCAGCACCGGTAATCGAACCCGGGTCTCTGGGTGTTGCTGAAATGTAGCAACCTTACCACTGAGCCACTGTGTCCTTTCACCTCTTCCCTTTCCACCATCCAGAGATTCCAACAGTCCATCCAAAGGTGACCTTGTGATTCACATGCACTTCCTCCAATCCAGTGCATTGCAATCAGTGTCCACAATGTGATTTCTTCTACACTGGAAACCAAACGCATTGCAACTCTTTTTCTCTTTCCATGGATGTGTCTGATCAGTTGAGTGCTTCCAGCATAGTCTGGGCTTATTTCAGAAATATCAAGGATACTTGCTGGCCAGACTCCGCACCCTTCAGCCCCCACCCGAAAATAATGTGATCGTGGAGGCAGACAGACATATTTACTGTCTTTGTCTCTGACTTTGAGAAGGTTATGTGAACTGCCTCCTTAAGGTTTGCTGTGAGGGGAGTGGGGGGGGAAGAGGGAGGGGTATTTCCAAGTTTAGATTGTTGATGGTAAAGTAAACATGCCCACATCAGGCTGACCCAGAAGGGGAATACTACCATCCCCAAATTCCAACTATTTGCCTTCCATCTTTCTAGCTGGCAGATGGTGCAAGTTTGAAATGCAATTTTAAGATGTTGCAATGATCCAAGCCCCCAACTCACTCTACCATCAACATTGCCACCATCACACCATGCAGATCTCAATTTTGCTGTTATCATCTCATTTAGAGCTTGTCGTGAAGACTTTTACTGTGGTTAAGGTGCTAGATCACTAACCGAACTATTGACTGCCGCCATGTAGCTTGCGTCTGGATCAATGTGAACGGCATTAACTGATACGTCTGGCTCAGGAATCAGCTGCTCATTGTGGTCCGTTTTCAGATCCCAGATGTGAATGGCTCCACTCTGATCACCAACAATCAGCTCTGCCTGCAAAGAGAGCAAAGCCCATGAATACCTTCGGTATAGTTAGGAAGAATCCAAAGCAGAACTTAAACTTGTCATCATTTCATAAGTAAGAGGAGCAGAATTAGGCCATCCGACCCATTGAGTCAATTCTGCCATTCAATCATGCCTGACCTATCTTTTCCTCTCAACCAAATTCTCCTGCCTTAACCCTGTAACTGTTGACACTCTTACTAATCAAGAACCTGTCAATCTCTGCTTTAAAAATACCCAAAGACGGCCTCCTTAGTCATCTGTGGCAATGAATTCCACAGATTCACCTCTATCAGGCTAAAGAAATTCCTCCCCATCTCCTTTCTAAAGGCATGTCCTTTTATTCTGAGGCAGCCTCCTCTGGTCTCACACTCTCCCATTAGTGGAAACCTCCTCTCCACGTCCACTCTATCAAGGCATTTCATTATTTGGTAAGTTTCAATGATATTTTCCCTCACCCTTCTAAACTCCAGCAAATACAGGCCCAGAACCATCAAACGCTTTTCATACATTAACCCACTCATCCCTGGGATCATTCTTGTATACCTCCTCTAGACCCTCTCCAAAGCCTGCACATCCCTCCTCAGATATGGGCCCAAAACTGCTCACAATACTCCAAATGTGGTCTGACCAGTGCTTATAAAGCCTCAATATTACATCCTTGCTTTATATTCTAGTCCTCCTGAAATAAATATTAACATTGCATTTGCCTTCCTTACTAGATTCCACTTGCACATTAATATGTTGGGAATCCTGCACCAGCGCTCCCAGGCGCTTTTACACCAATTTCTGAATCCTCTCCCAATTTAGATAATAGTCTAAGCCTTTATTCCTACTACCAAAGTGCATGATCACACACTTTTCTATGCTGTATTCCATCTGCCACTTCTTTGTCCACTCTCCCAACCTGTCCAAGTCCTTCTGCAAACTCCCTACTTCCTCTACATTATCTGCTCCTCCACCTATTTTTGTATCATCCGCAAACTTAGCTACAAAGTCGAGAAGAATGAACAGGTGTGAATGCATGTGAACATTCTTGGAGCTGCTTTTAATGTCCAGAGGCATGCTTGGCATTTTCAGTAATCAATATCGGACATCCTCAGGAATAATAAACGTAGTTATAATGAAATGGAGGAACTAAGAGCAGAGAAGAGATTTAAAGATTAAAAGAAGTACTGTATGCACGGGCTGCTTCATCAACAGGAATTGCAACTGGAACTGGACACTGCTCCATCATGAGGTCAGACGTGGAGTTAATGTATGCTCAAAGGTCATTTATAAAGCAACTAACTGCAAGCAGCTGTGCCTCTGACACTGCCCTAAGCATTTCTCACTGTGAGATCACAAAGCCAAAATGTTTGACCGTCAACAGTCGCAACCATTTTTATTCACCACTGCACGACCCCTGCCAGTGAAGAACTTGCTTTTAATTCTCATGGTCTTTCGCTTTTCTCAAGCTTCTTGTCACAGGCAAATTCTGCCGACATTAATAACAATCATACCACCTCATTTCTGGAATTGAGCTGTTATGTTCACATTTGCCCAAGGCTGTAATGAGTCCTGAAGTAAAGTGTCGAATGAGGTAAGGTCGGGTTGGGAAAGGTCAACAGGACATTTCAGAATTCGAAAAACTAGAGAAAGACCTTGCAAAGTACAGCAGCGCCACATACTGGCAAGTAATGCACCGTGGAGAAACTGGGAAACACATTTCCAGCTTCAAATGTCTGTGCTGGAGAGAGTGCAGAGGAGATTGCCATGGATGTTGCCTGGTTGGTTCAGAGGACTTTAGTTATGTGGAGACTATGGATAGGCTGGTTTTCCTTGAGTGGTCAAGGCTGAGGGGGTGAACCGATAGAAATATATATGATTTTGAAAGGCTTGGAAAGGTAGATGGACAAAATCTCTTTTTCTCTGGTGGAGATATCAAAAACAAATAAGCGGGCAAAGTATTAGGCAAGTGGTAGGAGATATAAAGAAGATCTCAGGGTGTTTATTTTTTACACAAAGAGCAGTTGATATCTGGAAAATGGTACCAGAGAAGATGACGTGGAATCAGAAACGACTGCTACTTTAAGAGATAGTTTGACAGATACTTAAATAGACAAGGCATAGAATAATAGGATCGTAATGCAGCCAAAGTGCAGCGTGCAAAAAGGTTGACTTAAACATAGTGGGCCAAAGGCTCTGTTACAGCGCTGGACAACTCCATATATCCACTGGAAACTATAACATACTCAGTCTGAGAGGGAGTGGGGATGCAGTCTGCATGTTGCAAAATATTGAGCTTTACCTGATTGGGATGCAAGCAGACACAATTGATAGGTGCATTGACCTGGAAGATTCTCTGGCACTGCAGGTTACGCGACCTGTCAGGAGATAAAATAATAGTTCAAGTCATAGATGGACTGGAGCAACAGCCGTGCCTTAGTTATAGTCAGGATTCAAGAATCCATCCCTTTCCCCGTTTGGCCTTCTGGAGACTTGGTGTTCCTGGGCTGAGGGGTGTGGTGTTGGCAGAGGAGATAAAGTCAGGAGACAACAATCCTGATTTCGTGGGCCTGCATGAACCGAACCAGTTACTGATTTTGAAGATCTGTACATTCACTTGGAATTGGAGAAACACTCCCTTTCCTTTAAGGTTCCCCCATCCCAACTGGTACACATTGCGTTTAGAGTAATGGAGATTCAGTGTGGAAACAGGCCCTACAGCCCACCAAGTCCGTGCGGCTATCTATGACCAATTTAAGGGTTACACAAAAAGCTGGAGAAACTCAGCGGGTGCAATTTAAACTTGTTGTACACTCATCCCATTCTATTAACTCCCACTAGATTCCAATGCCCATCTACACAAGGGGCAATTTACAGTGGGCAATTAATCAAACCACCCACACATCTTTGGGATGTGGGGGAAATATACACGTGGTCACAGGGAGAGCAAGCTCCACACAGACAGGACTTGAGATCTGCATGGAATCCAGGTCCCTGGTGCTGTGATTCAGTGGCTCTACCAGCTGTGCTGTGCCATATTGCCATGGAGTGCTGGCCTCAGCAAGGACCAAAGCAGTTTGCAACTATTTAAAGTACTTTCAGTTTTGTGATTGTGCACAAAACGATCCTAACAAAACAATTTGGAAATCTACTTCAACGACAACGGTTCAGCAAAAAGCTCTGGCACAGAATAAGTTACATTAACCCAAGTACAGGTGAGGCCTGGATCCAATGCTTTATCCTTAAACAGCACCACAAATGTAGATACAAGATGCCACCAAAAGTCACCTTACTCTGGGCCTCCCGGTAAGTACCTGAGGTCCCAAATTCGGGCCATGCAGTCCTCACCACCAGTGTACATCCAACGCCCGTCTTCGTGGAAACCAACCGAGGTGATGTTTTTACTGACTCCATCATAGTTGATAACTGGATTTGGGTTGTTGGAATTCAAGTCATACATTCGGATGTGCTGATATCCTACAAGAGAAGGCAAAGAAAAGAAAAATGCATCATTTTGCCAGATAGATCACACAAGCCAAATACAACCTTGCATCTGCACAAGTTCTGATCAGCAATAAGGTCAAAATACTGTTAGAACCTGCGATTACAGATGATGCAAAGGTGCACCTTGTCTTTCTCTGACTGGTCACTAACACCTAACACTTTCACCTTCTGGGGAAAAGATCTGTTGTAAGCCACAAGCACAAAATTCAACAATCCAAAGGGAGTCCAGGGACTCTCTCCCCCCCCTCACCTCAAGGGCAAAGTGCTCCTAAAAGTGGAAATTATGTTCATTTCACACAAATGCTTCCATCTCAACCACACAAAAATCGTGTATTAAAATCCACATTTATATTTTCACCAATGGAGGCCAACAATGATATATCTCAGTACAGGAGCAGCCCACATGGTAGTTAATCAAGTGCGTTGGTGAACGAGAGTACAGGTGCTCACCTGCTGCAGCAATCATACTGCGGTCCGGAGTGATTTCCAAAGCATTCACCTGCTGACAGCTTTGCTAAGGAAATGGAAATAATATGATCTTCAACAACTCATAAACTCAGCACCATGCACAAATAACTGAATAAAAGTTGAGTAGTGGTGGATAAGGGAAACCCTCAGTATCACCAGAAAGGGTGCGGTTAGACAAAATACATTTACTGGGGAAGGCACACTAAGTGTGACACAAATATCTTTTCCCTGTGAGGATAAAGAGGGACAAATGCAAAAAGCTATGTAAAACATTAGAATCTGGAAAACACCAAATGAGGTTTTGGATCATAGGGTGATGCTGGCAATTGCTTTTGTGATTGGAAACCTTGTGACACAAACTGGAGAAACAGCACCTCTTACTGGGTAACTTAAGGGCCTGTCCCACTTGGCTGTCTTTCACGCGCCATTTACGCGACCTGCTAGCGTGTGGGTAGCGCGGGATGGGCGCATGGAGTGGCGTGGAGGAGTGTGGACTTCGCCCTGAACAAAATCTTCGCATGCCACCGGCCTGTCGCGTAACTGACGGCCAACGTGAGACAGGCCCAAGACCCTGGCGCGGCGCAACGTCTCACCTCCAACAGAAGCAGAAGATCGTCAAACTCGGCCTGGGGCTCATAGCCGTTGCGGATCCGGATCCGCCCCCACTCCTACTCCCAGAGCGGGGCCAAGAAGATTGAAGACAGACACAAAATGCAGGAGTAACTCAGCGGGACCGGCAGCATCTCTGGAGAGAAGCAATGGGTGATGTTTCGGGTCAAGACCCTTCTTTCAGACTGAAGATGAGCCTCGACCCGAAACATCACCCATTCCTTCTCTCCAGAGATACTGCCGGTCCCGCTGAGTTACTCCTGCATTTAGTGTCTATCTTCAAATGATGTCACGCGCTCCAGACGGCTATGCGGGCACATGATGACGTGCGCAACTCTCGCGGGACCGTCGCGCGTCAGTCACTACCGGCCTGTCGCGTAAGTGACGACCCAAGTGGGACAGGCCCTTAACTACCAATCTCCCTCTCACTCCTATGCTGACTTGGACACACCCATTTATCCCCTGACTTGGACACACCCATTTATCCTTAACATACATTACCTCCTTTAGACTCACAACTATTCAATCGTTTGTCTCACACCTTCTGTCTTTTTATCTCTAGCCTATGTCCAACTATCTGTCCCCCCCTCACCTGTATTAACTTATTACTTGCATAACTTGCAAGTAGTCTCATATCTCTGTTTTCACGTAACTACTTAGCAAAATAATCAGAACTCATTGTCTCTAAGAATCTGTGGGAATTACATGTCAATTTAGGAGTTACATAGAATCATAGAAAATAGGTGCAGGAGTAGGCCATTCGGCCCTTCGAGCCTGCACCGCCATTCAATATGATCATGGCTGATCATCCAACTCAGTATCCTGTACCTGCCTTCTCTTCATACCCCTTGATCCCTTTAGCCAGGGATCTCTAGCTCCCTCTTAAATATAGCCAATGAACTGGACTCAACTACCTTCTGTGGCAGAGAATTCCACAGACTCACCACTCTCTGTGTGAAAAAAGATCTTCTCATCTCGGTCCTAAAAGACTTCCTCCTTATCCTTAAACTGTGACCCCTTGTTCTGGAGTTCCCCAACATCAGGAACAATCTTCCTGCATCTAGCCTGTCCAACCCCTTAAGAATTTTGTAAGCCTCTATAAGATCCCCCCTCAATCTCCTAAATTCCAGCGAGTACAAGCCAAGTCTATCCAGTCTTTCTTCATATGGAAGTCCTGCCATCCCAGGAATCAGTCTGGTGAACCTTTTCTGTACTCCCTCTATGGCAAGAATGTCTTTCCTCAGATTAGGAGACCAAAACTGTACGCAATACTCCAGGTGTGGCCTCACCAAGACCCTGTACAACTGTAGTAGAACCTCCCTGCTCTTGTACTCAAATCCTTTTGCTATGAATGCCAACATACCATTCGCTTTCTTCACAGCCTGCTGCACCTGCAGGCCTACTTTCAATGACTGGTGTACCATGGCACCCAGTTCTCGTTGCATCTCCCCTTTTCCTAATTGGCCACCATTCATATAATAATCTACCCTCCTGTTTTTGTCGCCAAAGTGGATAACCTCACATTTATCCACATTATACTGCATCTGCCATGCATTTACCCACTCACCCAACCTATCCAAGTCACCTTGCAGCCTCCTAGCATCCTCCTCACAGCTAACACTGCCCCCCCCAGCTTCGTGTCATCCTCAAACTTGGAGATGTTGCATTTAATTCCCTCATCCAGATCATTAATATATATTATAAATAGCTGGGGTCCCAGCACTGAGCCTTGCGGTACCCCACTAGTCACTGCCTGCCATTCTGAAAAGGACCGTTTACTCCTACACTTTGCTTCCTGTCTGCCAGTCAGTTCTCTATCCACATCAATACTGAACCACCAATACCATGTGCTTTAAGTTTGTATGCTAATCTCTTATGTGGGACCTTGTCGAAAGCCTTCTGAAAGTCCAGATATAACACATCCACAGGTTCTCCCTTATCCATTCTACTAGTTACATCCTCAAAAAAATCGATAAGATTCGTCAGACATGATTTACCTTTCATAAATCCATGCTGACTTTGTCCAATGATTTCACCGCTTTGCAAATGTGCTGTTATCCCATCTTTAATAACTGTCTCTAGCATTTTCCCCACTACCGATGTTAGACTAATTGGTCTGTAATTCCCCGTTTTCTCTCTCCCTCCCTTTTTAAAAAGTGGGGTTACATTAGCTACCCCCCAATCCTCAGGAACGACTCCAGAATCTAAAGAGTTTTGAAAAATTATCACTAATGCATCCACTATTTCCGGGGCTACTTCCTTAAGTACTCTGGGATGCAGCCTATCTGGCCCTGGGGATTTATCGGCCTTTAATCCATTCAATTTACCTAACACCACTTCCTGGCTAACCTGGATTTCACTCAGTTCCTCCATCTCATTTGACCCCTGGTCCCCTGCTATTTGCAGCAGTTTATTTATGTCTTCCTTTGTGAAGACAGAACCAAAGTAGTTATTCAATTGGTCTGCCATGACCTTGTTCCCCATGATCAATTCACCAGTTTCTGACTGCAAGGGACCTACATTTGTTTTAACGTTGTTACGTTGCAAATTAATAAGTAATTGTTTGTGGAATTATATTTTATAAAATAATGTAATAGCCACTGATTCTTTAAGCCTATCAAAATCAACCACGGAGCTTTATTCTGTACCATTGTAACTTAGTTGGGGCACATGATAAATTAATGTTCATTAACCCTATTCATTACAAAAATGTGAAGAAATAGTTATTGTAATGAGTGATTTTGTATATTTTCCAAATTATGACCGAAATCGATGTCAATGAAAGCAAAACCTGTTCGTAAACCGGAGGCAGCCTGCAGAGGTGTACAAAATTAGATATGGGTGACTGTAGGAAGCTTTTCCCCATGGCAGCGTTTCAAGGTGAAGAGAAAGAGGTTGCGTAGAGAATTTACGTATTCAGTATTTTTTCACTGGGAGAAACCTTGCATTCCTGAATGCACTGCCTGATAAGGTGGTAGTGGTAAACAAGTACTTGAATCACTAAGGCAAAGTAGGTTAAAGAGGATTGGTGTAGGTGGGTGTTTTATGGTCAGCAGGAACATGGTGGGCAGAAGGGCCTGCTTCTATACTTGTATCACTCTCAGACTCAGTGAAGGAGGAAATGAAATGTAATGTAGAAAATCTGAAAAAGGAACAGAAAACATTAAAGATTCACAATAAATATTGTAATATATTAAATCTATGTTTGGACAAAAAAAAATCCCCCCACTGCCACTCCACAACCCCATGCAAAATGGATGTTAAAAATCCAAAGAGAAATCAGATGAGTTTCGGAGTGGTATGGATGTGGGTAGAGTGGTAGAGCAGCTGCCTCACAGCTCCAACCACCCAAGTTCAATACTAACTCAAGTACTACCTGTGTGGAGTTTGCACGTTCTTGCTGTGACTACATGGGTTTGCCTGGATGCTCCTGTTTCCTCCAACATCTCAAAGACGATTGGTTGGTACAGTAATTAGTTGCGGTAAATTGTTCCTAGTGTGTAGGTGAGGAGTGAAATCTCAGGGGATTGGATGAGAATGTAGGGTGATTTTAAAATGGGATCAGCGCAGTCGGATGGTTGGCATTGGTGCACACCTAGTGGGCTGTGTGATTATTAAGATTTATTTCCCGAATTAATCTCCCAGCTAACATTGCTCAATTAAATCAACTGGTCCTTTACGCCATAAGCAGTTTATCGGACCATGCTGCTTGCGTTTAGGTGAGACTGAACTGCAAGGATACTGAGTCCTGATGCTGCACAGTCCGGGTGCAGATTCCACTGTGTGCCTGCCAGAAGCGAACAGTGTGATCATAACCAGCAGTTGCCAAGATGACTGGGTCACTGCCCACAGTGCCTGGACTTGTGTTCATGGTGTCGGCCTTTGTTGAAAAATCACACCTGCAACAAGAAATAAAATAAACATGACCATCAAAGCTACAAAGTCGCTAACAACCGTGGTATATTTGTTCATGTCCGTTGTTGAGTCCTTAAGCAATGCCCAGTCTACCGAATCCAAGCAATCCTCTGCCTTCCCCTGTCCAGCTCTGTGCAGTCCTCACTGCTGGAGGTGCACTTTTCAGTCGCTCATTGAATGCAGGAAGCAGCACAGTCAGGTGGTGTTATTTCCCTAAGTGACGGCGATGGATGGCGCAATAGCAGTGTTTGAGGGTATTTGATCCGCTGGTATTGTAGCACACATGGGTAGTAAACAACGCCCCCAGTCCCCAGCTATGATGGGAAAGGGGTCAGGATACACCCTCTGTTGCTTGTCGACCACAGCATCCAGCTCCTCGAGTGCTGGACGAACATCTTTGGACAGGTTTGGAGGGATATAGACCAAACGGGGGCAGGTGGGACTAGTGTAGCTGGGACATGTTGGATGGTGCAAGCAATTTGGGCCGAAGGGCCTGTTTCCACGCTATATCACGCTATGACGCTAAGCAAGAATCAAAGAGTTGGACAAACGGTAGAGTTGCTGCCTTTAGCGCCAGAGACCTGGGTTCAATCCTGACTATGGTTGCTGTCTGAACAGGACTTTACATTCTTCCTGTGATCTGCATGGGTTTTCTCTGAGATTTTTGGTTTCCTCCAACGCTCCAAAGACGTACAGGTTTGTAGGTTAATTGGCTTGGTATACAAAAATGTAAAATTGTCCCTAGTGTGTATAGGGTAGTGTTAATGTGCGGGGGAGCGCTAGTCGGTGCGAACTCAGTGGGCCGAAGGGCCTGTTTCCACGCTGTATCTCTAAAACAAAATAAAATAAAGAATCTATCTGCCTGGGGCGAGATTAGACGCGGTCATGGTGATGTAGGTGAATTCCCTTGAAAGGCAGCATTTCACGGTTAGGTGTTCGAAGAGTGAAGTGTAAGAGTTGGACAGAACCACTATGTCTGAGCACCAGAAGAGTTTATCATGAGGCAGACGCCTGTGCCTTTACCTTCCCCCTTTCGATCATTCACCTCCCTCCATCCACATTCAATTCCCTCCACCCACAACCCTTTTCTCAGCCTCCAACATGCTCTTACCCTGTTATCTACCCACTCTGTGTCTCTCTCTCTCTCTCTCAACTTCCCCCAGCCCCAACCTGGCCCCAAAAGCCACTCTTGCTGTTGTCTATGCCAGCTCTTGCATACTCCAGCTCCTTCCTTTCTCTCCCACCCTGTCTTTTTCCCTTTCCCACATCCACCAACCTCGTCTCCCCCACTCATTCCCCGCCTTCCCTACCCAACTCCTTCCTCATCTCCCATCCCCCGCGTCTCCTCCTCCTCCTCCGTTACTGTTTCTCTCCCTCTCCCCCTACCCTACCGACCCCCTCTCCTTCCCTTCCTGTCCACCCCCGTCTTGCCGACCGCCTCCCTCAACACCCCCATCCCACCGACTAACTCTTCTTCCCCCGCGTTTCCCCTCCTCCCTCCTCCCTCCTCCCTCCTCCCTCCTCCCTCCTCCCTCCTCCCTCCTCTCCCCTGTTATCTTTCACCTTCTCTTCTATTATCCTCTCGACGCTGTTCGGCGCAGGTCCGTCCCCCGAGCGCTCCGCCGGTCCCCGCCACTAAACCGGCCGCCGCCGCCGCCGCGGCTGCCAACGAGCGACCAGTTCCGCCTCCTCTGCACCTCGACCCTCCTGTTGAAAGATCCCAGAGGGATCCTCCAGTATCTTTGCTCCTGTTTCCCAGCCCACAGAGGGGGAGAGAGTGATCACCTGCCGGCCTGTGCATTAAGTTGCCCGCACCGTTCCCGCCTGCAGCCCGCTGGATGAATGCTGGAGCCGTTCGTTGCCTCACGGCAGGCGGCAGCCAGCCAGCCAACGGGCCAACCTCGACGGAGGAGGGACAGCAATCAGTAAAAATGTTTCAAATGCATCATTGCTGAACGTCGACTCCGCTCCCAATAGTTGAAAGCAGGATGTGCCCAGATACCTCTGCCAGTACCCAGCCAGATGAGGGGACCTCGTGGAGACGGTGCCTGGTAAGTGGACGAGATAAGGTGCAGAGGGGGGGAAATGGCAGGGTGCAAGTATGAGAGGCGATAAGGATCGGAGGGAAGGATGAGAATGGAGACTCCCTTCTCCATCCTCATCCTTCCCTCCGATCCATTGAAGGAGAAGGGAGTCAAGGACAGGGAGGATTAAGGGTGAGACCTAATGGGTCAGACCTTAATTGTAATGGGAGCATAGAGGAGGCAGTGAACACCGATACCAGTGCCTGAACTCCTGTGTGTGTGGGAGTAAGAGTGTATATTGTGTGCAATTAACAACTATGGAGCAGAGCCTGGTCTTCAGTTGCCTCAGACTCCTTTGCCACCAGATTAAGACCTCACTCAGTTAAACCTGCATAGAAGGAGGTATACAACAGCTACTCCACATTAGAAGAAATCATGCTGAGGTAACATTAACTTCTCTTTCTGAAGTTTGGGACGTGGAATGTAAGGATCCTCATGATCAATGCTAACAGCAAACAATCTGAATATCACTCTAATTTTGGATATTTTTACTATATGAGTAGACACATCAGGCAGCAGTTGGCCATCTTAAAGAACATGGCAGTGGCCCTAGACTGATAGTAGCCCCAATACCCTTCAGCCTTCATTCTTCAGATCCTCCTGATTCCCTGTGCAACAACGTGTGTGACAATAACTGTTGCTTAATAGAGGGTCGCTCAGGCTGGTGCAGACAGTACAATCTCATTTGGAGGAGTTCATTAGAAATGTCTAGCACAGCGATTCTCACCCGGTGTTCCCCCAAACACTAGGGTTCCACGAGAGTTCGTTAGGAGTTCAGAAAGAGTGATAAATAGGCTAATCATATGTAAATGCATTTTGGAGTCATTTTTGTGTTTAATTTCACATTCATAATTTTATTATACGTGTATGGTTTGGCGAGACAGGCAGGTTGAGTAAAAACGATTTTTATTTGGAAATGACAAACAAATAAGAATAGTCGAAAACCACGTGCTGGGTCAGCCAAATATATAATAGCTCCTGCTACTCTGGAGGAGCACTGTCGACTGAGGAGAAAAGCCCGTGAAAACGCACCCGCGATCACATGATGGCGCCAGCCAGTAACGAGGGTTCGCGCTTCCCCAAGCCACCCCCTGAACCCGAAGTAAGGAACCGAGCGGGAAGCCGAATTAGGCGACCAGACCGAGTGGAAATGAGAGGAACAGGCACAAACGGCGGTACAAGTGAAACTGGTGGAACAGAGCCAGCAGTCGGCAAAGTCACAGGGGAAACAGGCGCAACAGGTGCAACAGGAACGGCCAGCAGACGACCGCTACGCCAGGTGGGCGGGCTTGAGGTGAGCCACCGAAACGATTTCATCCCGACCACCGCCATCCAAGAGAAAAGTTGCGACGCCGGGGTGCAACACCCGGAGAGGACTTTCATAAGTACGCTGCAGCGGAGTCCAAACAGTCCTTAAGCTCCGGCGGCATATATACCGGAGCAACCCCATGACGAGCGGTCGGAATGGGAGCCAGGCCGCCCACTTTCTCCCGGAGGTTCAGCAACACAGACGAAGTGGGCTGCTGCAGCCCCCGAGCCGCAGGAAGGAAATCCCCAGGCACCCGCAGTGGGGAGCCATACATGAGCTCAGCGGACGACGTGTCCAAATCTGCCTTCGGGGCTGTGCGGATCCTCAGCAACACCCAAGGCAACTGGTAGACCCAGTCCGGGCCCGTAAGCCGCGCCTTCAGCGCCGACTTCAAATGTCGATAGAAGTGCTCCGCCTGAGTTGGCCTGAGGGTGATAGGCGGTGGAGTGATGCAGCTGTGCCCCATACAGCTACGCCAAAGCTGACCACAAAGCCGAAGTAAACTGTGCCCCACGGTCAGTGGCGATGTCCGCAGGCACACCAAAACGAGCAATCCAGTGGGCCGCGAGAGCCCGAGCACAAGACACGGTGGAGGTGGTCAGCGAGTGGAACTGCCTCTGGCCACCTCGTGAAACCACCACGATGGTAAGCAGGTGAGACGCACCGGGAGACGTCAGCAGCGGACCCACCAAATCGACATGGAAATGCTGGAAATGGGAGGGGGGAACCACAAAATCCTGAAGCGGCGCTTGCACATGCCGCTAGACTTTCGACGTCTGACAGGGAATGCAAGCCCTGGCCCAGGCCGCAAACTGTTTACGGAGACCCAGCCAGACAAACTTGTCCGCCACCAACGCAGAAGTCGCCCAGACCGTGGACAGCGTCGAAAACACGCCGCCGCCAACCCACGGGGACGATAGGGCGTGGTCTCCCGGTGGACAGGTCGCAAAGGACCAACACACCTGATGGACAAAACGGTACATCAGCCAATGATAACCCCGAGGCAGACGTCTCGTAAGCGTCCGTTTTGCCACCCACACGTTGCGCAGCGGCCAGACCCGAATAACCCATGCCAGAGTCCACAGACGACATGGCCGGGACCGCAGGGCGAGACATAACATCCCCGACCAGGTTCAGCTTGCCTGCCACGTGCTGGACGTCGGTGGTGAACTCTGACACAAATGCCAGGTGACGTTGTTGCCGAGCTGACCACGGGTCTGACACATTGGTAAAGGCGAATGTCAGGGGCTTGTGGTCCGTGAATGCCGTGAAAGGCCGGCCCTCGAGGAAATAACGAAAATGGCGGACCGCCAAATAAAGGGCCAGGAGCTCCCGGTCGAAAGCGTTGAAAAGGTGTCGGCCGTTGAATGCAAGCGGCTGCCAGCGGCCGTCAATGAACTGCTCCAGAATCCCCCCCCCCCCCCCCCGACAGCCGATCCGAGGCGTCCACGGTGAGGGCGGTCGGGGCAGCAGCCCACGGGTGCAAGATCATGGTGGCCTTGGCCAGCTCCTCCTTCGCACCATCGAAAGGAGCCGCGGTCTCAGCGTCCCACACTAGGTCACGAGGCTTACCGGCCAGGAACTAAAAAAAAGGCCGCATGATCCAGGCCGCCGCGACGAAGCAATGGTTAAAATTGACCATGCCGACGAACCCCTGCAACCCCTTGATGGTGAGTGGCCGAGGAAACTACCGAATGGCCTCCACCTCAGCGGGCAGTGGGGCAGCGCCCTGTGAGGTGACATGGTGCCCCAGGAAGGAAATCGAGCGAAGGCCAAACTGACACTTGGCGGGGTTGATCACCAGCCCGTGGTCCTGAAGCCGCTGGAACAACAACCGTAGGTGCGTGCAGTGTTCCTGGTGGGAGCGGCTGGCCACCAGAATGTCGTCCAGGTACACAAAGATGAACTCCAACCCCCAACCCACCATATCCGTTAACCGCTGGAATGCCTGCGTGGCATTCTTTAAACCGAACGGCATCCGCAGCCACTGAAAGAGGCCGAATGGGGTGATGATGGTGGTCTTGGGCACATCATCAGGGTGGACGGGAATCTGGTGGTAGCGGCGCACCAGGTCCACCTTAGAATAAAAGGTAGCACCATCCAGGTGGGCCGTAAAGTCCTGAACGTGCAGGACAGGGTAGAGGTCCGCGGTCGTGACAGCATTTAGGTGTCAGTAATCCCCACGCGGTCTCCACCCCCCAGATGATTTGGGGACCATGTGTAACGGGGATGCCCAGGGGCTGTCGGAGCGTCACACAATCCCCATGTCTTCCATCTGGCAGAGCTCATCAGCGCAGACGGCTTACGATCACCAAGGCCATCCATATACAAAAGTCAGGCTGCGCGATCGCGGCGACTGAGCCCGAAAGTGCCTTGAGGCCCTCGTATTTGCCGAACGCAGGTGGATTCTGCAGGTAAGGGACCAATCGAATGGCAATCTCCTGACTGATGCGCCCCAACCATGTAACATTAGCAGGTGGCGTCTGCGACGAAGTGGCGGAGCTCAAATTGCACCTCAATGTGGGTGAACCACGCTGAGGCTGTACCGCCCAGAAAATGGGCAGTTTCAGGGCCACTGCATTTTGCTGGGTGGGCTGGGCGGGCTTGGCGTCGAGGTTTTCGGCGGCGTTCATAATCGGGATCCGAAATTACGATCAGACCAGCGGGGTCACCACTTTGGCGAGACAGGCAGGATGAGTAAAAATGATTTTTATTTGGAAACGACAAACAAATAAGAATACTCAAAAACCGAGTGCTGGGTTAGCCAAAAATATTATAGCACCTGCTACTTGGGAGGAGCGCTTTCGACTGAGGTGAAAAGCCCGCGAAAACACACCCACGGTCACGTGATGGCGCCAGCCAATAGCGAAGGGTTTCCCTTCCCCAAGTCACCACATGGTGCCGCTACTATGGCATATTTAATGAGGTCTAGGTAGTATATTTAGCAACGTCATATTTAGCAACGTCTATACGGCGTCAATGTAAAACGGCCTTTAGTGGTCAGTGGACAGGAGCTGTACGTGACGGATTTGTGTGTCATCAAGTGACTCATTCGAGTACAGACGCTTGCAAGGCCTCCGGCATCAGTTTTGTCTGTGCTTCCTGGCGTGCAGGTACAGTCCCTCATTCACGTTATTTTGTAATTTTTACCCATCATTTAGGGGTGTTATTAAAAAAAAATTAATTAAGTATGTTTATGTTCATTTTTGTTAGTTTATCTAAAGTTTATTTATATATGTTTTTGTTAGTTTATGAAAAGTTTGTGTGTTGCCCTCCCCCTCCCCCTCCCTCCCCCTCCCTGGGAGGATGTGAACAGTTTGGGTGAATGAGCCAGACAAATTTGGTTATTCACTTTGACAGAATAGAAAATTGGTATACTGTACTATTTAAATAAATTGAAGCTATCAAATTACAAAAAAGTCCTGCTCCTGAAGCACAAATGAGTTGCCATTCATGTACAGCAAGCAATTGTGTGTATTGGCATCCATCCACCCATCTACGAGAGATGATAATGCGGCTCTGATGCTGTTCTGTTTGGAGAGGGGGATTTATCATCTTTGGTTGATACTTTGCATTCCTACTGTGGCTGACTAGGCCTGTCATTGACAGGGATCTCAACAGTCCTCCAGGTGAGGCACAGGTTTACGTGCACCTCTTCATACCTCATCCACTGCATTCGATACTGCCGATGTGGTCTCCTTTAAATTAGCGAGACTAAGCCAAGACTGGACGACCCTTTCGCCAAGCTCTTGGTCTTTGTCAGCCAAGGCCTGCTGGATCTCCTGGTTGCCAACCATTTTAACTTCCCTTCCTATTCCCATACTGACCTTTCTGTCCTTTGCCTCCTCCATTACCAGATTGATGCCACACACAAATTGGAGGAACACCACCTCAAATTCTGTTTGGGTAGCTTACAACCCAATGGTGTGAACATTGAATTCTCCAATTTTAATTAAAATCTCCACCCCCTCTCGCGTTCCTGTGCCACCATTCAACCCCTAGTGCACACCCATTTCTCCCACTATCCCAGCTCAATCATGCAGCTATTTTCTCCTCGTACCCAATCCCCGAGTCCCTTGTTTCCTTTTTATCACCTCCCTCTTTCCACTCCCCCTTGTCCCCTTCTACCTATTTCCCACCCTCTGGCTTTACATTACTTTAGGGCGGCATGGTGGCGCAGCGGTAAAGTTGCTGCCTTGCAGCGCCAGAGAACCGGGTTTGATCCTGACTATGGGTGCTTGTCTGTACAGAGTTTGTACGTTCTCCCTGTGACCTGCGTGGGTCTTTCCTGGGAGCTCCGGTTTCCTCCCACACTCCAAAGACGTACAGGTTTGTAGGTTAATTGGCTTGGTAATCAACAAAATATATAGTCTTACTATTGTTTACTGACCTGGTGGACCATAGTCTACTCTGTTTGTGTAGACCAGAATGTAAAACCGTATACCGTTGTGCCATAATGCCTGATGAAGCAGGCAACATGGACGCTTGGCCAGTCCGACAGTACGAACCCAAGCAAGGTCTTGCTGACTGTTTTAAGACCCGGCTAATGAGGCAAAAATGAGGAAGACATAAAAGAACATTCCTCCTATAGAAGCGAGAATGTATTTCTCTGCACTGTTGTGCCACATATTTTTGTAATCAGTGAATAAACATGCACCAACATGACGATATTCGATGTAGTATTGAACCATACTTTCATAATACTTTGAGATCCAACACTTATTCTGTGTTATCATCGATCTGAACTGGATGATACACCAGTGGCAAAGGAGATTTAGGTAATTATTACAGGATGCTTTAACTGGATTACCATGTGACTAACATATGTCACCATCGTAGAGCAGCAACTTGAATTTGAGCATGTAGAATATGTATATTCGCTCAATAGCCCCTTACCCATGGGGTGCATCTAGTGTGTATATTTAGTTGATACCAACAATTGAAGAATTGGTAACTCATACAATCTCCAATACCTCCAGGTAGATTATGGTATTCAGAACTTCTCATCTTAGAGTCCTTAGCATCAGTTTGTAATAACTGAATTTGACCGACTACACTACTGTAGCGAGTTTCAAGTTCAAATGAGTTATTGTCATGTTCAGCAATGCTGAATACTGTTACTACATCATTGTGACTGAGGTAGCTTCAGCTGACAATAGCATAAGGTTGCTATTGCTACTACACAATATCAGTTCCTTGATTTGCTCGGCTGAACACAACTGCAATATTGCCAATTACTCGATGAAAATAAAACTCTGTTTTATAACAGATTGCTATAACTCCAATCTCTTGCCACAGGCCGGAGTCAAGGCTAATAATAATTAAAGGTAAATCCCAATGACCAACAAACAGTTTATCCCATACCGCAAAGCTTTACTGTTATAGTACAGTATATTGTCTTTCATAACCTCTGTAATGGGATTTGCATAGCATGGATCTCTGACCCTTATGAATCTGTTGTTCGTCAGGAAAAATAAGTTTTCATATTCGGAAAGTTCATATGCCCGACACTCTTCATTCTTCATAATAACATGTCACTCCTGCCTTATTACATGGGTGGTTACATGAGAACTTTTGCCCAATTTCCGAACCTTAATTTAAAAAAAATAACCTTGGCCATAATCCAAACTTGCTTGGAATGCTCCGACTGTGCCTCAACCAGATATTTTTACCCTTTGTGTATTGTACAAAACAAATGTAAATATTACAACCGTGGGCCTTGCTATCCAGCCCCGGTGGAGTATCATCTCCTGACTCCATGGGCGTAGCAGATTATGTGTGAACTTGAGCAACCCTGACCCAGGCGTTGCTAGCGCCGCCTTTCGTAAAGGCCGGCGCTTTTTGACATGAAACAGCCCTGTACCAGGTGCTGCTGGCACGGCTCTCTCATAGGCCGGTAATGTCACCAATGAAGCAGCCCTGTATCAGGCGCTGCTGGCACAGCTCTCCTGTAGGCCGGCACTTTCATACATGAAGCAGCCCTGTCAGGCGCTGCTGGCGCGACCTGTCCCAAGGCCCGCACTATACAGTGTAAGCTCACTAAATCAACATTTTTAGTGTACACCTTTACCTGTGAAGGGTTAAAACAATTCACAGCAACTTGTGCTAAACAGCAAGGATTACATTGTCAGAGACACATAACAATAACTTTTTATGACTTTAACTTTGCGTTTAGCTTTTAACTTAAGAAAAACACTATAACATACATAAATGTTATTATAAAGATAAACCCTTTGTAGCCCGACTCACCGAGTCCAAATAGAGCTGAATGAGTCCCATTTAATTCCTTGCCTGGGGATCAACGTCTTTGAGCCACTGACCCCACTGTCAGTGACTCTAGCGTTACTTCCTTGCCGTTCCAACGGCATCCCCACATGCTGGGAGCCGCTGACTACACTGTCAGCGACCCTGGCTTGAATTTCTTGCCGTTTTACGGCATCCCCGCAGGCTGGGAGCCGTTGACTACACTGTCAGCGACTCTGGCTTGAATTTCTTCACGTTTTACGGCATCCCCGCAGGCTGGGAGCAACTGACTGCCTTGTTACTGGCTCCTTATCTCACAACCCGATCTATTTGCCGGTTATCCTCTTCCGCAGTCGGACTGGGTTTCCCCACAGTCTATAACCGGCACACCCGTCGGGCTGCAAAACTGGCAGGATACCTCTGTGAAAAGAGGCTCCTGCCTGAAAAAACCTGGTAAGTAAAAATAAACTTACCTCTAGGTTTAACTTACCGCTGGCAGGAGCTCTGTCCTGCCAGTCTGGTGCTTGCACCAGTGCGGCTGACGTATTGAAGTGCATTTGGCCTGACGTGTCTTCTTCACAGAATCACTCGCGTGACTCCGAAGTAAAATTGTAAATTGTCTCTTGTGTAGGATATTGTTAGTGGGCAGGAAACGGTCTCTGCGGGAAGTAGAAAGGGGTGGAGATGGGAAGATGTGGCCAGCAGTGGGAACACGTTGGAGGAGGCGAAAATGTTGGAGGGCTATATGCTGTTTGCGACGGCTGATGGGGTGGAAGTTGCGGACAAGGGGGGACTATGTCCTTGTTACAGGGGAGGGGGAGCAAGAGCGGAGCTGCGGAATATGAAGGAGACCCTAGTGAGAGCCTCATCTATAATGGAAGATTATGGGCTGTGTTGCTTCTTGTGGATAAAGAAATAATGACATACTTCTCTTCAAAAAGATGACAGCTATTCACTTTGCTCAACAACACTTAGATTGTGTCTTACAATCTGGGCAGAAAATGCAGGATTTTATTTTCAAATCTGAATGCTCTTAAGTGTAAAAACAAAAAGTGCAGGTGCTGGTTTGCAAAGTGCTGGAGTAACTCAGCAGGTTAAGCAGTATCTGGAGAATATCGATAGGTGACATTGCAGGCTGGAACCTTTCTGCAGACAGTCCAAAAAAGAATCCCAGATGAAATGCCACCTATCCATGTTCTCCAGAGATAAGTTGCTCCTGCACTTTATGCCTGAATGCTCGCAAGATTTTTCTGTTTGCTGGCACAGAACATTTTAGAAATGCCCATTACAATAACCTGCCAGCCTGATTTAACCCCACCCTCTTTAACTGATTGGGTGGTTCTGGTTCCTGTGTTGTATAGATTATTATAGCTCTATCGCTGAGTGAGGACGTTCCACGGAGCAATGGATAACTTGCTCCGCTCTCAATCCACTGAGCCCAAAGGAGGCAGAAAAGGTGAGTTGGGATATGTTGAACTCTGTTCTATTGATCCTTTCTGGATGTAACAAGACTAAAAATATTCTGCATTACAGCATCACGTAAAATGAGAGATAAGTGTGCATTTGATTTTGTTTTATTATTTTCTTGTACTGTATTTGTTGTCATAAATGCAAAGAAGGCAACATATTCTTTCTGTTTGTATTGACTGTCTTAATTGTAGCTGAACGGTGTATTTGGTGTCTTCAGTGTCGATTTTTAGAGTTAACCATGAACCATGGTGGTTGTGAATTTACTCACTCTGCCAACATCACTATGCATTTATTAAGCACTATTAACATAATAAAAGGCATCCTTCCCTGATTAAACCTCATCCAATTTGCATCTCTTCCAACAGTTTATTGCCACGTATTCAGAGAAAAGCATTACCCCAAAAGGCACACTCCACATCACATCCCACAACAGCAACACGCATTCTTGGTGGAAACCATTGCTGCCGGGGAGAAGGAGATAACTCCCACAACCATTCAAAGAGTTTGGGCTTTGGGACCCTTCTTCAGACTGATTGTGGTAATGGGAAGAATGCAGCAAAAGTGGTGTGGGAGAGACAAAGCCTGGCAAGGATAGGTGGATAAAACTGCTCCCGCTCCTTTTGCTCTTCAGACTCTTTCATGGCCCTCAAGCTCCAGGCCTGCTCGCAGCTTTTCCCCTGGCTCTGGCTGCTGTCATTTGTTTGTGAGATTGTGCAGCATACAACTCACAATACTGGTCTTAGTGTCTGCTTGTGTGCACAATTTTTGTGGAGACACTTTGCTCTGGAGACACTTTGTTGCACGGCCATCCTAGTCCTTGAATGCCTCTTGTTGACCTGACTACCTCCTATAATGTAGAGTAATGTAGAATCTGCTGCTGTAGATAGTAGCAGCTTGCTGGGCAGGGTATGGGGAAGTAGATCACGTAACAATGTCTTATTAAAACCTACAAACTTTTAACTGGGCTTTGTCTCATGGTCATTCACAGGAAACTGGTAAATCTCTGGCGGAGATAGTTAATAGTGCCCAGTGGTTTTATCTATGGTGACCATGCACCAGCTACAGGATGGAGCAAACACATTTTACGGAACCCACAGAGCTTGCCACTCCTTCTGCCATCTGACGTGGCAACACTGCAGCTCCTCACCCATGCAGGTGTATGTCGATCATCATTGTAAGAGTACAGCATTAACTTGTAGACAACCCTGCTTGCCAACTGGCACGTACTTCTATGCAGTGAATTCCAAAGTGTTCATGTGATCTTTTTTTAATTTTTAATTTTTATATTTTTATTAGAAGCAATGTACATATATAATAATCATGGTATATAACATAATACATTTCATGTACAACTTATTTTTTTTTTTTTGTGGGTAGAAAAGAAAGAGAAAAGAAAAGCTTGAGGATAGTAGTGATGTGTAGGGCGCAATAATTAACGGTTAATGATTAATACTTAGATAAATAGACTGCGTCCTTAGAAGTGTTAAAAAAAAAAGAAGAAAATAGGCCCCGAAAATAAAGGAGCCTTAAGAAAGAAAAGAAATCAGAAGAAAATGCAAAAAAGATAGAACTAAACTGAAAAGAAAGGAAATGTGCCTAATTTGTAACATTACACACCCCTCACCTAGTTTTAAAACAGTTACTTTTCAGGGTTGCGTTGCACCATATTACACTTGTAATAAATCAATGAAAGACGACCATATCTTAAATAATTGTTCTGGTTTTCCTGCTAGAACAAGTCTCATTTCCTCGATATGTAATATTTCCTACATATTTGTAATCCACATTTTAAATGTTGGGATAGGTGCGTTTTTCCAGAATGTAAGTATAAGTTTTTTTGCCATTATCAAACCATATGGTTCATGTGATCTTATCATTCAATCCACGCCAACCAGGATTGTTTTTAAAAACTGTTGGGTACAGTACTATCCGTTTATCGTCTAAGGGCAGCACTGGAAGAATAATTAGCTGTTACTGCCCTTGAGTGATAAATGGAGAGAGTACTGTACCCAACAGTTTTTAAAAACAATTCTGGTAGGCGTGGATTGAAGGATATAGATCACATGAACACTTTGGAATTCACTGCATAGAAGCGAATGTGGGATTGGGTGATTTTCGCTTAAGCCAATTCTTTTGAGAATTTAAACTACGCCCCTGTTTATGTGAGTGTAGAAGACTGATCTATCCTCAGCTGTCAGACAAAAATGTTCCCTCCCTTACAGTTTGTTAGCATGGTTGGTCGACATAACCACAAGTGGTATTTCAGTAATTACCAAGAGTTTTGAGAATGAGAGGAGGGGGCATGGAACAGTCTGGTGGATTACGGGTGCGTGGTTGGGGTCGAGGGAAGGGGGATAGGTGATGGAGGCAAATGCGCAAGGATAAACATTGGCATTCAATGTATTTATTTTGCTTAATAACCTGTAACACATTGCAAAAGGGATGGTGCAGCAGTTAGCACATACGACTGTAAGAGAACAATTATAAAAAGTGAAGAGAAAAGGTGAACTTGTCTGCCATCTGTAGGAGTGGATGTTTTGTAGATACTGTATGTCAGACTTTTGAATTTAATAATATTATGGAAGCTCTTTCATATGTACAGGGTGTCCATAGGTCAGATGCTCATAATTCAGGCATGGCCCGTAATGGGATTGCTGGCATAAACCTGATGGGCCAAATTACTTCTTTCTATATTGTAAGAAAATATAAAAGTAATATGAGGAAGGAAAGATGAAATGAAAAGCTTTTGTATTGACCATGAATGGCATTTGAATGTCTGATGCTGTGCTAAAGTATAATTTAGAGAGAAATCATGATCGAGGCATCATATTTTGCTAATTTGAGTTTATTTTAACCAGCATTTTGTTTCCTTTTACTTGTCTCTTGCAGTAACACTGAGAAGTATGTGGAGGATATCCTCAATGAACATTTTGCGGTTCTTGCTTATCCTGATTCTAATAATTGTGTGCTTCAAGATATATTCCAAGTAAGTTTTTCTTTTTAATTTGAAATCGGCCCCAGAATATGGGTTGCTGCTGGCAAGGATAACGGGGATTGTTCATCCCTGCTTGCCCTTGAAGTGCTCATAAAATGCCCTCAGTGATGAAGGAAGTGTTGATGTCACTCAATTTTTCCCGAGACTCTCCCTATGCACCTGCTGTCCTTGTCCTTCCTTGTACTGGAGATGAAGGTACATATGTCAGCTGTGGAATGTACCTGTTGGGTAGGCTGGGTGTGGGCCTGACTGCAGGTGAGTACAGGACATAAGGTTGTTTTTTTTTATTGCTGGTACTTGCCCGTCCAATCAGATTAGGTTACATTATGTTTATTATTGTCCCGTGTACCGAGGTACAGCGAAAAGCTCTGTTTTATGTGTTATCCAATCAAATCAGATGATAATATGCAATCGTCAAACTCAGGCACAATAGCTAGAGCAAAGTGGACGATACAGACGCAGAAGGGCAGCTGCAGCGGTAGAGCTGCTGCCTTACAGCGCTTGCAACACCAGAGACCCGGGTTTGATCCCGACTAGGGGTGCTGTCTAGGGAGCTAGTACGATCCCCCCCCTTAACAGCATGGGTTTTCTCGAGATCTTCGGTTTCCTCCCACACTCCAAAGACGTACAGATATGTAGTGTAATTGGCTTGGTGTATGTGTAAATTGCCCCTGGTGTGTGTAGGATAATATTGATGTGCAGCGATCATTGATCAGCCCAGACTCAGTGGGCCGCTGGGCCTGTTTCCGCGCTGTATCTCTAAACTGAACTAAACGAATCTAGTTCTCAGCATTTTAGTGTAGCAGTTCCATAGACAGTCTGATGTCTGCAATGGGGTAGAGATGAATTGGTCTGTACTCTAAATTATTGAAGAACCTTTCAGAAGCCCGATTAACAGAGGGGAAGAGTTGCTCTGTGGCTAGTCCAGACACTCCCAATTCTCTCACACCGACCGGCGAAGAAGAAATTACAGATCTTCGGCTTGTCCAAGTGCGAGGATGTTATCGAGCCTCTTCCTTAAGGCCACGGGTTACTGGGCACCTTTTGAACCTTTTCAATGAACACTATCAACCTTCTTCATGGTGCAGAAGATGATCTTTACCTATAGATATTGTTCTCCAACCTCATCAATTACAACAGCAGCAGCAGCAGCAGCAGCAAATTCCCCCTGCCTCTCACTTTCTGTGGGGATGAAGAAGCCTTTGATAATCATCTGGACCGCTTCCCACCAGTGTATCAGGGAGTCTATGAGGGCTTAGTTGTTCCTCAACCTGAGTTGTCCCTTGTATGTTCTTCGTTGTTTTCTGGGATCAGCAGTTTTGCATCTAGCTTCCGTGTCCCTGAGCCAGTTTCCTGTCATGACAATTAGCCACAGTAGTGGCCAGGCTAAGAACACCAGCATGATTTTGGTGGATCTCACCGTGACTGGGGGCATTAAGAGGAGTTCTAGGAACCAGACTGTTTGCCGGGCATATCATCATGGCGCTTTGTCTGCAGACTGGTTGATGACATCACCCAACTCAGCATCTTTTGCTGTTTGTATCTGAAATCTGGAGGTGACGTCCAGTTTGTTGTTGGCACCGCTGGATTGCCCTGCTACATCGACAATGCAGATGGAGTCGTTGCCCAGAACGAGGTGCCGGGACATTGCCAATAGCAATGGGATCTGGAGGGCTGCCACACGCTTGCTTTACAGGGCTGGTGCTCACATGTTGCTTTGCCAGAGCAGAGCACTCATTTACTACCTCCGTGGCTTTGATGTGGTGAAGTTGCTTCCCCACAGCAGAATACCAAGGCTGGAGGTGCTTCAATCTTTGCCCCATTAACCATATCAACAGATTGTGGGACCACATGCATCACCACTGTCTGCAGGTGCTCAGTTGCAGTAAGTTGCACTCCTGCAAAAGCAGCAGGTCAGCCTTGACCTTGCCATGGGTCCCAAGGTCATAACACATTTTGCTCTCATTACATTCACTGATACGATTTTTACTCCCATTGTTTTGTAAATATATGGTCTAAATGTATTTTAATAAATACTCTATCTCCACTTCATAATGCTTTGTGAGAGAAGCCTACATAATCACAGACTGGTTATACTCCAGTCATTCCTTCGTCTCCACATTCCTATCAGACAAGAGACAAAACCTTGTAAACAAGTACCATCAGATTCAGGAACAGCCACTTCTCTGCTTTTATTAGACACCTAATGGACTCTCATAAACTAAGGGTGCAAACTGATGACTCGTCATTCGCCTTGAAATATTTTTTTATCTGCCCCTTCTCTCTTAATGTAACACTATAATGCTGTAAGTATTTTCTGCCTCTGGTATTTTTCACTACACATTCCTGTTGTGTATGGGTTAATTGTACTCATGCATAGTATAATTTGACTAGATCATTTGCAATCAAAGGTTTTCATTGTGTCTACACGTGATAAAAAATAAATCAATGCTAATAAAGATCACAACCGTCAGTTGCTCTGTCCCAGCAGACCCATGCAGTGACTTAAGGCTGAGGTGCATGTTCTGATCCAGCCCAGTGAGCAGACTCTTGTGCTGAAGCTGGTGGCATTGAAGGGAGATCAGCTTAGTTCTTGATCCCTTCATCCTCCGCTTTTCTTCTAGGACGCTGCTCCCTCGTACCAGCCTGAGCTACTTTGGCCCTGCCCCACTCCCACAAACCTAGAGGTGGATTGGGGGACAGCACTCTCTGAGCCCCACAGATGATGGTGAAACCACCACTCCTCAAATCCTTGGTTGGAGGAGACCAGCCTAATCTACAGCATGTAACTTTGGCCTGGTGGACATTCTGCCTGCACTTCTTCCAGCAGATGGCAGTGCAGCTGACTGCCACGTGTGTTGTGGTGCCCTACAGTCTGTGCACTCTCTGGTTCCCCATAATTCATGTAGCCATATCTGGTGACGCCATGGTGTAGAGAAGGGCTTGGCCTCATCTTAGGAAATTAAATCAGGCAGGTGGGGGAACACTTTGAGAACAGTGATCATAATTCTGTAACTTTCAAGGTAGTTATGGAAAAGTATAAGTTTGGTCTACAAGATAAGGTTCTAAATTGGGGGTAAGATGGTTTGATAGTGCAGGAGAGGACCTGACAAACAGATTGGGAGCAGATGCTTGTGGGTAAAATGATATCTGACAAGTGGGAGTGACGCCTGTTTGGTCGCGAGTAGTCGTCCAAAGAGTCGTACCTTTTACTGGCCGCCGCTGGATTTTCAACATTTTGACATTTTTATGGGGACCTGCTGTGACTGTGACGGGTGCCGGCAAGTCGGCAAAAAAATTGTGTAAGTGGGACAGGCCCTTAAGGGATTTAACAAGGTCCTGCATGCTGGTCCGGTCCAGAAGGTTATGGCACATGGTAACAAAGGCAAGCTGGCTAATTGGATACAAAATTGGCTTGGGGACAGGCGGCAGAGGGTAGTGGCGCAACTATGCTTTTCTGATTGGAAGTCGATGACCACAGAGATCAGTGCTGGGACCCTTGTTTGTAATATAAATGTCTTGAATGGAAATATATATATATATATACATCTATAAAAGTCTGATTTTGTGTGTGTCAGATGTTTTAATAAGATCCCCTCTCATCCTTCTAAATTCCAGTGTATACAAGCTCAGTCGCTCCATTCTATCAACATATGACAGTCCCGCCATCCCGGGAATTAACCTCGTGAGCCCACGCTGTACTCTACAATAGCAAGAATGTTCTTCCTCAGATTTGGAGACCAAAACTGCACACAATACTCCAGCTGTTGTCTCACTAGGGCCCTGTACAACTGCAGAAGAACCTCTTTGCTCCTATACTCAACTCCTCTGTTATGAAGGCCAACATGCCATTAGCTTTCTTCACTGCCTGATGTACCTGCATGCTTACTTTCAGTGACTGATGAACAAGGACCCCCAGATTCTCACAATTCTGTTAGCCGTTGCTGTCTCCTCCCCTTCCTACCTCTCCCTCAGCACTCGGGCTCCTCCTCCTCCTTTTTCCTTTCTTCTCCCCGCCTCTTCCCACCCCCCCCATCAGTCTGAAGAAGGGTTTTGGCCCGAAACGTTGCCTACTTCCTTCGCTCCATAGATACTGCTGCACCCGCTGAGTTTCTCCAGCATTTTTGTGTACCCCTAGATCTCGTTGTACTTCCCCTTTTCCCAACTTGGCACTATTCAGATAATAATCTGCCTTCCTGATTTTGCCATCAAAGTGGATAACCTCACATTTATCCACATTAAACTGCATCTGCCATTCATTTGCCCACACACCCAACATGTCCAAGTCACCCTGCATCCACCTCACAGTTCACACTTCCACCCAGCTTGTGTCATCTGCTAATTTACTAATGTTACTTGTAATCCCTTCATCTAAATCATTAATGTATATTGTAAATTGCTGCGGTCCCAGCAACGAGCCTTGTGGTACTGCACTGGTCACTGCCTGCCATTCTGAAAGGGTCCCTTTAATCCCTACTATTTGTTTCCTGTCTGCCAACCGATTTTCTATCCATGTCAATACCCTATCCCCAATACCATGTGCTCTAATTTTGCCCACTAATCTCCTATGTGGGACCTTATCAAATGTTTTCTGAAAGTTCAGGTACACTACATCCACTGGCTCTCTCTTGTCCATTTTCCTAGTTACATCTTCAAAAAATTCCAGAAGATTAATCAAGCATGATTTCCCCATCGTAAATCCATGCCGATCCTGTTACTACTATCCAAATGTGACGCGATTTCATCTTTTGTAATTGACTCCAGCACCTTCACCACCACCGATGTCAGGCTAACTGGGCTATAATTACCTGTTTTCTCTCTCCCACCTTTCTTAAAAAGTGGGATAACATTAGCTACCCTCCAAACCACAGGGACTGATCCTGAATCTATAGAACATTGAAAAATGATCACCAATGCGTCCACGATTTCTAGAGCCACTTCCTTAAGTACCCTGGGATGCAGACCATCAGGCCCTGAGGATTTATCAGCCTTCAGTCCCATCAGTCTGCACAACACCATTTCCTGCCTAATGTGAATTTCTTTCAGTTCCTCCGTCACCCTAGGTCCTCTGGCCACTAGTACATCTGGGAGATTGTTTGTGTCTTCCTTAGTGAAGACAGATCCAAAGTACCTGTTCAACACGTCTGCCATTTCCCTGTTCCACGTAATAAATTCACCTGTTTCTGTCTTCAAGGGTCCAACTTTGGTCTCAACTAAATTTTTCCTCTTCACATACCTAAAGAAGGTTTTACTATCCTGCTTTATATTCTTGGCTAGCTTACCTTCGTACCTCATCTTTCCTCCCCTTTGCCTTTTTAGTTTTCTGTTGCTCTTTAAAAGTTCCGTGTCCTCTGGCTTCCCACTCATCTTTGCTATGTTATTGCTTCTCTTTTATTTTTATACTGTCCTTGACTTCCCTTGTCGTCCCTTACTCCCCTTAGAATCTTTCTTCCTCTTTGGAATGAACTGATCATGTACCTTCTGTATTATTCCCAGAAATACCTGCCATTGTTGTTCCATTGTCATCCCTGCTAGGGTATCTTTCCAGCCAACTTTGGCCAGCTCCTCCCTCATGGCTCCATTGTCCCCTTTGTTCAACTGTAATAATGACACTTCTGACTTTCCCTTCTCCCTCTCAAATTGTAAATTAAAACTTATCAGATTACGTTCACTACCTCCTAATGGCTCCTTTACCTTGAGTTCTCTTTATCAAATCTGGTTCATTATACAACACTAAATCCAGAATTGCCTTCTCCCTGATAGGCTCCAGTACAAGCTGCTCCAAGAATCCATCATGGTGGCAACGCACAAACTCTCTTTCTTGGGGTCCAGTACCAACCTGATTTTACCAGTCTACCTGCATGTTGAAATCTCTCATAACAACTGTAGCATTACATTTGCGACATGCCAATTTTAACTCTTGATTCAACTTGCACCCTATATCCAGGCTACTGTATGGGGGCCTGTAAATAACTCCCATTAGGGTCTTTTTACCCTTACAATTCCTCAATTCTATCCATACTGACTCTACATCTACTGATTCTATGTCACCTTTTGCAAGTGACTGAATTTCATTCCTCACCAACAGAGCTACCCCATCCCCTCTGCCCACCTGTCTGATTTTTCGATAGGACGTACACCCTTGAATATTCAGTTCCCAGCCCTGGTCCTCTTGCAGCCATGTATCTGTAATTCCCACAACATCATACTTGCCAATTTCTAATGGAGCCTCAAGCTAATCCACTTAAGTTTAAGTGGAACTGTAACACACTTGTCACCTTTAGCAATATTACACTTGTCACACTTTTAACAATATGACAGATGGTGAATTTCTCCTTCATTGTGTTTCATCACAATGCTAACCATTTTCTTGAGCACCAATTGAGCTTTGCATCTTATTCCAAATTCCCATCTGTCCATTTTCTCCTTCCACCAACCTTGCACTCCTGGCATCTACCCTACCATTTGTTAAAAACCCATGTCTTCTGGCATTGCGTTTCATTATATTTTTAACAAATTCTTGTTAATTTTATTTACCTTCTTTCCCACTCCATTCTTACCCCTCCCATTCACTCCTTTCTCTCCCTCTTATTCATTCCTCCCCTTCACTCCTCTCTCTCACCTCTCTCACACTCCTTTCTTTCTCCTCCCTCGGGCTCCTTTCTTCCACCTCACTCCTTTCTTTCCTCTCCCTTCTCACTCTCTTATCTTATTTCTTCCTCTCCCCCACTCTTTTCTCTTTCCTCCTGCTCACTCTTTTCTTAATTCCTCTCCCTCTATCATCCTTCTTAACCAAACTAACTGGATTATAGGTCCTCTCCAGGTTTTGAATACATTACTCATGGGCAACCCCTATATACAAGCAAAGTCCCATAATGTTATTAAATTCAAAAGTCCAACATAAGTACGCACATTCATTCTTTAAACATTAGAACTAATTTCCACTCTCACTGTCCACTTATAGTAATTGTTCTTTCTTTTCAGTCTTATACGCTCTTGATGCCATTCAGTGCAACATTGTGGAACCATGGTTACCATTTCTTTGTGCATTTTCCAACCTAGGGACAAAATTGACTGGTGGGTGTTAGAAAGATCGGAACCTGTTCCGTACCCTAGTCGTGTAATTTATCTCCTGTATATGCCAGCTTGTAGTTTAATGGTTAAAATACTGCTTCTACTCTCAAAGCTAGCTTTGGAAGGCTTGTTAACTTTTGTGTGCTATGGTTAAATGATTCAATTGATTGAAGAAATATGCTTCTTTCTCTTAGGACAAAACAAACTTACACTCCTGTGAATAGTAACTTCTGGAAAAAGCATGGAAAATCAATAGCATATAAACATGAACTGATGAGCCTGACCAATGAAGTCTTACAGCAAGGAAAGGAGGAGATCAAGTCAGTGCTGAAGGCGCCATCAGACCATCTGAAACAATCTGTTTCTTCAGGGATGAGAGTCGTGCACTTGGATCTCAAAGGAGCTCCACCCAAACTTGCTTATCTGAAACAGGTAGGAGGTGACAGCCTGAGAATTAACTTGTGAGCCCGTTTTTACTTCCAGGGTTATAGGAATGGAAGTTGATTTTAATGAGTAACTGGAGAGCCTTGTATAATGGCAATGTTTAAAAAACATTTTCTGCACCCCCGTCTGCAACTGCACAGTAGCACAGCGGTAGAGTTGCTGCCTTGCAGCACCAGAGACCCGGGTTCGATCTTGACTACGAGTGCTGTTTGTATGGAATTTGTACATTTGCACCATGGGTTTTCACTGAGAACTCCGGTTTCTTCATACACTCCAAAGACATACAGGTTTGTAGGCTAATTGACTTGGTAACATTGTAAATTGTTCCTAGTGTGTATAGGATAGTGTTAGTGTGTAGGGAACGGCAGAGACTTGGTGGGCCGAAGGTCCTGTTTCAGCACTTTTTCTCTAAACTAAACAAAACTGGATCCTCGACTCCCTGACCAACAGACCACAATCAGTGAGGATAGGTGACAAATCAACTTCTATGATAATCCTCAATGCTGGTGTTCTGCAAAAATCAGTTTTTTACTCATACACGACTGTGCAGCCAAGTAAAATCCAACTCAGTTTATAACTTAGTGGACGACGCCACCGTACTGGGCCGGATATCAAATAATGATGAGATAGAGTACAGGAAGGAGATTGAGAATCTCGTAACCTGGTGTCTAGACAACAACCTTTCTCTCAATGTCATCAAGACAAAGGTGATCAACTGCAGGAGGCGAAGTGGTACACGTACCCAGGTTTACATTGATGGCGCCGAGGTAAAGATGGTCGATAACTTCAAGTTCATAGGAGTAAATATCATCAGCAACTAGTCCTAGATTAGCCATCTCAAAGCAATGGTCAAGAAATCACACCAACATTTCTACTTCCTTCCTTAGGCTGGGCCTGGCCCAGTGGGATGTGTTGAGCAGCCAGAATATACAAATGAAGGAAAAAAGGGAGGGAGTAATGGCAACACAATGACAAGTCGGAGAATTCGTTGTTGAATCCCGCTTGCTGCAATTTGTCCAGATGGAATATTAGGCATTCTCTTCAAGCTGATATTGGGGCTCTTTGCAGGATGCCTCAGGCAGAGAGATCAGAGTAGTAGTAGAGTTTAGTTATATAGTTAAGGGCCTATCCCACTGTATGAGGTAATTCAAGAGTTCTCCCCTGATTCGAGCTTGTGTAATGTACGTAGCGGGTACGTAGGAGCTTGTGGATGTCACGTAGCGGCTCGTACAAGTAACGGTAGGTACTCGGGAAATCCAGTAAACTCATGACGTTTTTTCAACACTGTGAAAAAAGTCCACGAGTAAAAAAAAAAGTGATGAAAAAAATTGTTACTTTTTACTCATAGGAGCTCCTACGTACCCGCTACGTACATGATACAAGCTCGAATCAGGGGAGAACTCGGGAGAACTCTTGAATTACCTCGTACAGTGGGACAGGCCCTTAAGGGAACAGCCCCTTTGGCCCACGGAGTCCGCGCCGACCATCGATTGCCCGAACACTCTTCTATGTCCTACACACTAGGGGCAATTTACATAAGCCAATTAACTAATAATTCTGCACATTTGGGATGTAGGAGGAAACTCACGCGGTCACAGGGAGAAAATGCAAACTCCGGACAGACAGCAGCTGAGGTCAGGATTGAACCCAGGTCTCTGGCTCTGTGAAGCAGCAGCTCTACCGCTGAGCCGGTGTGGTGCCCGAGCAGGATGGGGAATTAAAATGGCAGGCAGCCAGAAGGTCCGGTTCATTCCTGCGGGCTGAGCAGGTAATCTGCAAAGTGACGGGGGAGGAGATGGGAAGATGCGATTTGGTGGTAAGATCATGTTGGAGCTGATAATATACAGATAATATGAGAAATTCTAGTGCATGAGACTACATGAACGAAAAGCCTTATATGGATCATATGTAACACAGTGTGATGAAAGACTGTGAACAGGATGTACATTTGTTTGCAATTGTAGGGCCCACACAATGTTGTTCATCTATTCATAGTTCAACAAAGTCATGTGACTAGTAGGCGATGATGAGCAATAGTACATCTTCACTTTCAGGGGATTATATGTCATGTCATCCGGAAGTGGCCGCGCAGCCCTGCAGCTGCGGCTCGCCTGCAGTCCGTTTTGTCTTTTTTTTGTTTCTTTTCTTTTTGTCCCGTTTCAGTTTATTTAGGTTTGTTGGGTTGTGTATGTGTGGGGGGGGGGGGGGGGAGCTTGTTTTTGGTCTCTTCGGGGGGATGCAACCCTTGTCGTATCCCCCGTCTACGTCTGCGCTGAGACCTAATGGCAGAGCTGGCGGCCTCCAACGGGGACCGACCCTGAGGCTCCAGAGGCAGAGCCAGGACTTAGCTGTGGCGGCGTTGCGGCGGCCCGACTTTGGGGCTGTGGCGGCGTTCCAGCGGCCTGACGGGCTGTGACGGCATTCCGGCGGCCCGGCTTCGGGGCTGTGGTGGCGTTCCGGTGGCGGCGTTCCGGCGGCGGTGGCCCGGCTTCGGGGCTGTGGCGGCCCGGCTTCAGAGCCTCGGAGGATCGGCCGCGGGCCCGGTGGACGATAGCGTCGGGAGCTCACAGGTCACAGGTTGGTGACCTGTTTTTCCAGGGCTCCCGCAACAACAGCTTTGTCCGCTGGACTGGAGGGCGGCAGCTTCGACCGCTTCAACCGCCCCAGGCCGCGTAGTTTGAACCGGCCCGTTCGCGGAGCTCGTATTCAGCCACGGGACTTGCATACCATCACAATATCGGAGGCCTGGATCGCCTCAGCGCAGAGGGTAGCAATGTTACAACATTTTGAGATTTAAAAAATCAAGTCTGCAATTTATCCCATCAGATAAAGCATAAAAAGAAGTTTAATTTGACACCTAATTCACTTTCATATCTTCAGTATTAAGAAAGTTATGGCCATTTTCATACTCGGAAATTAGCATCTTGTTCCCCATTGCCTTTCAATTGACTTAACTCAAAAGCTGTGATCTGGAACAGTTAAAAGCCCATAACTTTCTTAAAAATTAAGAGAACTCAATGACATTTTCAGTTATTATAGATTGAAGCATTCTGAAACAAATATGAAACAATCTTACTTGGATGACCTGAAATTAACGCATATAATTAGTTAGTTATCTAATTGTAGCTAATTACAAAATTCAATGAGTAGATCTAAACATCTATCCATTTCTTAAGAAAAGATAAACTTTTTTTAAATTGCCGAAGTGTCCAAATAACATTCACACAATAATCCACAATATAACAATTTTTAAATCTCATTTTCATGAATTTCTGGGCCAAATGGAAGGAATTTAGTGTTTGATTCCTGTAAATTAATGGCCATTTAAATCAACTAGCGAGTGGGTTTTAGTGGAATGCGGTGGATTGGAACATTGCGGTTAGCGGTGAAGTCAGTATGAAACATACTGTTGGTTCATACATTTTTTTGGACCCCATTTCGCAACATGAAACTGTTATTAAAGCCTCCTGAAAAACCAACTTTTAATATAAAAATAAACTATTTACCTTTTTTTCTCCCCTACACAAAATCCTTCCGGTTGTCGGTGCTCACGGCTTTTGAAGGTGATTTTTAAATTACTCTAGTTAATAAATAATTTAGAGTAATTTAAAAATACCTTCATTCATGAAATGTCGGAGCGATTTTTCTTCCGCAACGAAATCGCCCGACATTGATCGATTTGCCCTGCCTGTGGAAAAACGGCACTTTAAGCCCGCCCCCCTCTGAAAGGCGCCAAAGCCGCGCACATGGGGAGCGGCAGAACTGCAGCGCTGCTCAAGGTAAGTTTTGTAACATACCTACAGAGGGAGAGCAAGGAGGGAAGAGACAAGGACTTTGGGACTATTGCCTTCCATCACAGTGAGAAGGTGCCTGGTGGACTCACTGTGGTGGATGTAAAACTGTGTTGAGTGTGTGTTTTGTTATTTTATTCCATGTTATGACTGGAAGGTTAAACCATTTCGTTGTACTGGAAATGTGCAATGACAATAAAATTGAATCTAATCTAATGTTGGAATATGAGGTGATATTTATCAGCATCAGACAGAATTTGATAGAGTCACGGAAAGAGACATTGGTAAGATGACTAAAGAAACTGGGTCCAAGGAATCGGTTGGGAAACATTTTACAAACTGGAGACATCAAGGGAAGCAGTCTTTGGTGCTCGGAATTCTGAAGATAAATCTGTTGAGCTCTGCTGTTGAATCTTAGATCACGCACAGTGATTAAGATCCAAAGACTTTATTAGCGTTACAGCATAGATAACACATAACTCACGACTGAGGAAGAAAGGGACGAGAAGCTTTCTGTTAAACTAGTGGGAGGGACAACAAAGTATGACATAACATGAGTGAAAGTGATCTACAAAAGCATCATCAAAAGGGAGTGCAACGTGGAATATTTGCATTCTGTGGCAGAGAAGGTGGCCTTTTTTTTGCATGGAACAGTTTTGAAGAGCAACCCAATTACTCCGTTCTCCTCTTTCCTTGTAGATTTGATTTTTTTTCCTTTAAGTATTTAGATACAAGATATATTTATTTGTCACATGTCATGTACCAATTGGTCCAGTGAAATGTGTGGTCGCCATACAGCCATACGAATATTAAAGAGAACAGAACATGATGGTCTTTAACGCAGACATCCCCACACAGCGGGAGCAAAGTTTCCCACTGTGAGGGAAGGCTCTAAAATTCAGTCATCCTCCTCTGTTGTCCTCTCGCGGTCGGGGGGCTCCCGAACCCCCCGCTGTCGCCGCTACGGGTGGCCCGATGTTCAGGCCCGCTCGCCGTGGTGATGGAAGTCTGACGTCAGGACTGGAGGACATCAGGACTGGAGGACATCCTCAACGACTTGGACATCCGAATCAGCCACCTCCTGGAGTCCGCGGCTCCCAGTCCACAGGCCGAGCTGGGCGGAGATTCAACGCTGGCGGCCCTTGGCAAAGGGCCCCAGGACTCCGCGATGTTAAAGTCAGAGCCTCCCGTGCTGGAAGCTCTGCAAACCACAGCTCCGATGTTGAAGCAGCAGGCCCAACATTCTGGAGCTTCAACGGAGATCTAGATAAGCAATCGCCTGCGCTGCGTATCCAGCGCTGCGCCGCCGCTGCTGAAGATCTGGTCCGGGTCCCTGGCAGGAAAGGCCGCTCCAATCCAGGTGGTAGGCTGCAAGGAGGGGGGCGAGCACGCGACTCAGAGAATAGTCGCGCCCTCGCCAGGAAGTGACTGGGAAACGGTTTCCCCCTTACCCTACCGCTCTCTCCCACATAGAAAAGCTAAAGAAATCTCCAAAACAAACTTTTAAAATGGACAAAAAAAACCCCACAGAAAAACAGACAAACTGTAGGCAGAGGCTGCCTTCAATGCGGCGCCCCCCTAGTGACCCTTTATATGTCCTTCCCAGCTTTACAAGTGCCCAACTTATATATAGCCTGTACATACAAACATGTATTTGGGAGATCGCTGGATGGATTTGCCAGCGGAGCTGCAAGCATCTTCTGCTGTGTGGGAATTCGATTGATGATCATATTTTTGCCTCACAAACTGGTCGGGTTATGAACAGTCTCACAGGAACGTACCCTGCCAAAACCTGAGGAGAACATGTATCCAATTCAGTTTGAAGAGCTGCTACAAAATCGTTTTCCATCAACCATGAAGTAGTTCATTCCAACTCTAAACCAGCTGTAAATCTGTGCAGATGTGATAATATCCATCATCTCTTTAATTTCAGATTTTCAGCATCCATAGTTTTTCAATTTTAATTTTCTGTACAGATGTAGCCGGGATATAAATATTTTACATTCATTACAGATCTTTCCACTTCTGTCCAGTATCGGGGCCAATGGTATATTAATGGAATACGAGGATACATTTCCTTACTCTGACGACCTTGAAATCCTCAAGTCTACCTATGCATTCAGGTAAGACTGGGCAAGAGCTTCCTGTTGAGAAGGCTGTCAAAGTGTACAGAGGGATATAGATCAGCTACAGAAACAAGCAAAGAAATGGCAGATGGAGTTGAATCCGACTAGGTGTGAGGCATTGCACTTTGAGAGGTCAAATGTAAGGAGAAAGTGACAGTTAATGGCAAGACCCTTAACATTGATTTACAAAGATTAACAACATTGGTCCAGAGGGGGTTTACACGAATGATTCCAGGAATGAGTAAGTCAAGTCAAGAGAGTTTATTATCAATTTTCTTTGTTAATTTGACTTTGCAATTTTGTTTTTCCTATATAGTTCTGCTGACATTGACGAGATTCAGCAGTTGGCTGAGAGCAATAACCTGGAGATTATACCCTTAATTCAAACCTTTGGCCATATGGAGGTAAGGTCTCTACTTCTATGCAAACGTCCTTCAGCGCATGCCTTAGTCCAGAAAGAGTAAGATGTGAAGAATATAAAAGTTGAGAGAATCCAATTGAAAGAGTGTTGGATGAGACCATCATCAGATTCCTGGCCTGGTTTTGGTTCCCATCCAAACCATAAATCTCCCTTTTCACGAGCTGAAGAAATTTCCAATATAGTACTTTTTGTTTTTAATTTGCATCTTTTAAAAAAAAAATGGGTCTTCTGCTCAGTTGCGCAATAGTAATATAACCAATTGCTACATTGAAGAAGTATATGAAATATACTCTTTCATATTCATAAATGGCTTTCCATTGGTTTATCTCTCTGTGTCATATGTGAAGAGGCTGATCAGATGCTGGCCTGCTGATGGAGCCAAGTGACCAGCTGATGAATTATTATCTATTCTTCGTTTGTGACAGTGAGGCATGTGCCAGATTAGATGTTCCCACCTCGGCTTAGTAAGATGCAGGACCACATAACTGCAGTAGTGTCTGGTTCCTCCATTTGATGGACCTTAAATATTGGTTTGGATATTGAAGTTAGGTATTTAGTGCAGCATATCTGTGAACTATCGCAGAGAGCATGGATGCCTGAGTTCATGTCTGTCAACAAAGATTTTTGGATTGGAGTCAGGAGCAAGAGCGTTTTGTTTTGCTGCCTTTTGTTTTCTCCCTGTCAGCTTCGATCAATACAAATTATACTAAGGAGGTTCTGCTCTGTGTGCCTCAGTACAGTACAAATGAAAGGAACACGTTTCAGAATTCCACTCCAGTGACTTGGAACACAGCACATTTTTGGGGATGCAATCCTGCAGATAGGGTGTTAATCCAAGATACTATGTACTTTCTCATACTCTGGAGACTCTCTCCTATGTGCAGGCCAGCACCTGATGCTAGATCAATGCAGCCAGACAAAAAAAATCTAGTCATTCTACAGTGCAAATCAGGGATGGATAGAATTTCCAAGACACTGTATACCTGGAGACAGTCACACCAGTTGGATTACCCACTCCCAGTTTGGTCCATGTTCAGGAGGAAGAGTGGGTAAGAGGCAGTGTTGGAGGGCTCTGCCCTTGAATTTGTCTAAGGGTCCGGGAGTCTTGCTCCCTATTTGGGATCATTGCTTTGCTGTAGAATGAACTAATGTATTTTGAGGCATTTGTTTGAACTTGAGCAGATAGGATGTGTCTATCCAGTTCAGAATTCATTATGCTACTACTGTCAGCAGTTGTATCATAAATGAAGATGGGGTCAAGGAAAGAGCGTTCACGTCACGGTCCTGTTTCCACCAATCTTTCCACCACCACGCACATGAAGTGACAAGACAGACACCATTGTATGCAGATGCCGAGAAGTGTGTTCAGCTCTGGCTGAACAACTTCTAATCTTGTGTGTGGACTCAATAAGAAAAAGATCAATGAAGATACGCGATCCAGTACCTTCAGCAGCCATATGTGCCCAGGCCATAACACCCCTCCACCGTGTTTCACAGATGAGGTGGTATGCTTTGGATCTTGGGCAGTTCCTTCTCTCCTCGATACTTTGTTCTTGCCATCACTCTGATATAAGTTAATCTTTGTTTCATCTGTCCACATGACCTTTTTTCCAGAACTGTAGTTGCTCTTATAAGTACTTCTTGGCAAACTGTAACCTGGCCCATTTTTGCGGCTAACCAGTGGTTTGCATCTTGCAGTGTATTTCTGTTCATAAAGTCTTCTGTGGACAGTGGTCATTGACAAATCCACAACCAACTCCTGAAGAGTGTTTCTGATCTGTCGGACAGGTGTTTGGGGTTCTTCTTTATTATCGAGAGAATTCTTCTGTCATCAGCTGTGGAGGTCTTACTTGGCCTGCCAGTCCCTTTGCGATTAGTAAGCTCACCATTTCTCTGTTTCTTGTTAATGATGTTCCGAACAGTTGATTTTGGTAAGCCTAAGGTTTGACTGATGTCTCTATCAGTTTTATTCTTGTTAACTCAGTCTCATAATGGCTTCTTTGATCTTCATTGGCACAACTTTGGTCTTCGTTGATAAACAGCAATAAAATTTTCCAAAGGTGATGGAAAGACTGGAGGAAAGACTAGCTGTTGAGAGCTCTCTTACACCTGCATTAAGGAGGCATTTGAACACACCTGAACAATTACAAACACCTGTGAAGCCATGCGTCCCAAACGTTATGGTGCCCTGAAATGGGGGGACAATGTATAAACACAGCTGTAATTTCTACATGATGAAACCAAAAAGTATAAAAATACCCTTTAATAAAATCTGATAATGGGCACTTTAACCACATGTGATTTTTTTTCTATTACAAATCTCAAATTGTGGAGTACAGAGGCAAATAAATAAATGATGGGTCTTTGTCCCAAACATTATGGAGGGCACAGTAGATAAGTCATGGCACGGAAGGGTTGTGAGACCTTTTGGCCTGCTCCTGTGTTCTTCTGATTCTATCTGGTGATAAGGTAAGCTAATAATATGAAAGAGGATACCAAATGTTTTTCAGATATATAAAGAGTAAAAGTGGGGCAAGATTACACATTGGGCTAATGGGGAACAAAGAAATGGTGGATAAACTGAAAATGTTTTCAGCATTCTTTGCAGTGGGAAATACCAGCAACATGCCAGAGATTCAAGGGAGTCAGGGGGCAGAAGCGAGTGCAGTTGCTATTACTTTGGAGAAGGTGCTTGGGAAGCTGAAAGGACTGAAAATGGATTAGTCACCTGAACCATATAGACTACACCCCAGGGTTCAGAAAAAAAGGTAGCTGTAGAGATTAGGCATTAGTGGTGATCTTTCAAGAATCAGGAATGGTTCCAGTGGACTAGAAAATTGTAAATGTAACCACTGTTTAAGAAGGGAGTGAGGTAAAAGACAGGAAACTACAGGCCGATTAGCTTGGCTTCAATGGTTGGTAACGTTTTAGAGTACATTATTAAAGATGAGGTTTCGGGGTACGTGGAAGCACGTGATAAAATAAGCCAAAGTCAGCATAGTTTTATTAAGGGGAGATCTTGCTTGACGAATCTGGTGGAATTCTTTGAGGAAGTAACAAGCAAGATAAACAAAGGAGAGTGAGGCGCAGCAGACCATAATCAAGTAAAGGTGATGTTTCCCTGGAATATCTTTGTGACCTACTACTTTATTTGATGGTATACTTCATTTCTACATGTCAGCTGTGAATATGGTTAACCTTTGCCTCCCTAAAGCACAATCTTGCATCATCTGAGCAGACTTAAACAAGGCCCAGTGACATTGTTTTTGGTATCCTTGCCTCTTCCCCTTCATTGATGACTCATAAGTTGTTTTAAGATTGATTAACTCAAATTTTGTTTCCCCGTTAGTTTGTTCTCAAGCACGACAAATATCGGCACCTCCGAGAGGTGAGGAAATACCCCAATAGCCTCAATCCTCATTTACCAGAATCTCTGAATTTAGTGAAGAAGATGCTCTCTCAGGTACTTGCCAAGCACAAGAAATCTACCCGGCTCCACATAGGGGCTGATGAGGTATGCACAATGTAGTAATGTTTATTCAACTATGATAATGTTACTGTGCTGTTAATACATCTTAGTAATATTTCCTGGTGTGAGTTGGATGTTTATCAATATACAATACTATTACCAAATCCTGCAGTAATACGTAGCACTGGTCATAAGGACAAAGCTTGTCAAAGCAGTGGAGTCAAGGTGGAGGTTTAAGGTTGTGTGAGCACTGTTCTAAGGAAAGGTTGGATGGAACCTCAGCCTGTGGAGATCAATAAGCAGGAGGTTGGGGTGTGTAGTCCACTGGATGAGCTGGAGTTTCACACAATGGAAAACACACTTGTTTTTCAGTTTATCATCAGTACCTGTTGGGTACTGATGATAAACCATCATTCAGTTTACATGGGTATTCCCAGACATATATTGGAGGATCCTTTTATTGATAATTGTCTTGTTAAATATTTATCTGATAATGTGTATAACTAGAGAAGTGATAATTGTGAAAGGAAACTAGGTAACGTGTTATGTTCAGAGTGTGAAATGGAATGGATTCACAGATGGGATGTCCACAGTCATTGTCCCAGCCTCATTATTGATCTCTATATGACTGATTCTCATAAATCAGAAATGTCTTTTTTTTTGTTTCGTCTTATCTCGGTCATAAATATCACAGTTATAATCACATTCGTAAAGTGATTCAACTTTACGCCAAGAAGATCACTGATCAATGAGAGATTTTGGTGCTGGTGAAAGAGGGTGATGTTGGTCTCCAGGCGTTTTTGATCTGTGTAGTTTCAAGGTGCTTCAACTACCAATCTAAGTATGCCTTAATTGTTCATTATAACTTCACACACTTTCGCATTGCGTTGTAAATGTAAAGCAACATTCACAATATGTCAAGTATCAGAAAACAGGGTTATTGAATGGGATGTTTAAAAAACATCAGGAAGCAAAGGTGAAATTTGAATTTACATGTTCCACTGCTGTTAACTGGGACATTTTATTCCCACTGGAGTTTATCACTTTTAATAATTTACGCTGGCTGGTCTCCACTGGGGTTCAAAACTGCTCCCAAAATACTAAGATTGGATGGTAGTTCTTGCATGGCAGAGCCTAACATCTGTGGTAGATAAGTTACTGGAGCATATATATATATATATGCATTTCGGTGGAAAGGGGGCTGATTAGGGTTTGTCAGCATGGTTTTGTACGTGGGATATAGTGTCTGTCCCTGACTAGTGATGTGCCTCTGGGATCGGTGCTGGGCTATTGCTGTTTGTGTTTTAGAGCAATGATTTAGTTGAGAATGTACAAGGCAGGATTAGGGAGTTTGCAGATTAGACTAGAGTGGATGGTATAGTAGATAGCAAAGATGCTTATCAAAGATTACCGCAGAATCTTGAGCACTTGGTCAAGTGGGCTGAGGAATGGTTAATGGAGTTCAATTCAGATATGTGTGAAATATTATATTTCGGAAAGTCAAACCAGGACAGGACCTTCACAGTGGATGGCAGGGTTCTGGTGACTGGTGCAGAGCAGAGGGATCTGAGAGTGAAGGTACACAGTTCCTTGAAAGTGGTAGTATAGGTAGATAGTGTGGTCAAGAAGGCTTTTGAAGAATGACAAAACGCCAGGACCAGATGGCTTTAGTAATGAATTCTAAGAAAGATTCTACGAGATAATTTCTCCACGCCTGCAAGATTTATATATATATATATATATATATATACGCTTTTAAAGAAATTAAACTACCAGAAACACTGAGTCAAATATTACACTTATACCAAAAAAGGATAAAGATCTAGAAGACCCAGGCTCATATAGAGCTATTGCACTCCTAAATACAGATAAAAAAATATTAGCAAAGACACTAGCAAGAAGATTGAGTGAATATGTTAGCAAACTAATAAACCGGACCAAACAGGGTTTATACCAAAGAGATACTCATTTAACAATTTGAGACGGCTGTCTAATATAATGTACTCACATAATACTGAAGAAGAACTAGCAATTATTTCATTGGATGCAGAAAAAGCTTTCAATCAAGTAGAATGGCAATATTTATTCAAAGTATTGCAAAAATTTAACATGGGAGATAACTTTATCTCATAGGTAAAATTATTATATGATAAGCCGACGGCTAGAATACTGACTAATAATATATTATCCCAGAAATTCCAGTTAGCAAGGGGCAATAGGCAGGGGTGCGCACTATCGCCCTTGCTATTTGCACCAGTGATAGAGCCTTTAGCAGAAAGTATGAGAAGTCATCCGAATATTCATGGATATAATACCAAACACTCAAATAATAAAATTTCATTATATGCAGACGACATATTATTATATATTACGAATTCGCAAATTAGCATACCAAATATACTACATTTAATAGAGGAATTTGGTTCTTTTTCAGGATATAGAATAAACTGGAACAAAAGCGATATGACGATAAAACCTCAAGAGCCGACACATCTGTTGAAATTCCCCTTTAGAATTGCAACAGAAAAATTTAAGTATTTGGGCATCCAAATTACTAGGAAATATAAATCATTGTTCAACGCAAACTATATGCCTTTATTAACTAAATTAAATGGGTTGATTAAATTTTGGAAAACACTGCCGATGTCCTTTATAGGCAGAATAAACGCAATAAAAATGATCTTACCACAAATATTGTACCTATTTCAATCAATACCAATATACTTACCTAAAAAATTATTAAAAAATTAGATTCTGATATTATAAACTTCATATGGGATTATAAATCACACAGAATTAAAAAAAAAAACACTTGTGTAAATCTAAAGAATCAGGGGGACTGACACTTCCTAACTTATTGTATTACTATTGGGCAGTGAATATTAAAAATATAATCTATTGGTTGAACAGTTCTGCCCAACAGGTAGATTGGATAAGAATGGAGAAAGAGGATTGTTCCCCTTATAATATAGGAGCGATCCTTCTTTCCCCGATGAAACCGAACAATATAATATATAAGAAGAATCCAATTATTCACAGTATAATACGAATTTGGAATCAAATAAAATTAACTTTAAAAGTAAGAAAATTATCGCTTCTTTCTACAATAGCTAATACTCCCTCATTCAAACCATCCATTATTGATAAAACGTTTATCCATTGGGAAAGAATAGGAATTAAAATGATGGGAGTTATGTATTAAATGGGAAAACTTTAATCATTCCAACAATTACAACTAAAATATAATTTGAAAAGTAATCAATATTTCAAATATCTTCAAATTCAAGATTATTTGAAAAAATATATACAAGGATATCAAACTTTAACCCCAGATTTATTGGAGGAAGGAATGAATAGAAAGGCAGAATCAAGCAATTTAATATCTTACTTGTATAATATAATTTCAAATATAGAAACACCAACGACAGAGGCAATTAGAAGGGACTAAATTGCTTGTCCCTTCTAATTGCCTCTGTCAACAACTCTTGGGAACAAGAGTTATTGATAAAAATTCCGAACGATAGATGGGAAAATCTTTTATTATATGTAAACAAATGTTCAATTAATGTAAGACATAATCTAATTCAATTTAAAATTTTACATGGATTATATTATTCAAAAACTAGACTGAATAAAATATTTGTGTGTGGATGCAGGAGGTAGCACCAATGCAGTCGTTGATGTAGCAGAAGTAGAGTTCGGGGATGGGCCCCTGGTACGTCTCGAACAAGGATTGTTCGACGTACCCTACAAAGAGGCAGGCATAGCTAGGGCCCATGCGCGTGCACATCGCTACGCCTTGTATTTGGAGGAAATGGGAGGAGTCAAACGAAAAGTCATTAAGGGTAAGGACTAGCTCCACTAGGTGGAGGAGAGTATCTGTAGACGGGGATTGGTTAGTTCTCTGGTCGAGGAAAAAAAGGGGGGCTTTGAGACCCTCCTGGTGGGGGATAGTGTAGAGTGACTGGACGTCCATGGTGAAGATGGGGGCCTAGAGAATGGAATTCCTGGAGACGGCGGAGAGCGTGTGAGGTGTCTTGAACATAGGTAGGGAGGGATTTAACCAGGGGGGATAGAATGGAGTCGAGGTATGTGGAAATAAATTCGGTAGTGCAGCGAACAGGCAGAAACAATGGGTCTGCCAGGATAGTCAGGATTTTGGGGAGAAGGTAAAATCGGGCTGTGCGGGGCTGGGGAACAATGAGGTGAGGCAGATACTACTGTATATCAACATTAAATGTAATTTGGGCAGGTTCATGGATAGGAAAGGTTTAGAAGGATATGGGCCAAACCCGCGCAGGTGGGACTAGTGTGGATCAGGTAGTATGGTCAGCAAGGCAGGTTGTGCCAAAGGGCCTCTTTCCATGCTGAATGAATGTATGTACTTTATATAAAGAGTGATTCAACTTCCTTTTGCTAACTCTCTGCAGGTTTTTTACCTTGGTGAAAGCACTGAATCCAAACAATGGATAAACGAGGGACGAGGTGATATTGGACAAATGTTCCTAATGCACATCCAGGAAATTGTGCATTTTGTGGTCAACATGTACCCTGGCCTTAAACTTCTGATGTGGGACGATATGTTGCGGAAGATTAGAAACAAACAAATCCATGGTGAGACTTTTAGAGCCGTGGACTGTATGGAAATAGTGGCTTTATTTCCATCAGATACACGCCATCATTTATAAACCCTTTCATTGATTAACTGGAAATGGTCAAGGTGGTCAGTAGCCTTGCGTCCTTCACAGCCAATGTTGTAGGTGTGTGGCTGAAGCAGATCTCTGGAACGATATGTTCCCTTTATGAAACCCGTGTATAGTCTGTAAATACCTCACCTTTTTTTGAAGGCGAGTTGGCAAACCATCAGAGGTAACTCAGTGTATTGCAGACCATAACTATTGAATTTGGTTTTCGTTATTTCCTTCTGCATCTGCCATAAACTAAGTAAATATTTTGTGCTTATTTTTTATATCCCAAGCAATGAATAAATTAATTGGGTATCAGTTTACATGCAGTCCTGTGTTCTCCAACACTCTTTCTGAAGTCCTGTCGCACACGAGGCACTTTGCAATTTTGGGGCCCAATAAAAGTGCTCTTCTGATTCAGGCATTTGTGGGTTCAATTTCCACTCAAAACACTTTGTAATCTCCAGAGATCCACTCCATTCGACAAAATCTGACAGATACACTTGGGTCGTGCTGAGGAAGGATATGGCGGGACTTGCTTCTAGCTGATCCTTATCAAGTCAGTCTTCATGAGTATAAAAGCTGAGGAAGACCTGGTGTCCTCAACCAACATCCCTGAAACAGATCATTCCATTATTTATTTGGTATTTGTCAGACATTGTGAACAAATTGTGGGTTTTTTTTATTACACCTGTGGCATCACAGAAAATATTTAATTGGCTGAAAAGTACCTGGTTTATCCCGAGATCATAAATGCACTATTTTAATGTTCAGTTTTAAAAATATATAATTAATGTTCTAAATATAAACTGTTGAGTGGTGAAACAAATGATTGGGCTAAATGAACAATGGGGACCTGGCGTGGGGGAACCGCCGTGGGGAGAAGCGAGGAGCCGGCGCGCTTTGTATCTTTGTCAGCACCCTAGGTGGCTGCTATTTGTATACATTGTGTATGCAGCAAAGAATTTCACTGTGCCTAGTCACATGTGACAATAACGTATTCCATCCAGTCCATGAACATACATATTGCATGGCACACTTTACTTCCATAATTTTGCTGCATTGCAGACAATTGCTACTGCACGCCTGTACCTCCAAATTTGGAACAAATTTCAATTACACAGTAACTTGATCTTCTGGACGCTTCTTTTCACAGAAACTGGTATAGCTGAACACATCACTCCAATGATGTGGTTCTATCATCGACATTTTGATGTTGCCAAAGTAGGTAAGAAACAGTGTTAAATCCTACCATCGTTTTGCTGCTTCATTGTATCAAAGCTGATGATCCTTAAAGGAATTGTGATTTCTCCACTCTAACCCTTTTATTCCTAATTAAATATTTTTGAATTGCAGAGCAACTCCTCACTAAGTATGTGGACAGTGGATTCAGAAGCATCTGGTTTGCAAGTGCATTTAAGGGGGCTACTGGTGTTGGCCAGGTCTTGACCCCAATCCAGAACCACCTAGAAAATCACCTTCAGTGGATTTGGGTTATTGAATCTATGTCACAGTTCCCATTGCTTCACTTCCAAGGATTGGCATTAACAGGCTGGCAAAGGTGCGGTACCTTCAGAAACGTATTCACTCTCATTAGTATGGCATTGAATCATAATGTTCATTTAAATACTGGGGCACAGAAGCTGCCATGGCAGATCCATGGAATGTTTGCCGCGCTCTACATGAGAACTCCAGGACACACCGTATCCAGGACAACCTGATGGAGGTGCTCCAGAATTTATAGGTTGAGCACAGACGGTATAAATGTGGCCCATTGCTGAGGCTAAGTAGGCGAAAGCATGTTTCAGGAGGTGGTCTCACTACAGCTCAAAGAGGTAGCCAAGCCAGTCCAGTCCAGCTTTGCTCGGTATTTCTGAGTTACGAAGAAATTATTGGAGAATTTGTGATTATAGAGTTTCTGGTACTTCAGAACCTTGTTAAAGTGTCATAAATTGAAAAAACAATGTGAATGATATTCTATTGTTTTTATGTCTGTTCCTCAGGTACGATCATTTCTCTACACTATGTGAGCTCCTGCCAGTTGCAATCCCATCCCTGGTCGTCTGCATGCAAGCTGTGTCTTTTGGTGAGATCCCTTTGGGGAAACTGAGTCTGATGTTCCGCATCACTCACTGAAACTTGGAATAGAAAAGGATAAAGAAGCAAATCTCTGAAGAACATGGATAGGTGATGTTTCCAGTTGAGATCTTTCTTTAGATTGTTTGTCTGAAACGTCAGCTATCCATATTCTCCAGAGATACTGCCTGACCCGATGAGTTACTTCAGCAGTTTGTGTCCTTTTTTTAACCTGAATGATGCCTGGATTAGTGGGTATTAGTTACGGGGAGTGATTGAACAAATTTGAATTGTGTTCTCTGGAATGCCTGAGGTTGTGGGAAGACCTGATAGAATTATATAAGATTATGAGAGGCATAGATAGTATAGAACGTTTCTATCCAGGATGGAAAATTTAAATACTAAATGGCATAGCTGTAAGGTGATGGGAGCACAATTTAAAGGAGATGTGCATGGTTGTATTTTTACACAGGATGGTAAGTGCCTGGAATGCCCTGCCAGGTTGAGACAGAAAATTTGGGCATTTGTGACTTTTGGATCGGCATATGCAAGGAATTGAGAAATATGAATTATATTTAGGCTGTTAAGAGTTGGTCTTGGTATCATGTTCAGCACAAACATTGTGGGCCGAAGGGCCTTTTGTGCTGTACTGTTCTATGTTCTAATTGGCTAGTGTTCTTTGAGGAAGCACAAAACAGGGCGCATAATGAATTATTGTACAGGATGGGAGTGGATTGAGTTAGGGTAATATCTTGGCATGGAGGGAAGACTAACAAGCAGAAAATAAAGTCAGGACAATGGGTAATTTTCTTGTTGATATTCAGTAAATAACACAGTACTGTAGTGAATAGTGTTAGGGCTTCAATTATTTACAATCTTTACGTATGACTTGGATGGAGGGACCGAATGTACTGTAGCCAGAAATGCTGCTGTTGCAAAGATAGATGGGTTAGCAAGTTGTGAGAAGGTCACAAAGAGTCTACAAAGGGTTGTGGATTGATTCAGTGAGTAAGCAGCATTGATAGATAGAATGAAAAAGCAAATTATTATTTAAATAAAAGCTGCAAAATATAGCAGTCCAAAGCAATCTGGGGATTGTGTACAGCATGTAGGAACGCTAATGGAATATTGGCTTTTATTACAGGGAGAACAGCCAACCAATAGAGAAAGTTGATATAACATGTATAGCTGCTGGTGACGACACATCTCGATTAATGTGTGCAGTTTTGGTCTCCATATTTAAAGAATGAGAGAGATGTGTTGGAGGCAGTGCAGAGAAGGTTCATTATATGTCAATTCTTCCCGAGGTGAAGAATTGACATATAAAGAAAGACTTAGCAGGGCAGTTGTTCCTACCTAAACATATTAGTTCCTAAGGGGGATTGATAAGATAGCTGCTGAGAAGATGTTTTCTTTCTGACGGGGGTATCTAGAAATATTGTTTCAAAATTCAACCATTTCTCTTGGCAGTTCGAACCATATATGTACCACCCAGGGTGTGTAACGATTGCCACCCAGGTTCCTATTATAACTTTGTCCTCTAGTTTAGTTTCGAGATACAGCGTGGAAACAGGTTCTTTGGCCCACTGAGTTTGCGTCGACCTATGATCACCTATTTCTATCCACTAGTTTTATCCTACACACCAGGGACAATTCATATAAGCCAATTAACCTACAAAACTGCACGTCTTTGGAATGTGGGAGGAAACTGGAGCACCTGGAGGAAACCCACACGGTCACAAGGAGGATGTACAATCTCCCTGCAGACAGCACCCACATGGGTATTTGGCATTGTCAGGCAGCAACTCTACTGCTGTGCCACTGTGCAGTTCTTGACATATGCCTTTTAGTTCTTGATTTCCTGCCCTGGGAAAGACTGTGCATTCACCCTATCTATGCCCCTTGTGATTTTGTACACCTCTAAGTTCACCCTGCTGTCCCCTACTCTCAGGGTATAAAGTACCAGCTTGCCCAACCTCTTCTAATAACTCAGTCCCTTGGGTCCTGGCAACATCCTTATAAATTTTCTCTTGATTTTTCCAGTTTGATGGCATCTTTCCTATAGCAAGCTGACTCCAAGTGCAGCCTCACCTATGGCCTGCACAATTGCAACATCATGTCCCAACGTCTATACTCAGTGCCCTTACTGATGAAAGACAACTTGCCAAAACCCTTATTCGCTCCTGTCCACTAGTGATACCATTTTCATGGAACTATGTACTTGTACTCAGAGGTTCCTCTGCTCTAACAGACGTTCCAGGGCCCTACCATTCACTGTGAAGATCCTACCCTAGTTTGACTTGGAGTCATAGAGAGAGTCATACAGCATGGAAACGGGCCCTTTGGCCTGACTTGTTCATGCCAACCATCATGCCCCAACTACACTGGTTCCACCAGCCCGTGTTTGGCACCTATCCCTCCAAAACATACTGTCCATGTACTTGCCCAAATATTTTAAAAACATCGTGATAAAACCTGCCTCAACTACCTCCTCTGGCATCTGGTTCCAGATAGCCACCACCCTTTGTGTAAAAAAAAAAGTTGCACCTCAGATTCCTGTTAAATATTCTCCCCATCCATCTTCACTATCTACAATATCGCCCACTTTAGTGTCATCAGCATTATTAGTCTTAAAGTGTTAAAGAAGGAACTGCAGATGCTGGAGAATCGAGGGTACACAAAAGGCTGGAGAAACTCAGCGGGTGCAGCAGCATCTAAGGAGCGAAGGAGATAGGTGACATTTCGGGTCGAGACCCTTCTTCAGAATGGTTAGGGATCAGGGAAACGAGAGATATAGACGGTGATGTGGAGAGATAAAGAACAATGAATGAAAGATATGCAAAAAAGTATCGATGATAAAGGAAACAAGCCATTGTAAGCTGTTTGTAGTGTGAAAATGAGAAGCTAGTGCGACTTGGGTGGGGGAGAGATAGAGGGAGAGGGAATGCCAGGGCCCAAGGGCTGAGGGAGAGGTGGGAAGGGGAGGAAACAGCAAGGGTTAACAGAATTGAGAAAATTCAATGTTTAAGCTCAGAGGATGCAGACTCCCCAAGCGGAATGTGAGGTGCTGTTCCTCCAACTTGCGGTGTTGCTTACTCTGGCCGTGGAGGAGGCCCAGGACCGAGAGGTCGGATACGGAATGGGAAGGGTAGTTGAAGTGCTGAGCCACCGGGAGGTCGGGTTGGTTATTGCGGACCGAGCGGAGGTGTTCGGCGAAACGATCGGCAAGCCTCCGCTTGGTCTCACCGATATAGATCAGCTGGCATCTGGAGCAACGGATGCAGTAGATGAGGTTGGAGGAGGTGCAGGTGAACCTCTGTCGGACCTGGAAGGACTGCTTGAGTCCCTGAAAGGAGTGGAGGGGGGAGGTGAAGGGACAAGTGTAGCATCTCTTGCGGTTGCAAGGGAAAGTGCCCGGGGAAGGGGTGGAGCGGGAGGGAAGGGAAGAATTGACAAGGGAGTTGCGGAGGGAGCGGTCTTTGCGGAAGGCAGACGGGGGGGAGATGGGAAGATGTGGCGAGTGGAGGGGTCACGTTGGAGGTGGCGAAACTGACGGAGGACTATGTGTTGTATGTGCCGGCTGGTGGGGTGAAAGGTGAGGACCAGGGGGACTCTGCCCTTGTTGTGAGTGGGGGAATGGGGAGAGAGGGCAGTGTTGCGGGGTATGGAGGGGACCCTGGTGCGAGCCTCATCTATAGTGGGGAAGGGGAATCCCCGTTCTCTGAAGAATGATTATAGTGGGGGAGGGGATCATTAGTCTGTTCTCATTCAAATCATTGATATAGACGACAAATAACAATGGACCCAGCACTGAACCCTGAAGCACACCATTAGTCACAGGTCACCAGTCTGAAAAAACAACCTTCTACCATCACCCTCTGTACCTTCAATGAAGCCACCTTTTTTTTTTGTGGGGGGGGGGGGGGTTTGGGGTTTTTTGTTAGAAGTAAGTACAATAGTGTGGTACTTGAGTACCTAATACATACATACATATTTCCATTATTATACAACTTCGTATTTTTGATTTAATAATAAAAGAACAGTGAGAGAAAAAATAAATAAAGAGAGTCGGAATAGATAGACAAGCGAGTAGAAACAGATAGCAAAAGAAATAGTCACAGGCCACCAGTCCGAAAAACAACCTTCTACCATCACCCTCTGTACCTTCAATGAAGCCAACTTTCTGTCCAGTCAGCTATCTTTTTGGATCCCATGTAAACTACATCTGCCGCCCTTTAGCAACCTTCTTGATTAATTCTTCAAATCTGAATCGAATTTGTGAAACATGATCTCCCACACACAAAGCCGTGTTGGCTATCCCTAATTAACCCTGTCTTACCAATTGGAAGCATATCTTATCGATCAGAATCCCCTTCACTAACTTACCTACTGTACATGTCAGCTTACTGGTTTGTAGTTCTCAGGTTTTTCTTTGCAGCCCTTCTTATATAAAGGTGCAACATTAGCCACTCTCCAGCTTCTGGGACTTCACCTATGGTGAAAAAATTGCTTTTTCACTGGCGTGCCACATTGTCCTTGGATATATCTGATCAGGCCTCAGAGATGTATCTACCTGGATATGTTTCATTGAATGCCACAGCGAGCTCATGAACTAATTCGCCCAATTCTCCTATTTCTTTATAATGAGCCGCCGATCATTTACACTGTATATCCATGATGGGGTGAGGAGGGCAAGGAAGTGGCAGTCATAGGTTAGATGGAATTGCCACTATTAAGCAGAAACTCTACCGAATTGATCACATAAACACCATGCATATAGTACCAGGTCACAGCTAAGTACACTGTTGCACATGACTCCTAACATACAAAGTCTTTCCAAGGTCTACAAGACACGAGATCTGCAATGTGGTGGAGTTTTCTCAACTTCAAAAACATTCAGGAAACTTGATCCTATCCAGTACCAAGAAGGTGCTTGAACTAACACTCCATCAACATTTATTTCCTCCATTACTGGCATACAGTGGCTGCAGTGTGCATCATCCACAAAATGTGCTGCAGTTACTCACCCAAGATAGTCGGAGAGCACCTCCCAGAGCTGCAACCGCTACCACCAAGAAGGAAAGGAACAGCAGGCATACCGAACACCATTACCTGCGGGCTCCTCTTCAAGTGGCATATAATTCTGATGTGGATATACCTCATTATCACTAGACCAAAATGCTGGAACTCAGCACCACTGTGGAGGATCTTCACCAGAAGGACTGCAATAGTTTAAGAATGCGGCTCACTACCTCCTCTTAAGGCCAATTAGAAATGGACATAAACTGGTCTTGTATGTAGCACTAGTTAGATACAGAGTAACATTTTCACGAAATTATCCCAGCAAAGGTATCTAGTGGATTAAATACAAACAGAAGTTCTCTCTCTCTCTCTCTCTCTCTCTACACTTCAATGGATTTATTACTGTGCAATTAATTACCTGCAGTGTGACATTTACATTTTTCTGCTATCTTCCCTAGGATCATATACGGATGAAGCAAAAGCCAAGACACAGGAGATTTTGGGATTTGAAAATATCATCCTGGACAGCAATCTGAGGTAATTCTTCTTTAACATTTTTTTTTCCATGGGGAGGGTATTCATGAGGTCTGTGACAGCACAGGAAACAGCCAAGCAGGTGTTTTCGGCCTAAAGCAGTGATAGGCGGTGAGCTTTAGGACTGGGCGTACAGAAGACGTGCGTGTATGTTGTGGATGATCACACCAATGTCTTTTCTCACTTTGTCCAGTATCTGTTCAATGAATCTCATCTTTCCATCGTAAATTTGAAAAAATAGCATTCTGGAAATTCTGAACTGGTCATGCTGAAGAATGAAAAACAAAATAAGCGTTTCAAGTCAAAGATCACTGACCAAAATATTGGCTCCACAGATACTGTCTGACCTGAGTATTCTAACCACTTCTGTTTTTATTTCAGAGATTTCAGCATCTGCAATTTAAAAAAAACTTTTTTTTTTTGCTTTGGCACATGGTTACAAGGAGTAAAATTTAATGATGTATACATCAAACATGATCCTGATGTGAGTTTTAAACTCAATGATAATTATGCCACTTGAACAATGTTCCAAAAGCCTATGTTCAAAGTATCATCATGACCAGTGTCTGCGTTTTCTGTTGCTGACCTCTTCTGAAACCTCATCAATCCTTATGCCATCTTTAGGATTGACCTGTCCAATGACCCTCTTGCTATCCTCCCAAGAAACATCCCACAACCACTCGCAAGTGATCCAGAACTATGCCTTTACCATTCACTCCCACCAGACTTTTTTAATGTCTTATCTATTATCAGCCTTTATTGGCAGCTTACATCCTAACATATATTCAATATAATTCAATAATCTCTGGGGTTTGATCATACAATATATATATATATAAATATAAGCACACTGTGGGAAGCTAGAGATGAAATTGCAGTAGCCCAGGCTGAGATACTTGAATCATCATTAGTCAAGCGTGAGGTGCTAGAGGACTGCAACGTTGTGGCCAAACGTTTGTCTCTATATAAGAAGGGCTGCAAACAAAACCAAAATCTATAGACCAGTAAGCCTCAAGTCTGTGTTAGGTAAGTTAGTGGAGAGGATTTTGAAGGATAAGATATACATGCATTTGGAAAAATAAAGGTTAATTAGAGATAGTCAACATGGCTTTGTGTCTGGGAGATCAGGTTTCATGAATTTGATTTTGAAGAAATAACCAAGAAGGTTGATTAAGGCAGGGCTGCAAACGTGGTATTTGTGGAGTCAGGCAAGGCCTTTGATAAAATTCCACATTTTAGGCTGCTCTGACAAGTTAGATCGCACGTCATTCAGGGAGAGCGAGCTAACTGGATACAGAATTTGTGGAAGGAAGCAGAGGGTGAGGGTGCAAGGTGGTTTCTTGGATTGGGGGACTGTGACTAGTGGTATGCTTCAAGGATCGGTTCTTGTTTGTCATCCATGTCAACAATTTGGATGAGAATGTACTAGACATGATTAGTAAGTTTGCAGATGACATTAAAATGAGGAACGCATGGTATTTAAATCAGATAAGTGTGAGGTGTTGTATTTTGGGAAGTCAAACCAAAGCAGCACCTTCACGGAATTTGAGGGCACTATTAAGTGTTGACGAGCAGAGAGTATTAGTACACAGTTCCCTAAAAATGATCTTACAGGGTGATGATGAAGGCTTTTGGCACATTGGCTTTCATCAATCATGGAATTGGGGTGGAAGATTGCAACCTTCACGTTCCTGTTTCGACTAATGCAATCAACTCGACGTGCACAAAGGGAAGATCAAATAGAACAAGTTGTCCACCAAATTTAGGCTTTGCACACCACACGAAAGAAGAAGAATCATCATGGAATTGAGTAAAGAAGATGGGGCATTATGTGACAGATGTTAGTGAAGCCATATTTGGAGTATTGTGTTGAGTTTTGGTCACCCTCGAGTAGGAATGATACCATTAAGTTGGACTTTATTCCTTACCATATGAGAGACTGAGGGGTGACTTTATAGTGGTGTATACAGAATGCACCTACCCTGGGAAGAGAACTAGATGGCATAGGTTTAATATAAAAGGAAAATGATCTAATAGGAGCCTGAAGGGCAACCTTTTCATACGGAGGGTAGATGGAAAGAGCTGCAAAGGAAATAGTTGAGGCAGGCACAATAACAATGTTTAATAATCATTTGGACTGGTACATGGGTAGGAAAGGCTTAGAGGAATATGGGCCAAACACAAAAATATGCGTCTTGCTCAGCATGGATTAATTGGGCCGAAGGGTCTTTTTCTATGCTGGATGACTGTATAACTTAAAATGCCATTGATTCGCATCTAAACTTTCTCCATCTGTACCAGGCACGTGCCGTCAGGGTAGGCAAGGTAGGCACTGCCTACCCTGACTAAAATTATAACATAGTAATTACTAAATATAAATAATAAAGGCATGGGAGGATTATGCATATGTAAGAGATCGATCTCTTAGGTAGGCATAATTCGCCGTGCCTTTCATCCGCAGCGCTTGTAACACGGGAAGGTCTGTGCAGCCCACGTGCCGTCAGCGCTGCCTGAAGCCGTCAGTTACAAGCGGGGCTGAAGGCAGCAGTAATTCTGCCTTTGCAGCACTGCGCATGTGCATCAGTCTGCTGCGCATGCGCAGCGCATGTTTCTTGGCGGGCTTTTCAAATATGGTTTGTCAATATTTTAAGTGTATGTTAGGTAACAGGGAGATAAGAATGGAGTTTGTGTACCAATGATGTGGTAAGTAAATTTTGTGTTTGTTTTTAAATACTGTTTTTCCCGGGGAGTGGTGGTGGGGGGAGAACTCCTTTCACAACGTTTGGGGAGTCTGGCCCGGGGTAAAGTTGCGGGGATAGCACGAATGTTATGAAGGAGGGGATTGGGATAATGCCACTTGCGACGCTCCTTGCACGGAGGCGTGGAATGCCACCGCATTGAGGGGGGGGAGAGAAGTAGGTCGGGTGGCTGAGTGGCCGCTGGGCCGGACAGCGGAACCACCCGCCACATTACCTCCTTCTGCCGGTCCCCGCTGACCTCTTGCAGCTCTCCATCTAAAAACCTCTCTCCTGCCGCTCGCTGGCCTCACTCATGTCCTTAAATTCCGATGCGCGATTGAGGTTACTCGGCTGCGGGAATTTAAGGATTTGCAGGAAGCCGCTGACATTAGCAAAGTCGGCGAACGGCAGGTGACAAGTGTTCCGACGGAGAGCACTGCCAAAGGTGAGCGGGCCGGCAGAAGGCGCTGAAGTGGCGGCCAGTTCTGCTGTCGGGTCCCAGTGGCCGCTCGCAGCTCCCCGAGCTGATTCTGTCCCCAGCTACAGTGCGTGGCTTCGCGCCCGGAGAGCTGCGGCAGCGGTGAGTGAGTGAGTTACCGGCAGTATCCCCGACACCCTCCTTCTCAACACTCGTGCCCTCCTCACAACTTTACCCCTGGCACAGTCTCTCCACACGCTGTGAAAGCAATTGGTCAAGGACTAGGAAGCCTAGGAAGGGCAAATTGAAATGTCACTTTTATTTATGTATTTATTAATTTAACGAAGAGAGAAATCTGCGCATGCGCGGTTTAATTTTTTTAAAGCGGATTGAGTGCCTACCCTGAGTAATTACTCACGGCACGTGCCTGATCTGTACCAATAAATGTCTTTAGCCTTTATTGAATGACAACCTTCAATGCTAACTCTTTATCCCTAATGCAGCCACCACTTCTCCGCACCACATCATTAGTGGTCAAATCTTAAATTATCTAGCATTATACTATGAACGTCTCAAGTGCATTCTTGTGTGTTCCACTTTCAAAAGCCCTATCAAAAACTCAGGTGATTATGTTGCTCTTTTCTAATTTCTCTCGAGCTCTGACCTGATCCTCAATTATGAAGTATCCTGGGATATTTTATATTACAAGTGCTATAAATGTTCAGGTTTTTAATTCTTTAATTGTGAATGCTGAGAAATCATTGCTGAACTTATGTTGTGGAACATAATTTCTAAGTTTATAAAGGGGACTATTTCATATTTCCATATAAAGTAGTAGGTCATTCAATCTTGAGGCTTATGCTGGCTCTCAGAGCAATCCCATTACACCATTTGTTTTCCTACAACCTATTCTATTAAAAATGCCCATTGTCACTCTCACCACATTAAAAGTATTTAGTCACCAACTGAACAAACACCGGCAACATTTGGGGATGTGGGAGTAACCAAAGCCCCTGTGGAATACCAACCTGGTCTCAACATGTAGGGGATTAGAATTGAACTCTAATGCAGATGGCCCAGGCAGCACCACTGTGACTCCTAATGTTGAGGGTAGTGAATATCAACAGAGAGGGGAAGGGAAGAGAGGTGGGCAGCATAATGGCACAGCATGTAGAGCTGCTGTCTCACAACGCCAGAGATCCCAGTTTGATCCTGTCCTTGGGTATTGTCTGTGTTGAGTTTGGACGTGCTCTTTTGTGACCTTGTGGGTTTCCTCCAGGTGATCCGGTTTCCCCCATACATTCCAAAGATATGCATGCTTGTAGATTAATTGGCTGCTGTAAATTGCCCTTCGTGTATAGGGTGTGGATGGGGAAAGTGGGATAGAATAGAACCAGTGTGAACGGGTCAGTATGGACTTGGTGGGCCAAAAGGCCTGTTTTCATGCTGCATCTCTGAACGGAACTAAACATTTAAAAAAAAAAGGAATAAACATGTGAAGATTTACAATATATTTATGTGTTCTATTTTGTTCCCAGTAATTGACTATTCCTCCAGCAATTAAACTTCGTTATTTATGAGCTGTATTTATGCTATTACGAGGCAAGAGATTATTGTTTGTAGGGCTCTACTGAGCACACTAATCTACTCACCTTTTTATTAATTATCATGCCCACTCATCACGTCTGCAGTGAAGGAGATGGAACATTTGCAGGGGTTGAAATTTATCACATGGTTCATTGGATCTATCGAAATCTGCAATCTGAAGTAACAAACGTTCTGGCAAATAGCAGGTGAGATGTAAGTTTCAATGAACCCCTTACTATGTGAGACGGCTGTTCAGCTTCTTGTTCAACCAATTAAGTGTACCGGCCCATCTTATTTTCTGTTCTTTTACCATGTTCTATGTGTCTTACATCATTACCCATCTAATTCCCCCTGAACCATCATTGTTAACTTGACTTCAATAGACTTTTGTGGTAATAATAATTTCCTAATTCCATAAAAGTCCAACACAGCTAATGAATTTGTATTTATCCTTTATATGGAGGTAGTTCTAATCCCATGTGCCTGCTGTGTTACTGTTCTTCTTCACTTCTCTTCTTTTGAACTACTCATTTAACCTATTCATAAATATTGAGTCTGCTTCAATTACTGAAAGCATCCCAACTTTTTAATTAAGTTTTTCCTATTTTTATATTTTAATTTTAATTTATTTTCTGATTTTACTGGAAACAATTGATTTCTATTTACTCTATTTTATGCCTTCATAATTTTAAACAATTGCTTTGAATGAAATCAATCCTAATCTCCCCATGTTGTGCGTAGCGAGTTTTTGTAATGATTTAAAAGACCAATGATAGGTCGGCACTGATCGGAATGCTTTATTATTTCCAATAAGTGACTGAGTTCAAGAGAGGAACAGGACTGACCACCTCATGTTCCAGAGTGCAGATGCTATAGGAGAGATAAAGATGGGGGTAAAAGGGAAGGGGGTGCTGCTTTATTGATTAGGGAGAATGTCAATGGGAATTGGAAGAGCAAATATGCCAGGAGATTGCAGGCAGATGCAAGATCAATAAGGTTGTCATAGTAGGGGATTTTAACTTTCCTAATATTGGCTGAGACTGTCATCGTGCAAAAGGTTGAGACGGGGTAGAATACGTTAAATGTATTCAGAAATGTTTCTTCAGGCAATATTTAGATTACCCTACATGGGAGAGGGCAATGTTTGATTTAGTCTTAGGAAATTGGAAAGGGCTGGTCGCAGACGTGTTTGTGGATGAGTTTTTTGGGTTCAGCAACCACTGTTCTATTAACTTTAAGTTAGTTATGGATAAAGACAAGGCGGGCCCGCGAGTTAAAATTCTAAATTGGGGCAAGGCCAAGTTTGAAGGTATTAGATAGGAACTCGCTTAAGTTAATTGGAGGAGGTTGTTCGCAAGAAAAGGACCGTTGGGAAAGTGGGATGCTTTTAAAAGTGTGCTGACAAGAGTTCAGGGCTTGCATGTTCTTGTTAAGCGTGAAAGGCAAGTCAGCTGGGCGTAAGGAAGCTTGAATCTAGGATCCAGGATAAGGTCAAGAATAAGAAGGATGCATGGGACAGATATAGACAGCTTGGATCAAGTGTATCCTTGAGGTGTTTCAGAAACTGAGGAGCATGTTAAAGAAGGGAATCAGGGCAAAAGGGGGGTGGGAGATAGCTCCAGGAAATAATATTAAGGACAATTCCAAGAGATCTTAGGCAAAAAGAGTAACCAGAGAGAGAATAGGGTCCCTCAGGAAACAAAGTGGTCATCTCTGTTTGGACTCACAGGAAATGGGCTAGGTCCTCAATGAATATTTCTCCTCTGTTTTTACCGTGGAGAAAGACATGAGAACTGGGTGACTTGGGGCAGTTAATGCAAACGTCTTGAGGCAGTATTAGGGTCAAGTAAGTGCTGACTGATCTACCGCCTATCAAGGTAGACAAATCTCCCTGGCTTGATCAGATACATTCGAGGACACTGCAGCGCCAGGGAAGAAATTGCAGGTACCCTGGGTGAGATTTATGAGTCATCATATGCACAGGTGAGATGCCAAATGACAGGAGGGTGGCTAAGGTGCCTCTATTTAAGAAGGATTGCAAGGAAAATCCATGGAATAGGCCAATATCTAATATTTGTGGTCAGAAATTTACATGAGAGTATTCTGAGGGAAAAGATAGATGAGCTGATTAGGGATGTTCAGCACAGTTTTGTACGTGGGATATTTTGTCTCACAAATATATATTATATGCATTGTATCTTCCCAACCAGACTCCAGTTTTAACAACGGTGCAGCGGTAGAGCTGCTGCCTCACAGCACCAGAGACCCTGGTTCTATCCTGACCACGGATGCTGTCTGTGCTGAGTTTGCATGTTCTGCTTGTGACCAGGTGTTTTTTTTCTGGGTGCTATGATATCTTCCCACGTTCTAAAGATGTGTAGGTTTGTAAGTTAATTGACTTCTGTAAATTTCCCTACTGTGTGGGACATAAAACTAGTGTGCGGGTGATCAACAGTTGGCGTGGACTCGGTAGGACGAAGAGCCTGTTTCCACACTGTGTCTCTAAATCAAACTATCTCCTATTGTCCTGAACTTTCTAAATTTCTCTTCAGCAGACCTCTCTCCGAATACTTGGTGGAATGCCTTATCAATGGCTCAGGTTATTTGATTTGCTAGGACACTGGTCTCAGGCCAATTTAAGTTGTGTGCATCCCAGCAGAACAGCTCCTTTCCCCCCCTCAACATTTATGCCAGCAATCCATGAATTAAAACTCATTTTCCCCCATACCAATCTTTGAGCCACACATTCAATTCTCCGCTTATGACCCTATGCTGAGAGCTCAAATGCACAAATTGTTGTCGATGTGGATTTTGCTTTTTAACTTGATCCCAAGTTGCTTGTGCTCCTTCAGCAAAATCTCTTCCCACTTTCTAACTCTGTTATTAATTCCAGCACATCCTCCCACTCCAGCTGCTATTCTAGCACCTTATCCTGGCACTAGGCAGTCAACATGTAGGTCACTCTGCTCTTGTCCACAAATATTTATGGCATTGCAGTAATTAATTAAGGTTTAAGAATGGTTGAATCGTTATATTTTGCTTTTGTGCTTTGTTTAAACAGAACAATCGATGGATGGTTCAACAATTACCACAGAAAACATCGGTTTGGAAATCCTAAAACCATGGAACTATTTGGCAGCAAAATAATCCAGTAAGTTCACAACAACTGTTCGATTTGGTGCTGAATCGATTGCTCCTAACACTCCAGGGTTAGCCTGTGATCCCCAAAAATGTAAGCACAATCTTCAGGCAGATTATACATGTTGGACGAATACTGGTAAAGACGGGGTTTGGGACACAGATAATACCTCCATTCATGTATCTAACAATTATTAGATACCAGTACAGCTTGTGTTGTTCAGGATTGGGTCGTGAGGTTTGTGTTAGCATAGGATTGGATGATGCAGACTGCACTAGTATCATCTGTTAGTTTGGGATTCAGCTGTACAGTCTGTAAATTAGGAATTGGGAGATTTCAGAATATTAATGTTCTCTAATGGACAATATCAGGATTTGCTACTTCTCTCTATGTTAGGGACTAGATGTTTTGGCCTGTGTTTGCTGGGTATTGAATAGTCTAAGACTATTCAAGATGTTAATTTAAAGTCAAGATGTTGAAGATGTTAATTTGGTTTTGGAATGCATAATCTGCTGGGCTTTGGGATTCGACAGTACAGGATGTTGATATAGTCTGTTAGTTTGGGATTGGGCAATGCAGGTTGTAATTGCAATGCATGTTAGTACTTTGTATTAGGTCAGGATTCATAATTTCAATTTGACAGTATCAAATATGTCTGAATTAGTAGATGGTCTGCTTGTGCTTGTTGAATAGTATTCATCCAGCATGACAAATTTAACTTTTCTATGTGTTCAGAATTCACACTAAGTGGGAGGACTATATGGGGAGGTTCCGTGACCACATGGAGAAGATTTTCTTTCCTGACACCGTGGAAGAATGGATGGATGTGCACGTGAACTTATACATGGACCCTCTGCGAGAGTTTGTGAAAGATTACAATGAAACTATCACATTGATGGGTGCACCTAAACAATAAATAGAAAGTCAACGGAAGTAAGTTGGTGGAATGACTAGAAGCCATCCAGTTATACAGTTGCTGTATATGCACAATACACAGGTAGAGGGAAAATATTGAATCACAGGTTGTAGATACTACATCATCAGGAAACATATGTTTGCCAAAGGTTGCCACTTCTATTAGTTTGACTCTTTATAGTTATGTATTTTACACACAAAACTGGGAAAATATCTTGTGAAATGTGGAACAAAGTGTTTTTTAAAAAATGTTTAAAAATGACTGTAAAAGTGTCAATTGCTCGTTCTAAGCTTCCCCCCATTCTCATTTCAGTCAAAAACCACTGAATCAAGCACTTGATCAACTAATCTTTATTTTGACATAACACAATTACGGTTCCCACCAATGTACCTAACCACCGCGGGTTCGATCCTCGTATCTGCCTGTTCAAGCCCTCTAGGCCTCGCTCAGAGACACTGCAGAAGGTCACGTAGTCCTAAGCACTCTCCCAGAAGATCAACGCAGGACCTCGTGGCAGCGGACTTTAATAGGTCCCCGGACCTTGAGGGGCCGAACCATATGGGGGTGGTCTCTTTACAATCCAATTACAGATATCGATTAACCCCATACATAACAGACATTTCCCTGACCCAATAATACAACAGCTCAATACTTTGTATTCAAACAGAGTTTCCCGTAGGAAGCAAACATCGCAACATTTACCCTGATCTGCAAGAAAACCAGACAAGGCTCAATACCTCATCCAATCAACATTCGGCAAAGTGAAACTCTGCAACATTATTTACAATTATTTACAAGGTGTATGTCTGGTTTCCAGTCATCCAATCCATTCTATGCATTTTGCACCTAATTGACAGGGTCTGCAGATGTTCTTATTCTTTTTCTGCAGCTTGGATCGAGGCTCTAGACAAACTGGCGCCACTCTGCAACTTGTCCCAGTTCTAGAGAGCACTTTCAAATTGACCAAATCTACCAGCAGCCCTGAAGCTTTTACATAATTTTAAAGTCCTAGCCACTCCAATCTGGCGAGGATTAACAATTCTAATAGAATGGCAACGGAAGTAAGTTGGTGGAATGACCGGAAGCCATCCATTTATACAGTTGCTGTATATGCACGAAATCAACAGGTAGAGGGAAAATATCGAATCACAGGTTCTAGGTACTGCATCATCATGTAGCATATTAGTTTGCCAAAGGTTGTAACTTCTGTTAGTTTAACTCTTTAAAGTTATGTATTTTACACATACAGCTGGGAAAATATCTTGTGAGATGTAGAACAATGTGGTTTTAAAAAAATGACTGTAAAAGGAGTCATTCATACAGGCACAAACAAGACACAATTTATCTAGCTGTTTTTTCCACAATTTCTGCGGAATGACTTTGGGGGCAGCACAGCGGTAGAGTGCTTGCAGCGCCAAAGACCTGGGTTCGATGCCAACTACGGGTACTGTCTGTTCGGAGTTATATGTCTCTCCGTGACTGGATGGGTTTCCTCCGAGACCTTTGGTTTCCTCACACACTCCAAAGACGTACAGATTTGTAGGTTAATTGGCTTGGTATAAGTGTAAAGAATTGTCCCTAGTGTGTGTATGATGGTGTTAATGTGCGGGGATCGCTGGTCGGTGAGACGAAGAGCCTGTTTCCACGCTGAATCTCAAAACTAAAGTACATATTCAAATCATAAACTAAAGATTCACTGGTGCCAGTAACAGAGTTCTCTTCCCCACGGAACAAGTATCCCGTGAAAAATGATGACGGGCTAATTCAACTGAGTAATTTTGTAATTGTAATTAATTAATTTAATTTATCGTGATTAATGTATTAGCAAAGTATGTAAACATACAAGGAATTTGATTTGGCAACAGTCGTACAAAAAAATCAAATAGATACATAACCACATAAAAATTAAGCCTAAACTTAAACAGCCACCACAACGGAGTGTGAGAATCCCCAGGGCATACAGCATTAGCGGAGACCCACAGCCATCAGTTCAATGTCCGGGACACACACATGCTCCTTCACCATAATGTGACGAGTTGTACTGACTGCTGTCACTCTCTCTGCAGTCCCTGTCTGCACGAACAGTCAGAAAGCTGTCCACACCCACACTAGACTCCGGGATGTCCTCGTGGAGCCATGTCCCCGCAAAACACCGAGATCACTTCACTCACAGCGCTATCTCCAAGTCCTCTCCAGTACAGGCAGCACGTCCATCTTGTTTTTTTGGCAACCTTGCATTCCCCACTGTGATGGAAGACAAATAACTTATACCTTCTTTCCTCCTCTTCCCCCGTGGTCGTGGCAATCGAAAAATCCTCAGTCGGGGCGATTGAAGCTCCCGCATCGGGGCGAATGAAATTCCCTGCGATCGGGGCGGTCAAAGCTCCTGCGGTTGGAGCTCCCCCAGTCGATCCCTAACAAAGGGACTGCCAGTTCCACGATGTTAGCCATAGTGCAGACGGAGATACTATGAAAAAGTCACATTTCTATCGAGGAAAGAGATAAAAAAGGTTTCCCCACCCCCTACATAATACAAAAACTAAAAATACACTAAAAACATGTAAGTAAACACAGACCAAAACAGCTAAAGAAGAAAAAGACGAGACAGGCTGTTGACTGTTTTTTAGACCTATCTGTAGCATCAAGAAGGATTATTGGTATCATAAGGTGATTTTTGCACCAAGATTTGACAAACTTTAAGGGCACCGTTGCAAGAGATGATTGCTTGTACAGAGGAACAAGCAACTTTGAGTGTCATAGAGTCGTACAGATACAAACAGGACCTTCGGCCCACCAGATCCAGGCCGTCCATTGTAACTTATCTATTACCAATCCCATTTGCATGCATTGGGTCCAGAGCCAACCCCAAGTGATTCAAGTCCTTGTTCAGATGCTTCTTAAGTGGCATGAGAGTTTTTGCCTCTAAGCAGGCTGTTCCCTTTCTTCAAACAGTTCAATTAAATTGAATTATCCTTTATTGTTATTCAGACCTTTCGGTCTGAACAACATTTTTGCAGTCAAATATAATAATAAATAACAACAGCCAATAAACACAAATTTAATATCCATCACAGTTAGTTCACCAGGCACCTCCTCACTGTGATGGAGGCAAAAGTCTTAAAGTCTCTGTCTCTTCCCTCCTTGTTCTCCCTCTGCGCCGAGGCGATGCAGGCCTCCGATGTTGTGACCCTGCCGGGTGATGGTAGGTCCCGCGGCCGAATCCAAGCTCCGCGAACGGGCCGGTCTGTATGAAGATATACCCCTTCAGAACTGGTCAAAATCTCCCACCTCTCATCTTAAACTCATCCCGTCTTGCGTTATGTTGTGTCTCAAGGGGAAACAAATATTTTTTTCTCACAAGCTTAAAGGGTCCCACCTCACATCACTGGTCACATTTTTCCAATCATGGGAAGCACTTAGGTCTTAGAACAGTGGGCCTGTTTCCAGTATAAATCTAATTTCCCAGCTACCTACTCCTTTCATCGGCTTGGCAATCAATTGAATAAGAACCAGATTTAATGTGTGACCTTTGGATGACCCATCCGTGCCATCACTGAGGGGACATTAAATCAAGATGTATAAAACAACAAACTTCCTTGGTCATATTGTGGTCATGTAAGTAGAGTGAAAAAAAGATTGGAGACTTAAAACATTCTTAGATACTGGCATAGAAGGAAGGTGGCTGAGGAGAATGAGTGCATGCTCAAAGTATACTTTAATGACTGAGGCACACAGTACAAAATACAGTTGTCTGCTAAAACTGCATGAAACAAGAGTTGGGCTGCAACTTGAGCAAATGTGTAGTTCGAGTGCCACACAACTGGAAGTATGCGATACCACTGGAGAGAAGACAGTAAGTAAATAATCTGCTGGAGGAACTCAGTGGGTCAGGCAGCATCCGTGAAGACAGTGAGATGGTCGACATTTCGGATCAAGACCCTCCATCAGGGCAGAGAGTATGAAGGAGACGTGGCTGGTAGAAAGGGGCAAGGTGGGGGCTGCAGGAACTGTAGTTGCTGGTTTACAAAACAAAATGGTGGAATAACTCAGCACGTCAGGCAGCATCTCTGAAGAACATGTTTAGGTGGCGTTTTGGGCCAGGCCCCTCATTCAGACTGATATGTGGAACTAGTGAGAAGGAAGATGATGAGCAGATGGAGCAATTGTGGGAGGGGGGGGGGGGGGGGGGTGAGGCAGGCTTCAGATAGAACCAGGTGAAGGGGGGGGGGGGGGGTGATGGATGAGAGACAGATATTGAGAGGATAAAAGGAGTAGATGGAGCCTGGGGGCAGCAGATGACGCTTGACGTCATGGTGCCCCGGTGCTTTGGCGCGCGGCACGTGGTAACGGCCATTGCTGGGGGCGAGGCGAAGATGAGCTCGAGTCACTCGCTCTGGCGGGGCCTGGTGGCGACGGTCGGCCTGGTGCTCACAGCCGAGGGCCTTTACTACCTGCTCCGATACCTGAAGTGGGTCCGTGAGCAACAGCCCAGGGTGCTGTTCTTCCCGGCGCCGGTGACCTGCGTGCGGCCACTGTTGCTGGCGAGCCCCGGACGCTGCGACTGCCCGTTGCCGCACCGGGAGAGCGCCCTGAGCCGCATGGCCCGCCTGTTACTCAGCGCTCGCCGTTCGCTCGACGTCTGCGTCTTCACCATCTCCAGCCTGGACCTGAGCGGCTCGGTGCTGGTTGCGCACGAGCGCGGCGTGCGCGTCCGTGTTATCACCGACTCCGACTACATGGCGCTGGCCAGCTCGCAAGTGGGCACGTTCAGGAAAGCAGGTGAGTGGCGCGGGCCTCGAGCCGAGCCTGTTGTCGACGGTCCGGTCACTGGGTCCCACCCATCTCCACTGCAGCCGCAACGCAGTGCCTGGCCAGCTCCGCCCAAACTAAATGTCTATTAACGGCCCAGAGCCTCCCGCAGTGCCGGGCTTTCCGCATGGCCTTAAAAGCTGCTCGACTGTCCGAGTTCGTCCAGTGGATTGTTATGCCCCTGTCCCACTTAGGAAACCTGAACGGAAACCTCTGGAGACTTTGCGCCCCTCCCAAGGTTTCCGTGCGGTTCCCGGAGGTTTTTGTCAGTCTCCCTAATGGTCGAAAGTGTTTTCGATAGCCGGTTGCGATGCTAGTTGGAGGTGGTTGCCGGAGGACAAAAACCTCCGGGATCCGCACGGAAACCTTGGGTGGGGCGCAAAGTCTCCAGAGGTTTCCGTTCAGGCTTCCGAAGTGGGACCGGGACATTACGTTTTATTGAAGAAGGAAAGGGAGATATAAAACTGTTACAATGGAATGAACAGTACAGCGGGGAACAAAACACCTTCTTTGGAAGATTCCTGTGCAGAATTAGAATCTATTTGGGTGGTGCTAATTAGCAGCCGGGGTGGGTGCGCTACCAACATTGGTGGGGTTCTTTCAGGGTGAAATAAGGACATTATTGTTGCAAATGGGGAACCTTTGAAGGTGTGAGTGGGGATGGATATCATGACAGTAACTTTACACTTAAATAAATCACTGTAAATATGTTCCTTAAGGCAAAAAAATTACTAGAAATTTGGTAGGGCTAGAGAATAGAAAAATTAAAGTACCAAATCTACGGAAAAGACTTATTCAGTTGCCAGAAATTATTATTTTTTAAAGAGAAAATAGAATATGAGTGTAAACCAGTGAGAAATATACAAACTGAATTTCTCTATTTTTGTAAAAAAAAAGGAATAGGCCAGTGAGAGCAAATGCATTGTTAATATTCAGGGAAATTTATAAAACAGTCCTTAGATCCCAATTTGTGGGCCTCCTGCATTTTTTGGCAAATTTTATAAGCATTTTCTGTTGTTTTAACAGAAAATCTTAATAATTCTTCTCTTGGCCATGGATGGACCACTATTTGTGTTGTATTTTTTCCAATCAGTCACAGCCAACTCACTCCTCATACCTTCATAGTATTTTTTTGTTTAGATTTAGATTGAGCTATATCGCATAAAGAGGAATATGGGCATAGCAGAGGAATAGAACAAATACTTTGTACCTTGTTTCACAAAAGACACAATCTTCCAGAAATACTGTAGAACGAAGGAGTCAGTACAAATAAGGAAGTGAAATAAATTAGTAAGCTTAGGTCTTCAGGTCCTGGCATAAATTCTCATAAATCTGTGTAGGAAAGAACTGCAGATGCTGGTTTAAATAAAAGGTTCACACAAAATGCTGGAGTAACTCAGTGGGTCAGGCAGCATCTGTGGAGAGCAGGAATGGGTGAGTTTTCGGGTCGAGACCCTTCTTCAGAATTCTCTACACTTTCCAGCTTCATTACATCTTTCGTATAAGAAAGGGTAAGTTTTAGTTGGATATGGGCCAAATATGGGGAAATGGGACTAGCTTAGATGGAGGCATCTTGGTCGGAATGGGTAGGTTGGGTGGAAGGGCATGTTTCCATTATACACTGGACATTGTCTTCCAAACTTCCATTGATTCTAGAATAGTTTCCACAGATTGTAGGATACCAAATAACAGAAAGGCAGACAGAAAAGGGGATCTATAGACACGTTCATCCGACAACCTGAATAGGAAAAATCCTGGAATCTATTAGTTAAGTCACTTAGAAAATAAGAATAGAATTGAGTCAAGTGAATGTGAATTTATGTATAGGAAATGATGCTTAATAATCTGGGATTTTTTACAATTGTAACTGTCGGAACAGATAAAGGTGAACCAGATTTTGTGTATTTGGACTCTTATAAGGCATTTTCTAAGTGTGACACAAGATATGAATTTAAAATGCACAGTGCTGGAGGTAAAATGTTGGACTAGACTAAAGATTACTTAAGTAATAAAAACAAGTAGGAATACATAGGTCATGTTTGGGTTGCAATGTTCACAATCAATTTGGATGAGCAGATGTTATGAAAATATCCAAGTTTGCTGGTGATACAAAGCTAATGTGGGCTGCGTGGAGGATGTAGGGAGACATAATGGCGATTATAGACAAACTAGGTGAAGACTCTTCTACGTGGAGAAAGATTGCAGATGAGCAAAATACAGAAATATCAGTTAACAATGGTCTGTTTCCATGATCATCGTTACTTTTTTGCATGTCTTTCACACTTGTTCTATATGTCTCTTAATCACCCTCTATATCTCTCATTTTCCTTTCCCCTGACTCTCATACTTGACCTGAATCATCACCGATTCCTTTTTTCCAGAGATGCTGCCTGACTTATTGAGTTACTCCAGCTTTTTGTGTCCAAAGAAATATCTTTTGTGTTCTAGCTCATAGTAGTTTCAGCACAAAGTTTAGGCAGGAAATAGCATCTTAACCTTAAATGCGAAAGGGGTAGTTTGATTTAGTTTATTACTAGACGAAGTGGGACCTGTTGTCACACGGAAGGCCTGGACCTCCAACGCAATATTCCACCACTCACACATAGCCCACAACTGCACAGGCGCGGCTGACTGGTTCCCGTTGTGACACCCCTAATCCGCACTCCATCCCCCCTCAAAACCACCCCCCCCCCCACCCCCCCACAATATCCACTCTTAGCGGCTCTCCCATTGGATTCCCATTGTGACGTAGAACACGCAGGTATTACTGCGCAGATATCTGACGGGCACGGCAAGTGGAAACGGGATTTATTAAAGCTTAAAATGTGAATAACTCTTAAAATATAACAACAATTTAAACGTTAAAGATGAGATTTATTCAGTCCATTCTTTCTTGTTGCGTCTCTTGTTGTATTCTGCAGCCGTTGGTAGGCCTGTAGATGCTGTGAGGGGTCCGTCGGGCTGTCGGCCGGCCGGTGTTGTAGCGAGTGGGCGGACTGACGGAGCTGGCGCTATGGGGGTGTTGAGGGCGGCCCGGGCGGCGTGCAAGGCAGTGCTGCTCCAGCGTCCTGCAGCTGGGGACAGGGACAGCTTCAGCCGGGGGGCAGCGTCCTGTAGCCAGGGGGGAAATTAAAATAGAGCGAAACTTACCCGTGGAGATGTGATGAGGCGGGAAAAATGATGGCGATGCTCGGAATGAACTCTTAAAGATATTTAAACCTCGCTAACTTTTACAACATATCACCAATCGGAACAAAACTCGTAGCGCTATCGTGTACCGTTTTCGCGCAAATAGAAAAACTGCGCAAACCGGAAGAGCACAAGATCAGAGTTTTAGTTATGTATAGATAGATAGATTGTTATGAGGTGCAGTGAAAAGCTTTTGTTGCGTGTTATCCAGTCAGCGAAAAGACTACGCATGATTACAATCAAGCCACCCACAGTGTACAGATACAGGATAAAGGGTATAATATTTAGTGCAAGATAAAGTTGGATTAAAGATAGTACAGAGGTCTCCAATGAGGGAGATGAAAGGTCAGGGCTGCTCTCTAGCTGAGGAAAGGACTGTTCAGTTGCCTGATGACAGCAGGAAGAAACTGTCCCCGGAGGTATGCGTTTTCAAACTTCTGTACCTCTTGCCTGATGGGAGAGGGGAGAAGAAGGAATGATTGGGTGAGACTGTTCCTTGATGATGCTGCTGGCCTTGACATGGCAGTGTGAAGTGCAGATGGAGTCAATGGAAGGAAGGTTAGTTTGCAAGATGGTCTGGACTGTATCCAGATGTAGTAACTCCACTTCTTATGAAAGGAGGGAGAGAGAGAAAACTCCCAGTTAGCCTCACATCGGGAATGAGGAAGATACTTGAGTCGATTATTAAAGATGTAATAGCAGCGCATTTGGAGAGTAGTAACCGGATTGGCCAACGTCTTGCCTGACTAATCTTCTGGATTTTTTTAGGATGTAACAAGTAGATAAGGGAGAGCCAGTGGATGTGGTGTATCTGGACTGTCAAAAAGCCTTTGACAAGGTCCCACACAAGAGATTAGTGTGCAAAATTAGAGCGCATGGTATTGGGGGTAGGGTATTGAAGATAGACACAAAAGAGTAACTCAGCGGGACAGGCAGCATTTCTGGACAGAAGGAATGGGTGACGTTTCGGGTCGAGACCCTTCAGGGCATTGACATGGATAGAGAACTGGTTTGTAGACAGATAGCAAAGATTAAGAATTAACGGACCCTTTTCAGAATGGCACGTAGTGACCAGTGGGGTTCCGCAAGGCTCGGTTCTGGGACCCCAGTTATTTACAATATATATTAATGATTTAGACGAGGAAATTAAATGTAACATCTCCAGGTTTGTGGATGACACAAAGCTGGGTGGCAGTGTGAGCTGCGAGGAGGATGCTATGAGGCTGCAGGGTGACTTGGCTAGGTTGGGTGAATGGGCAGATGCAGTATAATGTGGATAAATATGAAGTTATCCACTTTGGTGGCAAGAACAGGAAGGCAGATTATTATCTGAATGGTGTCAGATTAGGAAAAGGCGAGGTGCAACAAGACCTGGGTGTACTTGTACCGCACAAGTCTGAAGAAGGGTTTCGACCCGATACGTTGCCTATTTCCTTCGCTCCATAGATGCTGCTGCACCCGCTGAGTTTCTCCAGCACTTTTGTCTACCTGTGCTTATACATCAGTCACTGAAAGTAAGCATGCAGGCATTGCAGACAGTGAAGAAAGCTAATGGCCTGTTGGCCTTCATTGCAAGAGGATTTGAGTTTAGGAGCAGGAGGTCCTACTGCAGTTGTACAGGGCCCTGCTGAGCCCTCACGTGGAGTATTGTGTGCAATTTTGGTGTCCTAATTTGAGGAAGGACATTCTTGCTATTCAGGGAGTGCAGCGTAGGTTCACCAGGTTAAATCCTGCGATGGCAGGACTGACATATGATGAAAGAATGTGTCGACTGGGCTTGTATTCACTGGAATTTATAAGGATGAGAGAAATCTTATAGAAACATATAACATTCTTAAAGGATTGGACAGGCTAGATGCAGGAAAAATCTTCCCGATGTTGGGAGAGTCCACAACCAGGGGTCACAGTTAAGAAGAAGGGGTAGGCTATTTAGGACTGAAATGAGGACAAACTTTTTCACTCGGAGAGTTGTGAATGTGGAATTTTCTGCCACAGAATTTAGTGGCGGCCAATTCACTGGATGTTTTCAAGAGAGAGTTAGATTTAGCTCTTTGGGCTAAAGAAAACAAGGGATATGGGGGAAAAGGCAGGAACGGGATACTGATTTTCGATGATCAGCTATGATCATATTGAATGGTGGTGCTGGCTCGAAGGGCCGAATGACCTACTCCTGCACCTATTTTTTCTTTGTTTTTTTCTATGGACAACTCTGCAATTTCTTCGGTCTTGGATGAAGCTGTTCCCAAATTATGCTGTGATGTATCCGGATAAAATGCTTTCTATGGCGCATCCGTAGAAGTGCTGGAGTAACTCAACGGGTCAGGCAGTATCTCTGGAGAACATAGGATGGTGATGGGTGGGATCAGGAACCTTCTTCAGACTGATTGGGATGGGGCTAAGCTGGAAGAGAAGTGGGGGCAGAGTAAAGCTTTGAGAATTCAATGTTCATACAGCTATCCAAGCACAATATGAGGTGCTGTTGCTCCTGTTTGCATCTGTTCTTATTCTGGCAATGGAGGAGGTACGGTATGGGAAGGGGAGTTAAAATGGTTAGCAATCTGGGAGATCCAAAAGGCCTTGATGGGTTGAACACAAGTGTTCGGCAGAACGGTTGCCTATTCTTACTTGGTCTAGTGCAAATGTTTAGCAAAACAGTAGCTTAGTCTTCACTCTGTCATGTACTTCTCTGGACCTTCTTGTTTCGAAATGCCGCCACGATCTCAACTATCTTGACTTACCCACTCCAGTCTTACCCCCAGCATAGCCCTGTGCTCACTCAGGAACAATTCCGACATTGTTATCAAACCCACCAAGGTGCTCTTGTAGTTTGGCAGGCTGATCTCTACTGTGCTGAGGCCAGTTGTCGGCTCTGGTGATCTCACCTCCATAGCCTCCAACCTTGTTCTTTCCCCCATCCTCCTGCGCTCCAAGGAATAAAGTCCTAGCTTGCTCCTTACTCTTAAACCTCAGGCTCATGAGTCCTGGCAAATCTGTTTTGTGCCCTTTCCAGCTTAACAACACCTTTCCTCACCAATGTCTTGTACAACTGTAACATGACCTTCCAACGTCAAAAATCCTCCGACTGATGAAGGCCAATGTGCCAAAAGCCACCTTGACCACCCTACCTCTCCAATTTTGTGTAACTAAGCTACAAATAATCAAATAATACCCCCCCCCCCCAACCTTTCCAGCTCTCTTCCAGCTTTCATTCTCCCCCCCCCCCCCCCCCCCCACCCCCCCGGCGCAATCTGTCTGAAGAAGGATCGTGACCTGAAATCACACCAAGAAGGAATGAGAACTTTTTGCAACTTTGGCAGTGCCTTTTTGGTGACTATATTGTGTACTTTCTTTGCAAAAACAAATAATTTAATTGTACCTAGAATCATCATCATCATAATATTCATATTCTCCAGAACTTCTCTCGACCCGGTATATTACACCGCTTATTGTTTTTTTTCCACATCATTCTGAATGCCCATCCCTGAGGGATAAAGGGGATATGCAGGGCCAGTTATTTTACACAGAATGATGGGTATCATTGATGTGAGATATTTAGAACACATGGAATTGGGGGGAATGTACTAACATAGAGTGAGAATTGGTTAGCAGACAGAAAGCAAAATGTGAGAATAAACAATCCCTTTGGTTTGCAGGATGCAACAATGGGGTACCACAGAGATATTAGAGAGTATTATGAACAGCGTGAAGCATGTAAAATGAGCTTCAAGGAGTTAAAGGCAAGTTAAGTGAATGGGCAAGGACGCTACAGGTGGGCTATAATGTGAATAACTGTGAGCTTATGCAGTACAATACAGAAAAAGTACTTTATTTTAAATGACAGATTGGAAAAGGTTGATGGAGGCACAATGTGCAAATGCTGAAATCTTGAAAAAAATACTGCTGGAGGAACAGATCGAGCAGCATCTGTGGAGGGAATGAACAGTTTAATTTGGGTCAGGCCCCCTAGAGTGATGCGGAAGGGGGCAGACAACTTGGAGGTGAGGGTGAGGTAAAGCCTGTGCAAGTGATGGGTGGATACAGGTGATGGGGTGGTGTGATTGGCCACATGGGTGGGCACTATCCCATTCCATCTCTCTTCCTCTATCCGGCTTTACATTTCGCCCTCCTCTTCTATCTTTGTCTTTTTCAATTCTAGCCTTTGTCATTTTTACGCATCTGCCAATTTGTAAGGGGCTAACAGGTTACACATAGAATTAACTAGCGGGGGGGGGGGGGGGGGGGGGTGATATTCACTAGTCTCAGGCATGATATTCTTCCAATTTAAATCGGAATTCCGATATTTTTGTTTTGGCATCCAATCAGCCGCTGTCACTAAAGATGTCCCATCCAATCACATAATGCGCTCCGTACCAGTCACTTGTTGGCCAATCAACCGCTGTCTCTAAGGGGGTTGCGTCCCATCACCAACCAATTTCTCTTAAAATTCTCGTCCAATCGACAAATCCAATCAGCTGCTGTCTCCAAGGGCATTGCGTCTAATCACATAATGCGCCGAACACACGGCGGCCAATCAGATGCTGGCTCCGAGAGGTGTTGCGGCCAATCACTGACCAGCTTACCTTACTGAAGCAGAAGATGGATGCAAGAGAAAGCTCAACTGGCAAGAAAGAAGCACAGGGAAGCCATGTTGAGCAAGTTTACAAAAATAAAGTGTCAGGCAAAGAGGAAGACAAACTAGAGTTTAGATAATGTTACTTATGTCATTGGTTTATCAATCACTTTTCTGTGCTGTTTGCACACAGTGCTAGGCAAAGAGACATTACAGGTAACATTTTTTGTAAAGATGTTTTTAGCTGTATGTAGCAATGTTACAAAATTTTGAGATTTTAAAAATCAAGTCTGCAATTTATCCTATCAGATAAAGCATAAAAATAAGTTTAATTTGACACCTAATTTACTTTCATATCTTCAGTATTAAGAAAGTTATGGCCATTTTCATACTCGGAAATTAGCATCTTGCTTCCCATTGCCTTTCAATTGACTTAACTCAAAAGCTGTGATCTGGAAAAGTTAAAAGCCCATAACATTCTTAAAAATTAAGAGAACTCAATAAAATTTTCAGTTATTATAGATTGAAGCATTCTGAAACAAATATTAAACAATCTTACTTGGATTACCTGAAATTAAAGCATATAATTAGTTAGTTATCTAATTGTAGCTAATTACAAAATTCAATGAGTAGATCTAAACATCTATCAATTTCTTAAGAAAAGATAAACTTTTTAAAAATTGCCTAAGTGTCCAAATAACATTCACACAATAATCCACAATATAACATAATTTTTAAATCTCATTTTCATGAATTTCTGGGCCAAATGGAAGGAATTTAGTGTTTTATGCCTGTAAATTAATGGCCATTTAAATCAACTAGCGAGTGGGTTTTAGTGGAATGCGGTGGATTGGAACGTTGCGGTTAGCGGTGAAGTCGGCAGGAAAAATACTGTTTGTTCATACATTTTTTGGGAACCCATTTCGCAACATAAAAATATTATTAAAGCCTCCCGAAAAACCAACTTTTAATATAAAAATAAACTATTTACCTTTTTTTCTCCCCTACGGAAAATCCTTCCGGTTGTCAGTTCTCACGGCTTTTGAAGGTGATTTTTAAATTACTCTAGTTAACAAATAATTTAGAGTAATTTAAAAATACCTTAATTGATGAAATGTCGGAGCGATTTTTCTTCCGCAATGAAATCGCCCGACATTCATCGATTATCCAGGTCTGTGGAAAAACGGCACTTTAAGCCTGCCCCCCTCTGAAAGGTGCTAAAGTCGCGCACACGGGGAGTGGCAGAAGTGCAGCGCCGCTAAAGGTAAGTTTTGCAACATACCTACTGTATGAAGTCATTTATTTCGTGAAATATTGGGGGTTATTTTACTGGTTATGTGTTAGAAAACTTCTACGCTTCTGTTATGTAAACTACCAGCAGAAGGCTTGGAATCACTTCCAATTTATTGAAAATGCAGGAGCTCCTGCCCCTGGATCCTGCCGGGGGCCGAGCCAGCCTCCTGGACACCCGGCCAATACTTCCTACTTTTTTTCTGGAGGTGAATATCATGCCTGTAGTCTCAAAGAGGTTGACAGTTTAGGACAGATTAAAGATTTCAGCCAGGTGGTAGTGGTATTTGGAATTATCTAGTTGGGTTGTGGAGGCTCAGTCATCGAGTGCATTCAAGACAAAGTCATCGTCATTCAGCATGACAATATGCCCCCAACTTGTCCATGCTGACCAAGATGCCCCATCTAAGCTAGAACCGTTTCCCTGCATTTGGCCCATATCCCTCTAGTATCTGCTGCAACTACCTCTGGCATGTATTCCATATGAGTTAGATAGAGCTCCAGGGTCTAGTGGAATCAAGGGATATGGGGAGAAGGCAGGCATGGGTTATTGATTGGGGACGATCAGCCATGATCACAATGAATGGTGGTGTTGGCTCGAAGGGCCGAATGGCCTCCTCCTGCACCTATTTTCTATGTTTCTATGTGTGTTTTTACAATACTGGGTACAAAAAGTTTGACATCATACATAGAACTGAAGTTCACAAATAAATTATTTCAACATGATTCAGATTAATCAAAAACCCTCACAGCGGCAGTACATGACAGGGAGAGGTAGTTCATGAAGTTTGAGAAAATTTGATTAATGAATAAAATTCCATGTTTAACGTGCGTTCTTATGCGCTTTTTTTACACTTTATGTTTGGTGTCCACCATAACAACCATTACATTAAATTTAGCAAGTCCGTTTTTTCAAAAGCACGATAGCAGATTTCTTCACCTTTGCTGCTTTTCAACATACAAATGTACTTTCCTATAAAAATGGAGTATGTGACCATATGAGCAATATTTCTGCTATCTACTGAATCGTGTGTTACAGTGTCCGAGGGAGGACACCAAAATGAAAGTAGTTCCTGTTTCTTCCAGTATTTCATTTTTGTAATTTCTTTCATGTTTTGAATAAACGTTATGGAAGTAATTGTCCATACAGAATAAGAGACTGCAGGTACATAGTTTGATGGAAATATAGCTGCTGCAAAATGCTGGTGTTACGTGTGTGATGGTGGACACCAAATATATTCACTAATCATGGCATGCAGCAGCTTTTACAGAATCTTGATATTAAGGTTAATTTCTTCTCATAATTTCATTGTCTATTTCAAACTAGAAAGTGTTCAATCTCCTTGAAGTTCTTTGATCTTAATTTACCATTGTGGTGTAACGGTGGCTACTATAAAATAGGGTGGACACCAAGAGTAACCACTCTTTGAAATATGGCCATTCAGAGCACTTAATGCCAAATTCATCAAACGTTTTACATATTACTGTGAAACGTACATCTCTGCAAAGCAACAAACTTGAAAATGTTTTGAATTATAATGAAATTAATGTAGAAATTGCCTCTTTATTTCATTGTGTCAAAGCATGTCACATTTATGGTGTATTCAAAATCATATTTTTGAGATATAAACTGGTTGAATCAGGGAATTAATTTAATTCCTAACGATTTTATCTCTTGCACATTTGAGTAACAATCCCTAAAAAAATTAACACTATACTACTTGAAACGGTGGAGATATTACATTTTTAATATTCTGTGCTGAAATCTCTCCAGTATTGTAAAAATACACATATACCCATTATCCTCCAAGTGAAAAGGTGGCCCTCAGATTTCTATTAAATCTTGACTCTCTCACCTTAAACATGTCCTCTTGTTTTTAATTTCCTGTACATTGTGTAAAATACCCCATGCATTCACCCTACCTATTCCTCTCATGATTTTATACACTATTCTATAAAATTCTCCAGGGAATAAAGTCTTAGCCTTCCCAACATCTCCCTCATTCCCTCGTCTGGGCAACAACCTTGTAAATCTTCTCTACATTCTTTCCAGCTTAATTATATTCTTCCCACAGCAGGATGACCAAAACTGAACACCATACTCTAAGTGTGGCCTCGCCAACTTCTATTTGCATTACCCTGACTGATGAAGGCTAATGTACCAAAAGTTGCTTGATCACCCAATCCATCTACCTGTGACACCACGTTCAGGGAACTCTGCACATGTAGATGAAAATACTTTGGATATTAAGAACATGAAGAGAGTGGGGTTAGTGCACAAAATTGACACTGATGCCAAAGATTAGCCACGATCTTATTGAGTGGCAAAACAGACATGAGAAGCTGAATGGCAATCTTGCTAATTTTTATTTTCCCTTATGATGGCAGGTATAGAGGTCCGACACGATCAGGATACAAATTACATGCATCACAAATTCGCCCTAATTGATGGATCTATTCTTATAACTGGATCCTTGAACTGGAGTGCACAGGCCATTTTTAGAAATAAGGAAAATGTAATTATAATTAAAGATGCTGATATTGTGAAAGCATTTACAGAAGAATTTGAACGACTTTGGAATGAGTATGATCCAACAAAGTACAGCTTCTCTCCGCAAAGGTAAATAGAAACCACCTGCATAATCCTGTATGGATTTTACTGTAGTCCACTGGTTGTCCACACAGGATTAATGGAAACTGTGGCAAGTAAAACTCAAAATTCTGTTTAGACAAATAACTTGTTGTTGCTTGGATCTATTTATTTCTATGAACCACATTCACTAAAAAGACAAATATGCACAATTGTAAACATATTTCTTACTAATGTTGAATTTTCTGCAAAACAAAATTCCAATTTAAAAATAGAAAGAATGAAAAGTATAAATACAGCTTTTTGGCTACAAATTAACACCTCATTTAAATAGTGCCTATAACAGGAAATTACACAGAATATGAGAAACACACATGCAGGGAAAGAAAATGAATAGCAGCAACTTAAACATAGTCAAAATGACAGGTTTAAGGAGAATTGTGAATCTGGAACCACAGACAAATGATAGACAGATGAGAGGTATTTCTGGAGTTTAGGGACACAATAGCTGACTGCACAGTTGCCATGTGCAGGCAGTGTGGATTGTATGATAGGCCAGAGTTAAAGGAACAGGAGTAGGAGATGGGGGGGCAAAGTCATGAAAGAACATTTAGACATGCTCAGAATTGATTTGATGCACTACCCCAAAAAAAAATGGTCACATGTATTTCAGACTGTCCTTCCCTTAGTTCAGGGGTTGGCAACCTTTTCTGCCAAGGGGCCAGGACATATGCCTGTGAGCGGATGGCGGGCCACATCTATCACATGGATCCTTCCCCGGATGGCGGTATCAAATCACGTGTTCACATAGATTCCGCCCCTTCAAGGACGCCACCCGGAACACAAATATCATAATCACTCGCCCCCAACCCCCGTTAAGGTCTTGGTCTGAAACATCACTCATCCCTTCTCTCCAGATATGCTTCCTATGCTGCTTATTTACAATAGTGTTTGATATATTTATTTAGTATATAAAATGCATGTTATTTTGCAGTTTTGCTTATTTCACTTTGATTGTTGGATCTTTTTGTATTCAATTGTTGAATCTTATGACCTTTTTTGCAGTTCCTAGTTTGAACAAAGGTATAGCCAAAGCATTACAGTGAGAAAAAGCAAATGAAGTCACTTCTTGGCCTGGGAGATCATTATGGACTATTTTATTCGTTGCAGAATTATGCTATATTGGTTTCCAGATTAAGCACATCGGTTTGATAATATATGCACCCCTGCGTTATGAAAGGGTGACATTCCTAAGAAATCATTTATTTCACAATGTCACCCCATGGCAAAAAATGACAATTGTTGTTTTTGTTTAGTTAGCTTATCGTGTATTTTAAATTTGTGAATTCTGTGTGGGCGAATTACTGTTCCCCTGAATTGCCATTATGTGGTGGGGGTCCATTACTATTGTTGATATGGAGCATTGGAAAAGGCTTTCCAGTATGTGCAGCTGGTACATTTCTGGTTTTATACATTTCAATAATGGTTGGGTTCAATAATAATGGTTCTAACTATAGTTAGAACTAATTAGAATGCTGCACTTACATTTTTTTTGAGCTGTGGATTAATTTTCTAACTGATAATGGGCACTGAAGAATGTGTTTACATTACAAGTTTTTGCTGAAGAGAAATTACTGCTGTGAACCAACGTACTGCTGTGCATATTCAAAGCAATGTTGACCAAACTGTACTTTACAGGAGTTTCTGATTAAGTTACTGTGTAAATTCACCATCGAAGAAAGATGGAGACAGCAAATAGACAATAGGTGCAGGAGTAGGCCATTTGGCCCTTCGAGCCAGCACCGACATTCAATGTGATCATGGCTGATCATCCCCAATCAGTACCCCGTTCCTGCCTTTTCCCCATATACCCTGACTCCGCTATTTTTAAGAGCCCTATCTAGCTCTCTCTTGAAAGCATCCAGAGAACCTGCCTCCACCTAAGGCAAAGAATTGCACAGATTCACCATTCTCTGTGAGAAAAAGTGTTTTTTCATCTCCATTCTAAATGGCTTACTCCTTATTCTTAAACTGTGGCCCCTGGTTCTGGACTCTCCCAACATTGGGAACATGTTTCCTGCCTCTAGTGTGTCCAAGCCCTTAACAATCTTATGTTTCAATGAGAAGCCCTCTCATCCTACTAAACTCCAGAGTGTACAAGCCCAAAATAGTGAACAACATTACCTGTAATGTGACCTGTAATAAGCATCAGAGTCATCAAATGACTACAAAATGGACACCACAGAGTGGGATTCTGTTTTTAAGTTTAGAAGTTGTGAACACTAGGCAGGGAATGGGTGTGCTCTTAGCTGGAACCGACGTTTTCATAGTGTGGAGAAATGTTAATTGGAGCTAAATTGCTGTAACAAGTAATGAATGATATGTCAGGAATTTTCTATTGTAGAACTATCATACAAACAATACAACTTTATTTTGTGATGTCAAAATTAAAAGAACAAACATTTGTGTTGATGTTGGATTTGGATCTATCATTTAACCAAAATGATCAATGAATTAAATGATTGGATTTGTGTCTAATGGTACATGGTCTGGATTTATCTTCTGTAAATTTCAACAAATACAAGAGTATGAGTATGTCACCTGGCCCCTCAAGGTCCCCTGCATTTAATTAATCATCCTATCTGCCTGTTGCCAAGGCCCTCAAATTCCTGATCTTTCAAAAATGTACCTACCTCTTTAAATAACTGATCCAACCTCCACAATCATCTGGGAAGGAGAATGCCAGAGATTCACCACCTCTACCTATAGGTGTTCACACACATATGTTTCAAACTAGCACCTTATTTTCTGACTTTGTCTCCTTATTCAAAAGTTGTCTCCATGGAAATATATCAACCTCTGCTCATATGCCCCCAACTTCCCCACAGTATCTTAGCTACTCATTAAGGACAACTCTTTCATTCCAAGAAAAAACTTGGTGAATCTCCTTTGTACTGCTGGTGTATCATCTTTTAAATAAAATAATCTATGACAATTCTTCAGGTGTGGCCACATCAACAATTGTAACAATACTTAAACGCTCTTACAATAAAGTTCAAATTGTTTTTTGTTGTCCCATCTAGATGTACCTGTCTAACATATTGTGATTTATGAAGAACACCAATGTGTGAAGGCCTTGCAGAACCTAGCCAAGGGCAAGGCAGATATGACTTTTTAAACAAGAGTGTGGGTTGCCACACCTCAGCAGCTGTCAGCGATGGTGGCTGTTGGTGTGTTTGGGAGGGCATGAAGTCATGCTTCCAGCCAAGGGATCCTGCTGGGGGTGAGAACTACTTCATTACTGAAGTCAGGGAGGTGGCTGGGGTGCATCTCCTCGTAATGGATGTAATATACCATAACTCTCCGCTCCAGTTGATCAAAGTGTCACCTGTGCCAGCTCCCACTGCTGCTGCCGGTTGTTCTGGCCAGTGACTGCACATCTCTTCAACTTTGTCCTTCTCACCTTAAAGCTATGTCCTCCTAGTATTTGAATTTTCCATCCTGGGGAAAAAGCTTCACACTGTCTATCCTTTCTATACCTTTCATAATTGTATGTACTTCAATCAGGTCTCGCTGCAACCTTATTGAGAGCAAGTCTGTCCAATCTCTCCCTGTAGCCAATGCCCACTAATCAAAGCATCATTCGAAGAGTCAAAAGAGTTTGTCATGTGTCCCTGACAGGACAATGAAAATCTTTCCTTGCATAGCACAACAGAACATAGAAAGCATTGACTACAATTCTATACATAAATACACCCATGACTTAATAAATTAATAAAGTGCAAATAACAGATGGAGGGATATTAATGTTCAGAGTTCCGAGCCAGGTTTAATAGCCTGATGGCTGTGGGGAAGTAGCTATTCCTAAACCGGGTTGTTGCAGTCTTCAGGCTCCTGTACCTTCTACCCGAAGGTAGCAGGGAGAAGAGTGTGTGGCTAGGGTGGTGTGGGTCCTTGATGATGCTGCCAGCCTTTTTGAGGCAGCGACTGTGATAAATCCCCTCGATGGAAGGAAGGTCAGAGCCGATGATGGACTGGGCAGTGTTTACTACTTTTTGGGGTCTTTTCCTCTCCAGGGCACTCAAGTTGCCGAACCAAGCCACGATGCAACCAGTCAGCAAGCTCTCTACTGTACACCTGTAGAAGTTAGAGAGAGTCCTCCTTGACAGACCAACTCTCCGTAATCTTCTCAGGAAGTAGAGGCGCTGATGAGCTTTCTTAATAATTGCATCTGTGTTCTCGGACCAGGAAAGATCTTCACAGATGTGCACGCCCAGGAATTTGAAGCTCTTGACTCTTTCAACCATCGACCCGTTGATGTAAACAGGACTGTGGGTCCCCATCCTACTCTTTCCAAAGTCCACAATCAGTTCCTTGGTTTTGCTGGTGTTGAGGGCCAGGTTGTTGTGCTGGCACCATATGGACAGTTGCTCGATCTCTCTTCTATACTCGGACTCATCCCCATCAGTGATACGTCCCACAACAGTGGTGTCGTCAGCGAACTTGATGATGGAGTTCGCGCTATGACCTGCTACGCAGTCATGAGTATAGAGTGAGTACAGCAGGGGGCTCAGCACGCAGCCCTGAGGTGCTCCCGTGCTGATTGTTATCGAGTCTGACACATTCTGATAACCATCTCCACACCCTTTGCAAAGCTCCATACACATTCCTTTAATGGGGTGAACAAAACTGCATGCAATACTTCAAATGCAGCCTAACCAAAATCCTATTAAGCTGTATCATGACTTCCTGACTCTTCTGCGAAATGCCCGGATGTATGATAGCAAACACACCATATGCCTTATTTACCACTCTATCTACTTGCCACTTACAGGTAGTAATGGACTTAGATCCCAGGATCCTTCTGTACATCAATGGAGTTAATAACTGCATATATTTGAGCTCCCAAAGTGCAGCACCTCACATTCCTTCAAATTAAACTCCATCTGCCATTTCTGAAGCTGATCTATATCCCTCTGTTTACTTTGACAGCCTTCTTCTTAGTCCGTGACACTAGCAAGCTTTGTGTCATCTGCAAGCTTAGGAACCAACCCATGTTTACGTTCAAGTAATTTATATCTTTCACAAACAGCAGAGGTCCCAGCACAGATCCCTTGAGAAGTTCCACACCACCAACCTGTGCCTTGTCCTTCACAATCCTTTGTCTTCTATCAGTAAGGCAGTTCTGAATCAATAAGACTAAGTCACTGTTAATCCCAAGCATCTTAATCGTCTGGATCAGCCTCCCATTGAGGATTTTTATCAAATGCTTTACTAAAAACCCATGTAGTTAACATCCATCACCCTACTCTCATTGATTACCTTTGTCACCACCTCAATACATTTGATCAAGGTAATAAGACACGACCAACTGTGTACAGTCCTGCTGTCCCTAATTAACCAATTTTCTTCCAAATGGGAGTATATTCTAGTCCGAAGAATCCTCTCCAATAACTTTCCGACCAGTGACGCGAGGCTTATTAGCCTAAATTCTCTCTACTTAAATAAAGGAAGAACATTAGCTGCTCTCTGGTCTTCCAGGACCTCGCTTGTGGCAAGGATCTTCATCAAGGGTCCTGGAAATTCCCTCTCTTGACTCAATAATCACGTCCCCTTAATGCTCTTCGAAAGTCCAAACAGCACCTGCTTAATCTCAAAAGTGTTTTTGTATATTAGTATTCTCCACACTGATCTCAGTCCTCCATGTCCTTATCCTTGGTGAAAACAGATACAAAGCACTAATTTAATACTTCCCCAAACTCGAAGTACAAATTCCCTCCTTTATCTTTGAGTAGTCTTACGATCTCCCTGGTTACCTGCTTGCTTTTAATGCAAGTATAAAAAGTTTTGTAATTTTCTTTAATCTGAATTGCCAAAGCCATTTCATGGTGCCTTTTAGCCCTTCTAATCATCCTTATTACTTCTTTCTTGATCCAGAACATGTCCATCGAAAGCCCATGTCTGATTCCATCCTCTTAAACTTTGCATGTGTGTCCTTTTTCTTTTTGACTAAATTTACAACCTCTTTGGTCATCCAAGGTTCCCTTACTCTACCATCAGGCATGTGCTGTCAGGGTAGGCAAGGTAGGCACTGCCTACCCTGACTAAAATTATAAAATGGTAATTATTAAATATAGATAGTAACGGCACGGGAGAATTATGCCTACCTAAGAAATCGATCTCTCGTGTCAGCGTGCTCAAGGGACCAATTGAGGTTACTTGCGCTGACGCAGGTGACCCGCTCTTGAGCTGGTCCCCTCACTGTCCGGTCTACATTGAAAGACATGGACCGGGCAGTGAATACCATGCAGTATCACCCAGCGCAGCAAGTGAGGCAATGTCCTGCTCCCGGCAGCAGTTGGAATTTAAGGATTTGCGCGAAGCGGCTGACATGAGCGAGGCCGGCGAGTGGCAGGTGAGAGATGTTCAGACAGAGCACTGCCAGAGGTGAGCGGCCCGGCAGAAGGCGCTGAGATGGCGGCCAGTTCCGGTGCCCGCTCCTGGCGGCCGCTCGCAGCCACCCGACCTACATCCCTCCCTGGCCACAATGCGGTGGGTCTGCGCCCGGAGCACTGCGGCAGTGTTGAGTGAGTTACTGACATGATCCCCAACCCCCTCCTCAACTCCCCTGCCCTCCCCGCACCTTTACCCCTGGCCAGACTCCCGACATGCTGTGAAAGGAACTCTTTCCCCCCCAATTGGTCACTTGAACTAGTATTGTCATTCAATAAGATCACAACTGATTCAACTTGTCCCAGTGTGCTCCCATTTTTCCCACCATCTCCCCACCTGCCCTCACCCTCTACCCATTTAGTAATTCAGAATGAAGGAGCTTTGGAAGCCTTGGGCAAATTGAATTGTTACTTTCATTTTTATTTTTTTTGAGCGTGAGAAATTCTATGTCCCGCCAGCCTTCTTTCAAAATTTAACGACTCAAAATGGGGGTGCATCTTCAATGCAGGTGTGTCTTCATTGCTGGGAAATACAGTACTTTAGCGATATGGCTTTTGAAGACTTTATAAAAGTCGACTGACAGCTTATGGAGAGGAGAACAATCTGCACATGCGCGGTTTAAGATTTTTTTTAAAGCCGACTGACTGTCTACCCTGAGTAATTACTCACGGCACATGCCTGTTTGCCATCCTTATCCCCTTTCGTCACTGGAACATGCTGATTTTAAACTTCAATCAACTGTCGTTAAAATTACTCCCCCGTCAAATGTGGACTTGCCTAATAACAACAGCTTCCAATGAATCCTGCCGAACTCCTGCCTAATAACGTAGGTTGCCTTACTCTGACTTGCTATCTTCCCGCAGGGACCAACCTTCTTCCTATTCAAAACAGTCTTATACTTATGGATTGTGATCATTATCCCCAAAATGTTTTTCCACTGAAATTCCAGTCAGCTGGTCAGGCTAATTTCCCAACTCAAGGTCCAGTATGTTCTATTCCCAGGGAGGACTATCCACATACTGTTTCAAGAAACCCTCTTGGATACAGCTCACAAATTCTGCCCTGTCTAAGCCTTTGGTACTGAATAAGTCCCCGTCAATATGGCAAAAGTTAAAGTCAACTACTAAGACAATCCTGTTATTTTAACATATTTCAGTGACGTGCCTGTTCCTCTATCTCCCGCTTGCTATTGAGAGGCCTATAGTACAATTCCATAAGAGAGCTTGCACCATTGTTATTTCTAAATTCTACCCATAATCGCCTCAGCAAACCATCCAGTATGTACTCTCTGAGTAGTAGCGCATCTCCACCACCTCCTTTGTCTCTTTCTTGATCACATCTGAAACATCAAAACCCAGGAACAGTGAGCTGCCAATCATGTCCCTCTTGCAATAACGTTTCCGCAATAGCCACAACATCGTCCCAATCACTTCTCCAGGCTCGAAGTTCATCTGCTTTCTCCACAATAGTCCTTGCATTGAAATAAACACACTTCAGCCCACCAGTGTCAGCATATTCCTTCACTTCACTGCCTGTCTTTCCCTCGAAACCTGCGATGCAAACCTCTAACTTCCCATCACTACTTCCAATTTCTGACCAACTACTCTTGTTCACACCCTCTCCCCCAACTTCTCTAGTTTAAACCCTCCAGAGTACCGCTAGCAAACCTCCCTGCTAGCCGATTGGTTCCCCTACATAAAATGGATAAAAGGACTATTCTTTTGCTGATTTAAGAATGTTGCATTGAATCTTTTATGTCCATTCAAGAGGACAGTTGGGCTGGGTGATTGTAACCTTCACGTGGTTCGCCCTGTTTCAACTAATGCAATCAACCTGGCGTGCAAAATCAAATAGAACAAGTTGTCCTACAACTTTAGGCTGTGCACGCCATACGCAAGAAGGAGGACAATTGGGGCTTGGTCCTAGTATCCTATCCAAAAGTCATCAACTTTGTGCACTACTTTCTATAGTCAACCTATATTTTAGTTAAGGTTCTAGCTCAAATCCATGGGCGCATAACTGCAAGACTGCCATCACTAAATCACAGCTGATAACTTATCTGCAAAGGTTTGGGGAACCAAAATCTGGATATATATCTCTAGCAACTGCTTTTACTGTATTAAATTGTAATATCTACCTGATAGATTGGAAGGATTTCCCTGCTTTGGGAAGGTAACATACTCTACATCTCTCTCATTACCTTCGAAATGAAGAGTTGTATATATCTACATATTAGGTAATTACTTTGATATTTGTTGCCGTTCTTGAAAGGCAAAACAAACAACATACACAGTGAAGGGAAGTGCACAAATAGGTCATGCTAAAAGCAGCAACCTAGCTGGTTGGTTAACCACATATTTGCAATGCAAATTGGAACAGGTGGCTATAAATTCAAAGACCATTAGGCCACAAACTTAGATTTGTGGCCTAAATTTATATTACCTATTGCCTGAATAAACATGAGAATTTCAATACTCGTGCACATTTTCACTGCTTCATTGGAACATGGTTAGTATTCACAATGAAACCCTTCCTCTTTTAACAATTATGCAAATGTTTGGAAGAAATGTAACCATTATAGAAGTTACAAGGTGCATTTCATTCAAACATTAAATATTAAGTGATCATCGTACAAGCTTGGATTTCCCTATGGATTGGATTTCAGTGAGTGCTCTAATATTGTATTGAAGAAGCAAATATAAACAAGTTTTTTAAAAAGTGCTGGAGCAACCCATCGGGTCAGGCAGCAATGTAAATAAGTTGCCAGTTTGATAGCATTCTGTAAAATGTAGTATTGGAAACTAAACAGCTAATCAAACCAAAATTATAAACACATACGAGGAATAAAAACCAAGTTCACTTGTAACAAATTTAAAAGCTAAATATTTGTCAAACATATCCTGAGATGAGCCAGGTGTGCAATACCTTTGTCTATTGGAATTGTTAAGAAGTTTGGAGTAAGAAAACAAGTTGCAGCAGTCCTCAACTCTGATTCTCCTGCTCAAAAAAACAGGAACGTTGAGAAGCACTAAGATTCAATTTATTTATTTATCCCTCGCACAATTTCTGCAGGAGTTCTTTCAAAAATCACTGCCTCAGGCCACAGGAAATGTACTGCAAGCACCAATCAATCAGTGGTGTCTGGATAGGAAGAAAGAACACCTGAACACTGAAAAGCAGTGCTTCCATAAATAAGTCACAAGCACAACATAGTATGTGCAGATTTTCTGTTATAGTATAACAATACTTAAGACAAGTTCCAACATCAGGGTTGTTGCATGTTCGTCCGCTTTATTTTGTGGAAGCTTCGCGATACATCAATGGTGTATGGCTTTTGTGTTCAGTAATTAAAGAATTGTGTGCTGCAGAGTAATGATTTAAAGGAACAACCTCAAATGAACAATGGTTTTCATTTTTATTTTGTATTCTTTATATTATGCACACATTCAGAGAAAAAATGAACGTGGTTGTTGGAAGAAAAGCATCTCCGCCCCAGATGTTGATCGGGTGTTTCTTGGGGTCAAGCACTCTCACATAAAGAACATCACCCATATATTATTCAACTCGTGCACCAGCCCACCGAACACGGACAGAAGTAAAAATGTTGCACCCAACGACTATCCCATTGCGTCATTGTGTCTGTCAGTTTAGCTAGATTATATAACAGCGTTTATTGAATAATGGTGATTGTCCTTTTCTTCTATGCAGCAAAAAAAATGTCATGACAATAAATTTACCACTTGCTAATGCATTGCAGCATAACATTGCCAGATTGAAATGCTTTACTTTCAATTAGTGTAGACCAACATTGCTAAAGAAATTTAACATTTAAATCATTTGATGATTGGTCAAATCACTTAACTGGGTGAAGTCATACTTAGCACAAAGGAATTGAATTGCACTTGTTGGGCCTCAGACATTACTGTAGGGTCACTTCAAATGCCCAGCCATCTACAGCTGCTTCTCTCCATATTGAAGGTGAATATATATTGCAGTTTTCATTCCCATATTCAAATCCTCAGATAATGAATCAGTCCACGCACATACACAAGGCTCTGGACGACATTCAGGCATAAGTAATTAACACTTGCACCATTCAACGGTGCACCATTTGCAACAAAAAAAACATTTAATGACTGCTGCCCGTCATTCGGTGGCATTATCATCGGGTATGTGTTGGAATGCTGTGCAACAAATAAGATTTGCCACAGCCGCACAGTTTGATAGAAATGATATAACACTGCTTTGGCACACCATTCAATATCCTAAATGTTTAGACTCCATCAGTATATCAAGCCCAGTTCATTACACTACCATCAAGGCATTGTCTACTAGATCCCCTAATGCAGTATCATTACCACTGAGAAAATCAGGGACATCAGCATTTGAAAACACAGCTAATTCATACATCTCCTCAGTTCCACAACATCCCGATATTGTTCCTTTGTTTCAGGGTCAAAATCATGGAATTTCCTACCTACAGCTCTGAACATTTCTTAATTACATTGTCAAGATTATTTAATTGTCATAGGTACTGACAAAAAAACAATTACATTTTTACTGCCGCATAGACTGCCCCAATTAAACTAACTTCACATACCCAGCCAGGAAAGAACAATAAATACAGGCAGTGATAATCTATGTTGTGAATGAATTAAAAACAAATCCCCTAAATTTTGACTCGGAAACAAATAGTGTCCTCATCCCAATCCCACACTTTGTTTAGAGATACAGCATGGAACCAGATCCACCTACCGAGTCCAGACCAACTATTTATTGATCACCCGTATACTAGTTCTATGTTATCCATTTTTTAATCCTACAGTCTAGGAGCTAATTAACCTACAATCCTGCACGTCTTTGGAATGTGGGAGGAAACCGGAGAACCCGGAGAAAACCCACGCGGGCACAGGGAGAACACATAAACTCCGCACAGACAACACGGTAGTCAGGATTGAACCTGGGTCTCTGTCGCTGTAAGCCATTGAAAGCAATACTAGATCTTTTCTGGCGTCCCCATTCGCTGTCTCCACATTCTATTTGAGTCTTTTCTCCCCTATTTCAATGCTTCTATTTCCAGGTACGGCTAATCTCTTCAAATGTCAGGGGGTAAAAGCCTATCTCTGTAGTAGATCCATATTAGCAGGAATGTTTATGCTGCTATCCAAGAAAAATAGACAAATGGCTGGAACTGCTCTTTTGCCCAATATTATATTAAAAAAGTGTGACCGCCTGCCTCTTCAATACTCTTGTTAGCTTATGGCCTTGATCTGGATAGTCTATTGGCACATGAATAAGAAAAGGACCTGAGAAAGTTAGAAAAGTTTTGTTGCTTCACAAAAATCGAAGCCCTCAGCCTGCACCTAATGGCTATCTGACCATTTGTTTTCTGCCTGAATAATAAAAAGATGCAAAGAACAGCAAAACTCAGACTTGTTTTGGTAGGGAATAATACAGAATGTACTTTTCTAATATTACAGAAAGGTCAAAACGTCTGTTTTTAAAAATCTGGTTACTTGAGAGAATTCTTTCTAGTTAACAACATAGATTGTGCAACCTCAGAGTGAAGCTTATGAACTTGAATATATTACATGCTCACATTAATGACTGAAGTGCAAAGTCAGAAAGAACCAAATCATTGTTCTCTGAAGGATTAATATTTGTTACTGTGAGGCAGTTTCTTTAATTTGAGGTGCAGATTAGGCCGGAGGCAATGATGCGGCATTCATTTCCTAATCCTTGGGTTCAAACAGTTTCATTCGTTCTTGCACTGTAAGGCCTTCTTTCAGGCTCTGTAAAGAGAAAAAAAAGAGGCCGTTAATTGTTATATATCTTTTAAAACAAAGAATGCTTTGTATCACCTGTAATATGAACTGGATGTTGTCATCATTTGTAGTTAACTATTGTGATTCATGACTGCTGGTGAGGGAAGTGAATAGCCAGTGAACATTCATCCATAATTAATTATAACTTGCATCAGTTCCTTCCATTCCAAAACTATGATAACAGCTTGCATGAAGTATGTTTCTATAAATATTAATGACTGCCAAAATCATACGTGATGTAGTTCAATCATTCTGCATCCATAGTTCAAGAGCCACGAATGAAATCTCAATTTACTGTGGAACCTGCACCTGATGTCAGTTTTTTTCACAGGTTTAACATGGAAAGAACCACATTTGCTCCACTGAAATACATTGCACATAATTGTTTTCATGTGTTATTGCACCTTTAAACTAAATATATCCAGAAGCGAGTTTGATTGTATGAAGGCTAAAATATTGGGGGAAGAAATTGATCTAAGATCAAGGTGATGCCGTTCCGCAAATGCAATCACATGGCATTAGTTTAACTATTCCTCAATACATCTACAACATGTTCTGCAGGTAGTTCACAATAGCCAACAATGAGATATTTCCTTCTGCCCATTCCAGAACCTTCAATTTAGCAACGAGGGATGAGTAGAAAGGAGATGGGATTAGTTGGTTTGGCTTCCTTTCACATACTTACTGAACTTTGAACACCAGGCTGGTCAACTCGAATGCAATAATTTATCATTTATGGAATAATTTATAAATATAAATTATTCCATCCTTTTTATAATGCTGGGGTGCAACATTTTTTGCAAATAGCACCAGATTAATAATTTGAATTTAGCCCAAGGTCCTCTAATGAAACTTACTTCCATTAATAATGGTATTTTTAGTCCCTGAGAAGGAGATATACACACCAATCTATATAATACTAAAACTCTTTGTCTTGTTTGTGGCTGTGTGTGTGTGTGTGAATCTGGTTAATTTTCCTATTTTCTTCCAAACGCTAGGCCACAGCCTTCCCATTTCCACACATCCCACTCACATTTTACCCGTCGAGGCGATAAACATCTTACCGTCGCATTCCCACCTATATGTCTGAACCTTTAAATAATTTAAAGTTTTAAAAACAGCCCGAAAACTCACCCATTTCAGAAAAAAACCCAGTTGCAAGGCAGGACGGGACACTCCGGGAGGGAGGGGCACTCCAGCGCTCACGTGGAGGCCGCAGCCGGTGCCCAACACCCGGTGGGGAGGGTGGTGCTGGAGCTGGAGTGGGGGCTGAGCCCGGGGCTTGGGATGGGGACGTGACCAGGTCCGAAAAAGCCGGCGCTGGAATCAAGGGCGAGCCTGGGTCAGGGACAAGCCCGGATATGAAGTCGGGGCCTACACTGGAGCCCAGGCAGCAGCTGAGCTGACAGCTGGAGTCTACAGCTGGGCCGAGTACAAGAACCAGGCCCTGGCGCTGCTCTACGACCTGGTTAGGTCCTGGGGCAGGGAATGGGAGTGAGGGGAGGAGGATGAGGGAAATGAGGAGGGAGATGGGGTGGGGTGGTAGAGGGATATGGGGAGGGATGGAGGATGGAGATGCCCCCTCCCTATTTACCCTCACTCCCCCCCTCTCTACCCCCTCCCTCTCCCTCCACCCTTCATCTCTACCCCCCTCCCTCCACCCTTCATCTCTACACCCCTCCCTCTCTACCACCCCTCCCTCTCTACGGATTGAAGATGGTGGGTGAAGCGGAGGAAGAGGGAGTGCTGGGGAATGAGGCGAAATGAGCAGTTGGGAGTAGGGATACGTGAGTGGTGCAATATTGCTTTGGGAGGACAGGTGAGTGGTGGAATCTTGCGTTGGGGGAGCAGACCCAACGGGTTTAGTGTTTATTAAAAATATAGTTTATTTTAGAATTTGTACCAAACAACATAAATCTAATAATTGGGTCCTTATTTAAAATATAAGAAATTAAGACGGCATTGGTTTAACAGCATAATTTGCAATCATATCAGGTCTTGAAAAGGTCTTGATCAGTAGCATTCTGAGTTCATGAACTAACCAATATTTTATTGTTGATTTAAAAATGTACGCTGCTTCACAAATTAAATTAGAACAATGCAAGAGAACTGAAAACAGGGAGACTTCCGGTGGCGCCATGTTCTAGGAGAGAACAGCGCCAGACCAGCTCTTAAAAAATCTGGAAAAAAAACGGGGTTAGAGGAGGTTGCTAACGCTACTTACCGTAGGAGATCGATTTTAAACGGCTCCGGGTGCGATTGTAAGCTGCGTGACGTCATCAGGCGCGCGACTTTAGCGACTCCGGTAAGAAATTTAAAATGAATCCCTCCTCCCCCATACAGCCGAAGAAAAGCTCCAGAAGGGAGGTAGGCCCCACCAAAGCTTCAGGCTCGGGACTGGCTGCCTCCCAAGAAGAGATTTCACTAAGAAAAGCTGAGATGGAAGATCTTAAAAAATCTCTGCTGGCTGATATGAGGAAAATGCTGAAGGAAACACAAACAGAAACACAAAAAGAAGTGAAGAAAGATTATAAAGAAATTAAGGATGAAATGAAAGCCTTAAAAACGGATATTCGAAAAATCAAAGAAGAATTAATGAGAGAAGTTAAAGAAATGGTAAAAATCATGATGAATGAATGGAAAACAGAACTGGAGGAGGAGATACATACTCAAATGATTGAGGTAACTGATAAGATTGCTGGGATGGAGCGAATGATGGAAGAGATGATGGATGCGAAAATAGAGGCGAGGTTAAGCCCTATGTCAACTGTACTGGATCAACAAAATGATACGATTAAAGAATTAACTGATGCTGCTCTGACAACTGCGAGGGAGAATGAGAAGATAAACGAAGAGAACAAACGCCTCTCTGAATTAGTACGTAAAATAAATGAGAAATGTATTGATTTGGAGGGGCGGCAAAGACGTAAGAATTTGCGCATAGTAGGTTTGCCTGAGGGACGCGAAGGAAACCATGACCCACGTAAATTCTTTGCTAAACTCCTGAAGGACGTTTTGGATCTGGATGAAGAGCCCCTGTTGGGCTGAGCCCACAGGGCTTTAAGACCGGCTTCTAGGAGTGGTGCACCACCAAGACAAGTAATTGTAAAGGTGGTTTATGACGGCGTCTTTGAAGATATGATGAAGATAATAATAAGAAAAAGAAATCTGAAATACGAAGGAGATAACATCAGTATCTTCAGAGACTACCCGGCCGAAGTGGCTAAAAGAAGAGCTCTATTCACAGAAACAAGACGCATCTTGAGGGATATAAAAGGAAAAAAGGAGATCAGATATGGTCTGGTGTACCCGGCAATACTTAGAGTTACCTACGAGAAGAAGGATCTTCGTTTCACCAAGCAAACATCGGCACTGGAATTCGCTCGGAAAATACAGAAGAAGGCAGAAGAAGGAGAACAAGGAGAAGCAGAGGAAGAAGGAGCAGACCCGACAGGAGTAATTGATGAATGAACTTCATGGACCTGCGGTTATGAACCACTCACTGAGAAAAAGGCGAAATAACGGACATTGAATTGTAGTATTATATTGCTTACTAATTAATTAATAAATACTAATTTGTAATTATTAATTGCTAATTACTAATTAGTTTGATTTCCCTTACTCCACTTATATAGTATTACTAATTATGATACTAATTATAGTTGAAATTAACAACTAAAAACTATTAATATGAATAATAGAAAAAGTTATTAAGAATATAAAGTTAGCACCCCCACCCCAATATATACAGTATTCCAAATAAGAGCTGGAATATTTAACATCTTTTTTTTTTAGAAAACGGAAGTCGCTAGATTAGTAGCCATGTTAGTGTGGCTTTCACCTGTGCACACTACACATTATAAAAGTGTAGTCTCTTTTTTTTCTGATCACCTTTTTATCACCCTTTACTTTTTTTATATTTACACTCGTTATTATTTTTTGTATAACACATACTTGATTTTATATTATATATTATATAATCATGACTTCTATCTATTTTATATAATCAGATTAAATGGATATGGTTTAATGGAATTGGAAATTCGCATCGGATTGAAGTTGGGGTGTAATGTCGGGCTGGAGGAGCCAAGAAGGCTACTCCAAAAAAAGCCACCCTAACAATAAAATGCAAGATATGAATGTAAGGAATGGGGGTGATGGAATCACCTTCTGTAGTTGGAATGTTAAAGGAATCAATGAACCAACTAAAAGGGGAAAGGTATTAGCTCAGCTGAATAGATTGAAATCTGGAGTTACGTTTCTTCAAGAAACACATCTTAAAAAAGATGCTCAATATAGATTAACAGCTAAATGGATTTCAAAAGTATATCATTCTTCGTTTATACACAAATCTAGAGGAGTTGCAATAATTATTCGTAAAGGTATACCTTTTAAACTTAATTCGATAATAGAGGATAAGGAGGGTAGATATTTAATAATTACAGGGGAACTACATTTAAAAAAAGTAATTCTTATGAATATATACGCACCTAATTTTGATAATCCACTATTTTTTAAGAAAATATTTAATAGTATTCCTATATCCACCCAATATAATTTAATAATTGGAGGTGATTTAAACTGTACTTTAGATAATTATTTGGACAGATCTTCTACAAAAAGTAAGGCTCTTTCTAAATCAAGTAAGCTTATAAATTCTTTTATTAATACATCGAATGTTAAAGATATTTGGAGATTGGATAATCCAACCGGACGGGAATATTCATTTTTCTCGCCGGTATTCGGAACCTACTCGAGGATAGATTATTTCTTAGTCGACTCAAAATTACTCCCCTTTACGTATGATGCAAAGTATCATAATATTATTATCTCAGATCATGCTCCATTAACATTTAAGATAAAATTAAAAGATATAGTTAATAAAACTAATATTTGGAGATTCAACACACAGATATTAAAGGATAAAGACTGCTGTAACTATGTGGAGAAACAGATTAAATTATTTTTTGAAACTAACGATAAATCTGAGACTTCCCCATTATTATTATGGGATACATTTAAAGCATTTATGCGCGGTGCAATAATATCAGCACAAGCTCATTTTAACAAAGTAAATCGAAAAATGGAGCAAAAGTTAGAAAAAGAGATAAAACAATTAGATAGTGAAAATATAATACATCCTTCTAAAGAGTTGAGTAATAAAATTGCTATATTAAAATATAGATTAAATAAAATTTACTCTGATCAAGTGATAAAACTATATCAACAAACTAAACAAGTTCATTTTGAATTTGGTGATAAACCTCAAAAATTATTAGCACGACAACTCAGAAGATTAGACGATGAAAAAACTATACATAGTATTAGATCGGTACAGGGAAATACGTTGACTATACCAAAAGACATTAATGACACATTTTTACAATATTATCAAAATCTTTATTCATCTAAATTAACAGGGCAAACAGATGAAATGGAAACATTTCTAGAAAAATGTCATTTTAATAAGCTAGATTTTGAGAGTAGGCAATTATTAAATGCTGAAATATCGGTAATAGATATCGAAGAATCAATTGGATCGTTAGAAAATGGTAAAACAGCGGGCCCCGATGGCCTGAGTGCAGAATTTTATAAAAAATTTCATGATCTACTTTCATCAAGATTACAAACAGTGTATAGACACACCTATGAGTTAGGAAAGTTACCAGAGTCTTTAAATGAATCTACAATTACATTAATTCCTAAATTAGATAAGGATCTGGAAGATCCTGGATCATATCGAGCGATTGCCCTTTTAAATACTGATCAAAAAATATTAACTAAAGTACTGTCTCGGAGGCTAAGTTTAGTGATTTCCAAAATAATACATTATGATCAAACAGGTTTTATTCCAAAACGTTATTCATCACATAATCTTAGACGCTTGTTTAACATTATATACTCGAGAAGAAGGAGAGATATTGAATTAGCAGTTATATCGTTGGATGCTGAAAAAGCATTCGACCAGGTGGAATGGTCATATTTATTTAATATAATGGAAAAGTATCAACTGGGGGATGGATTTTGTAAATGGGTAAGAATATTATATTCTAACCCTACAGCAAGAATTTTAACTAATCAAATACTATCACCTAAATTTAGACTTTTTAGGGGATGCAGACAGGGATGTCCGTTATCCCCTTTATTATTTGCTTTGGTGATAGAACCTCTGGCCGAAAGAATCAGATCAGAACCCGAAATATATGGGTATAATACTGACACAACAAATAATAAGATATCTTTATATGCAGATGATATTCTGATTTATATTACTAAGCCGGAATGTAGTATTCCCAAGTTATTTAATGTTATAAATGAATTTAGCGTATTTTCAGGATATAGGATTAATTGGAATAAAAGTGACATTATGCCTATAACTGGTATAAATGTAAATATATTACAAAAATACCCACTAAAAATAGTTACAGATAAATTTAAATATTTAGGAATCAATGTGTCTAAATCCTATAAATTATTAATTAAAGCTAATTATTATCAATTATTAGAGAAACTTAAAAAAAACATTTCATATTGGAAAACACTCCTTATATCTATGATCGGTAGGATTAATGCTATAAAGATGATTTTTTTACCACAATTGTTATATTTATTTCAGGCAATTCCTTTTTTTCTCCCAAAAAGTTTTTTTTTAAAAATTGATACTATAGTTAATAATTTTGTCTGGGATTACAAAAGTCATAGAATAAGTAAAAAACACTTATGTAAGTCTAAGATAAATGGAGGGCTGGCACTTCCAAATTTTCTATATTACTTTTGGGCAGTCCAGATTAAGAATATGAATTTTTGGTGGGTAAATATGGATGTTGAACCAATGTGGTTAAAAATGGAAAAGGAAGACTGTTTACCTTTCAATATAGAGTCGATTATTTTCGCACCAAAGGAAGTACAAAAAAAGACTTATAGGGACAACCCTATAATTCATAATAATAGGCGTATTTGGAAACAGATAGTTAAGACCCTATATCTGGATAATCTTTCTTTTAGGTTACCAATTAGGAATAACCCACTGTTTAAACCCTCAATCTTAGATGCGGGGTTTAGACTGTGGGAGGATTCAGGAATTAAAAGGATAGGACACCTTTATAGAAATGGAAATTTTTTATTATTTGAAGAGTTACAAGATATTTTTGGATTACCTTCACAACACCATTTTAGGTATTTACAAATTAGAGATTTTATTAAATGTAACACACAAGACTATAAAAAAAAAGAACCAGGCTTATTAGATGAGCTGTTTAATTTACATCCAAATACGGATAAGCTTATAGCTTATATATACAATATTATTTTAGATAAAGAGAACCCAACAACTGAAACATATCGTCAAGCATGGAAAATGAAATTGGATTACCTATAACAAAAGAAACTTGGGAAGAATGCTTACAAAGAATACATTGGTGTTCTTTGAATGCCAGACATACACTGATACAATTTAAAGTTATATATAGATTACACTACTCGAAAACCAAATTAAAAAGTATTTTTCCTAGTCTCTCCTCTATTTGTGATAAATGTAAGAATCTTGAAGCAAATTTAATACATAGTTTGGTAACGTGTCCACGGTTGAATTATTATTGGATTGAAATTTTTAAAGTTATTTCGGAAGTTCTTAAGGTTGAACTCGACCCAGACCCAAAATTAATAATATTCGGAATCCCGGAGCCAAATTTGGTACTCACGGTTAATCAAAGAAATTTTTTTGATTACTGTTTAATAATAGGGAAAAAAATGATACTTAAATTTTGGAAGGGAACATTATCCCCAACAATTAAAATGTGGAAAGCAGAGATGTTGGAGACGTTGAATTTGGAAAGAATTAGATTTGTCCTTTTGGACAGGTATAATTCTTTTGAATCGATATGGTCTCCATATATACAGTATTTAGAAAAGTAGCTATTCTTGGAATCACGGCTCGACGGACACCCTACGGATCCGATGCGAATAACTTACTTATATTTGATATTATTGTGCATTTATTAGAGATATTTCTGAATGAAATAGTATTTCGTATAATGACTTTAGTTTTTGTTTATATATATGTAATATTTTTGTTTTTCAAATTTTCCCTTTTTATTTTCTTTTTATTTACGATTGAAGTATGTGGGAAGAATTTTTTATTCCTTTTTATTTACTCTTTTTTCTTTTCTCTTTTATATATCTTTTTCTTTATTTCCAAAAAATAGAAGATATTAAGTATTGATATGTTATTTGTAGTAATATTGAATTAAGGTGTTAGTTTATAAAGTAAGCTTTACATTGTAAACGGTTTACTTCAAATAAAAAAATATTACAAAAAAAAGAACTGAAAACAGGGAGGCACACAAGAATTTAAGAAGTGTAAGGGATGGGAACAAAGACATTAGGGCAAGGAGGCAGCATGAAATATCAATGGAAGACAAGATTTAAGTTTCCAAAGCTTTTTATTAATATATTGAGAAGAAGAGGGTAACCTGGAAAAGAGTGGGATCCATTGGAGATTGAAGTGTGATCTCTACAGAGAGCCAGAGAACATGGATGAGATCTTAAAAAAAATACATATCATCTGTATTAAGTAGAAGGCTATTATAGCTGTAGAATTCAGGAAGGTTGATGAAACAAGTTACCATTAAGGAGAGGTTGGTATTAGATGCCTAAACAGACTTAAAAGTGGAGAAATTCCTGTGGTTTAATGAAATGTATCACAAACTGCTACAAGAAGCATGGGAGGAGATTGTTGGGGCCTTGAAGATAGCGGAGTCAAGTGATATGGTGAGAAGGCAGGAACAGGGTACTGATTGTGGATGATCAGCCATAATCACATTGAATGGTGGTGCTGGCTCGAAGGGCCGAATAGCCTATTCCTGCACCTATTGTCTATTGAAGAAATACATAAATCTGCGCTGGCTACAAGTGTGGGACTAATGGACTGGAGGACTGCAAGCCTGGTACCTTTATTAAAGGAGGACAACAGCAAAAAGTCAGGTATTCGCACAACCAAGAGTCTAACCTAAGTGGTAAGGATGGTATTGGAAACAAAACCTGAGATTAATCTACATTTGGAAAGGCAGGGATTAATCAAAGATTAAACTGAGGGCAGATCCCTGAACCCTCACAAGGTATAGAAAACCTATGAATTGAGACCCGACCTTGTCAGGGTTGAGGAATCAACTAAGTTGCCTCTCACTTTCAATGCTGGAACACAACTCGTATGAGAGACCATATATGCCGCATTGCAAGCAGTGCTGTGGAGTCGCTGAGTCGGAGCAATTTTGGTGCTGTGGGAGTCGGTAAAAAAGTCCCGACTCCGACCTCAACATAAATTTCAGAGACTACGTAAAAACTTTTTACACTTCTGTACCTTTCGCCTGATGGGAGAGGGGAGAAGAGGGAGTGGCCAGGGTGCGACTCGTCCTTGATTATGCTGCTGGTCTTGCCGAGGCAGCAAGAGTTGAGACTCCAAAAGGCACTGGTCACGCCACAATTGGGAGTAATGTGAGCAAATATGGGCCCCGTATCTAAGGAAGGATGTGCTGACTCTGGAGTGGGTCCAGAGGAGGTTTACTGATCCCAGGAATGCGTGGGACCACTCGTCATAGTTCACGTTCATTAAAATGGATGTCACCATTCGACAGAGTTAACTATTTTGCCATCAATGCCAGGTTTGTTGATAAAAACAATATAATAGTAACTCGGACATTAGGAGTAAAGGACATCAAGGCAGATGAGAGCATTTATCTCCAGAACTTAGTGGAAGAAATTTTGAAAGATTTTGAAATTAAGAAAGACTAGATTCTATGCATCATCACTGATAATGCTACAAATATGCTAAGCACAATAGAAAAGATTAATAAAGTTGAAGAAAACGACACTATTGAAGGAGATCTCTGATGCAGATTCTGAAACTGAATGAGCAGAAACAGAACAGAAAGATGAAACTAGATTATATCGTTGAGGAGGCATCTCAGTTCTGTCTAATCCAACATATACGTTGCAGTGTACATACATTGCAACTAGCAATAAGAGATGGATTGAAAGAACGCCATGCCTCCCCTTACCTACTCTGATAGGTAAGGGGAGGCAAGTAGCCACAGCAGCCAGGACCTCTAAAATTGATGCTATCCTTCAGAGACGAGCAGGAAAGGGAGCTAGCAACTCGCTGGGGCAGCACATATATGATGGTTAAGCGTTTGCTTGACCTAAAACCCTTTCTAGAAGACATTGATAATCCCAGTGAATTACTGACCAAAAGTCAATGGAGGTTGTATGACAATTAGAAGCTCTGCTTGCTCACCCTTAAGGGCCTGTCCTACCAGCATCCGACTCCATGCGATGAGCGCGACCAAACTAGAAGCAGGGGCCGCGCGGAGGTCGGGTGATCCCCTGTACAGGGTCGTTTCCACCAGCATGCGCCTGCATGCGGCAAGTGCGACCAAACCGGCAGCGAGGGCCACGCGGAGGTCGGGTGAGTGGCGCAACGCGGCGCAAAGTGAGGCGAACTTGGAGCAAAGTCTTAAAGGTAAGTTCGCCAGGACAGAGAGGGGCACACAGAGAGGGGCACAGAGGCACACACACAGAGGGCCACGGAGCCACACACATAGAGGGTCACGGAGGCACCCACAGAGAGGGCACAGAGGCACGACGTGTAATGCGTTGAGGCGACTGCGAGCCGACAAGCCGTTGCTGCGCGGAATTTTTGAACATGGTCAGTTTTTTGGATCCCCGCGCTATGTCGGGACAAACTCCGCACAATTCCGCACGGCTCCGGCGATCGAAGTGGGACCGGCCCCTCGACGCCGGACGGCTCAAGCGACCACGTTAGGTCGCGCTCATCGCATAGAGTTGCATGCTGGTGGGACAGGCCCTTTATGCAGTCACCAAAAAGCTGCAAGCAGAGGATTTAACTCCTGGTACAGTCCTGTCGAGAGCAAAGCGTTCCGGTTTAAACGTGCGAAAACAGCCTTTTGATGTTAAACAAATGGAATTTAAGCAAGATTTTCTTGGTGGTTTAAAAGAAATAGAGAAATATGATCGCTCATCGAAACTTAGATTACAAGAAGTCATCCCTGCTTACCCAGAAATAATAAAAATTTGCAGCTATGATAGTAACAGCCACTTAGGTCAGCGTGGAAAGACTGTTCTCCGCACTGAAAATAATTAAATCAGATGTAAGGGCTTCAATGAAAGAGGATCTGGCAGAAGCAATTATGTTCCTAAGGACAAGTTATTAATACATTTTAGGTATGTACTTTTGTAGCAAGCTCAACGACCTATGCATTTAGTTTTAATTTCTATTACACTTGAGCATTTTTTCTTGGTCATAATTTAGCCATTTAGCTCATACCTGTGGGCTTTAGTTTAATAAATTTTGGAGTAATGCTTTTATAATTCAATGGAATTTTAATTTTGTCATAGTGCTATATGTTTTTTTTTCTTTTAGCATAATGAATTATGTTTTTCTTTCAAGAATAAACAATAAAAAATAAAAAAACCACAATAGCATAGCTCCAACCATTAGTCTCAAATCTTTAAGGTCATGGGTATAAAAGGTAGCTTGATGATTCATGTAGTTCATATGAAATGCCATCTTGTGTAATGACATCATAGCAGATTTAGAATTATTAGAACTAGGAGTCCGAGTCGGAGTCGAATACACAAGAAATCAAGGAGTCGGGAGTCGAATACACAAGAAATCAAGGAGTCGGGAGTCGGGTGTTTTGGGTATCGACTCCACAGCCCTGGTTGCAAGTTTCTGAGCAGGCCAGAGGGAAACACCCAGAGAAGCAGAGGGAAACATAGCCCATGTATCTATATTATGCATAAAGAATCTACCACATACACACATTGCACATCCTATAATTAACTAAATATTCCAATCATCAGGATTCAAACTGCTTTGCATCTTTCAATGATCTGATGACTAAATCATGTTTGTAGCTTGTTCCAACTAAAATCGGTATCAATAAATTAGTAACAGAGAACTGAAATATTGCAGTCAGCAGACATCTTCCTGGAGCCATTTCTAAAAGAATGGCACAGGTAGAAAGAGAGAGACTTAGAATCATTACAGCATATAAGAGCCCAGTGGGTCATGAGTTCACCTGGGCTCCCCATGGCCCATCACCTTTATGGAACTGTGACATTAATTGAATTCAGCAGTTAAAAAGGATGTAGGCAATTTAAAGTAGGGAGAGAATGAAAGAAAGAGAAATTACAAATGAACAAAGTATTTGCACTCATCGTGTTTTTCAAACGTTGACAATTAAATTTGGGGCTTCTCTGCTGTTTATTGACACATGTTAGGTTGTGGGTAAGGGGGAGAAGTAACAGTAGATGGGAGGGTTTTCCTATTCAGTGACCGTAGAGTCACTGTTCTTACAGTCTATCCAAGGAAGAGTTCAGGAAAAATCTCAGAATGGATTCTGTATAAAAGTTACAATATTTTCCAAAGTAAATATCCTAACCTGCTCTTAGGACCGCAAGTCTACTAGTGATAATTAGTTAGCTCAGTAGTAACTCTATGCATCTTTGGTGGATCCCAAATCTTCTGTCAACCTGATTGTAACTCATCTGACTGAGTACTTTGCATTGACGGGACAAAGATTTAGGTGTATTTCGGGGTGAGGAGAAAAATAAACGATGTACGAGTAAACAACATTTCTGTCTTCTCAGTAGCCTATTTATTCTTCATTGTATTTTTATATGGGCAAAGTATTGAGTGACCAAAACAAATTAACAGTGAGTTAATTTGTCGGTGGATGGATGGAAACATGTTCAAGAACATGTACCTGACTATATGGTTAAAATAAAACATGGTTCAACTAATCTGTTTTACAGTCTTGACCTCTCAAAACGTTGGGCACCACTGATCAACAATTACTTTGTGATATGAGCAAGTAAAAACATCCATGTCATTTCTACAAAATCTAAAGATTGGAAGCTGAATAGCAAGTACTGAGAGTGGACAAAACCAGGCAATGAAAGCAGACATTGGAAATAATTGGAGTGAAGCTTCATAATAAAATCTAGGAGGGTTGGCAGAGTACTGGTAGCTGGCTCACTGATACTAATAATTAGAACCAGGATTTTGACATAAATGCAAGAAGTGTCTTTTCATGCCTTTTTTGATGATTTCACCAAGATAATGCCCTTTTCACAATCGAGTGCCTGAACCAGCCTTTTTTTGCCGTTTTGCTAAAGTCATGCTATTTTCTCTAGTTGTACCGTGATTACAATGACATTTTCTATGTTAACACGTTAATATTAATGTTATTATTAACGTGTTAACATAGTATAAATTACAAGAAAATTTCCACCACCGGGCGAAACAAGGGGCGCCACCATCGGTCGTTCTTTCGTTTGTGCAGCTGCCCGCTGGTTCAGTCTTCTCCAAAATCTATTTATTGCTTCCAATTTTGGAAACTTCCCACAAGCTATCACTTCCCTTGAGAAACGTGGCGAAACATCAGTGAATAACTTGCAGGTTTTCAACAAAGTAACTGACGATATTCGTAAAGTTCCTGGTGATGTAGGTAAAGACATGCAAGAAAAATGTGAGAGAGTGATTTTAGCTAACAAAGATCTTGAAGAAATACAAAACATAGCTCAAGTTCTCAAAGGTAGTTGCAATGCACAAGATATCGACATGAATATAGAGTCTGTCGCTTGTTTCGGGTATGCACCAGTGACATCCGTTGAGGTAGAAATAAGTTTTTCACAACTGAAGCATATTCTGTCTGACAGACAGCATAGTTTAACACCAGATAATTTGAAAAAATGCTAGTAATTATGTGCAACCAGGCAACTTTGGTCATTTAAAGTAGTATATCTTTATATTGTAATATTTAACCATATTTTGGTGGTGGAAATACATGCTTTTATACCTTTTTTTGTCAGTAAATGCCTTTTTCGTAATTTTATTATGCCTTTTTGCCTGCCTAAACATCCTGGCTCTACTAATAATCGTGCTTGTGGCTATAAAATAAAGACTGGTATTTTTTTGGAAGCTGAAGAAACAATTGAACCCCGAGAAAGTGATGATGAATCTAAATAGGGACACTGATAGTGTCATACCTATAATACGGAGGAAAGGTAGCAAGCTTTGGAGAAGAGTATGACAAAAGTTAAGACATCCACCAGAAGGAGAGATTGAAGAACTTGTTTACCCGAAGGCTGAGGAAGTATTATTCAAACTTCTTAATGGAATAGATAAAGTAAACCCTACCGATGTATTCAAGACAGCTGAAACATAAGCGAATGGAATGCCATGGGAAGGCTAATGGCTTAAGTTTCACTTGCAGATTTATTAGAAACATAGGCCCAATGGAGCAAAGGTTGTGGGACATTTATGGAAAGCATTGGAGAGATAATTGGGGATCATCAATTTTTGGTATAACCAATGGGAACCCAAAATCTACAACTGGATGACATGATTAATAATAAAATTAGACATTTCCGCAACTTAATGGCACAAATCTATTTCTACTCTCCATTCTCCCGATTTCTAGTAAGCAAAAATTAACCATTATATTTGGGTGACCACAGAGTATCAGGGGCCAGGCAAGATCTTTAAGAAAAATAGATATGCATGCAAAATGGGGCATTTAACCATCCTGAAACCTACATAATAGCAAACTTGACATATGCATCATTCATCTTTACCATGTGACCCATTCTATTACAGACTGTTTGACGAAAAACATGGAGAAAAATATTGAGAACCAGTGGAGACAGAAAAAGCGATTGATCTTTTAAGTGCAGACCATATTTGCTTTCTTGTTGGATAAAGAAAAATACAAGTCAAAGGCATACCCTGTAACCTACAGCTTCATATCAGTTTAAAATGTAACTGATGCAGTAAAGCTTCATAAGTATATAATGGCAGTTAGGTTTAGAACAGTGATGTCACTAATGAACAATCTGAGAGACTCGAATGAGAAAGCTAACTGGACTTTTCGAAGTTTTTTTATGTTCTTAAAATTTCTCCCAAGCTCTAAGAATTAAAAGCAATAGTAGCTTGCTCATTTATGCACTAAAATCATGCTGTGCCTCTAATCTGTCTCCTTTCCAGTCAAATGCCCATATGCTCCGATTCCTTAATATCCGAAAATATATGCACATTATTTTTCTGTCCTTCCTACCAAAATAAACAACTCATTTTTCCAATATTGCTCATTTCATTGAAACATATAAAACTCTTATGGACCTGACAGGATAGTTGATGTTTTCCTTTGCAGGGAATTGAGGACAAGGGCAACATTAAAAAAAAAAGATGAGCATTTAGGATGATAAAGACAAAGAAAAAAGGCACAAAGTGCTGGTCAAGAGCCTTCTTCAAATTGGTTGCTGTGGGAGGGGGGAGAAAACTGAAGGGGCAGGACAAAGTGAAGGGGCAGGACAAACCTGTGGATACAGGTGAGGAGGGTTTTTGATAGTAAGGTGGTTGGACAAAGGCCTGAGATGAAAATAAGGACAGAAAAACTGAATTGTGAAGCCAGAGGAAGAAATATGGGTGGAAGGGGAGGGGGAAGAAAGAAATTCAGGTGGGACCCTGGGAAGAGATTGAAAAGGGGAGGGGGCATTATGTTAATTCATAAAATAGTAGAATTCAATGCTCATACCATTGGGTTGTAAGCTACCCAAACGGAATATGAAGTGCTGTTCCTCCAGTTTGCGTATGGCTTCACTCGGGCGATGGAGGCGGCTCAGGACAGAAAGGTCAGTATGGGAAAGGTTAAGATGGTTAGCAACCGTGAGATCCAGTAGGCCTAAGAAGAGAACATCTCTTCACTCTGAGGTAGTGAATCTTTGAAATTTTCTATCCATGATGGCTGTAGAGACTCAGGTTCTGAGTATATTCAAGACAGATATTAAATGAACTTTGAGCAAATTAACAGAAAGTGGCAGTGAAGTGAAAGATTAGCTACTGTCGCATTGAACAGTAGAACAGGTGCAAGGGTCAATTGGCATACTCCTACTTCTGTTTATATTTTTTGATACTCCATCCAACATCAACTTGTCAATTTGCAGTCTCTCTGTGTCCTCCTCACATTTCACTTTCCCTCCTACTTTGAAGTACAATTCAATGCAACAAACAATGGCATTTCACCCCAGTCATTGATACAACGTGTAGATAATGGTTCAAGATTAATCATTGTGATACCCTGGTAACCTAGCACTCCAAATCCTTTGATCATTGAACATTTTGTGGCAGTTTCTCCTTCTCTAGCCTGTTGCTGCATTCTCAAAAAAAATTGAGATATTGGAAATAATCAGGTCAGGCCTGCAAAGAGAAACAGAATGAACATTGCAAGTCAATGGCCTTTCATCAGAATTAGGAAACGTTGGAAATCTTAAAATATGCTTAATAGCACCGGGTGGCGCCGTCAGCAATGACAGCCTCGCCCAAGGTCTGTCTGTCTTTTCGTCTTTTTTTGTTATTTTTAGTGTGTTTTAAAAGTATGTGCAAATGTTCTCCGGTTTGTTTTATGTGGGGGGGTGGGGGAAATTTTTTTTCAATCTCTAATCTTGCCGGAGATGTGATTGTTTTCTGGATTGCATCTCTGGTCGCTCTGCGGCCTAACTCGGGACTGACTTTGAGCCCCACCGCAGGGCCAGGGACTTACCATCGGAGCCTGCGATCTCTTGCCTTGGATCGACTCCAACCACGGCCTGCGGATTTCAACATCGAGGAGCTTGCAGTCTCAGGTAGAGAGTGAAGTCGGGAAGTCACAAGAGTTTCGACCAGCCCCAACCCGGGTCAGATCGGCCGGCACGGGGAACTGAGGTCCCCCGGATGTGGGAGCTTGATCGCCCTGACGCATCACAGCGTGGAATGTGGAGGACTCACTGTGGTGAATGTTTATGTTAAAATATATTTTGTGTGACTTGTTTTTTATTGGTATGACTGTATGACAAATCAAATTCCTCGTATGTTGCAAAACATACTTGGCTAATAAAGTATAATTATGATTTCCAACTTTTTCTAGTTTTTGTGAAAGATCATCATCCTTCTCTCACCACTGAGTTGGCAGCAGTAGAGTTGCTGCCTGACAGCGCCAGGGACACGGATTTGATCCTGACTATGGGCACTCGTCAGTACATTCACCCCGTGACCACGTGGGTTTGTTCCGAGATCTTCGGTTTCATCCCACACACCAAAGTCATACAGGTTTGTAGGTTAATTGGCTTAGTATAAATGTAAATTGTCCCTAGTGTGCGTAGAGTAGTGTAAATGTGCGAGAATCGCTGGTCGGTGTGGACTCGGTGGGCCAATGGGCCTGTTTCCGCGCGGTATCTCGAAACTAAACTAAATTTTATAGCATTATTTTTACGTGGAATCCTATAGATTGGTAGGCAATATTTATTTTCATAAAATCATGATGACTGCCAGGTATGGCAGACTCATGGCAGTATGAATAAGGAAATAAACCAACTTATCAAGGCAATATTGCCAAATGAAGAATGGCCTGTAAATAGGAATTTCATGAAGTTGAGAGTGGGTCAGACCACAGGCAGCTCTAGAACTAGGGCTGACACAGTGTAATCCAAGCAAAACGCTTACAAAAATCATACCGACCATCATATTTTGGGGAAATTTGGGATGCACAAAGAGGTGTGTGAGGGATGATGATCAAGCACAGAAATTCAGACTGGCAGAGGATCAGTCGAAATAATAGATAATCCTAGAACCATGGAATCTTATCAAAGCCAGCAAGATTTATTTAGGAAAGCCATCACTGAAATTCACCCACAATTGCTCAAATTCCTGAGTGAAATATACCAATTCAGGTGGATTTACATAACAAAATACAATTTTTTCAATCTTTGCGGATACCACAGATACAGCTTTGTTATTTTTGACTGGATAATAATCATTAATATGAAAGAGGACAGGTGATCACACAGAGGATTTGTGTGTCTCTGCCCAGCAACTCAAGAGCCAGTTTCTCGCGATTTCTCTAATACTCACCTTTGACCGCAAATTCCTCATAGACCTGCCAGAGTTCAGCTTGTCCTTCTTCAAAAAATCAGGATTACTTTTTGATTTCATGATGTCTGGTAGTGGCAGATTGAAACAAAAAAAGATAAGCAGACATAAATATCTGAGATCATTGCAGTATTGAAATATCAATCTAGCATTAGAGTCAATAGGTCTGCTGAACTGAAGAATGATACGGCTTGTAACATTTTGAAATGCTTCTGTCGTGGACAAGAATGAATAATATGAGCTTGGAACACTTGTGACTGTGATGGAACCACATCACACAGGCACAACAACAAAGTGTGTGGGAAGAATACAAGGGCAAAATGGGGAAGCTAATTTATCCACTGAGAATAGTCCCTTATTATTATCCATGGCAGCTTCTGTTAAATCCATGCTCCCAGTCTTCCTACATATTATTCACTTACAAAGTAAATGCATTATCCCTTTTAAACACCTCTGAAATTGGCCAGAGGAAATTAATGTTCAGAATTTAGGCCGGACCTCTGCGCTATGCAAATAATGCCTTTGAATTTTGAAATAAAGTAAACTCTGCAATCTTTACCATAGCCAGCAACACCACAGTCGATGATCTTCTCTCCCATGGCTTCAGTGGCAACTTTGAGTTGTTCTTTCAGTCGGTTGACATCACAATCAGCCTTTGCTCGAACAATGCTCAGTTCAGTGTAGATACCTTTATACTTATCTGTAGCGTATTTTTTGTCCTTAAAATGTAAAAAGATGCAATTAAATTGACTGATTTAGTAAAGCATGCAAGAAAGAAAATTGCACAGGGTGCCTTCTAAAAGAAAAGTTAACATCATGGAAAATATCACTGACATTCTTACAGCGTTGATTTTGTAGAGTTACAGTGCCCTCCCTAATGTTTGGGACAAAGACACATCATTTATTTATTTGCCTCTGTACTCCCCAATTTGAGATTTGTAATAGAAAAAAATCAAATGTGGTTTAAGTGCACATAGTCAGAATTTAATAAAGGCCATTTTTATACATATTGGCCTTCACCATGTAGAAATTACAGCAGTGTTTATACATATCCCCCCCCCCAAAATGAGTAAATGAAAGTAGTCATGTTTGGTATTTTGTTACATATCCTTTGCATGCAATGACTGCTTGAAGTCCGCGATTCATGGACATTACCAGTTGGTGGGTGAATTCTCTGGTGATGCTCTGCCAGGCCTGTATTACAGCCATCTTTAGTTTAAGCTTGTTTTGGGAGCTTGTCCCCTTCAATTTTCTCTCCAGCATATAAAAGGCATGCTCAATTGGGTTCAGATCGGGTAATTGACTTGGCCACTCAAGAATTGACCATTTTGTAGCTTTGAAAACTCATTTGTTGCTTTTTGGGATCATTGTCTTGCTGTAGAATGAACCGCGGGCCAATGAGTTTTAAGGCATTTGTTTGAACTTGAGCAGATGGGATATGTCTATACCCTTCAGAATTCATTATGCTACTACCATCAGCAGTTGTATCATCAATGAAGATAAGTGCGCCAGTACCTTCAGCAGCAATACGTGCCCAAGCCATAACCCCCCCCCCACCACTGTGTTTCACCGATGAGGTGGTATGCTTTGGATCTTGGGCAGTTCCCTCTCTCCTCCATACTTTGCTCTTGCCATCACTCTGATATAAGTTAATCTTCGTCTCATTTGTCCTCAAGACCTTTTTTCCAGAACTGTGGTTGGACTTTTAGGTACTTCTTGGCAAACTGTAACCTGGCCATCCTATTTTTGCAGCTAACCAGTGGTTTGCATCTTGCAGTGTAGCCTCTGTATTTCTGTTCATGAAGTCTTCTGCAGACAGTGGTCATTGACAAATCCACACCTGACTCCTGAAGAGTGTTTCTGATCTGTTGGACAGGTGTTCGGGGATTTTTCTTTATTATAGAGACAATTCTTCTGTCATCAGCTGTGGAGGTCTTCCTTGGCCTGCCAGTCCCTTTGCGATTAGTAAGCTCACCAGTGCTCTCTTTCTTCTTAATGATGTTCCAAACAGTTGATTTTGGTAAGCCTAAGGTTTGGCTGATGTCTCTATCAGTTTTATTCTCGTCTCTCAGTCTCATAATGGCTTCTTTGACTTTCATTGGCACAACTTTGCTCCTCATGTTGATAAAACAGCAATAAAAGTTTCCGAAGGTGATGGAAAGAATAGGTGCTGAGAGCTCTCTTATACCTGCATTAAGGAGGCAATTAAACACACCTGAGCAATTACAAACTCCTGTGAAGCCATGTGTCCCCCAAACATTATGGTGCCCTGAAATGGGCGGTGTGGGGGGGGGGGGGGGAGGGGACTATGTATAAACACAGCTGTAATTTCTACATGGTAAAACCAAAATGTATAAAAATGGCCTTTAATAAAATCTGACAATATGCACTTGAACCACATATGATTTTTTTCCTATTACAAATCTCAAATTGTGGAGTACAGAGGCAAATAAATAAATGATGGGTCTTTGTCCAACACATTATAGAGGGCACTGTACATAATTGAAATAAAGGCCACCATGCTATCAAGTGTATTTTAGCACAAGCATAAACCATTTAACCCTTCTTCCTAATGCTGCATTTAGGTCCCTTCTGAGACAGATTTACGAATTCTATTTTTCTACTTTCTACTGCTATCTCCTTTATTCAAGCTCTCCTAATATTTTTTTAAAGAGTTAATTACTGTCTGAACGCTGTGATTTATAAATCACCATCTGCAGCAAAGTACTTCATATAAATATTATCATAATTTTTATAATTAGCTTCTATATCACATGTTATTTTCATGTCTTTGAATCTGCATCATCAATCTCATTTACATTTTGAACAATTCAAATAAAACCCGAATTTCTATTTTCAGAGAAAGCAGTTCTAGCTTCTCCACATTTCTGCACATTTCTGACCCTTGTAATAATTATGTGTTGCATTCTGCCTTGCAAAGAGAAGATCCCAAAAGTTGGGATGTGATAAAACTCTACTTTTACCTAATTATTTGTTGCAGATGTGTGTTCACTTACCCTCAGTGCAGACTGTAGTTCATCCTTTAGAGAATTAATCTCCTGCTTCAGATACTGGATTTCAGATTCTTTGACCCGCAATAAAACCTGCAAATTTACCAAGTTAGAAATCTTACCACAGTTTTTACATTTTCCCAAATTGACAAATGTTGAGAGTCATTCAAAGTATTTCAACAAACAGAAAGAAAGAAAATGCGTAAAACAGTTTGAGGGATGATGTAGGTAAGCATTTTGGGGATAGTGATCATGACTATACCTTTTAATTTTTTTTTAAGGAGAAGGTTGGAACTTGGGGGAAGGTGCTAATTTGGAATAAGGCTAACTGGAATGTTATTAGGCAGGAGCACAGGAGGATACACTGAGAACAATTGTTATTGGGCAAGTCCACATCTGACAGGTGGGAGATTTTTAAATGCCAGTTTTTTCGATGTTCAGACCACGAATGTTCCTGGAGACATAAGGAGGGGCAAAGTAAGGGAACCTTGGATGACCAAAGTGGTTGTAAATTTAGGCAAAAAGAAAAAGGGAGCACATACAAGGTTTAAGAGGTTGGAATCAGATTGGGCCTTTGAGGAATATAATCAAAGGCGGAAAGAACTCAAGCAGGCGATTAAAAGGGCCAAAAGGGGCCTGAAATGGCTTTGGCAAATTGGATTAAAGAAAATCCCAAAGTGTTTAATACCTATATTAAAAACAAGATCATAACCAGAGCGAAGGTAGGACCCCTCATCGATAAAGGAGGGAATTTGTGCTTAGAGTCTAGGGATGTAGGAGAGGTACAAAATAATTGCTTTGCATCTGTTTTCACCAAGGAGTAGGAACTGAAGGACATTGTGGTAAATACTAATATGCAAGGGCAGTTTGAGATTGAGGAGGACGTGGGGTAGGGGCTCTTGAATAGCAAACAGTGGAGTCTGCGCTGGGACGGCTGTTCGTGATATATATAAATGACTTGGATATAAATGTAGATGGATTGATTAGTAAATTTACAGATGACACCAAGTCTGCTGTGGTCATGGACTGTGAGGAAGGTTGTCAAAGTATACAGTTTGGTTATAGATCACCTACAGAAATGGAGAAATGGCTGGTGGAGTAGAATCCAAGCAAGTTTGAGGTGTTGCATTTTGAGAGGTCAAATGTAAGGAGAAAATATATAATTAATGGCATGACCCTTAACACCATTGATGTACAGAGGGATCTTGCGGCCCAAGTCCATAGCTTCCTGACAGTGGCAACACAAGTAGATAGAGTGGTAATGAAAGCATATAGAGTCATATAATGATACAGTGTGAAAACAGGCCCTTCGGCCCAATTTGCCCACACCGGCCAACAGTGTCCCAGCTACACACGTGCCTGCGCTTGGTCCATATCCCTCCAAACCCGTCCTATCCATGTACCTGTCTAACTGTTTCTTAAACAATGGGATAGTCAAGGGCATGCTTGCTTTCATAGGTCAGGCATTAAGTATAAGAGTCAAGAAGTCACAATGCAGCTTTATAGGACATTGGTTCAGCTGCATTTGGAGTATTGTGTGCAGTTCTGGTCACCCATTACAGGAAGGATGTGGAGGCTTTGGAAAAGGTGCAAAGGAAATTTACAAGAATTAGGCCTGGATTAGGCGGTATTAGCTATAGGGAGAAGCTTGACAGAGGTTACAGGAAGCCCTGATCAAAATATATAAAATTATGTCAGACAGTCAGAATCTTTCCCGGGATGCAAAAATCAAATACTAGAGGGCATAGCTTTAAGGAGAGAGGGGCAAAGGTTAAAAAAGATGTGCAGGGCAAGTTTTTTTGCACAGAGTGGTGAGTGCCCAGAACGAACTGCTGAGGGTGATGGTTGAAGCAGATAAATAAGTTGCATTTAAAATACTTTTGGATAGAAATATGGATATGTATGGGATGGCGGGATATAGGTTATATGCAGATAGGTCTTGGCATCATGTTCGGCATAAGTCCGTTTTTATGCTGTACTGTTGGATGTTCTATGGCCATGTACAAATGTGAAGTTTTTCTTCTCGTGAATAAATGTAAATAGCAATTACTCAGCCTTTCACGTTGTCCTTTGTTCAGAGAGAAGACCCCCAAGCACCCATTACAAAGAGATGACATGCAATGTCAACAAATCAAAGAGAAATGGCTCTGCCCTTACCCCCAGTTCGTAGACATCTTTCCCCAGTGAGAGGGGTGAGCCAGCACCCTCTTCCTTCCCGTCCCAAGTAATCAGCACCCTTAATCGGGCAAATTCTGCAGCCAAGTGGTTATTTAGCTCCTGTAAAAAAGAACAAGAAACATAAAGGTAGCTTGAGGAATACAGCTGCATCTAGCGATAGAATGGGATAACATTCTACAGGCTCATTATAACCAGTGCAAACCTGAAACGTTTAGATAAAAAGCTAAATACAGAGTTACTTAGTTATAGAGCATGGATGCAGTCACCTTACGAGGTGGAATGCTGCAAAATATTCAAGAATAAAAATTCTGGATGTTTTTCCCTTTACCAGTTTCAGAAATATAGATGAAAAGATTACACACAAAGAATTTACCCCTCCTTCCTGATGGAATAAGGATAGAGTTCTCCTTGTCCTCATCTTTCAGCCCACCAGCCTCTGCATCCAACACAAAATTCTCTGACATGTTCATCAGCTTCAACATGATCTCACCACCATCACATCTTCTCGACCCCACCCCTTTCTGCACAGACCACTCCCTCTGCAACTCTTTGGTTCAATCATCCCATCCCAACCTTCCCACCTAAACCCCCCCCCCCCCCCTTCTCGAGTACTTTACCCTGCAACTACAGGAGATGCAACAACCGTCCCTACACTTTCTTCCTCACCTCCATCCAGGGACCCAGCAGCCATTCCAGATGAGAGGGAGTGCATGCATCACTTCAAACCTCATCTACTGCATTTGGTGTCTCCTGATGTGACCTCCTATCCATCGGCGATATCAAGTGTGAACGTGACTGTTTGGGTGAACACTAACACTCAAGACCTGCTGGATCTCCTGGTTGCAAACCCTTTTAACTCCGCTTCCCATATCGGCCTTTCCGTCCTGGGCCTCCTCCATTGCCAGAGTAAGTCCACACTACTCTGGATGAACATCACCTCATATTCCACTTGGGCAGCTCACAACCGAAAGGTACGAACATTGAATTCTCCAATTTTAAGTAATATCCCCCCCCCCCCCCTCCCAATGCACACCCATCTTTCACCACTATCGCACCATTCTTTCCGCACCACCTCCTCTTCTCTACCTGTATACATCCCTCTGGCTTTACTCTTCTCATTATCTAACACGCTTTTCTGTCCTTTTCATCTCTAGTCTTTGTCACTTATACCACCCACCTGCCAATCAAAATACCCTCAGCTATATCTACCTGTCACTTGCAAGGCTTTTTCCCACCCTAACCTTTCATTTCCTAGTTTCCCCCCCAACACAATCAGTCTGAAGTGGTCCCAATCCAAAACACGCCTATCCATTCCCTCCATAGATGCTGCCTGATCCACTGAATTTCTCCAATACTTTGTTTCCAGAAATTCCCACTGTTCTTGTTTGCTAGCAATATGAATACTGCGCTGTCTAGTATGTAATTTACTGTTACCTGGTTATGGCCATTTAGCTCCTGATTTTCCCGCTGACACTGCCGAAGTGCCTGTCGTTCAGCCTCCAAAGCTTGGGCCAAGTGTGCATTTTCTAAACATTTATGAGAGTACTGTTCTGATAGAACTTGCAGCTCCCGTTGGATAGAGCCCAGTTCCTCTCTGTAAATTAGAGAATAAAAGAGCCAAATGATCAATGTGAGATCAGACAGGCATTAAAAGAATACTAGAATACTTCACATCCCGGTAAAACATTCATATATATATAAAATATTATGATAATATTATACAATATATAAAATCCTTCTCAGGTTGTGTAGTGGCCATTTGGCTTAATTTTGTGTGTCATAAATTATGGCATTTGCCTTTAAATTTTATCTGCCTGTAATTATGTGGGTGGGATTTATTACGTAGCCGGAGGCGTGTTGGCTGCTGGGATTCTTGCGCAGAAGCTGTTAGGTTTTTAGTTAGTACGGAGGAAGCATGGTGAGAAGGAATATCTTTCGACCATGCGGAGACATACGGAGTTTGATGAAGATTGAAGTGTACAAGCCAAAGAAGAAGGTTGGATTAATATCTTACTGTTTTTCTTCAACAATAAAGAAACTATTAATCAAAACACTGTGTTATGAAGATTTATCTTTCGGGAGGCTTTGAATGTCTCGTGGAGTGCTCCCATGCGTAAACGACACTATCTCCTCACCCCTTGTTTTCTCCTAGTGGCTAGAGGGAGCAATTCCTTGAACGATATAATAATCTGCTACTAGGTTGGTCATTATGTATTTACGGACAGATATTAAGGTATGGATGGATTGAATGAGAACTTTATATGCTGGTACCCCAGCAATGTGCAAACTGTAAAATCTACAGATAAAAATTGAGTTTGTTATTGCAACTGGACACTAATCTGGAACTAGAACAGAGAGAAAAAAATGAATGCTCAAAATTTCAAATATAGACATGGTGCTCAAGTTAATTCAAATAACAGATCGTAATAGCAATCTGAAATAATGCAAATATAGTTAGCATTTCCCATCTTCTCAGTAACTTATAACTATTTAGTGTTCTCCCCTTCTCATTTCTGACACTAATTATTTCTGCAGATGCTGCCTGAGCTGCTAGGTGTTTTCAGCATTTGATGTTTTAATGCTTTAATCAAGTTAGATTAGATCAGCAAAGTGTGAGCTATTTTTTCAGTTTGTTAACCTGAGATAGGATGAATGGTCATTAATTCAAAATGTTAATATTGTTCAGCTCTTAATAAATGCTGAGGGTTTTAGCACTCTCTATTTTGCAAACATGATACTGGGATAGACTTTCTAACGTTCACATCAGAGGTGAGAAACAGAGATACCTGTAACCAAAGTTGGTGAGTATTTTTGCAATGAATTGCAAATGTTATACAAATAAAGTTCAGTGGCATCGAGAGTATTTTGTTAACAATTTCTAAAAGCTTTAATGAGCACGCTCTTACTTGTGCTGTTTGCCCAGGTCCTCTACATCTGCATTCATACCACTAATCTGTGACCGATGTGTTTTCTCCAACTCTCTCTGCAGTTCCTCTCTGTGGGCATTCTTCATTGCTTCAATAGCTATGAAGAAACAGGAGACAACAACAATTGTATCATTGCAATTTGTATAATTATTTTAACACAAATAATTTCCATGCAACTTCACAGTAGTGTTTTCAAACAAAATTTGATACAGGATTAGGTAAAGGGATACTAAACCAAAAGCCTGGTCAAATGATACGTTTTAAGGAACATCTGAAAAGGAGAAGGGTAGAAAGATGGCAAGGCTTAGTAAGGCAATGCAAGCATATAGAGTCTAGCTAGCTGAAAATAGTGGCGGAGCAATTAAAATTGAGGATGCATGGAAGAGATCAGAGCTGAAGGAACACAAATAAATCAAATTTCAGTTGATCTGATTGGGAAGAATCGGATGATGTCACAGAGGACGCGTGGTGGTGCAGATGTTGGTGCTGTTGTGTGTAAAGTCCCAAATACTTGGGTTCAGTTCTGACCCAGGGAGATGTACATGTGAAGCTGCATTCTCTTCACATCCACGTGGGTTTCCGCCTGGTGGACCAGTTTCTCGCAACATCTACTGTAAATTACCATGTAATATATAGTTTAGTGACAAAGAAATCACAAAGGCAATTCTGTGAGTATCCGAGAAGAAAATAAATGGGCAGAGATTGCCTGAATATGCAGTTGGAAACATGATATTTATTACCTAATCAATTGTATTACTGATTGTAATTATTCATTGTAATTCAGCCTCAGACAATCGCCATGGCAACGGAGCAAATGAGTGACAGGAATTGCAAATAGTGAGTCACCGTGTAGTTACAGCTCCCCCCAAAAATTGAACATTTTGAATCATTTAACTATTCAAAACAGGCATGATATTCATCTCCAGAAAAAATAATTGAAAGTGATTCCCAAACTTTCTGCTGGTGGTTTACATAACATAAGCTTAGAATTTTTCTAACACATAACCAGTAAAATAACCCCCAAAAGATATATAGTTCATGAAATAGGCAATAGGTGAAGGGGTAGGCTATTCGACCCTTCGAGTCAGCACCGCCATTCACTGTGATCATGCTGATCATCCACAATTATACCCCATTCCTGCCTTCTCCCCATATCCCTTGACTCAGCTATCTTTAAAAGTTCTATCTATCTCTCTTTTGAAAGCCTCCAGAGAATTGGCCTACACTGAGAATTCCACAGATTCACAATCTCTGTGTGAAAAAGTCTTTCCTCGTCTCCGTTCTAGAATATCATGCCTGTCAGAAAAATGTCAAATCCTGATACAAATACGTAAACTGTTTCTACCAGCTACAGTTGCGGCAGTTTCCTCAGCCAGAAGACGGTCTTTCTCCTGCTGTAGTTTCTCTAGTTCCAGCTGGTGCTGTTTTTGCAGCTCTTCAATCACCTTCTGATGGGATTCTTCCATTGCTGTGAAACCACGCTCACAAGTTGCCTGAACGGAATGAATACAGGTCTGTTAATACAGCATCCCATATTTTTTACTGCGGAATATTGGGATGTTATGAGTTGTATAAGATGGTAATGAGGCCGCATTTGGATTATTGTGTTCAGTTTTGGTCATGCTGCTATAAGAAAGATGTTGTTAAGGTGAAAAGAGTGCCGAAAAGATTTATGAGCCCCATCGGATGCCAAACATCCTATGCACCACCTCGTCCAAGATTCACAACAACTGGGACCCCAACGCCTGTCATCTCGTCGCCCCTTCTCTCGTCATACAGCAACCCACTATGGCTCTGGTTTCAACACACCAGGAGCATGGAGAACCAGCTGGGAACATACTTCGCGACCTACTCAATACACTGTTGCACCGAACACCACAGCCCCACCCGGTTTGGACCTGCCCCGCAAAGAGTGGCTCGCCTTGAACCAGCTCCGTACAGGGGTCGGCCGGTTCAACGCCAACATGCATCGCTGGGGGCTGCGTTCATCATCAGCCTGCGTGTGTGGAACAAACCAGCAAACAGCGCAGCACGTCATTTTCGACTGCGCTGTCCTCCGCCCCCCCCGGTGGAGGGGTAGACCTCACTGGCCTCAACGATTGGCAGATGGTTAGAGGAAAGCCAGAGATGAAAAGGCAACGGGTGTGAGATAAGAGAAAGATAGAGGAAGGAATATAGGTAGAAGGGATGGGTGAAGAGGAAGTGGTGAAATTAGTGCACATCTGTAGATGATAGTGCATGTCCCTTTAATTATAGATTGTGTAGCTTCCCTGACCACTCCCCGTTTAACCAGTATATTAATGTCTCTCCATCCCCTGGTACCTCCTCTAGTAGTTTGAACGTACAGACCATGTACAGCTAGGGCACTAGTGCAAACTGGCTGACGTGACCCCCGACACCCTAACCCGCGATGTTTTGGTGTACGGTCTGCGGAATGAAAAGTTGCGTTCAGAGCTCCTATGCAAGCCGGACCTGACCCTCCATGGTGCTCTACATGCCTCCAAATTGTCGGAGGCTGTTACCTCTGCTGTGACCATCTGACCATGAGGTTCGAGCGGCTACCGTTGCCACCCGGCGTCCTGCTCAGCAAGCTCGCCGTGGGGCTAGCTTTGCCTCCAGCTCCAAGTCAGTGCAGCGTTGCCAGAACTGTAACTTTGTGGCTCATCGTTTCGGTGTTTGCCCTGCGATGGCAACAAGCCGAACCATTTTTCAGCTGCCTGTCATTCTCGCAGAAATCTTGCCCAGCAACAGCGTAAGCCTTCTAATTACCTGGTACGGGATGAGACTGTGTCTGGTTCTTATCATCCTCCCGAAAACCTCCCTCTGTCTGATTCCGACTCTTCCCAGAGTGAGCTCAGCGTGTTTTCAGTCAGGAATACACCTGCCATGATAACGGACCCGACCGTGCAAGTTACTGTTAATGGTGCGACTTTCTCGGCCAAGGTGGATACTGGGGCCGCGACGAATGTAATGTCAACAAGCCTCTTCAAGAAGATAAGGAATAATGAGAGGGTTACCACTGAGCGCTCCGTCCTTCGAGCCTATGGGGGAGGTCTGCTCGTTCCTGTGGGAAAAGCTACCCTGAAGTGCTGAAGACCGTTCGGCCCCTCTCTTTCTTTCTGATAGACGGAAAATGCGTTCCACTACTTGGTGTTCAAGCATGCCAGGACCTTGGGTTGGTCAATTTCCACTGGGACATTCGTTTAGTACAGCGACCTCTAGACCCGCTAGCCGAGTATCCTGATCGGTTCGACACTAAGCTGGGGATGCTCCCCTGCAGCTACAAGATCTCTCTCAATCCTGATGTGGATCCGGTTATACAGCCACCCCACCGAGTCTCCTTTGCTATGAAGGATCGAGTCGAGTCCACCCTTCGTGACATGGTGGCTACGGGCATTCTGAAGGAGGTGAGCGAGCCGACCGAGTGGGTCTCTACCATGGTCGTTGCGGCCAAGAAGGACAAAACTGAGCTACGGATCTGCATCAACCCTAAGGACTTGAACCTGGCTATCAAGCGCCCACACTACCCCATGCGCACTGTCGAAGATGTGGCGGCACAGGTCGGCCCAGCCACGGTGTTTTCGGTGCTGGATGCGAAGAGCTCGTTCTGGCAGATACCGTTAGATGCACGCTCATCTTACCTAACAACTTTCGCCACTCCTTTCGGGAGGTTCCGTTTCCTGCGCATGCCGTTCGGGATCAGCTCCGCCAGTGAAGTCTTCCAGAGGACGATGGAACAGCTGTTCGCGGGGCTCCCATGCGCTATCATCGTCGACGACATCCTTGTGTATGGAAAAGATGTCGAACGGCACGACCACAACCTCCGACTTGTTTTGGATCGGGCTCGGGAGGTAAACCTGAAGCTCAACCCCAGCAAATGCCGGTTCCGCGTCCCGGAGGTCACCTATGTCGGACACGTTTTCGCAGCGTCCGGACTGAAACCAGATCCTCAGAAGACCGCTGCAATTTCCGAGATGCCTGCTCCTGTGGACGTGCCGAGCCTTCAGCGATTCCTCGGCATGGTTAACTACCTGGGAAAGTTCATCCCTGACTTGAGTGAGTTGAGTGCGCCCTTACGAGACTTGGTGAAGAAAGATACTGCATGGTCCTGGTTCCCGCAACACCAGACTGCCTTCGATGTGCTGCGGTCCAGACTCATCTGCACTCCGACGTTGAAATATTTTGACTTGAACCGACCAGTCGTCATCACTTGTGATGCCTCCAAGTTCGGGCTGGGTGCTGCCTGTTTGCAAATACATGATGGAGTACAGTTGCCTGTGTCTTTTGCGTCCCGCACAATGACTCCAGCTGAGCAGCGGTATGCACAGATTGAGAAGGAACTGCTGGCTGTCGTGTTTGCCTGTTCGAAGTTCAAGGACTATATCCTGGGCACCGAATTTTCCGTCGAAACAGACCACCAACCTCTGGTCACCATCCTCGGTAAGCCGATTCATGCTGCCTCCTCCAGGCTGCAGCGGATGATGCTTCAATTACAACGTTTCAACTTCTCCGTGGTGTACCGTAAAGGCAAGGACATGTTTATTGCTGACACTTTGTCTCGGGCTCCCCTGCCTTCGACCATCCGTCACCCTTATGAGGCTTCAAGCATGATCGTCCTAAACGTCAATTTTGTGCCTTCTAAGCAACTGAAGTCTCTGGTCAAGCACACTGCTGCCGACGCCTCTCTCCAACAGCTGGCGTTGGTCATTCAGCGGGGCTGGCCCGAGCGGCGCTCTTCCCTACCTGCCGCGGCAGTTCCCTACTTCCTGGTCCGTGATGAGCTGGTGCTGCGAGATGGCGTTATCGTCAAAGGCCACAAGGTTTTGGTGCCTGAGGCTCTGCGGCAACAGTATTTCGACACTGCTCATCGTGGCCATCCAGGGGCCGAGGCCACTCTCTCCATCGCCCAAAGCCAGTTTTACTGGCCTGATATGGCTGCATACTTCCGAGACCGGGTGTCCTCATGCCCGACCTGCAACAGTCTCGCTCCGCAACAGCAGCGGCAGCCCCTTTTGCAGCAGCCCGCACCAGACCTGCCATGGTCTGCGCTGGCGACAGACATTTTTGAATGGCACGGCAAGCACTTCCTGGTGCTTGTCGACTCCTACTCTAGCTGGTTCGAGGTCGACCAGCTGTCCTCTCTCTCCTCTTCTGCTGTCATTACGAAGCTGCGCCGCCACTTCGCGACCTTTGGATCGCCCGCGAGCCTGCAGTCAGACAACGGCAGCCAATTTACCAGCGCTGAGTTCAAGGACTTTGCTGACAACTGGAACTTTCGCCACTACACCAGCAGCCCTGAATACCCTCAAAGCAACGGCCTGGCCGAGCGTGCTGTCCGCAGCGCAAAGGACTTGTTGGAACGCTGCCGCATTTCAAAATCTGACATTTACCTTGCTTTACTAAACCTCCGCAACATCTCCCGTGACAGCGTCTTGGGGTCCCCGGCGCAGCGCCTCATGTCCCGTGTCACACGCCCTCCCATTCCGGTGGCACAGCAAACTCTAATTCCCGCTGTTCTCAAGCCTGCCATGGTCCATGAGCGCATTGCGGCTAAGCAGTCCATTCAGAAGCGCTCCCATGATAGGTCCTGTCGTCCTCTTCCTCCCCTTTCTCCGGGTCAGGTTGTCCGTATGCGTTCCACCTCCGGTCGCCCTAGACTCGCGGTTGTTGTCGGAACTGCTGTTTCACCTCGCTCCTACCTGGTTAACCTGGACGGCACAGTTTACCGTCGTTCCCGTCAGCACCTCCGCCTGGTGAATGAGCCTCCTCCACCTCCTGCTCTTCCCCATGCTTCCCCTCTGTCTGCTTTCCCCATGCCTGCGCCTGCTCGGCCCGTCCCAGTCCTTCTCCCTGTGCCTGTTCCCGTGCCTCCGCCTATTTCTCCCCCGTCTCCCCGATCGCCTCCCATCCCTTTGTCACCGCGCGTCTCCCCGCTTCGTGGTTCCCCTGTCGTGGGGTTCCCCCCTGTCTCCGTTCCTTTGGGGGAAGGGGGTGTGAGTGGGGTTCGCACCCGCTCAGGCCGCATTGTACGGGCGCCTGACCGTTACGGCGATTATGTATGAGTGCTGCTATTTTTATTGTCTGTTATTTCCATTTGCCCTAGCGCATGAGACATGGTCGCCAGTTATGTTCTTTTCTTTTATAAGAGGAAGGATGTAGATGATAGTGCATGTCCCTTTAATTATAGATTGTGTAGCTTCCCTGACCACTCCCCGTTTAACCAGTATATTAATGTCTCTCCATCCCCTGGTACCTCCTCTAGTAGTTTGAACGTACAGACCATGTACAGCTAGGGCACTAGTGCATATGTAATCAATAAAGTATTAGTAAAGAAACACTGTGTGAGTAACATCATTTACAACATCCAGGGGCAGAGGGAAGAGAGTGGTGGGGTGAGGTGTTTGCAGGTCAGTTGGCAAAATTGGAGAATTAAATGTTCATATCATTAGACTAAGTTACCCAAGAGCAATATAACCTACTGTTCCTCCAGTTTGTGTGTGCTCTCACACTGGCATTGGAGGAGGCCCAAGACGGAAATATCAGTAGGGGAATGGGAAGGGGAGTTCCAATGGCAGCAGCTGGGAAATCCACAGTCCTTGGCGGGCCGAGCGCCATGTGTTCGGTGAAGCAACCGCCTAGTATACGCTTGGTCTCGCCGACGTAAGGGAGGTCACACCCAGGGCACCAAATGCAATAGGTGAAGTTGGAGGAGTTGCACGTGGTCTCTGTCTCACCTGAAATGGGTGCTGGGGTCACTGGATGGATGTCAGGGAGGAGGTATAAGGACGGGTGTTACATTTCCAGCAGTTGTAAGGGAAAGTACTTAGGGCGAGGATGGTTTGGGTGAGACGGGATGAGGAGTTGCAGAGGGAGTGATCTCTGTAGAAAGGGGTGGGGATGGGAAGATGGGACTGGTGGTGGGATCACATTGAATGAAGTTGAATGTGGTGAATATGCGGAGGCTGGTGGAGTGAAAGGTAAAGACTAGGGAACTCTAACCCACATGGGGGGAGGGGGAGCAAGAGCAGAACTACGGACACAGAGTAGACATTGGTAAGTTCTGCACTCTCTCCAAAGCCTCCACATCATCCCATAACTCAGCAACCAGAACTGCACACAATAAGAGAACATTCCAGGCAAAATAAATCCACAAACTATTGTTAAGAGTCTAACATACATAGTACACAGAAACAATAAGAATCAAACAGACCCATGCAGAACTCTGAACAACAGTAAATGGTAGAGAGAAAAGCAGACATAAAGCTGAGGATAATAAAACACAATGTGCTGGAGGAACTCAGACAACATTTGTGGATGAAATAGACAAGCAATATTTCAAGTTGGGATGCTTCTTCAGATGGCGCACATTCCTTCCACAGATGTTGCCTGACCTGTTGTGTTCCTCCAGCACTTTGCATTTTGCTCAAGATTCCAGCATCTGCAGTTCTTGTGTCTCTATAAACTGAGGATATATTGTCATGGTGTCCTGATGGGAAAGGCTGGAGTGTCTCTCCATTATAACCTGAAAAAAAGTTTTGCTTTATACAATAACATGTAAATGAAGCTGTAAACAAATAGTACATCGATGCAAAGTTTTGTAAACCAAAACCTACTGGGAAGGAGTGCTGCATTTATTATATAACACACAATGAAATACTAAGATGTAACACATGCAAGTACATTAAATAATTATCTATTTTCAAATATCATTTCAAGACTGAATACTTAAATAAAATAATGTGAATAGAAAGTGCAGGGGATATTTTAAGGTTGATTGATCACATTTTGTTACAGCCCTGAATGGTATAGTATAATATAACGGCTATAATTGTGTTTACCTGAAGAACATAGCCATTCCGTGCACTATGCTCCCTTTCCTGTGCTGCCTTCAATTGCCTCTGCAATTCTCTATTTTGTTCCTGCAACTTGGAGACCTCCTGCTGTAACTTCTCCAACTGCAGAGATAAGTATCACACAATCAACAGTTGCAGTTCCTTACAGTTGGGTTAAGTGACTATGAACCAAAGTTATAGCCGTTTATTGACGGGATACAGACCAGACGTATTTAATAGACGGTTGTTAGATGATAGAAGAGTTTAACACAGGAGATGGATAATTGAAATTTATGGAAGGATTAGAAAAACAGAACAAGGGTTATAACTTGTTATAACTAAGTCCACGCCGACCATCAATCACCTATTCTCACTGTACGTCACTTTGTCACCCACTACCTACACATTAGGGGCACTTTACAGAGGTCAATTAACATAAACCTGCACATCTTTGGGATTTGGGAGCAACAGTTAGCAATTGTGGAAGAAGATTACAAACTTCCAGGGTAGAGGATTCTAAAACCAGAGTGCATAGGCTTAAGGTGAGAGATCCAAGGAGAACCTCAGGGGCATGTTTTTCACTCAGAGAGTGGTCTATATCTGGATGAACTCCCAGAGGAAGCTATAGATTAAGAAGACAATATAATTTAGACTTTTAAAATACATTTGGGCAGATATATGGATAAGAAGGGTTTAGAGGATAATGGGTCAAATGCAGGCAAGTGGGAATAGCCCAGCATGCCAACTTGGTCGGTATGGACAATGTGGGCTGAAGGGCCTGTTTCCATGCTGCATAGCTCTGTATATCTATGATTATGAAACATTCACAACTTCACACTTGTCAGGTCTGGCTTTAATTTTTAGATTTTGCCTCTAGTTTCAGTTCCTCAAGAAATCACAAATAGTTCTCCATCCATTCCTGTTAATATCTTGTAAACTTCAATCAAAGCACTTAATCTAAATTCCAAGTTAACAACCTGAGCCAGGCAGCATTTGAAGTATTTTGGCAATCTTAGCAAGGATACTACTTTAAACAGACATATATCGAAGAACACAAGAATTCGGAACAGGAATAGACTATCTGGCATCTAAATCAAGCCAGTCTTTATCGGCGTATTTAAAACACTATTTCCATCAACATACAAGCATTCTAATTTGAGAAATGAAAGTAATGAAAATATTCATTACTCATTTTGTTATTCAGTTTTTTGTACATTCTAAGAGATTAAAATCATTGTAGTTCATTCATTCCGCTAGTTCTCTGATCATTTGAAAAATTAACTACGAAGACTAAGAATTTCCACCTCATGTAATTGTTCATTCCTTACCTCCTTATTCAGCATTAATGCCAGGTCCTGTGAAGGAGATCCCCCTTCACTAGAAGGCGAAGTAAGAATAGGAATTTGTCTCTCCTCACGCAGTGGTGTACATTCCACCTGCTGCCATCGATGTTCAATTTCCACATTCACATGCTTAGGTTCTGGGCGTGGGGACGTTATGGTGGCCTTGTCGACCTCTACCCTGTTTGCATGGTCAAGACCAGATATTTCGAATCGTCTGCGCCTCTCCTCCCTCCGACGTGCGCGGTCTAGCTCCAGGTCGCAGGTGCCCGTTTCAGAATTAGATGCGGGCTTGAAGACCAGTGTGGCGGTTCTGCGGACATTTCCTCCATCGGACTGCTGTTGTGCCAGACGAAATTCTGCCCAATCGAATGTTTTTGAACGTCCTTCTTTCCTTCGCTCCCAAGCTCTGCTTTTCCTTCGTTCAGCTTCTAAGCCAGTTCCATCAATGGAGGTCAGCGCTATCTGTCTTCCATTTGTTGATGCACCTTCAAGCAAAGTTTTCATTTTCAACTTCTCTTCTGGTAGGCTTCTGTTGGAAACCAAATAAAAATGACATTCATTCATATTAAACCCATCAGAGCTATATCCTCATATAGCAATTCTCTTTACTCTTTGCATTTCCTTCACTTATTTTCTGCCTTTGGAATGAAAGAATGAGAATGGAAAAAAAAATCTCGTTCCAATGGCATCGAACAAGTTTGATAGAGCAGCATTTATTTTTTAGACCGTGAGTTTAGATTGTGCACAAACTGAACAGATTTTAAGAGTGTGGGGATATCGCAAAATTAGAAAATAAATATGGTATCAATGTAAAAAGTAAACCAAAAAAGATTCAGACAGAAAGTGGTAACATTTCAGATTAATAACTTTGCACCAGAGTACAGTTAAGTAGATATAAAGTTTAATGGTCAGTTCCAGCCTGAGTTCTGGCTTGTTCGTAAGAATAATGAGGGGCAATATAGAAAGAAAATAAACTATTCTAAAAGGATTCAGGAGCAGAGGGATCTGGAGATACGGGTGCACAAATCATCGAAAATGTCAGGATAGGATGAGGAATTAGGTCATACACAATTCTGGGCTTTATGAATATAGAATAAAACCATCAGAGCGATTTACATGAATGATTACCAGGATGAGGAATTGCAATTGCAAGGATTATAGAGGCTGGGAATATTTTCTTTCAAGCGCATACTAGGTGAAGGTCTGAAATGATGCCTGGACAGAGTGGATGGTGAGAGTCTGATCCTGTTTGTGCAAGGGTCTAGGACTACAGAGGTCACAGAAAATAAACAGTAACAATAAAAACTTATTTTATGCAGTGGAGTTTCCATTGGGGTATCACGAAAGTGCGAGATAAACATCAGGAAAAAATTGCAAAGCTGAGGAAAAGGAAGAAGGAATTTGCAATTTTGCTGTAGTAGAAAGATGTACTGTGGTGCAATCATCCTATGATTCTATCTTCAAGACAGGATATGTTTGATGTAGTTAATGAAGATGTCCCTGCTGCCTGCCTCAGGGAAGATCACAGCAAGATTCCTCCACACCTAGTGGGAGGATAGTTTCTCTCTGAGCTGCAGTGCACCTTCCTTCCTTCAAGCACTGCAATGTTTTTAAACCAAGATCTAGAGAGCAGCACTGACTACTGTACTTGATTTTTTTTCACCCCATAAAAACTATGATTCAATGAACTGAGAGGGATGATGAAGAATCCTTTTCAAATTTGGCTGTCCTCGGAACTTTTGTTTTACCATTTCACATTTGTCACATGATATACCAGCAGATTAACTACAGACCCAATCCCAGGGTTGATTGGAAGCAAGTAAGGCTCTGCCATTACAGTTCTACTTCTCAGTTCCCACATTTTTTTACTAGAGTAGAATAATTCCTGTCATTGCTCCAGCGTGCAGCGTACATTTTGCAGTGAGGCTTGTCATGTGGCAGAGAGCAAGGTTAGTTGATGGCGAACACCAGGTACAGCCAGTCAGAAATAACTCCATTTTGTTATATTAACTTTTATATATTTCAGCAACCCAGCGTAATAAGAGGAAGGGCGTTGTGTTTCTAGAAAACGCATATTATGATATCCCATAACAAGAAGCTGCATCATCTGTACGTACATCACGAAATGCAAGTTGAAGAAAAATATATGCTGTGTTTATTTATTAACTTTTATTCCCACATTTGTTCTGAGAGAACAAATTTTATTCCATATCTCAAATTTTTGGATGGAGATTTGTGAATTCTGTCACGGTGATGTTTCAGCCATAACACATGTTGCTTGTACAATATCAGAATTAGCTTCACTCCTTCAGTTTAATTTAACAGCATCACCAAGGACTGCCCTGCTGCTAATAATATACCAAGCTTTAAATGAGAGTCATTCACACACACACTTCCTAGGCATCTACCTGGTCACATCTGGAGTATTTGCAGGATGGATATTTTTCATTATTGCTTGCATCCAGTTCCGACGAATCCCCGATGTCATGGCAGACAGTATGTAGACTTTCCCTAAAGTCTAGCTCGTGGATGATAAAAAAAATGACAAAAGAATCAGAGTCATACAGGTTGGAACCTAGTTCTTTGGCCACTGAATCTCTGCCGAACAAGCACCAATTTACACTAATACCAGTTTATTCTCCCCACATTACCCTCAATACTTCCCAGATTCCATCACTCGCCTGTTGCTCCTCAACTCGGGGCAATTTACAATGGCCAATTAACCTCCAGACTTGCACAACTTTGGACGTGGGAGGAAACCAGAGCAGCCCGAGGAAACCAATGTAGTCACAGGGTGAACATGTAAACTTCATGGAGAGTACAAAAGGTTTGGAATGCACCTAGGCAGTAGCTCTACCAGTATGCTGCTGTACCACCCAAATAGTGTAAAAATAATCAAACTTTTGAAATAAATAATACAGCAAATTTAAAAACAGAGTTTGGTTGCTTTTATTTAGAACAAACAGCAATTAGCTACCGGCTGACATTTAGGATGTTTACACATAGAAGCAGTATAGAACAGTACAGCACAAGAACAGACAATGCTCGTGCCAAACATGATACTTTGCCCCTATCACCTTATAGCCATGCTCTCCAGTATTGGACATTTCCACCCTGGGGAGAAAGGTTCTGAATGTCTACTCTATCTAGGCCTCTCATAATTTTATATACTTCTATCATCTTCCCTCAACCTCCGACGTTCCAGAGAAAACAATCCAACTCTATCCAACCACTTCCTGCAGCTAATACCGTCTAATCCAGGCAGCATTCTGGTAACCTCCTCTGCACACTCTCCGAAGCTTCCATATCTTTCCTGTAATGGGGCAACCAGAACTGCACACAATACCCCTAAACAAAGTTATAGAGAGCGGCATCATGAATTCCTGACTCAATGCCTCTAGCAATGAAGGCAAGCATACCATTTGCCTTCTTTACCACCCTATCTACTGGTGCTGCCCCCTTCAGTGAGCTGTGAACATGCACTCCAAGATCCCTCTGCACATCAATGCTGTTAAGGGTCTTGCCATTAGCTGTATAATTTCCCCTTACATTCAACCTCGCAAAGTGACCTAAGCATAAACAGTTCTAGTTTACCGAATAAACACAAATCAGTTCGTGTTTATCCACTGTGCTTAGAAAATGTTAGGAAAGTTAAAATAGAATAGACTTAAAAAAACAGCTTAATGAACATTTGAATTTAAGATGAATAGCTGGCGATAAACTATTTTATGATTGTGCACAGATGTTAAGGCACTTCCATAGAAACATAGAAAAATAGGTGCTCGAGTAGGCCATTTGGCCCTTCAAGCCAGCAGCGCCATTCAGTATTCCAGATTCAAGAACAGCTTCTTAGCATCAACCATCAGGTCCTCGAACCACATTGCACAAGACTAACTATAACCCAAACTCACCAACGATTTACTATAGACTTTGCACCACATCCTTTGATTTGCAATATGATTGTCTGGTTACCTCGTGTTACTGATCATTTATTACGTTATTGATTATTGTATATTTATTTGTTGTCTCCTTGTTAATGTGCCTGTCAAGCAGAGGCAAGTTGCGGACTTTTAAACCATTAAGTCAGAAAACATAAAGGTGAGGTTGTCCAAACACAAGCAAATTGAAAGTGATGTAGTGCCCCAAGGGTCTCCAAATTATTGGGACTATATGCACACCTATTCATTCTACCTCCGGGGAAACAAAAGTGCTGGCTTAATACATTAAAAGCTCAAATACATAGAAAATAGAATAGCACAAGAACAGGTCCTTCAGCCCACACTATCTGTGCCAAACATGATCTGACTTTATTGCAGTCATTGTTTCTGTAATGAATTTATGCTGGAATATGTCAGGTGAAATCTATACTTACAAGGATCTGGAATCCATAATTCCTTTGAACTTCATATTCAGTCACATCATAGCAATTACTTAAATCAATCTCTCCATCCAAATCCACTGCCTGCAACAAAGAGCAACAAAGAAAATCCATGTAAAATGTAGGCACTATTTACATGCAAGGAGATCTCAGTCTCAGAGTAAGAGGTTGTTTATTCCAGATGAAGTTGGAATGAAATTTGTTGGTGGATCGTTAGTATTTTCAGCACAGGCAGACCTCAGATTATGATAGCGTTTTCTTCCCGAAACCGCTCATAACCCAAATCGATCGCACGTCAGGCAAAAACAGTATGGGAGAGGATGGAGAAAGAGTGACCACTAGCTGGCCTTTCAGATTCAGTGAACGAACGTGTGAATCTGCTCGACACTACCATTTGTGCTGTGACCACACGGCAGACAACACCTGTAGCCTCACAGCTTACAACAGTCTCCACATTCATATGTACAGGGTGCCCCATCAGTCAACTGCAGGAGGGTTTGCGATCACTTTTTAACTTAGCCAGAAGGTAGTATTGTTGGTTGTCGAGAAAGGAAGTTTTGGGCTGAATCTGAAAACAAATATACAATACAAGAATACAAGCAGTAAAATGTCTTCGTCGAACCCGTCCATTTTTCAAAGTAAATATTGTGACACTTACCTCCTCTGCTGCAGAATCGTGGTAATACTTCAGAACGTGGTCATTCAAAACAAACCAATGCTTCTTCCACTGTAAGAAAGCAGAGTATGTCCCTGAGATTGTCATATTGGCACATCCTCCTTCCCTCCTTTCATGCATACCAAATATTATAGACCAAGGATCTGATTTCTATCACAATGTTGGACAGAGTACTGTGGACATTTTCTCATCTTCATCATTGCTGAAGACGGTGACCTTTATTTACAGATAATTTTCTTTACTGAATTCATACCAACGTTAGAAAAAGACAATTTCTACCAGTGTTAGAAAAAGAATCAGAAGCAGTGTACAAGATGGCACAGGAACGGCACGGCGGCAAAGTTGCTGCCTTACAGCGTCAGGGACCCCGGTTTGATCCCGGCTGCGGGAGCTGTTTGTACAGAGTTTGTACGTTCTCCCTTTGACCACGTGCGTTTTCCCGGGTGCTCCGGTTTCCCCACACACACCAAAGACCTGACAGATGGTGGATCTTAAACTAGATCAGAATAAGACAGCAACCATCTAACAATGGTATGGGAAAGAATTCCTTCATCAAGGTCGAACTTTGCCCATTCTCTATCCCAAAGGGATGAGTATCAGTGATCATTGAATATAACAAAGACAGAAAGTGATATGGAGATAGGAGAGGAAGGAGAAGTTTAAATAGAACATTAGCCATGATCTTACTGAAATGGATTTAATCAATCCTTCAAAAAGAGAAAGAAATGCAAAGCAATTTCTTTTTTTTTACCTGGCCATCTGCAGAGAGTTTGGTCATCCAACCTTTCTTAAAATTCAGCAGGTCTGGCTGAAAACAGGAAACACAGATTACTGCCAGTCACTTAACCAATGGAAAGTTGTAAGTGAGAGGTAACTCTGTTAACTCTACCAATTAAGAACAGGTGACAGCATAAAACCAAAAACCATGAACCGTCAGCAAGTGGACAGCTTCATGGTCAGACAAATTTGTATTCTTTGATTGGTTACCACTGATTCTTATACCACCATTTCCACAGCTATACTATCCTTCCTTCAGCTAACATTTTTCCCTTCTCTTCCTTTCTGTAGTTGCCACCATCAGCACTATTCCTCCACGTCTCCCCACTCCCCAATACCCCATGTTTTAATTTTGTTACCGTCACCGCTGTTTCAGTTCTTCTCCTGTCCAGTGATTTAGCTCTGCGATATTGTGGGATGGGCACTGCAGAGACGTCCGGGGCAGAGTTGATCTGGTCTGATACACTCACAAAATCCTATGGCAATAATCAGCAAATAAACCAAAGGTTAATTATTTATTGTAGCATTCTGTTTACAATACAGCAAATACTAAAATCAATATCAGATTAATCATCTATCTTGAAAGCAAATGTTGTATGCATTGCTTTAGAGAGAAGTTGGGATGAAACTTTCAGAACAATTGTTTCTGTAGCTCCACAGGAATGTTAAAAAGTGAACTAAGGTATCCTGGAAATATTTTATCAGTCTAAGGAATTAATCTAGGTAAAATCATTAGCAGGATGCAGAAAGGTATTAGTATATAAACCATAGGTTCAGGAGTAGGCCTTTCGGCCCTTCGAGCCGGCACCGCCATTCACTATCTTGGCTGATCATCCACAATCAGTACCCTGTTCCTGCCTTCTCCCCATATCCCTTGGCTCCGATGTCTTAAGAGCTCTATCTAACGCTCTCTTGAAAGCATCCAGAGAATTGGCATCCATTGCCCTCTGAAGCAGAGAATTCCACAGATTTCACAAAATAGTTTTTCCTCATCTCCGTTCTAAATGGCCAACCCCTTATTCTTAAACTGTGGCCCCTGGTTCTGGACTCCTCCAACATATGGAACATGTTTCCTACCTCTAGCATGTCCAATCCCTTAATAATCTTATATGTTTCGATAAGATCCCTCTCATCCTTCTAAATTCCAGTGTATACAAGCCTAGTCGCTCCATTCTTTCAACATATGACAGTCCCGCCATCCCGGGAATTAACCTTGTGAACTTACGCTGCACTGCCTTAATAGCAAGACTGCGTTCCTCAAATTTGGAGACCAAAACTGCACACAATACGCCAGATGTGGTCTCACGAGGGCCCTGTACAACTACAGAAGGACCTCTTTGCTCCTATACTCAACTCCTCTTGTTATGAAGGCCAACATGCCATCAGCTTTTTTCACTGCCTGCTGTACCTGCATGCTCACTTTCAGTGACTGATGAACAAGGACACCCAGATCTCGTTGTACTTCCCCTTTTCCTAACTTGACACCATTCAGATAATGATCTGCCTTCCTGTTCTGGCCACCTAATTGGATAACCTCACATTTATCCGCATTAAACTGCATCTGCCAAGCATCTGCCCACTCACCCAACCTGTCCAAGTCACCCTGCATCCACAAAGCATCATCCTCACAGTTCACACTACCACCCAGCTTTGTATCATCTGCAAATTTGCTAATGTTACTATTAATCCTTTCATCTAAATCATTAATGTATATTGTAAATAGCTATGATCCCAGCACTGAGCCTTGCGCTACCCCACTAGTCACTGCCTGCCATTCCGAAAGGGGCCCGTTAATCCCTACTCTTTGTTTCCTGTCTGCCAAACTATTTTCTATCTATGTCAGTACCCCACCCCCAATACCATGAGCTCCAATTATGCCCTCTAATCTCCTATGTGGGACCTTATTAAAGGCTTTCTGAAAGTCCAGGTACACTAAATCCACTGGCTCTCCCTTGTCCATTTTCCTAGTTACATCGTCAATAAATTCCAGAAGATTAGTCAAGCATGATTTCCCCTTCGTAAATCATGCTGACTCGGACGGATCCTGTTACTCCTATCCAAATTTGCCGCAATTTCATCTTTTATAATTGACACCAGCATCTTCCCCACCACCGATGCCAGGCTAACTGGTCTATAATTCCCTGTTTTCTCTCTCCCTCTTTCTTAAAAAGTGGGATAACATTAGCTATCCTCCAATTCAGGGGAACTGATCCTGAATGTATAGAACATTGGAAAATGATCAACAATGCGTCCACGGTTTCTGGAGCAACTTCCTTACATACCCTGGGATGCAGACCATCAGGCCCTGGAGATTTATCAGCGTTCAGTCCCATCAGTCTACCTAACACCATTTCCTGCCTAATGTGGATTTCCTTCCGTTCCTCCGTCAGCCTAGGTCCTCTAGTGAAGACAGATCCAAAGTACCTGTTCAACTCGTCTGCCATTTCCTGTTCCCTATAATACGTTCACCTGTTTCTGTCTTCAAGGGTCCAACTTTGGTCTTAACTATTTTTTTTCCTCTGCACATACCTAAAGAAGCTTTTACTATCCTCCTTACATATTCTTGGTTAGCTTACCTTCGTACCTCATCTTTTCTCCCCGTATTGCCTTTTTAGTTATCTTCTGTTGCTCTTTAAAGGTTTCCCAATCTTCTGGCTTCCCGTTCATTTTTGCTATGTTATACTTCTCCTCTTTCATTTTTATACTGTCCTTGACTTCCCTTGTCAGCCATGGTCGCCTCTTACTCCCTTTACAATCTTTCTTCATCTTTGGAATTAACTGATCCTGCACCTTCTGTATTATTCCCAGAAATACCTGCCATTGTTGTTCCACTGTCATCCCTACTAGGGTCTGTTTCCAGTCAACTTTGGCTAGCTCCTCCCTCATGGCCCCATAGTCCCCTTTGCTCAACTGTAACACTGACACTTCCAATTTTCCCTTCTCCCTCTCAAATTGTAGATTAAAACTTATCATATTATGGTCACTACCTCCTAATGGTTCCTTCACCTCGTGTTCTCTTATCAAATCCAGTTCATTACACAACACTCAATCCAGAATTGGCTTCTCCCTGGTAGGCTCCAGTACAAGCTGCTCTAAGAATCCATCTCGGCGGCACTCCACAAACTCCCTATCTTGGGGTCCAGAACCAACCTGAATTTCCCAGTCTACCTGCATGTTGAAATCTCCCATAACCACTGTTATTTTAAAAACCATTTTAACTCTTGATTCAATTCAACTTGCACCCTATATCCAGGCTACTGTTTGGGGTCCTGTAGATAACTCCCATGAAGGTCTTTTTACCCTTACAATTCCTCAGTTCTATCCATACTGACTCTACATCTCCTGATTCTATGTCACCACTTGCAAGGGACTGAATTTCATTCCTCACCAACACTGTGGAGACAATGGAAGTTGGCTAGATGCCCAAATAGATTTAAGGACGTACTTTGACACACAACATTTGGAATGCGGCTTTAAAACAAGAAATTGCTCCTTGAAACAAGCAGCTTTATGCATTAAATAGGAAAAACAAGAAGGTTATCCTGCATCTGTATGGACATAACTTTGTTACAGTTGGAATATTACCTGCAATTCTGATACGCCACAGTGGATAACCCTTAATAAACAAAAGAGGACGGTGAAAGTTGAACTGGATACCAGGAAGACAAGGTAACAGCAAAGAAAAATCGACGCCTTCCTCTGGTTTTGATGACTGGGCCGAATTTTGTAGAGGACGTTAAAAATCACAGATTTGAACTGGAAGATGCATTATGTCTTTCAGAATAGTTATGCTTACTCTTTCCCTTGGATAAGATCTTTTCTCACTTCGACCCCGATGTCTTCCACTACAGATATTGGACTCAGAGGAGGAACTGGACTCCATCTGCTGAGGTCTCTCAATCTCCAGTGCCTCAAACAGTTCAATGACTTGCGACCTCCTATAAGGAAACAATGGGAAGTTTTCACATGACTCACCCTTAAGCACACAGCTATTTTTTTTTATTTTAAACAATAGAGTGCATCAACATTGAAGTAGTTCAAATTGTTTGCAGCCACAATGATACGTGCAACATTTAAGATGGATGGTGGGAGAAGGAGAAACATCAACAAAAAAACAATGCTGTAAGATTTTGTCTGGGCTGCATACAAGACCACTGCATGATTGTTTAAATTTGAAATGTAAAACTATTAATTAATGTCCTGGAATATACAGTTTTGTAATCAACTGATGCTCACCTGTAGTGACATTTATATTTGCACCTTATATTTTTTAGGTTGTGACATTTTCTCTTCAAAATACAAATTGTTTGCTTATTTCTTCATATCAAGGATTTAAAGTTTAATAAAATGAGATGAAATCAGACAGCCAAGCTCAGGAGAAGAGATTTGCATGCAGTGTTTTTGGACAATAGACCCACAGTGGACCTGGCAAATGCGTTTGGATCTGTGCCAAATGGTCTTATTTGGAGTGCTTTTGATTTCTTTAGAGTTCCAGGATCAATAGTAAATGTAGCAAAAGCATATTTGAAGATGTCCGAATGTACAGCAGACTTTACCACAGCATGGCAAAGACTAGAGATGGGCATTATGACAGGGTGTACTATTTCCCCATTAGCGTTTACAATGGCGATGGAGCTGGTGATTAGAGCATCACGGTGGGTCTATGCAAGTGCTCATGCAGGCATGGAAATTGCTATCAAAACATGGGGGGGACACAATTTCTTGGTGGCCGCGCGTGCATGTGCACACTCACACACACGCGATGCTTCAGAGGCTTCAACCGTGGGCCCTGTGGACGGTAAATAAGGGAACGACGGCCCAGGTTTATGGCCAGCGCGGAGAAGCAGCGCTAAATGCAGCTCAACTCTGCCCGTCTCGCCGACTTAACCTACAGCCCTGCCTGGACTGACGGGCCACCAGCCTGGAGCCGTGGAGTTAGCGCTGCTTCTCCGCGCTGGACGTTGCCCTGCGCTGTCATTCCCGTAAATCCAGGCAGGGCTGTAGGTTGACCTGGCGGGACAGGCAGAGTTGAGCTGGGTTTAGCGCTGCTTCTCCGCGCTGGCCATACACCTGGGCCGTCGTTCCCTTATTTACCGTCCACAGGGCCCACGGTTGAAGCCTCTGAAGCATCGCGTGTGTGTGAGTGTGCCTGGGGGCACCTCTCCCGTCTGACTCTCAACGTCTCTGGCCACCCCCGGGCGTGTGGGTGGAGGGGGGCACTCGGGTGAGGATGGGGATGGTCCAGTGGTGGTTCGGCAGCGATTGCAGCGTCGGCAACCCGGGCTCGATCCTGGCTGCGGATGAGGCGCAGGTCTGTGTCCAGGGCTGCCGAGAGTGTTTTTCGCTTGTGACCTTATGACCTGGGCATGCAATTCAAGCTCCGCTCTATGATCCTTGCTCCACCAGGACGTCTCCCTCCTCCAATCACTGCACTCAATCCTCAGTCCCACCCCCCTACTTTCGCCTCTGACCAACACCTCCCTCCTTCAATCATCATACTGAATCATCATGTCCCGCCCCCATTGCTTGCTGACCGACGTCCATCTTGCCCAATCGGCGCCCTCGAGTTTTAAAAGCAGGTTTACAAAAAATGGGGGGGATTGTCCCCCACCTCTCAAACAGGGGGGGGGGGGGGGGGGTGTCTCCCCCCCCCCCCCACCCCACCCTCCCCCCCCCTCCCCCCCCCACACGGATTTCCGCCCCTGGCTCTATCTTGGACTTGAACCAATTGAGAGGAGTCAAAAGAGAAGTTAAGAGTGATGACAGGTTCTGACAGGCAGATGGGAGCATTAGTTGAACTGGGGCAGTGTATTTAACACTGGATCACTATCTTGTTTATAGAATTCAGTCAAAATTTCATAATTTAGTCATAGATTATAATTAAGATTATAATAAGCAGCTCATTGAAGTGGCAAAAACTTATTGCCTTGATAATGAATCTACAGGGATTACAATGTATTCTATGTACACCAATAGTCTAAGTTCCAAGCAGCTGTTGCTAGAATCTTTTCACCTGCAGTTTCTAAGTGAATTGATAGAAAAAGTATGCTATACCCACCTGATAAAATCTTGAGTAAACCTCATTAATTATTTATTGCACAAAATACACAAATGTCGACATTTCTGAAGCAATCGACAAAGGTAACACAAAGTAGGCTAACTGGCAAGTACATAACAGTGGACTAATCTTAACTGTCAGTAACAAAACAAGGCAAAATCATTCATTGTGAAATGCAGGTTTGATTTTTTGACAGGCAGCAGGGAGTAGTCTTCTAAAATCTGCAATCAAATGGATGCGAGGCAGAGAGCAGATGGCAATGCTGGACACACAGCTAAGAGCAAATTATGGGCAACCTGCAAAAGAGCACTGGACAATCAGAAATGGATCAGGAAAAAGAAAACCACAAGCAAATGATTAACTCCCCACCAGACATTCAAACATCACACATGCATTACAGTAACTAGTTAGATGCAGAGTATCACCAGATAGCAATTGAACCATGCAATTGTAGGCTTTAACTGAGGTGTTATCAAGGTGGTTGTTAAGCAGGAAATCATAACATCCACTTCAGTTCTAGGTGGCTTTTCCCCTCCCTCCACATGTTCCCCCTCCATTTTATATTTTTTCAATTCAGAGTTCAATGTACTCATCTTCCTGCCAATTTCTTTTTTTTCCCTACTCTCGTTAGAATCAGAGTCATACATCACACAAGCAGACCCTTTGGCCCAACTTGTCTTCATCAAAATGCCTCGTTTAAGCTTGCATGCATTTGGCCCATAACCCTCACATCTTTCCTATTCATGTACTGTCCAATTATCTTTCCAATGCAATTTGTGGTACCTGCCTCAACTACTTCCTCTAACACCTTGTTCCACATACCCACCACTTTCTCATCTTAAATGTGTGCCTGCCAGTTCTTGATTTATCAACCCTTGGATAAAATCCCTATCTATGTGCTTCATGATCATATACACGTCTATAAGATCGCCTCTTAGTCTCCTGCACTTCAAGAATAAAGTTGTTACCTGCCCAACCTCACTCTATAGTTCAGACTCTCGAGTCCTGGCACAATCCTTGTAAATTTTCAGTATACACTTTCCATCATAATGGCATCTTTCCTCTAGCGGCGTGATGAAAACTGAACATGGTACTCTGTGCTGCTTCACCAACATCTTGTACAATTCTACCATGTATCATAACATCCCAACTTTTATTCTCAATTTCCTGACTGATGAAGGTCGATGTGCCTAAAGCCTTAGTCACCAACCTGCGAAGCCACTTTCAGTGAACTATGTACTTCACTCTGCTCTATAAAACTTGTCAGGGCCCGACCATTCCCTGTGACGGTCCTGCCCTGGTTTGACTTCCCAAAATGTAACACCTCACTCACACTTATCTGAATTAGACTCCATTAACCATTCCATTGCCCACTTTCACAGTTGATCAAGATCTCACTGTGGGTTTTGATAACCAGCATCATTGTCTACAATATCAACTGTTTTAGGATCATCTATAAAGTTGCTAATCATGCCTTATGCATTCTCATCCAAAGCATTAATATAGATGACAAACACCAATGGGCCCAGCACCGATTCCCAAAGTACGGGCCTTGTTCGAGAAAGAGCCGTCCACCACCATCTTCTGCTTCATAATATGAAGCCAATTCTGTATCCATTTAGCTATCCCTCCCTAGATCCCAAGCGATCTAACTTTCCAGAGCAGTCTATCATGCGGAACCTTACCAAAAGCTTAGTTAAAGTCCAAATAGACTACATTTATGGCCCTGCCCGTATAAACCTTCTTGTGCACTTCTTCCTTCACCTCAATCACCTACAGCAATCCTATTTTGCTGTTTATTTCCTCTACTTTATTTTCCTCTTTCAACAGTTTGTTAACTTTCCTATTCCTTTCTGCCACTGATAGAATTGGCAGGGCAGGAACTCGTCCTTGAGTTACCTGCCCTAAATACGATATAGTAGCAGTTTTAAGATCAAATGCTTTAAAGTTGATGGTTTTCAGATGTAATGGATATCAGGAGTACAACACATGTTCAAATATTTAATGTGTGGCAAATGACAAATTTCTATTCCAATAACTGAGGCACAAGTAATTTGGAGGTAAAAGTAAAGGGCCTGTCCCACTTACGCAACTTTTTCGGCGACTGCCGGCACCTGTCATAGGTCGTCGAAAATGTTCAACATGTTGAAAATCCAGCGGCGACCAGAACAAGGTACGACTCTTTGGGCAACTACTTATGACCATACAGGCTTCACCCCACGACATGTCGCCAGGGTGTCGCCTGTATGGTTGTGAGTAGTCTCCTAGTCACCCAAGGAGTCGTAGCTTCTTTCTGGTCACCGCTGAATTTTCAACATGTTGAACATTTTCGGCGACCTGCAACAACCTGTGACGGGTGCTGGCAGTCGCCGAAAAAGGCGTGTAAGTGAGACAAGCCCTTTATACAAACATGGAATTTCCATTGGGACATTGACAAGGGGATATTTTAAAGGCAGCAGCATCACCGACAACTGTGATGGCGGATACTGGAGTACTTCTGGACGTGTTTACATTCATCACTTTCACGGCACCTTCATTTAGGGTGGCACAGTGGCATAGCGGTTGAGTCACTGCCTTGCAGCGGCAGATACTCGGGTTCGATCCTCACCATGGGGTGCTGTCTGTACGGAGTTTGTATGTACTCTCAATGACCACATGGGTTTTTTCCAGGTGCTCTGGTAATCTCCCACATTCCAAAGACATGCAGGTTTGTAGGTTAATTGGCTTCCGTAAAATGTCCCTCGTGTGTAGGATAGAACTTGTGAACTGGTGATCGCTAGTGGGGATGGACTCGATGGTCAGAAGGGCCTGTTTCCACGCTGTATCTTTAAACCTGCATTTATGGTCAGGAGAATACGTATGCTGCCTCATATGCCTCCGAATCCAACCTCCTTAACCTCTAACCTACAGGCACAGATCATTTTAGTATGACGAACACTAATAACAAAAAGCATTGAACTAAGTTAATCATCTCACCAATGAACAAACTGCTGATGGATCTAAAGGCACACATACAAAGGGTTGCTCGATTCGGAGGGTACAATTAAATATCATAAGCCTTTGCTGACAGCAGCCATCAATAAGAAAATGGAAGGCATTGTCAACAATGCTAGCAAGTCGCAGTTGCCTCAAATGACCGGCTCACTAACACCCATTTTATCTTTTGCTAGGAGCACTTTGCTTCAACATTATTAGTCTTGATCCAAACGCAGTCTGAAAAATGAATCCCCTAGTGCAGGCACGAATGATTGCCTGTGACGTTCCAGCAGTATTTCACTGAGTGGTATCTAGAAGCCCTGGTAAAACGGAATTCCGTGGGCATCCAGGCGATAAACCTTCGATGATTGGTGTCATGCCGTACATAAAGAAAGGTGGCTGTTTGTTGGTAATCAGTCATCGCAACTCAGTATGTCACTACAGGAGTTTGACAGGACAGAACTGTCACTCAGTATCCTAATGCCTTCTAAACCACCTTATCTCGCTGTGCTGCTATCTTTGGGGATCCTTCAATACATACACATTTCTCAGAACTAGAACTGCTTGTTTAGTCTTCCAGCTTGATGTTCAGTCTCGCACTGCTCCAGATCGCAACAATCTGTGTTTACTCGCAGAACACAAGTTGTTCCTTTCCCAAAATAATGTTATTCAAATAGGACACTTTGCCAGGCTTCTCCCTAGCACTCTACAGCCTCACCCTACGTATTGCCCACATTCAAGGCTGACCATTCCTTGCATCTTTAACTACACTTCTGGATCCAGTGCAGGTCTAAACATCTCAAGTCAACAATGTTTAGTTATCACCAAGACCAATAAAATTCTTACTTGCTGCAGCTATGGAGGCACATTAAATGCAACAGCGCAACAAATACATTAAATTATCAGTTATTCCTGGTAAACCAGACAATGATAGTGCAAGCCAAAGTACCTAGTGCATCCTTAGTCATACAACGTAGTTCAGCGCTAAAGTAGGTTTGTGCAGGATCGTTCAAGAGTCTGATGGTTAATGGGAAGATAATGTTTTTGAACAGGGAGGTTGTGGTTCTCAAGCTCACGCACCTTCTCCCTAAGGGTAGCAGCGAGATGGCAGCAGCGTGGCCAGTGTAGAGTAAGTCTTCAATAATATTAGCTAGCTAGCTTCTTGAGGCAGTGCTTCCTGTATTTCCCTTTGATGGTGGGGAGGTCAATACGTGATAGACTGGGCAATACGTGATAGACTTGCTGCAGCCTCCTTCCTTGAGTGTTTGGATTATTAAACTAGACAGTGATGTAATCAGCCAGTACACTCTCCAAAAATGCAAGAGTTTCAGCAACATGATGAATTTCCTCGCATTTCTGAGGGAGTTGGAATGGTGAGCTTTCTTTGTAATTGCATCAATGGGTTGGGCTCACAACAAATGAGCAGAGATGTGTACGCTCAGGAACTTGAAGTTGTTGACTCATGGTCCTGCCGACGTAGGCTGAAGCATGGTCCATCGGCTTTCCTTTCCTAAAGTCATTAGTCAGTTTCTTGGCCTTGCTAATGCTGACAATAAGATTGTTTTTTGCATTAATGATCTTGATCCTATCTAAACTTTGGGAAATGGTTTCAGAGCACCACACTCTTTCAACACTCCCAAATCAGAGCAGAAAAGATCTTCAGCCCTATTGCATACAGAAGGGTCATCCGATATCAACTTCTCAAAGTTAAATAAGAGCATACACTAATCTTGCCACCGACTCTTGCATCCAATACTCATATATTGAAGAAAGATTTTATTTCTGAACACAGCTAAGACAATCAGTTACATTATGATATTCACAATTGTAATACTGACTCACACCGCACAGGGGCAGCAGATCATCAAAATGTTCTTTCACGACAGACGAAAGAGCAATATATCATTTAGTTTAGTTTAGCGGTGCAGCACGGAAACAGGCCCTTCGGCCCACCAAGTCCATGCCGACCCACGATCCCCGCACATTAACACTATTCTACTCACACTAAGGACAATTTTACCTGGTCAATTAACCTACAAACCTGTAGGTCTTTGGAATATGAGAGGAAACCGGAGCTTCTGAGTAAAACCCACCATGCAGGTCACAGGGAGAACATGCAAACCCCGTACAGACAGCACCCGTCGCCAGAATCGAACCCAGGTCTCTGGCGCTGTAAGGCAGCAACCCAGCCGTTGCACCACAGTGCCACCCTGATGAACAATACATTCTTTTGGTATTTCGTAAACCTGTTATAGTTTTCCAGAATTTTCAGTTTCAAATTATATTCCATTATACTTACAGCCACAAGTTTTTTACTTCCAAAGCAGATTAATTTACATTGATTAATGCACGTGTCAGGAGAGTCAAAGCACATCTTTACAGGGTCATAAACAACACCAGCGCAATAAAGTTTCACCCAGATAAGTTAGGGTCCAAGAATTCCCAGGTGGGCTGAAACGTACAATTAACCCTTTCACACTGAAATGAACCATTCTTAACCCTCATTTTTATCCCAACTTCCCATTCCCCAAAACAAGTTTTATTGATGAACAGAGCACATTATCAGAGGATACGTTTCTAACCAGACATCATTATTTCTCAAGGCAAGAAATTTGCTGCTTCCAGCAAGAGTACAAAGGAAAGTGCTAAACCCCACCACCAATGGGTCCCATCACTTCGGAATAGCTGTGTCTGGATAGTGCCGATTTTGTAGAATAACTTTCCACACGAACAAAATTAAAAAAAAAAATTATTGGCAGTGGAAAGGATGGTCTCTGCCACCAAAAACATTGATGAGGGCAAGGCCATAGACCTTGTCTACATGGACTTCAGCAAGACATTTGATAAGGTTCTGCATGGTAGGCTGCTCTGGAATGTTAGATCTCATGGGATCCAGGGAGAGCTAGCTGAGTGGATAGAGAATTGGGTTCATGAAGGGAATCAGAGAGTAATGGTGGAAGATTGTTTTTCTCACTGGTGGTCTGCAACCAGTGTTGTGCCTCAGGGTTCGGTGCTGGACCCATTGCTACTTGTGATTTATATCAATGATTTGGATGAGAATACAGAATGCATGATTAGTAAGTTTGCAGGTGACACTAAAGTGTGTGGTATTATAGATAGCAAAGTTGATTACTAGAAATTACAGCAGGATCTTGATCAGTTGAGCAAGTGGGCTGAGGAATGGTTAATGGAGTTTAATGCAGATAAGTGCGAAGTGTTACATTTTGCGAAGTCAAACTATAGCAGGCCCTACGCAGTGAATTGGGAGTGTTGTAGAGCAGAGAGATCTACGAGTGCAGGTACATAGTTCCTTGGAAGTGGAGTTACACAGTTAGATAGAGTGGTCAAGGAGGTTGCCACAGTATGTGGTGGAGACACGTACTATAACAATATTTTAAAGTCATTTTGACAGGTACATGGATAGGAAAGGTTTAGAGGGATTGGTGGCCGAACACAGGCAGGTTGGACTAGTGTAGATAGGGCATCTTGGTGTGCATGGGCAAGTTGGGCCAAAGAGCCAGTTTCTGTGCTGTAAGATTTTATGACTCTTAAGAAGCATAATCATACTTTATAAGCCAGGTATGTTTTGCAAAATACGAGGAATTTTATTTACCGTACAGTCATACCAATAAAAAGCAACAGAACACACAAAATACATTTTAACATAAAAATCCACCCCAGTGACTCCTCCACATTCCTCACTGGGATGGAAGGCGAAAAAAAGTTAAATCTCTCCCTTCTTTGTCCTCCAATGGTCGGGGGGCCTTTAACCTTCCGTTGACGGGACGATCTTACTCCCATAGCCGGCGGCGGGCCTCCTCATCGGGGCTATCAAGCTCCTGCATCGGGGGGGGGGGGGGGGGGGGGAATCTCAGCTTCCCCGCACCGGGCGATCTGCCCCGGTTCGGGGCTAGTCGAACGTCGTGCGACTTTTGGAGCTTCCCGACATCGGTCACAGCCCGAGACTGCCAGCTCCTTGATGTTAAAGTCCGCAGGCTGCGGTTGAAGTGTTGATCCCAGGCAAGGAATCGGCTCCGATGGTATATCCACACCGCGCGATGGGGCTAAACGTCAGTCCGAGCAAGGCTTTCTGCTCCACAATGTTAGGCCGCAGAGCGACCGGAGATACGATCCGGAAAACAATCGCATCTCCGGCAAGGTAAGGGATTGGAAAAAAGTTTTCCCTGCCCACCCCCTACATAAAACAAACCAGAGAACATTAACACATACTTTTTAAACACACTAAAAATAACAAAAAAAAGACAAAAGGGACAGACAGACTGCAGGCGAGGCTGCCATCGAAGCGCCACCTGATGGAACAGATAATAATCATTGGAGGTTATTCCATAAATATTTGATCATAATGAAGAAGGAAACTATTTACTTGTGGAGGTTTATGTATAAAAGAACATAAGAAACAGGAGCAAGACATGACATGACAATACAAGGCATGACATGACATGAAAATTCAAGGCATGACATAATATGAAATGACCCTGCCCAACCTTCCAAAATCTAGCTGCAGCTGATCTTCTAACTACACAAAATCCTGCCCTGTCTCCACATCCTTGGATTCCTTTAACATCTGGAAATGTATCAACCTCAGTTTGAATGTTTTATGGCTGACCTTCTATAGACCTACAAGTAATGAATTCCAATGACCTACTGTCCTTGGAGCAGGTATTCTCCTCCTTTTGATCCCAATGGGTCAAAATCTTATTTTGAGATTGTGATCCCTTGCTCTACACTCCACCGCCAGGAGAATCCCTGCCTCTACTCTCACCTCTTATTCTTCTGAACTGGGTAATATAGCACAATCTCTCTTTATGTGACAGATTTGCCATCCCAGGAGTCAGTCCAGCAAATGTTTGCTGCACCCTCCCTACAACATTTACATAAAGTCACCAATACAGTACATAATACTCGAGATGCAGTCTCACCAAACCAGCTTTGCACTTGTTCTTAAATACTCTTGCAATAAATCCAACATACTCTTCCTGCTGGTACTGCCAGACAGGATATCCAGATGGCTGAAGTCCCACACCACCAGATTCAGGAATGGCAATTTGCCGAAAATGATCAAGTTCTTGAACCAACCTACACAACCCTAATCCTACCTCAGCAATGGAACACTACAGACCACATCTTGCACTGTCATGGACTTATTTTTGCACTAATGTCTTGGGTTTTTTTTTTGCACTCCTTTTTTATAAAGAATTTGTGTAACTTATGTATACTGTTACCCATAATTTATGTTTTCGTGGACCTGCGTTACTGTCCCCAAGCAAATTTGCATTGTACCTGTACCTCATCATTACTGCATATAACAATAAACTTGACTCAACTCGACCCACTGCTTGCCTTCCTAACCGCCTGAGGCATATGTAGATCAGTTTACAATGATTTGTATAGGACACTAAAAACTCTTTGAACAACAACATCTCAATTTCTCAAATTCGGTATTTCTACTTTTCTGAATGATGTGGATGACCTCACATTTCTTCACACTACACTTCATTCACAATGTTTCCCACTTGCATCCTTATCTCTACCCACTTCAACTTGGTACATATCTGGACTTTGTGCCTTCCCTCACAGTTGGAACTATTGTGGGGGGATGTTTTTATGTTTTATGTTCAATTATTTTTTAACGTGGTGTCTTACTTTTATTGGAGTGCAAAAAATCTGAATTTCCCTGAGGAAGGGATTAATAAAGCATCCATCCATCCATCCATCCATCCATCCATCCATCCATCCATCAGCTATCAATTTTCAATACCATCAATAAACAAAGCTGTTATTAGTTTCGCCTTTTGGCATAAGCAGTATCTGATTATACAAAATTTGAAACAATCATTAAAATTACTCCAATGATTCGGAGTGTTAAGATGGAAAATTAGAATGTATTTTCCAGTGCACATGCAAATATCGTTTAGGAGGAATTATACGAAACACGTCTTCTAAAGAAACTCCTTGAGTTATTTTTAAGAATGATCTTCGGCTGACCTTAGCCATTCCAAACTGCACAAAGTAAATTAACTTAAATTAACCTGAGGGGGCTCTTCAAAGCAGAGGATTTTCTGTCAAAATGTTGCACAATTTGGAGGCAGTTTCCTTGATGGTAATTAAAACAGTTTCAGAGACAGGTTGTTCACTTGCTAAATCCGGTTACTGCACTATTCAGCCCCGAGGGTGAGAATCAAGCATAACCAGCCACGCAAGTACAGTGCTCTCAATAATATTTGGCACAAAGACCCATCATTTATTTATTTGCCTCTGTACTCCATAATTTGAGATTTGTAATAGAAAAAATCACATGTGGTTAAAGTGCACATTGTCAGATTTTAATAAAGGCCACTTTTGTACATTTTGGTTTCACCATGTAGAAATTACAGCAATGTTTACACATAGTCCCCCCATTTCAGGGCACCATAATATTTGGGACACAGCATTGTCAGGTAAATGAAAGTAGTCATGTTTAGTATTTTGTTGCATATCCTTTGCATGCAATGACTGCTTGAAGTCTGCGATTCATGGACATCACCAGTTGCTGGGTGTCTTCTCTGGTGATGCTCTGCCATCTTTAGTTTATGCTTTTTTGGGGGACTAGACCCCTTTAGTTTTCTCTTCAGCGTATAAAAGGCATGCTCAATTGGGTTCAGATCAGGTGATTGCTTTGGCCACTCAAGAATTTACAATTTTTTAGCTTTGAAGTATGTTTGCGATCATTGTCTTGCTGTAGAATGAACCGCCGGCCAATGAGTTTTGAGGCATTTGTTTGAACTTGAGTAGATAGGATGTGTCTATACACTTCAAAAATCATTATGCTACTACCGTCAGAAGTTGTATAATCCATGAAGATAAGTGAGCCAGTACCTTCAGCAGCCATACATGCCCAGGCCATAACATCCCCACCACCGTGTTTCACAGATGAGGTGGTATGCTTTGGATCTTGGGCAGTTCCTTCTCTCCTCCATACTTTGCTCTTGCCATCACTCTGAAATAAGTTCATCTTCATCTCATCTGTCCACAAGATCTTTTTCCAGAACTGTGGTTGCTTTTTTAAGCACTTCTTGGCAAACTGTAATCTGGCCATCCTATTTTTGCGGCTAACCAGTGGTTTGCAACTTGCAGTGTAGCCTCTGTATTTCTGTTCATGTAGTCTTCTGCGGACAGTGGTCATTGACAGACCAACACCCAACTCCTGAAGAGTGTTTCTGATCTGTCGGACAGGTGTTTGCGGATTTTTCTTTATTATAGAGAGAATTCTTCTGTCATCAGATAGATGTGGCCCTTGTGGCTAAGGGGATCAGAGGGTATGGAGAGAAGGCAGGTACGGGATACTGAGTTCGATGATCAGCCATGATCATATTGAATGGCGGTGCAGGCTCGAAGGGCCGAATGGCCTACTCCTGCACCTAATTTCTATGTTTCTATCAGCTGTCTTCAGCTGTGGAGGTCTTCCTTGGCCTGCCAGTCCCTTTGTGATTAGTAAGCTGTGGAAAGCAGTGGATGTTGTCTATATGGACTTCAGTAAGGCCTTTGACAAGGTTCCTCATGGAAGGTTGGTTAAGAAGGTTCAACTGTTGGGTATAAATGCAGGAATAGCAAGATGGATTCAACAGTGGCTGAATGGGAGAAGCCAGAGGGTAATGGTGGATGGCTGTTTGTCGGGTTGGAGGCAGGTGACTAGTGGGGTGCCTCAGGGATCTGTGTTGGGTCCTTTGTTGTTTGTCATGTACATCAATGATCTGGATGAAGGGGTGGTAAATTGGATTAGTAAGTATGCAGATGATACCAAGATAGGGGGTGTTGTGGATAATGAAGAGGATTTCCAAAGTCTACAGAGTGATTTAGGCCAGTTGGAAAAATGGGCTGAAAGATGGCAGATGGAGTTTAATGCTGATAAATGTGAGGTGCTACACCTTGGCAGGACAAATCAAAATAGGACGTACATGGTAAACGGTAGGGAATTGAAGAATACAGTTGAACAGAGGGATCTGGGAATAACCGTGCATAGTTCCTTGAAGGTAGAATCTCATATAGATAGGGTGGTAAAGAAAGCTTTTGGTATGCTAGCCTTTATAAATCAGAGCATTGAGTATAGAAGCTGGGATGTAATGTTAAAATTGTACAAGACGTTGGTGAGACCAAATCTGGAGTATGGTGTACAATTTTGGTCGCCCAATTATAGGAAGGATGTCAACAAAATAGAGAGGGTACAGAGGAGATTTACTAGAATGTTGCCTGGGTTTCAACAGCTAAGTTACAGAGATAGGTTGAATAAGTTAGGTCTTTATTCTCTGGAGCGCAGAAGGTTAAGGGGTGACTTGATAGAGGTCTTTAAAATGATGAGAGGGATAGACAGAGTTAATGTGGACAAGCTTTTCCCTTTGAGAATAGGGAAGATTCAAACACGAGGACATGACTTTAGAATTAAGGGACAGAGGTTTAGGGGTAACATGAGGGGGAACTTCTTTACTCAGAGAGTGGTAGCGGTGTGGAATGAGCTTCCAGTGGAAGTGGTGGCGGCAGGTTCGTTGGTATCATTTAAAAATAAATTGGATAGGCATATGGATGAGAAGGGTATGGAGGGTTATGGTATGAGTGCAGGCAGGTGGGACTAAGGGAAAAAAGTTGTTCGGCACGGACTTGAAGGGCCGAGATGGCCTGTTTCCGTGCTGTAATTGTTATATGATTATATGGTTATATAAGCTCACCAGTGCTCTCTTTCTTCTCAATGATGTTCCAAACAGTTGATTTTGATAAGCCTAAGGTTTGGCTTGATGTCTCTAACAGTTTTATTCTTATTTCTCAGTCTCATAATGGCTTCTTTGACTTTCATTGGCACAACTTTGGTCCTCACGTTGGCAAACAGCAATAAAGGTGTTGGAGGAAAAGACTGGAGGACAAACTAGGTGCTGAGAGCTCTCTTATACCTGCATTAAGGAGGCAATTAAACACACCTGAGCAATTACAAACGCCTGTGAAGCCATGTGTCCCAAACATCATGGTGCCCTGAAATGGGGGGACTATGTTTAAACACAGCTGTAATTTCTTTCTTTTTTTTTAAAAATAAATATTTTTATTAGAAGCAATGTACAGTAGTATAAACCGCGGCATATGACAAAATACATTTTGTGTACAACTTCTATTTTAAATTTAACAAGAAAGAGGTAGAGCAAGAAAGAAAGAACGAGAAAAAGAAAGAGTGAAGGAAGTAGTGATGTGTAATCCCCTAGACTACCAGATGTGCCGTCCAGGGGTGAACAAGTGATAGCCTATAGAAAAATAAAGACAAAAACCCATAAAATAATGAAAAACGAAAGAAAAGAAAAGAGAAAAGAAAAAGAAAGAAAAAGGGACACTTATGTGTTGATATACCTGCTTCATATCTCACCACACCCATCACCCCGTTCCTGAATCGGTTTATATCCAGAGTTGTGTTGTAGCAATGTTACAAAATTTTGAGATTTTAAAAATCAAGTCTGCAATTTATCCCATCAGATAAAGCATAAAAAGAAGTTTAATTTGACACCTAATTTACTTTCATATCTTCAGTATTAAGAAAGTTATGGCCATTTTCATACTCGGAAATGAGCATCTTGCTTCCCATTGCCTTTCAATTGACTTAACTCAAAAGCTGTGATCTGGAACAGTTAAAAGTCCATAACATTCTTAAAAATTAAGAGAACTCAATGAAATTTTCAGTTATTATAGATTGAAGCATTCTGAAACAAATATTAAACAATCTTACTTGGAGTACCTGAAATTAAAGCATATAATTAGTTAGTTATCTAATTGTAGCTAATTACAAAATTCAATGAGTAGATCTAAACATCTATCAATTTCTTAAGAAAAGATAAACTTTTTAAAAATTGCCTAAGTGTCCAAATAACATTCACACAATAATCCACAATATAACATAATTTTTAAATCTCATTTTCATGAATTTCTAGGCCAAATGGAAGGAATTTAGTGTTTTATGCCTGTAAATTAATGGCCATTTAAATCAACTAGCGAGTGGGTTTTAGTGGAATGCGGTGGATTGGAACGTTGCGGTTAGCAGTGAAGTCGGGGGGGAAAATACTGGGGGTTCATACATTTTTTGGGGACCCCATTTCGCAACATAAAATATTATTAATGCCTCCCGAAAAACCAACTTTTAATATAAAAAAAGTATTTACCTTTTTTTCTCCCTTACGCAAAATGCTTCCGGTTGTCTGCGCTCACGGCTTTTGAAGGTGATTTTTAAATTACTCTAGTTAATAAATAATCTAGAGTAATTTAAAAATACCACCATTCATTAAATGTCGGAGCGATTTTTCTTCAGCAACCAAATCGCCCGACATTCATCGATTATCCAGGCCTGTGGAAAAACGGCACTTTAAGCCCGTCCCCCTCTGCAAGGCGCGAAAGTCGCGCACACGGGGAGCGGCAGAAGTGCAGCGCCGCTAAAGGTAAGTTTTGTAACATACCTATGTGTTGCACCATACCATACTTGTAATGAATCAATAAAAGAAGACCATGTTTTTAAAAATTGTTCTGATTTTTCTGCTAAGACGAGTCTCATATCTTCAAGATGTAGCGTCTCAGACATGCTTGTGATCCACATTTTAAGCGTTGGGGTGGATGCATTTTTCCAAAATTTAAGTATACGTTTTTTTGCCATTATCAGGCCATAGTTAAGGAAACGTCTTTGAAATATTGATAAACCAGAGCAGGCACCTGTTGTTCCAAAAATAATCAATTCTGTATGGGGGTCCAATTTTGTTTTTAATAATTTTGTGAAGATTTCAAAGATATATTTCCAAAATTTATGGAGTTTTATGCAGGAGGCGAAGGAGTGTGTTATAGTTGCTTCGTGAGATAAACATTTGTCACAGATGGGGGATACATTTTGAAAAATTTTGTTCAGTTTAGTTTTCGAGTAATATAGTCTATGTAATATTTCAAATTGGATTAGAATATGTCTTACATTAAATGGAAAAGCTATGTACATATAGAAGATATTTATCCCATCTGTCTTTGGGAATTTTTAAACTTAATTCCTGTTCCCATTCTCTAATTTCTACATGGTGAAACCAAAATGTATAAAAATGACCTTCAATAAAATCTTGATGGGGTCAAGGAAAGAGCGTTCACGTTGCGACCCTGTTTCCACCAATCTTTCCACCACCACGCACAAGAAGCAACAAGACAGACACCATTGTATACAGATGCCAAGAAGTGTTTCAGCTCTGGCTGAACAATTTCTAATCTAGTGTGTGGACTCGACCACATGCGATTTTTTCTATTACAAATCTCAAATAGTGAGGTACAGCGGCAAATAAATAAATGATTGGTCTTTGTCCACTGCATTGGCCACTGCAAAACCCAATGGCCAATGCAGGTTTCCCAATCCTGTGCAATCTCTCTGATATGTGTTTAATATTGAACAAAACTTACTTTTTAAGCAAAGTTAAGGTACTACAATTGAGACCTCCAATGTGTAGTTTACAAGGCCCCTTAATGTTCAACAGGTTTGCAGAAAGGTTAATCCTTTGCCACTGACAGATTTTGATTGATTGCAAGAAACAGTGTGGAAACAGGCTAGTCCACACCGACCATCAATCACCTATTCATACTAGTTCTATGTTGTACCTCTTTGACGTAGAGGCAATTTACAGAGACCAATCAACCTACAAATCCGCATGTCTTTAAGATGTGTGAGGAAACCAGAGCACCAGGAGGAACCCCACATGGTCACAGGGAAGGCATGCAAATTCCACACAGACAACACCCGAGGTCAGGATTGAACCTGGGTCTCTGGCGCCGTGAGGCACCAGCTGTACCATGTTTGCTAGTTAGATTCAGAAAACAGATTTAGCCTTTTATTCTAATACAATTATCCATGCTTTTAAGGCCATAAGGACGCAAAATTGGAAATGTCCTGCTTTTTTAAAATTAAAGACAAAATGCAATATTTTTTTTTAATGCAGCAATTGTAACTAGGCCAGTTCCACATGTTGTACATACATGCTCTACTGTACAATGTTACATCAGAATACCAAGATACACTCGAGTCAATGGACTGGAACCAACGAGGCCACAAAACAGCTGTTTCCTTACTGCACAGTTGGAAAGCTTTTCGAAGGATACAACAGAATATGGAAAACAAAAAAATCAATGAGAAGGAGGCAGGTATAGGTAAGTTGGATCAGGAGTATCTCTGGAGGATTTCTGGAACTAAGGAGCACACTAATGAAGAAGATCAGGATGGCAAAAATGGGGCAAGAGATAACTGGTAGATAATATGATGGATAATGCCAATACATTTTATATACATTGAGTAAGAAACGTTAACCAGGGAGAGAATGGGGGCCCTCAGAAATCAAAGCAGTCCACTCAGTGTGGAACCATATGAGACGGGCAAGGTTCTCAATAAGAATTTCTCCTCTGTTTTCACCGTGGAGAAAGATATGAGGACCAGGGAACTGGGGACAATCAATGGAAGTGTCTTGAGGGCAGTCAGTTTTGGGTTGAGGTGGTGCTGAAGGTCCTGACACATATGAAGGTAGACAAATCTCCCTGGCATGATCAGATATATCCGAGGACACCGTGGGAAGCTAGAGAGGAAATTACAGGTGACCTGGCTGAGATTTATGAGTCATCATTAAATATAGACAGGGTCCAGTAAGACTGGAGGAGCCTCTATTTTTAGAAGGGCTGCAGAGAAAATCCTGCGAACTACAGGCCAGTGAGTCTAACATCCGTGGTCAGAAAGTTATGAGAGTATTCGGAGGGATAAGATTTAAATGGATTTAGATAGACAAAGGTTGATTAGATAGTCTGCACGTTTTTGTGCGTGGGAAATCATGTCTCATAAATCTGATTGAGTTTTTTAAAGATGTAATCAAAAAGGTTGATGAGGGCAGAGTTGTAGATGTACATACGGATTTCAGCAAGGCATTTGACAAGGTTCTGATTGGTAGGCTGCTCTGGAAGGTTAGATCACATGGGATCCAAGGAGAGTTAGCCGACTGGAGAGAGAATTGGCTTCATGGATGGTGGTAGGTTTTTCAGACTGGAGGCCTGTGACGAGTGGTGTGCGTCAGGTTGTGGTGCTGGCCCCATTGCTGTTTGACATCTATATCAATGATTTGGATGAGAACGTACAAGGTATGATTAGTAAATTTGCAGATAACACTACAGTGAGTGGTATTGTAGATCGTGAAGATGGTTGTTAAACGCTGCAGCAGGATCTTGATCACTTGGTAGATGGGCTGAGGAAACTTGATGGAGTTTAATACAATGAAGAGGAAGGTGTTGCATTTTGGGAAGTTAATCAGGGCAGGACCTACACTGTGAATAGCAGGGCTCTGAGGAGTATTGTAGAGCAGAGGGATCTAGGAATATAGGTACATAGTTATTTGAAATTGGCGTCACGGGTGGATGGTTTGGTCGGGAAGGCTTTCGGTACATTGGTCTTCATCAGTCAGAGTATTGAGTATAGACGTTGGGAGGTCATGTTACACCAGAAGACATTGGTGAGGCCACATTTAGAGTATTGTGTTCAGTTTTGGTCATCCTGTTACAGGAAAGATGTCGTTAAGCTGGAAAGGGTACAGAGAAGATTTACAACGGTGTTGTACGACTGTAACATAAGTTTTCAACTTCAATACACAATATCCCAATTGATGAAGGCCACTGTACGAAAAGGCCTCTCAACCACACTTTCGCCCTGTGATGCCACTTTCAAACAAATATGTACCTGCACTCCTAGATCCCTTTGCTCCACACTCCCCAGGATGCTGCCAGTCACTGTGTAGGTCCTGCCCTGGTTTGACTTTCCAAAATGCAACATCTCACACTTACCTGCATTAAACTCCATTAGCCATTCCTCAGCCTACTTGCTCAACAGATAAAGATTCTGTTGTAATTTCTGATTACCATCTTTGTTATGTACGATACCACCCCCTTTATTGTCATCTGCCAACTTATAAGATTTTAACTTTTATAGTTTATACATTCAACCTTTATCGATTATAAACAAACTAGTTTCAAACATTTTGGAATAAGAGAGCCACATATATTGTAGAACTGAAGTGAAAGGAGCGATACATTTTAAATGTTGGCACATATTCTGATACATTTTAAATAATGGATAAACTGGTAATATACAAGTGAGAATGTCGTTATGGATATGACATTAATAGCAGTAGGCCCCCAAAGCCAAATTTAGTCAGCAGCAGGTACCACAGGCAAATTCCAAACACCACCTTGCTTAAGAATGACACATGGCGGAGATCTCATTAAGGTTACAGAAACCTCAAAAAGCTGTAATCGAAAATACATGCAGATTTGAAAGGAGAAGCGCGTTTGAACACATTTTGTACGTCAATAGTCCCTCGTCAGAAACTACACCGCATTTAAAGCATTGTGAAAAAATGTCAGATTTTAATATATATATTTTTTTCCTCTGTTTCTTACCTCCTTTCGCGTCCGAATAAGCGCTCCAGCTCCAGTTTACCAGGGCTGCAGGTTTGGAACTGCTGCTCATCCACTTGAAAGGCCTGTTCGTTGCTGATCCTCCTGGCATTGGGAATAACTGCAAGTGCAGCATAGCCCCGACTGGTCTTTACAGCTGGGGAATGGCTTGGCCCTTCCCCATGCCTGCTGTTTGAGCTTTCTTTGCTCATCATTGTCACATTACTGGTCTCGGAGTCCAAGGAGCTCTGAGAAGAGCTAACACAAGAGCCATTGGGGAGAAGGTTACCTGCAGGAAGGAGAGAATTGCTGCACAGACTTGAGTGGCACAGTATTACCATGCCACTTTCAGAGGAACTATACCTGTCAGTGGTGTTGCCGTGAGGTGAGGAGATTAACTGCTTTGAGTCAGGCTTCAGCTTCTCCAGAGAAAAATAGCCACTCTCTACACGTTTCTTTTCCTGGCCATCCAGTTCGTCACCATTAGCAACACTTTGAGCTATGTTTAGGAGGAAGATAACTTGGTTTACAAACAGAATGTGGATACAATAATCCTCCAAAAAAGGCAGCCAGGCTGCTAATATTACCTCAAGTGGTGAGCGCATGGAACGGCGGTAGAGAACATCGCCTGGCCAGGACAACCCCTGCAACACCGACCCAATGCCGCCACCACCAGGGCAACAGGCCTTTATGGCCAAGTGCGACTCTAACATTTTGTTTATTTTATTTCAGTCTTGATGGATACAAGATGGCACAAAAGCATAGTAACTCCTCTGTACTGACCCAGTGTGATCTACTATCTTACACTCACAATTAGTATGTCTAGTAAGAATGTTGGGTAGACTGATGGGACTGAAGGCTGATAAATCCCCAGGGCCTGATGGTCTGCATCCCAGGGTACTTAAGGAAGTGGCTCTAGAAATTGTGGACACATTGGTGATCATTTTCCAATGTTCTATAGATTCAGGATCAATTCCTTCAGGATTGGAGGGTAGCTAATATTATTATCCTCATTTTTAAGAAAGGCGGGAGAGAGAAAACAGGGAATTATAGACCATTTAGCCTTGACATCGGTGGAGGGGAAGATGCTGGAGACAATTATAAAAGATGAAATAGCGGCACATTTGGATAGCATTAACACGATTGGTCAGAGTCAGCATGGATTTAGGGAAATCGTGCTTGACTAATCTTCTGGGATTTTTTGAGGATGTAACTAGGAAAATGGACAAGAGACAGCCAGTGGATGTAGTGTACCTGGACTTTCAGAAAGCATTTGATAAGGTCCCACATAGGAGATTGGTGGGCAAAATTGGAGAACATGGTATTGGGGGTGAGGTACTGACATAGATAGAAAATTGGTTGGCAGACAGGAAACAAAGAGTATGGATTAACGGGTCAGTTTCAGAATGGCAGGTAGTGACTAGTGGTGTACTTCAAGGCTCCAGGCTGGGACCGCAGCTATTTACAATATACATTAATGATTTAGATAAAACGATTAAAAGTATCATTAACAAATATGCAGATGACACAAAGCTGGGTGGCAGTGTGAACTGTGAGGTGGATGCTATGAGAATGCAGGGTAACTTGGATAGGTTGGGTGAGTGGGCAGATGCATGGCAGATGCAGTTTAATGTGGATAAATGTGAGGTTGAATTGAATACCTTTATTGTCATTCAGACCTTTCGGTCTGAACGAAATTTCGTGCCTGCAGTCATACATATATAAAAAAACAATACAATACCATACAATAAACACAAAATTAACATCCACCACAGTGAGTTCACCAAACACTTCCTCACTGTGGTGGAAGGCAAAAGTCTTAGGGTCTCAGTCATTTTCTCCCCTCCTTATTCTCCCTCTGCGCTGAGGGGATCCAGGACGCCGCCACCGCTGACGCTGGAACGCCGGAACACCGCCACAGGGCCCGCCGCCGGAACGCCGCTGGAGCACCGCAGCTCCCGACACCCAAGCTGCCGCTGGAGCACCGCAGCTCCCGACACCCAAGCTGCCGCTGGAGCACCGCAGCTCCCGACACCCAAGCTGCCGCTGGAGCACCGCAGCTCCCGTAAGCCAGGACGCCGCTGGAGCACCGCAGCTCCCGACATCCAGGCCGTCGCTGGAGCACCGCAGCTCCCGACATCCAGGCCGCCGCTGGAGCACCGCAGCTCCCGACACCCAAGCTGCCGCTGGAGCACCGCAGCTCCCGACATCCAAGCTGCCGCTGGAGCACCGCAGCTCCCGACATCCAGGCCGCCGCTGGAGCACCGCAGCTCCCGACATCCAGGCCGTCGCTGGAGCACCGCAGCTCAGAGGGAGCCAGGCCGCCGCTGGAGCTCCCGAAGCCCAGGTCGCCGCTGAAGCTCCGAAAGCCGTGCCGCCGCCGCCGCTGGAAGCTGGAAGGCCGTCACCAGGGCCTCAGCACAGACGGAGACGGTGTCGGGGGACACGACAGGAAAGTCGCATCCCCCCGAAGGGAGAGACTAAAACCCCGTTTCTCCCACCCTCCCCACACACATACACAACCCGACAAACCAAAAATAAACGCCAAAAACAGGGACGAGGACAAAAATAAAATAAAGACAGACGGACTGCAGGTGAGCCGCAGCTGACAAGCAGCGCCGCCACTCCGAAATCCACTTTGGTGGCAAAAACAGGAAGGCAGATTATCTGAATAGTGTCAAGTTGGGAAAAGGGGAACTACAGCAAAATCTGGGGGTCCTTGTGCATCAGTCACTGAAAGTAATCATGCAGGTACAGCAGGCAGTGAAGAAAGTGAATGGCATGTTGGCCTTCACAACAAGAGGAACTGAGTATAGGACCAAATAGGTCCTTCTGCAGTTGTACAGGGCCCTAGTGAGACCACATCTGGAGTATTGTGTGCAGTTTTGGTCTCCAAATTTGAGGAAGGACATTCTTGCTATTGAGGAAGTGCAGCGTAGGTTCACAAGATTAATTCCCGGTATGGCGGGACTGTCATATGTTGATAGAATAGAGCAGCTGGGCTTGTATACCTTGGAATTTAGAGGGATGAGAGGCTATCTTATTGAAACATAAGATTATTAAGGGTTTGGACACGCTAGAGGCAGGAAACATGTTCCTGATGTTGGGGGAGTCCAGAACCAGCAGTCACACTTTAAGAATAAGGGGTAAGCCATTTAGAACAGAGATGAGGAAAAACTTTTTCACACAGAGGGTTGTGAATCTGTGGAATTCTCTGCCTCGGGAGGCAGTGGAGGCCAATTCTCTGGATGGTTTCAAGAGATAGTTAGATAGAGCTCTTAAGGATAGCGGAGTCAGGGGATATGGGGAGAAGGCAGGAACGGGGTACTGATTGTGGATAATCAGCCATGATCACAGTGAATGGTGGTGCTGGCTCGAAGGGCCGAATGGCCTACTCCTGCACCAATTGTCTATTGTCACTGGACTGAATGTAAAAAAATGTCACTGTACTTTGGTATACGTGAGAAAACAGTGCCATTGAAAAATTGAGCCATTGAGGAAAAAGGTTACTGGAGGAACTCAGCAGTTCAGGCAATATCTGTGGAGGGAAATGGACAGATGCTACACATAGAAACATTGAAAATAGGTGCAGGGGGAGGCCATTCGGCCCTTCAAGCCAGCACCGCCTTTCATTGTGATCATTGCTGATGGCATGCTGTTTTAGGTCAGGACCCTCCAAGGTCTTCCAGCAGTTTGTTTTTTGCTCAAGATTCCAGCATCTGCGGCTTCTTGTGCCTACATGTTGCCTAAAGTTCATTGCAACAAAAAACAGCAGTAAAGCATTAGCCTCGTTAGTGAATGTAAATCATCTGATGAGCTGCTGCCCTCCCTCCACCAGAGGTCAAATCATGCATGTAGATTTAAGGGCCTGTCCCACTTACGTGTCCTTGGCACGCTAATTACAGCTCAAAAAAATGTACATTATTCAAGCCTGAAGGTAAATTTGTGATTGTATCGGAAGAAAACATAGACATTTTAATGATATCACAGTAGTGACTTGGCCAGTTTCATTTACAGCAGAGATGGTGAATCATTTTAAAAGAAAACTGATTTTGGACACAAGACACTTGAAAACAAAATGTCTGAAAACAATCCAGGCTATTTATGTGCAACTATAGAGTCAATTTGGTTTGCATATTGTACTTCTATATTTGAATCTTAATATTATTACAAATCAAATGATCATTTATTCTAATAAGTTTTGTAATCATTTCTGAGTAGTTTAACTTTCTCACAGCTCTAATAACTTGAGTTTGATCTTAACATTGGTTCTCATAGAACATAGAATTGTTCAGTCCACAATGTTTAAACTGAACATGATGCCAATTTAAACCGAGCTCTTCTGCCTGTGCATGTTCCACGTCCCTCTATTTCCTGAACATCCATGTGCTTATCCAAAAGACTCTTTAACACCACTGTGATATCTTCCACCACTACCACCCCTGGCAAAACATCCCAAACCCCCACCATACTAAAATGCACGGCCTGCGGCTATTCTGCACAAATTAGGACAAAAGGCGAAATATTTCAGCAGGAAGTCAGCAGGAAATCTGTACTGACTGGCAATTTAATTTTTTTGGGGGGGGAAGGGGGGGGGGGGGGTAGTGTGATTATGCCCCATGGAATCAGCAGCTCCACAAGCAAAGGTATTGGAAGAACAAAAACAATTTACACAACTGGCTAGCAGAACCAACAATCCAGTAGAATAAATATCCTAACTTAGTTTCTGCTCTATTCTCCTCCCTTCAACCTAATAATTAAAGCCTCTCACCTTTACGCATTGATGATGATCCAATAGGAGAACCCTGTGAAGGGCTTCTCACCACGTTGCTGAAAACATTTAGATCCTTATTTTTAAGTTCTTCCTGCCAGAGTGTTGACTTGGTGCTGGGAACTCTCTCAGCACTTAATATACTGCTGCTGGTAACTGCAACTTTAGCAGGTCCAGGCTCCTGTTGGAAGCAAAACCAATTTAGTGCTTCAAAAAAAATCCATTCATTATTTAATTCTCATTAAATAAGCAATTTTATATGGTAAATATATAAATCGATAATGGATACCAAAAAATAATTTGAGGGGATTCAAATAAGCACAAATTTATAAGGGAAAGAGTTAAATCCCTTGGGTAAAATACAGCTGGCTGATTACACTATGTTTTACAATCAAATACATTGGGATTCTAATATTGGCTTCATAAAACAGAAAAGTCATCCACAAGAGTACTGCACCAATTTATTTTAGTTTTGCTTAGAGATAGTGTGGAAACAGGCCCTTCGGCCCACTGAGTCTGCGCCGACCAGCGATCCCTGCACACTAACCTACACACACTAGGGACAATTTACAATTATACCAAGCCAATTAACCTACAAACCTGTACAACTTTGGAGAGTGCGAGGAAACCAGAGATCCTGGAGAAAACCTACAGAGGTCACAGGGAGAACTCCACACAGACAGCACCCGTAATCAGGATCAAACCTGGGTCTCTGGCGCTGTAAGGCAGCAACCCTACCGCTGCACCTCTGTGCCACCCAATACTTACAGCACACAAGATCACAGGAGACAAAGGAGTTTGTGTGTTAGTCCTTTAATATACATGGTTTCAGGAGAAATGGATTTAATAAAAACTAATTGTTTAATGGGTATTTTAGAGAGTTTATTTCCGGACAAGGTTGAACAAATCATACAGGAGAAAATTTACACCAGAGTAAAATGTTATATCATCTCACAAAAAATTACACCAAAAGCCAAAAGTCTAATTTACTGATGCTAAAACATTTGGATTCCAGATTTTCTCTGCTCTAGGTTAAGCAGATTTTCATGACACCATTTGTGCACTTTTGGTGGGGTTTGTGGCGTCGGAAAAAGATCGCTGGTTTCGACAGTAACCACACCGACACTCGCAGTCGGGTGAAATCACACGGCTTATTCTATTTACAGTGATAAGGACCACATGGGGGCACTGTTCCTCGCCGTCAGAGCGCGTGTGCGATGACGTTGGCGATCTCGGACCTGTTCCACCAGCTTAATCCTAGTCTGCGAAGGAGGAGGCGTGGCAATCTTCTGCAGTTCACTCCTGCCTCGTGATGGTACAGGTTTCTTCCTGGCAGCTCAGCTTTGGGCTTGGAGAAGCAATGCTGGCGGTCTCCAGATTATCCTGGTGGCCAATCTTTGCCTCTGTGTGTTGTCTGGGCAGGAAGAGGTTCTGGCATCTCAGGCTTGTCCCAGTCATTCAGACTTAGCATCAGGTAGAGGCGCTGGCTGTCTAGGGCTTCTTTCCAGTCTTGACCACACGGCAGCACTGGTGGTCTTGGTTCTGTCCCAATGGCCCAGTCTTCCTCATACCTGCAACAGGGGAACACAACTAGGAGAGACACGGCCTACTTTATCACCCTTCCGCACTCTCTTCTTTCTTCCACTTTCTCTTCTGCTTCTTTGCTCATCCTCTCCCTTCTCCCAATCTCCCTCTCTGGCTCAAAATCCTGGGTTTTTGAAAGTAGGCTGACAAAGTTCAAGTAGCCAACCAGTAGCAATAATGCAGGGAATTGGCCTCCATGGCCTGTAAGCCAGTTAAAGGGATCCGAGCGACACCCAAGGGTGAGGGCACTTAAGGTCACAGGTTATATGAAGGAATTCATCAATTGCAGCAAAACTCAAATAATCCAGTACCTGGCTCAATATCAGTACAGTCTTTGAGCCAGTTCCAGATGGCGAATGGAATGTGCAAAGCCAGAGCTCGGGTCCGGAGTGTAGAAAGGTTAACAGTCGGAGCCAGGAACTGGGTGCAGAACTTGTGAGGTTTACCATCAACGCTAGGATGCAGAGTGCTTGTATATTTCCTGCTCTCTTTAAACTCACTGAGTTCACTGGAAAATGGAATATATTACAGCATAACATGCAGAAAAAGTGAAATAAAGATCTAAATAAAGAAATAAAGGAAATAAAGACCTGTAGTCGCTGGAGTTTAGGATGAGAGGAGACCTCATTGAAATTTAACAAATAGTGAAAGGCCGGATAGTGTGGATGTGGAGAGGATGCTTCCACTAATGGGAGAGTCTAGGACTAGAGGTCGTAGCCTCAAAAGTACATTTAGAAAGGAGCTGAGGAGGAATTTCTTTAGTCACTGAGTGGTGAATCTGTGGAATTCATTACTTCAGACAGCCGTGGAGGCCAGTCAATGGATATTGTTAAGGCGGACATTGACAGATTCTTGATTAGTAAGAGTGTCAGAGGTTATGGAGAGAAGGCAGGAGAATGGAGTTGAGAGGGAAAGGTAGATCAGCCATGATTGAAAGGCAGAGTAGACTTCATGAGCCGAATGGCCTAGTTCTGCTCTTCGAACTTATGAAAGATGCAGTGGAATTATTACTTTCGTTTTCCAGGCAGTCTCTTTCATGACTTCCGTTTTCCAGGGTCTCCTTCATGACTTCCATTTTCCAGGCCCCCATTCCCCCATCTTCACTACACCTCTATTCCCCACCACGAGGGTCTTAAAGTCCTCAATTTCTTCCTCGACCACAGAACCAACCAATCCCCGTCTACTAATACTATCCTCCGCCTAGCGGAGCTGGTCCTTACCCTTAACAATCTTTCCTTAGAGTCCACCCATTTCCTTCAAATCCAAGGCGTAGCAATGGGCACGTTTATGGGCCCCAGCTATGCCTGCTTCTTTGAAGGGTACGTCGGACAATCCCTGTTCGAGGCGTACCGTGGCCCTATCCACGAACTCTACCTCCGCTACATCGACGACTGCATTGGTGCTACCTCATGCACCCATGCAAAACTCATTGACTTCATCCATTTCACCACTAACTTCCATCCGGCACTTGTAACAAGGACAGAGTCCCCCTTGTCCTCACCTTCAAACCTACCAGCCATCGCATACACAAATAATCCTCCGACAATTTTTGCCACCTCCAACGGGATCTCACCACTGGCCACATCTTCCCATCTCCTCCCTTTTCAGCTTTCCGCAGAGACCGTTCCCTCCATAACTCCCTGGTCAATTTGTCCCTTCCCACCCAAACCACCCCCTCCCCCGGTATTTTCCATTGCAACCGCAGGAAATGCTACACTTGCCGCTTTACCTCTCCCCTCGACTCTATCTAAGGACCCAAGCAGTCTTTCCAGGTGAAGCAAAGGTTCACCTGCACCTCCTCCAACCTCATCATTGCATCCGCTGTTCCAGGTGTCAACTGCTCTACATCGGCGACACCAAGCGCAGGCTTGGCGATCGCTTCGCCCAACACCTCCGCTTAGTTCGCAATAACCGACCTGATCTCCCGGTGGCTCAGCACTTCAACTCCCCCTCCCATTCCGAATCTGACCTTTGTGTCCTGGGCCTCCACCATGGCCAGAGTGAGTCCCACCGCAAATTGGAGGAGCAGCACCTCATATTTCGCTTGAGTAGTTTACACCCCAGCGATATGAACATTGACCTCTCCAAATTCAGGTAGTTCTTGCTTTCTCCCTCCTTCCCCTCCCCAGCTCTCCCACGGCCTACTGTCTCCACCTCTTCCTTTCTTTGTAATTGGCTTTTACTTCTTAAATGATTCTTCACTTGTTCATTGTGGAGAACAGACATTGGCAACTGATTGATAAAAGGACCTTGTAAAATTGTAATCACATTTTGTCTAGCAGTGCCATACTGCCAAGCTCAAAATCAACTAGAATTTCAGTTCTGATTAGTAGTGTCTCATGAGTCCATTTTTTTTGCAGTGATACAACAAAATGGTAACTCTACACTAAAATATCTTCAATCAAACTTAATCTGTCAAGAACTCTTCTACCTTTAAAGAGTCAATAGGGTCACTCCTGCTATTGTTTAAGCTCACTTTTTTTTTTCAGGAAGAGCTATATATTTTTCAGGAAAAGAAAAATACAAGTTTCCTGGTATTTTCCAAAAATATACCTTCAGCTAATCCAATTTAGAGTCAGTCATACACCACGGAAACAGGTCCTTCAACTTGTCCATCCCAACCAAGGTGCCCTTTCTAAGATAGTCCCATTCCCCATATTGTCCATGTATCCATACAAATGTATTTTAAATGTTCCTGCCCCAGCTAAATCCTCTGGCAGCTCATTCCACATACCCACCACCCTCTGAGTGAAAGGGTTGCCCTTCAGGTTCCTATTAAATCCTTTCCCCATTGTCTTATACCTATGCCCTCCAGTTCTTGATTCCCCAAACCTAGGAAAATGACTGTGCATTCACCCTATCTATTCCCCTCATGATTTTATATACCTGTATAAGATCACCCCTCAGCCTCCTGAACTCCAAGGAATAAAATCATAATCTGCCCTGTGTCTCCCTGTTGCTCAGGCCCTCGAATTCTGGAAGCATCCTCGTAAACCTTCTCTGCATCCTTTCCAGGTTAATGGCATCTTTCAGATAGCAAGGTGACCCAACCTGAAAACAATACTCCATGTGCCTCACCAACGTCTGCAATGGTAACATAACGTCCCATTTCTATCGTCAGTTCCATGACTAATGAAGGCCAGTGTGCCTTTCCATAAATAAAGGATTCCTATTGGATTTTTTGTGCTTAGTAATTGAGACTGATTATTTAGATACACACATTCATTATTTGGTACACACTCACCATGAGCCATATTAGTACAGGAGAAAAGGTGCACTATATCAGAACTTAAACCCTTCCAAATGCATTAATTTGTGTTCAAGGGCCCATGTGCAAAATTGAATTGTATGAACGCAAATAATATTTAGAAAAAGTTATCTGTTTGGTGCAAGTTGAAGCAGAAGTTCCACTGCTACCCCACATCCCACTACCTCCATCTCGTCCCAGTTATCTTCTTGACTTCAATGTCATTCACCTGTAAAATGCCTAGGGATTACCAGGTGTCTACAGCTCACCAAAGGCAATAGTTCTCTTCAGGAATTGTATTTCTTAAATTGAATTGGTTTCTTCATTCTTTGGCTTGCCTAAGATGGTAGGTGCTGTGTCAGTAAACAAACAAGCACCAATATCAGTTTAAAATGTGTTAATTGATCGACGTTAAGATAGCAGTGCTATAAATTGGGAAAAGCAGATCTAGGTGATGAAAGGGAATATTTGTATTTCTGTTCACATCTCATACAGAAGTCCCCTCTGAAAGTACACACGCTTGAACTTGATATAAATGTAAATGGGCCCTAGTGTGTATAGGACAGTGCTGGCTCAGTGGGCCGAAGGGCCTGTATCCACACTGAATCTCTAAACTAAACAAAATAATTAGGATTAAAGATTTAGGAATTGGCAGGCAGAGTTGGTGGACAAGCTTCTGTCAAACAAAGTTAACTAAACATTAAAAACCACCAAATGGACATTTTATTTATTGGGTCAGAGGCCTATTCGTTTCAATTTTCATTCTGAAGAAGAATCTCGACCCCAAACGTCACCTTTTCCTTTGTTCCATAGATGCTGCCTCACCCGCTGAGTTTCTCCAACATTCTTATCTACCTTCTTATTCTTTTCAATATGTACTTGCAGATCACAATGTTCCTATTCCTGATGGGAGATTTTTGCAGTGTCCTCACCAACATTTTTCACTCGACCTTCTCTTGTTCATTTAATCAATTATCTCACTGTTATTTTGAGATTTTGCTATATGTACAAAAGTCGTTACATTTCACCGTATTACAGAGTCTAGACTTCAACAGTAATCAATCGGCTGTGAGCTTCTTTGGAACATCCTGAGGTCAGAGGTTACGTAAATGCATGCTTTCCCTGTCCCATGGACAACTCTCACAAATTAAGGAAAATAATTTTTCACGTAAATTAAAAACATTTTAAAACAATTTACAATAGGAATGGTAGCACATACATGATAGACTAAATTGAACTGAGTAATACATTCAATTGACATCTGTTTATCTCAAGGCAAGGTGACAAGTTCATTGCAGATAAAATATAAATCTTGCTCGACTCCCACATTTCCTTTACCTGGAGTGTAAGAGGTTCCACTTTCCGTTTCTTTTTTTGATTCTGTTTATTGGTGCGTGGATACGTAAGCAGTGTTTCAAACCAGCTGAAAGAAGATAGACAACAACATCAGATCTTAGAATAACCACCACTGCTCATGTCTCTCAGGGTTTCATTTGTAACAAATGGTGTTCTCACGTTGGATTTAAAGTAGAAAATATAGTATTTTATGGCAATGCATATGATTAAGAGTGATGTGCAAAGAAAATTCCTTAATGCAGAACATAGCTGAGTAATAGAGGCTGTCAGAATGGACAAATATTAATATTCGTATTAATTTGGCTCCTAAATCGTGTCATATGTATTGAAGTTCTACTTCTTGGATTGCAATGTTGTTTACCATCTCATGTTGATATTCAAACAATATAGCCCAAAGGTGAAAGTGCAAAGCAATATTTACTTTAATCTTTATTTAATCTTACACGCATCTCATTTATTTTGCCAGACTATGATGTTTTCTTCAGATGAATAGCTGAAATAATACAAATTAAATGTCACCTGTATCTTAATTGCAGCATTCTAAGGACTTACATGGAACGTAGAACAGAACAGCATAGAAACAGGCCCTTTGCCCCAAATGTCCCAGCCGAACATGAAGCCATGTTAAACTAATCTTCTCTGCCTGTATGTGATCCATATGCTTCCAATCCCTGCATATCCATGTGTCTATCTAGAAACCTCTTAAATGCCATATTATTTCTACATCCATCACCACGCCATGCCCTCTAATGTGTGATTATTCCACCCTGGGAAAAGGGTTCTGAGTGTATCATATCCATGTTTCTCAAAGTTGTATACACATCTATCAGGACTCCCGTCAACATCTGACGCCCCCAAAAAAACAATCCAAGTTTGTTCAGCCTTTCCTTATAGCTAATACTTTCTTAACCAGATAGCATTAAGGTAAACCTCTTCTGCATCCCTCTCTAAAGCCTCCACATCCTTTCTTTAATGGGGCAACCGGAACTTCACACAATACTTCAAATGCGGCCTAACCAAAGTTTTATAAAGCTGCAACATTAAAATTGAAAATCTTTATTATCATTTTCCTGAGTACTTACATACCCAGAGGAAACGAAAAAATGTTGCTCAACCAGTGTCCATTCAGTGTGCGGTAAAAAATAAATAGAAAGTAAAAATAAAAATACATATACCATCATGGGATACATATATCATCATGGGATACATATATCATCATGGGATACATATATCATCATATGGGAGAACATGACTTCATGACTCTTACAGTCAATGCCTCAACCAAAGAAGGCAAACATATCATACACCTACTTTACCGCTCTATCTATTTGTTATCACTTTCAGTGAACTGTCGATCCCTCTGTACATTAATGCTGTACAATGGTCACAAATATCTGGAGCGAGTACAAACTTGGGTACAGTCATCTGAACTGACACTTCAGGGCAGCAGTCAAGAAATGCCGCACAGTCAGAATTACCAACAGTTAGGTTGTTAACTGTGTTCCTATCTACAACACAGGTACAGAAAATAGATCATGTGAGTATATTTCTCAGACTGGACGATTTCTCTCTGTCAGTTCTGCGAAAACTTCTCACACAATCCACATCAAAATTGAATTGTAAGATCATTATCACATTGTGACCTTGCTGTTCTCAAATTTGTTCTGACGTGTCCTGTGTTACAAAAGTGACTGCATTTCAAAAGTATATAATCAGTTGCACAAAAACTCTGTGATGCACCATGGCTAGGAACGTTACTATAGAAATTGAAATGTTTCTTTATTTCTCAAATGACACAGAACAGATCCCTTTCACAGTGGATTTGATTTAACCCAATGCATATCGTTTGCACTGAGTCATTAGGATTTGCTAGGTTGGTGAAGATTATTTGTTTGTAATTCAGGGTCTGACAAACTAGGGATCAAGCCACAGAACAATAATTTCTAATATTCCAATATCAATTGGATATTAAGGAGTCAATGAGTCCTGGGTAGCAGATTAATGGTGCTGAGGTAAGAGATCTCTTACTGATCCGTGTAGAAGACACAAGACACCAAATGGCCTGAGATGTCACCGAATCTGACAAATCCCCTTCATGTTCAAAGAAAGTAATTTGTTCAAGCACAGAAATTAGGTATGTTACAAAACTTATCTTCAGCGGCGCTGCAGTTCTGTCAGTGGCTGTGTGCACGATTTTGGCGCCTTTGAGGGGGGGGGGGCGGGGTTAAAATGCAGTGTTTCTCCTACCTGTCCTATATATTTTTTACTCGGAGGCAAGCTTTTGCTGAAGAATTATTCCGACTGCCATTCTGTGAAATTTTTTTAATTTTTTTTAAATCGCCCAACAATTTCAGCGCTGGAGTAATTTAAAAATCAGTTTCTAAAGCCGTCAACGCCGACAAATTTCACATACGGGACAGGTAAAGGAAAGCCGTTTATTTTATGTATAAAAGTGCTTTTTAAGATGTCTTTAATCCACATTTTACGTTGCGAAACGGTGATTTACTCCCCATACGAACTGGCAGTATTTTTCCTGCCGATATGGGGTTCAAATTCACCGCAACTGCAACATTCCAATTGATCGCGTTCCACAAAAACCACTCATAAGCTGATTTAAATGACCATTAATTTACGGGAATTAAACATTAAATTTCTTCCATTTTGGCCTATAAATGCATGACAATGAGATTTAAAAATCATGTTCTATCGTGAATTCTTGTGTGAATGTTATTTGAACACTTAGGCTATTTAAAAATGTTAATTTTTTCTTAAGAAATAGATGTTTAGATCTAGTAATTGAATTTTGTAATTAGCTACAATTGGGTAACTAACTAATTATATGCTTTAATTTCAGGTCATCCAAGCAAGATTCATTCATATTTGTTTAAGAATGCTTCAATCTATAATAACAGAAAACAAAATTCAGTTCTCTTAATTTTTAAGAAAGTTATGGGCTTTTGACTGTCCTTGATCACAGCTTCTGTGTTAAGTCAATGGAAAAGCAATAGGGAACAAGATGCTAATTTCCGAGTATGAAAATGGCCATAACTTTTTTTAATACTGAAGATATGAACGTGAATTAGGTGTCAAATTAAACTTCTTTTTATGCTTTATCTGATGGGATAAATTGCAGACTTGATTTTAAAAATCTCAAAATTTTGTAACATTGCTACAGAAATATATGATAAGCGCATAGTTTATTAAGATATTCAAAAAATAATATCAACTGCCGAAAACTGAGCAGCCTAAAGCGAAGTTGGCGATTGGAAATACGGAGAGTGAATATGCTGAACAGACACAGTAAGTAAGTGATTCAGGATCAACCTTTAGAAAGGAGCTAGATTAACATGTCTGGAGGTACAACATTGCTAATGGCTGTAGTGATATTAATAGCATGAGTGTGTGTTTATTCAGGAAGATAAAGGAAGAAACCAAAGGATAGAACTTGGTTGCTTGCATATAGTAGCTGCGGCTGAGTATTATATTTTATAGACAATAGACAATGGGTGCAGGAGTAGGCCCTTAATAATCATATATGTTTTAATAAGATCAACCCTCATCCTTCTAAATTCCAGAGTTTACAAGCCCAGCCGCTCTATTCTATCAACATATGACAGTCCCGCCATCCCGGGAATTAACCTTGTGAACCTGCGCTGCACTCCCTCAATAGCAAGAATGTGCTTCCTCATATTTGGAGACCAAAACTGCACACAATACTCCAGGTGTGGTCTTACAAGGGCACTGTACAACTGCAGAAGGATCTTTGCTCCGAAACTCAACTCCTCTTGTTATGAAGGCCAACATGCCATTCGCTTTCTTCACTGCCTGCTGTACCTGCATGCTTTCATTCAGTGACTGATGAACAAGGACCCCCAGATCCTGTTGTACTTCCCCTTTTCCCAATTTGACACCATTTAGATAATAATCTGCCTTCCTGATTTTGCTACCAAAGTGGATAACCTCACATTTATCCACATTAAACTGCATCTGCCATGCATCTGCCACGCACCATATTCTGCTTTTAAACATTGGTCCCAAAGTTTTGCAGAATACAATGCACAGCCATGATGAAATATTTAACTCAAGCTAACTTTTCACTCCAGCTTTATATGTTAGAGAACCATACACAAGCTGGGTAGAATTGGGTTCCTAAGACAGGAAGTGCAGCATTTTCTTGCAATTTCTGGTAAAATAGATAATCATGGCTCCAACAAAAAACTCGATGTTCCCCTTTACAGTATATATACAGGATTCATAAACTGTCATTGAGCCAACAAATGTTCAGTACAGCAACTGTAACCAAGACAAAAGTGAACAAATTGGGACTGGTCCTGCAAGATGAGCACCCAGAGTGGATACAGAGCCCAATTACTGTATAATTTAAGGTAGACAGAAGTGCTGCAGAAACTCAGCGGGTGCAGCAGCAACTATGGAGTGAAGGAAATAGGCAACGTTTCGGGCCGAAACTGTCTGAAGAAGGGTTTCGGCCTGAAACCTTGCCTATTTCCTTTGCTCCATAGATGCTGCTGCGCCCGCTGAGTTTCTCCAGCACTTTTGTCTACCTTCGATTTTCCAGCATCTGCAGTTCCTTCTTAAATACTGTATAATTTAGTTGCAAGTCAGATTGAGTTTATTTTGTGAGTCTGAAAAACAGTCTCAACCCGAAACAACATCCATTCCTTCTCTCCAGAGATGCTGCCTCTCCCGCTGAGTTACTCCAGCTTTGTGTCTATCTAAGTATTTTAATTCAATATAACAAAGTGCAAAAGGTGTGTAAAAGTAACCCTTAATTCAGTACATCTTCATCGCTAATTGATGCATTTCATTACTTCATTTTCCAGCTTATTTCTGCAGGAAGCTTATTTTCAGCATCCAAAATTACTCCTTGTGGAAACATGATTTCCTTTCCACACTCCCACGTGGGGCCAATAGCCATTGGATGTGTTTTTTTTAAATAGCACAATAGATTGGATGGAGTGGGGTTTGTGCTCTAGATGTAGAATATCGCTAACATTTGGTCAGATTTACAAATTATTTGACATTAAGAATAACCAAAAGTAAATGGATTAGAGAAGTACTGTACAGACTGTACGAGTGGTCACTAAACACAATTCCTGTAAATTATTCCAAGGTAATATTCAATTATCCTTTTATTCAATTAGACCTCAACCTAATAACATTCGGTAGAGGCACACAAGACAATAAGCAGAATAAACATTGAGATTGATACAAAGTTCAATTTCAAGTTAAACTCTGTTCACAGAGCAAGATAATCAGTTCAACCAATTGAGGGCTTTCAGGAACCGGTCCTTACGCAAATATTGCTCAAAGTCTATAGTGAACCAGGAGTTGGGAATAAAGATAAAAACTAAGCGGCAGCTGGATGCAGTTATGGGAAGAGCGGAGGGGACTGCATTGTTCAATGATTAGAATCCCTTATTTTTGCAATTTCCGCAAGTAGATAAACATCATCTTTGCCTTGATGATTAAATGATTGTGGCTCTGAAGCATTAGAGGTTTGTATCTTCATATCAAACATAACAATGAATTAATTTTAAGTACAGTGATGTATGCTATATGTGTCTTTTTACAATACAGCACACAAAAATGTGACAAGGGGGAGTCAAATTTCAAATTCCTTCAAAAAAGTTGACAAGCACTCTATTGGGTTCATGACTAACATAGTATCAACAGAAAATACAAAAGATAGCATATTGATGGCAAATTTCCGAAAATTGCATCAGAATACACAAATACATTTTGTGTAACGGTTGTCGCGTGGTGTCCACCAGTGACCTGGTTGGCACAGTATGGGCACGTATTTCTTATTCCTTTCTATGCTTATGAATACTACATGGAACAATAAAAGTGCAAACACCGTTTCCACTTCATTCACCCGATCATGTGTAAAACCAAACATTTTCACCAATGTGATCTAAACAATGGATTTGATGGATTTATGGATTTGAGCTATATCGATGGCCGATGATTCGTCAGAACGTTTGATTTGGGCTGATTTTTTAGTAAGGAAAATGTCTCCGTAACGGTCGTTGCGGAGCTTCCCGAAGTTGACATGAAGGGATGAAGTTAGTGACTTGGTCCGTACGAAAGGTAAACAAGAGATGTTGCCAAATTGAAGACTGACTCCGTTTCTTAGTTTTGATGACCAATTTATGTCGAAAAAATGTTTTTAATTGATTTTAAAAAGTCGGAAAATATATCATAGTCGTTGCGTTTTTGACACCACAAAATTTTTGATATATTAAATTGCAAAATAAAGAAAAAAGAATTAACGCGCTCAAAAATGCAACTACCATAGGATACCTCGTTGGGTTTTTGAAAGGCACTAGAGGTTTGGAATCTCCATGATTTAACTTACGGAGGGACCGACCCCAATAACGGTCATTGTGACAATGGACACCAAACATAATGACCATAACGGACTCTTTACTGTACTGTGTTATCTTTATGTTACTGTATTGTCTCCTGGTATTGATGAAGATATTTCCCTAGATCATTACCAAAACGTATATGTATGAGGGGCCATATGGTTTATTTATGAATTTTGTCATGAATTAAATATTCATGACTAAATGGGGCAGTGTTTTTAATGTCACATTTTTGGTGTCTAAATTGGTGGTAAAACGATGAAGATTTGTCTGTCATGAAAAAAGTTTTTGACTTTCGGTCTTGAAGTGATCTAATTTATATCTGTTATTTATAAGGTTTCACATGATGGGTAGATTTTTGTTAAGAACAGTGTACTGGTGTAAAAAAACTGAATAATAATCTTGTTTCTCAAAATCTCTCCAGCATTGTAAAAAGACATACGTTTCTAAGAGATGTGATTTATAAACAAATCTTTAAATGAAGGCTTTTTGGCAACCACATTAGGTGGTCTAATTAACCAAGATCTATTTCATTCATCACCAAACCTTGCCCTTGCTAATCAAGAAACATCATAGAGTCATAAAGCGAATCAGCATCAAAACAGGCCCTTCGGCCCAACTAATCCATGCCAACTATGTTACCTAAATGAGCTGGTCCTGCTTGCCTGAGCCTGGCCCACATCCTTCCAAACCTTTTCTGCCCATGCACCTGTCCAAGTGCCTTTTAAATGTCATACGTACCTGCTCTACCACCTCGTCTGGCAGCTCGCTCCCTATTCTGTGTAAAAATGTTGCCCCTCAGGTCCTCTTTAAATCTTTCCCTTCTCATTGTATCATAAAAATGGAATCAAATAATTATTTGTCAACTAGCTCAGGAAAATGCAGAGATCAGGCACAGCTCCAACCAACAAGTAGGTTATATTATCAAAAACAACACTCACCCATTGATGGTTTCTTTGCTTTCTGCACGAATGGAGTACTGTTTCTCTGGTGTTATAATGCAAAGAGAGTTCTTCTGAGCAGTCTTACTCTCCCCATTAGTAACATCTGTGGACAGATTCATATTGATGGTACCTTGTGGAAGAGTGGTGGGCTGTGTAGAGCAAAAATAATTGAGAGCATATTTTCTTTTGCAACCTTCAGTATTCCACAATCTTACTTATTTAAAAATTAACTACATTAAAAATGATCTTAATTTAATGATTGAATACTTAATTTTTTATTTTAATCTAACAATTCAAACATTGAGTTTAAATTTGAGAGGAGTTAATGGCAGCCAAATAAATACATGCCTTGAAATACTTGATGTGTATTAATACACGGTCTTTACAAATGAATGCTTACATGTTTACTGACTTACTGTGAACAGATCGAGTATGACCCTCACCTTTACCCTTTAATCGGCTCCCCTTCTCCCCTACCACCTCTTAGCTACCCAAGTCAAATCCATCTAAACATCTAACCCTGTCTTGCGCACCAATTATTTGTCTTCATTAGCTCCATTGGCTGTTTGGCTATTATGAAGATTCATGGAATCAAACAGCGCAAAAACAGGTTCTTTGGACCAACAAGTCATACACTAAGGAAACAGGCCCTTCGGCCCAACTTGCCCATGACGACCAAAATGCCCCATCTACATTAGTCCCATCGGCCCACGTTTGGCCCATATCCCTCTGGACTTTTCCTATCCATTAACCTGTCCAACTGTCTTTTAAATATCCATGGCAATCATGATGCCCCATCTAAGCTAGTCCCATTTGCCTGTGTTTGACCCCATTTGCCACATTCCTCTGAACCTTTCCTATCCTATACTTGATCACTGTCTTACCTGCCTCAGCCACCTACTCTGGCAGATCTTCCATATATCTCAAACCTCAGTGTGAAAACATTGCCCCTCCAAGTGATCACAAGAAGAATGTGCAAACTCTACACATACAGCACCCGCGGTCAGGATAACACTGGGGTCTCTAGTTTTGTGAGGCAGCAGCTCTACCAGATGTTGTTATAGTATCTGCCTCAACTACCTCGTCTGGCAGCTCGTTCCATATACTCGCCACCCTCTGTATGAAAATTTTGCCCTTCAGGTTCCCATTATAAAATGTCCCTCTCTCCTTAAACCTATGTCCTCCAGTTCTTTCTTGATCCCCTAACCTGAGAAAAAGACTTCATTCGTCCTATCTATGTACCTCATGATTTTATCCATAAAATCACCCTTCAGTTGCCTATACTCCAAGGAATAAAGTTCTAATCTGCCCAACCTCTCCCTGTAGCGATTTACAAGGAAGTCTTGGCAACATCCTTGTAAATCTTTCTTCATTTTTCCACCTTAATGGCATCTTTCTGTAGCAGGGTGATCAAGACTGAACACAATAATCCAAGTAAGGCTCTACCAACGACTTGTATAACTATGACATAATTTCCCAATTTGAAGACACTATTTATAATTAGTGCAGAGGAACTGCAGATCTTGGTTTATACCAAAGATAGACACAAAATCCTGGAGTAGTTCAGCGGATCAGGCAACATCACTGGAGAAAATGGATAGGTGACGTTTCGTGTTAGACCTTTCTTCAGACTGATTGCAGTTTACCAAAGACGGACACAAAATACTGGATTAACTCAGTGGTTTTGGCAGCATCTCTGGAGAAAATTGATACCAAAGATAGACCCAATTTTCTTTTGATTTGGCCTGGGTTTTTTTCAGTCTACTATCCCCCCCCCCTCCCACTATCCCTACTATAATGAGTTTGAAGAAAGGTCCCAACCAGAAATGTTACTTATCCATGTTCTCTGGAGATGCTGTCTAACCTACTGAGTTTCTGCAGCATTTTGTATCCATCTTTTCCATACACAATTCCCTGACGGATGAAGACTAGCATGCTAAAAAGTCTTCTTCCTGAGATGCCATTCTCAGGGAACTATGTACTCTCATATTACTCTTCTTTATCACACACCCCAAGGCCCTCCTATTCACTGTGATGTTCCTGCCCTGGTTCAATTTCCCAATATCCAACATATTTAAAAAATTTCAAAATCATACTCTAATCTCTTCATGCCCTTCTCCCTCATATATCCATAACCGTCCGAGTTCATGATCCCTTCCAGAATTCAATACTCCTCATATTCCCCACTTTCACATTACTGGTGATGCCTTAGACTTATGGCTCCTAATGGCCCTGTCCCACTGTACGAGCTCATTTAAGAGCTCTCCCGAGTTTTAAAAAAAATCAAACTCGTGGAAGCACATAGAATGTACGTAGCGGGTACGTCGGAGCTCAGGACGTCTCTTAGCGGCTCGTAACGCTAACGGCAGGTACTCGGGAAACGCAGTAAACTCGGGAAGACTCGTGAAGATTTTTCAACATGTTAAAAAATGTCCACGAGAGCCCCGAGTGCCTACGAGCGGCCATTACCGTAAATCTCCGTGTTCGAGTCAGGGCAAACTGGGAGAAATCTTGAATGAACTCGTACAGTGGGACAGGGCTATAAGATCTGAAATTCTCCTTTCTCCCTCTGCTTGTATACAACCTCCATCATATCAACTTCTCTGGCAGAATGTCAATGCTTCTCTTGTTACATTCCTGTGCAACGCCTTGGGGCGGTTTTTACATTAATACGCACATGCATGTTGTTGTTGATATTAACTTCACATTTTCTATATCCTATAATTCCTACTGTTAATATAAAGTCATTGTTCATGTAACTAATATTCCAACTAAACCCCAGCAGCTATAATACTGTGTAACTGAAGTCTATCTATGCTGCACCTACTCCTGTTTGTTTTTAATAGTCATTATGTGAACATGGTGTCTCATAAACTGAACTTTCACGAGCACTTTCTGCTGTCTGTGCAATTCTGTATTTAGCACCAACACATCCTGAAATTACGATGTGTTGATTAGAGGCGGCACGACTCACGTTGCAGCAGCCCCTACAGCCTGTCTGTCTTTTTTTTATTTTTTGTCTAGTTAAATGTAGTTGTTCGTGTTTTTTTTTGTACTGTTTCTAACTGTGTATATGTGGGGGGTGGGGAGGGAGGGGGAAACTTTTAAAATCTCTTCCCTGCACGGAAGACCCGACCTTTTCCCTGTCGGGTCTCCGTTGTCGTTGGGGCCTAGCACCGTGGAGCGGCCTCCGACCGGGAGGCTCCAGTCACGGAGCCTGCGGAGCTGCGGACTCACTATCGTGGGGCTGGCCGGCCTTGGAGCGTGGGGAGTGGTGGTGGCTCGCTGCTGCGGCCCGACTCCGGAGCTCCAGCTCCAGCTGCAGATTACTGCCGGTGGACTGTCGGGATATCGGGAGCTCACGGGTCTGGGTGGGAGACTGCTTTCCGGAGCTCCCGCAACACATCTCCTGCTCGTGTCGCGGGGTTGGATCGACCCGGAGCGGGGCCGTACATCGCCCGGCGCGGCTCCAATGACCGCGGGACATTCCAGCGCCCGCCGGAGGCTCCAACTGTGACTTTGGGCCTAGAGCGGAGCCGTACATCGCCAGGCGCAGCCTCAATGGCCGTGGGACATTCCAGCGCCCGCCTGGGGCTTGGACATCAGGACAGAAATGGTGCGGGGGAGAGAGAAGACTTTGCCTTTCATCACAGTGAGGAGGAGATTCACTGTGATGGATGTTTGTGTAAATTGAATTGTTTGTATGTTTTGTAGGAATTGTTTTGTTTGTATGGCTGTAGAAACAGAGTTTCGTTTGAGCCTCTCTGAGGTTCAAATGACAAATAATAAAATCTAATCTAATCTAAGGTGATTTGAAGTCTTAGCTATTTGTAAAATGTGAAGCCCAATGGGATGGTTTGGAACAAACATATTTTCAAAATCAGTGAATTTGTCAATGACCACTGTTCGCAGAAGACTTCATCAACGGAAATACATAGGCTACACTGCAAGATGCAAACCACTGGTTAGATGCAAATTTTATTTTCTATTACAAATCTCAATTTGTTGAGTACAGAGGCAAATAAATAAATGATGGGTCTTTGTCCCAAACATTATGGAGGGCACTGTACATTGAATGAATATTATCACATATTCTTCAAAACACATATTAATCACTTTAGTGCAAGAACCATGATTCCATCAATGGCTGCTTTATCTATTTCAATCATTTCTTTCTGGTAAGAGCAGTCTTAAACAAATTTATCAAGAAGGTACCGCAGTGTTATTGCCATTGGCACGAGATTAAGGGGTGGCAGCATTAACATTCAGTGTTACATCAATTTGAAAGCAAAACTTTAACCATGACTGAAAGTACTTTAGACACAAAAACATGGGGCTATAAACCTGCCATAATTTGAAGTTTCCAATTCCCCACCGTCAAAGCTTCAACACTGGGCTCAAATACTCTCACCTGTAATACTCTAACCCGGCCCGCAATGTCCCCTATAAGATCAGGGATAAAGTGAAAGCCGAATTAGAGCGCATGGAAAGCTTGGGAGTCATAAAGCCCGTGAGCGAACAGATAGATTGGGTGAATTCAATGACTGTGGTTAGCAAGCCTAATGACGAAATCCACATATGCCTTGACCCACATGACCTCAATGCGGCCATTCGCAGGGAGCGTTTCCCGATGCCAACGTTCGAGAACATTGCAGCCCGCATACCGAAGACAGAATGTTTCTCGAAATTTGATGCTACAAGTGGGTACTGGCAGTTCCCACTGAGCGATGACAGCTCGCATCTGACCACATTTAATACTCCCTTTGGGAGATACCGACACCTCGTGCTTCCATTTGGAATCTCATCCACAAATGAGATTTGGCAGCGGGCGATGCAGGAAGAGTTTGGCGATTTAGACGGGGTGGAGATAGTCGTTGACGACCTTCTCGTTTGGGGTGAGAATGCAACACAGCATGACGTAAGGGTGAAAGCCCTACTCGAACGGGTGAAAGAATCCGGCCTAAAGCTCAATCCCAGAAAGTCGGTAATGCACTCAAACGAGATTGAATATGTGGGACACGTCATCTCGCAAGCAGGCATGTCACCAAGCCCATCTCGTGTCAGCAGCCTGCTACAAATGCCATAGCCGACAAACAAGGCTGAAGTGCAAACGTTCTTGGGGATGGTGACATACATGGCCAAGTTTATTCCGAACCTTTCGAGATCACCGCCCCACTTAGACAGCTAACAGACAAGGGAGTAACGTGGCATTTTGAGCAGAGGCACAGACAGGCAGTAGACCAGCTGAAGTCTCTACTCACATCACCACCCGTGCTCAAACTGTACGATGTGAATGCGCCCGTTTCAATTGCCACAGACGCTTCCAACAGCGGATTTGGAGCGGTCCTAATGCAAGGCGAGAGACCTGTTGCATACGCACCACGATGTGTGAACGCGGCAGAGTGCAACTATGCAACAATAGAGAAGGAGCTTGTGCTCCATATTGTACGCATGCAGAACGTTTCATGACTTCATTGTCGGTCAGCGCACAGTAATCCTTACTGACCACAAGCCATTAGTAGGCTTGCTCGCCAAGCTGCTACACAAACTAAGGCCCAGTCTCCACCGGAATGGCATTCCTGACTTGGTGATGACAGACAACGCGAGACAATTTGACTGTGCTGAGTTTCGCAGGTTCCAGGATGACTGGGAATTTGCCCATGTCACCTCAAATCCCATATATCCACAGAGCAACGGGCGGATAGAGCGCTGTGTGCAAACTATACAAAGTATCATGAGGAAAGCCAAACGCAGCGGCCATGACCTGAGTACGCCATCTTCGAATACCGCAACACCCCCCCTTGACGGGACAGGCGGCTATGCCTCCTCACAGTTACTGAACAGTAGACTGTTAAGAAGCAAATTGCCATCGCCTCTATCGCTCTTACTGCCACATCATGTCCCTCCCATGAGACCACAACTGGCCGTCCGGCAAGAAAAACAGGCAGCATACTTCAATGAGAAGGCAAGCACCGAGCCGCTGCCGAGCCTGGAACAACAACAAAAGGTGCGGTTTCGTGCCAAACCAACCGAGTGGCAACGTGGCCGTAATGCAAGAGAAAACCCGTCCCCTCGGAGCTACGGCATCTCTACACCGAGCGGTGCTGAGTTCCGCATAAACAGGAAGAACATACGACCTGCGCATGAAGCAGCTGAGCCATGCCCTGGCAACATGCAGCAGACGAGCGCGAACACTATCCCACAGGAGGAACCCATCTCCCAGAAGGAGCTAGTCTCCCAGACTCAAGATAACTGTCATAGGCCCCATCACATGGTTCTGTGGTTGGGAAACCGGCTGGAAACGTGCCAAGCCACACTCACACACAACAGAAATACAACACAGAGCGAGTTGGAAATACGACTTGCACGAGAAGTGGGCGATTGTCAAAACCCCCAACTCGACTTATGTAAAATAGTTGGGCAATTATTTTATAGTTTTGTAGTATGAAGAGCACTGTGTTATTTGTGGTACTTTATCCACATTAAATTGATTAAAGGTTCAAGTTATTAGTATTGACCCCAACGTTGAAGGGGGAGATGTGATGTAATTAAAGTGAAGGGGGAAATGTGATGTAATTAAAGTGAAGGGGGAGATGTGATGTATATGTAATATAAATGCCAGCGCCCATTGTGGCCAAAAGCAGAAGCTGGCAAATGTGCCTGTGCCTCGTGACTGAGGTCAGGTGATCTTCTAGGACTTTCCATTGGCTGTTCAGATTAAATCTTTCTTACAAGATGGTGGACGTGTATTCATTGTGCTAGTCACAACAGGGTCTTACAACGGACATTACACTATGAACAAATGTTGAAACCTTATTCAGTTTATTTGCTAGTGATTGATTATCCCACAATTTAGGAAATTTCAAATGAAAAGACCGAGGATCCGCCAAAATTTGTTTTTCCAGCACAGCTTGTAGCCCAGAGGAAGTCCTTATTCAGCAATTCATCTGTTGTAATTATGTTTCCTGCAAAATCTTCAAGCTGCAACCTTGTACCATCTACTTTCTGACGCAGCATGCTGGCCAACCAGGACAGCCTTCAACCAGCAAACAAAGAAAACATTTTAAAGGAGATGCCACTATTCATTCCTCATGGCATCTACTAATTCATCGTGTTCTGATATGCATTCTTGCTGTCTCCCTATAGATATGGGATCTCAAGTCCCAAAAGATCAGTATTTTCTTTAGCTTTTTGTAATCTGTTGGCAGCCAAGTAATAACAAAGTTTGACAAAAAAACAAAAACACTGATACAGTAAAAGTTAGCAATGAATTATTCCAACTTCCAAGTGGCAAGTGATTTACAATGGCTACAGATTTTGTTTTTCATTGCGTCTCTATCAAACATCTTGAGTTTATAACAGAAGCAGCGGATGCAATTTTTTTACAGTCCTGATTGCAAAATGTTAAGTAAATGAAAGGGCATTGTCAAGTCAGGAAACAGGTTGTTTTTTTCTGGAACTTCTGGGTAAACAGGATCCATAATAACAGGAAAATGAAAATGACAGAAGAACTATTATACCCACACCTGGGATTTGCTTCCACGCAAACTCAACTGGGTATTCTCACATCCGCCCAGTTCCTTCCCACGTTTTCATCAAAATATCAGCTAAGTCCTTAAATGGGCTTATTAATCACAAATCATTTTTCTCCTCAGAATGGTCCTAAGTTCCTCAGAACCATCACAGATATTTATAACCAATGTTTTAATGCAGATAAACATTGAAAATTAATTTTAAAATTCTAGTTATGGAAGTAATTAATATGATTTCCCATATTTCATTCATTCTGAATTTTTACATTTTTTGTCACATTTTGTACACACCTCAATGCTTCCTTCAATATTCTTTTGAAGCAGAATAACCCTAAAGATGGTATGTGCAGCAATCTAAAGTGTAGCTAATAATTTAGACTGTCCTATATTCAATCATTTTCCAACGAATCAAGATTGTTCTCCCTTATCCAAGCAGTTGTATTTCTAGACCTGCCATTCTTGGGATAATGAATTCCACAGAATGTCTGAGTCTGCACCTGTCTGCCCTGGGGTCTATCATTAACCCATTAGCATTCCTGGCAACTGCTTTGAACATTATAGGTTTTCCTCTTGATTGTGGTAACAACAACCACTATCACTCTACACTTCCTTCAGGCATTCGGTTCAAACAACCGTACAAATCATAAATAACTGAACTTGTAATCTGGGTACATTAATAAGTGGCGTTCCAACAGCAATGAATCCCAAACCATGAATTGTCATCCAGAACAAGCAATTTCCCATTATAGGACAGTGATGGACACAGTGCTTTATTTACACAGACATTCATCAGCCAAAGGATTGAATGTAAAAAAGAACTCTGTTCACTGGTCCCCAAAACATGGCCGATAAGCTAATGTGCAAGAAGGAACTGCAGATGCTGGTTAAACCGACGATAGACACAAAAAGTTGGAGTAACTCAGCTGGACAGGCAGCATCTCTGGAGAGAAGGAATGGGCTCAAGACGCTTCTTCAGACTATAAACTAATGTTTATTTCATAATTATCTATAGATACGACGAGGACAGAGAGATTGCTGCTGCTTTACCAAAGAGGTATAACGGAATCCTGAGCTAGGAGTTTGCCACCCAATCTTGCTCTCAGACAAATATTATCCTTGGGATTTGAAAATAAATCAAGAAACTAAAATTATTCTAAAAATTAAGTCTATTCCCTTTTAGCTTAGCAAACTAATACCCCATTCAGCAAGATATTGTCAGAAAGATCAAGAACTTTCAGCATCCATTTCTACTCTGTACTAAGGTTGCTTTCAGACCTTTTCCAGTCAAGTAATTGGAGATCTAAATGCTTTTTGACTGAAAGGAAATTGATAAGGAAACCAGTCAGATTTCCCTTGTTGGAGTTGGGGAGAGGGAATGAGGTTGAATGAACTTGTGAGTGTATATCCACATATGATGAAAAGCTAAATGTGTAGTCATCTCTTCCCTGCACTTACTCCATTAGACATCATCATCATCGTTGAAATCATTAGCGACGCCATGGTGCTGGTTTCCGACGGGAACAGCGACGGATGTACCACACACCTCTGTCCTCCAGTCCCTGCGGACTTCCGCCACTGGAAGTATAGGATTTTGTGGAAGTGTGTGGTTTATCATCATTCCTTACAATGCTATGTACGACAGTGATCGCAACTTCTACTGAAGTGTGGATGGCCGTTGGTTCATCCGCCCTTTGACAGGTCTAGTTTTTGGTCCTGCTGGGGGTCCACAACCCCTTCCTCACCTGGCAAACTAGGTGGGGGAGACGGTCTAGTCACCGACTATCCGACCATGGAGTAGGTAGCACGGGGTTACATGGTACCCATGGTGGGGGGGAACTCCCCCCAACCTGACATTGACTCCATCAGACACTGAAGGCTTATCATGCAAGCCTAAAGTATCTTGGACACAACGATGTGGCCAGAGTGGGAACTGAACCTACATTGATGCAAGAAAAGTCATCCCTTCAAAATTACCTGGAAAGCCTTAACGTTTGCAAGTCACAACTCTCACATTGCTGGGTGTAAAAGCTGCAAGGCTTTTTTCTTCTCTGTCTTTATCTGATTGTTGGATGCCTGAAGGATGCACGAGCATATGGACTGTGATAGCAGCAAAGAGGAAAAACCTACAAGGTCAAATGGCAGCTGTCTGCATAGTAACGGGTCAATGATAGACTAAAATATCTAGAATAAAGATAATTTTAAAATGTAACTCACCTAGTCCCTTGTTTTATTATTTACACTCCTGAATAGCTTTATGGATGATGCCCCAGGATCCAAGAAGAATCCACAAATAGATGTCATAGAGTTGCTACTATTTATCAACTAAATCAAAGCACTGACTCCTTTGTGACTAGTAATTGTATCCCCGCTCAGTGTACAAATGCTAAATTACCTTTAGGCAAGCAGTTCAAACAACCTTACAAATGTTATTATAGTAATGACCCCCCCTCTCCCCCCCACCTAGTTATTTCCACTACTGCTCCCAAAGTGGAAATGTCTAATGCTAGACGGCATAGCTATAAGGCGAGAGGGAGAAAGTTTAATGCAGGGCAAGTTTTTTTTTACATAGACGGTGGTGGAATGCATTGTCGGAGGATAGTGGCTTTCAAGAGGCATTTGGATAGGCACTGCAGGCAGATACTGTTCGATGAAGCTCTCTAAACCTTACCTATCCATGTACGTGTCCATATATTTTTTTAATTGAGTTTTAGTTTTAGTTTCATTTAGAAATACAGCATGGAAACAGACCCTTCGGCCCAATGAGTCCACACCAACCATCGATCACCAGTTCATACCAGTTCAATGTTATTCCACTATCACGTCCACTCCATAGGCACTTGAGGCAATTGAGGAACTGGCACAGGCGGAGAAAACTCCTGTTGTCACAGGGAGAACGTGCAGCAGCCGTAGTTAGGATTGAACCTGGGTCACTGTCTCTGTAAAGCAGCAACTATATCGCTGCGCCTCCAATTCCCCTGATTTAGTTCTTGATTCCCCTACACTGGGGAAAAGATTCTGTGCATTTACCCCATCTATTCCCCTCATGATCTATAGCTCTACAAGATCATCGTTCATCGTCCTGAGCTCAAAGGAATAAAGTCCTAGCCTGCACAATCTCTCCTGATAGCAGCCCCTTAAATCCTGCCATATTCTTGTAAATCTTCTCTGCATTCTTTCCAGCTTAACAGCATCCTTCCTTGAGGGCAGTGGGCAGGTGCTATAGACCTGCACGGGAAGGTAGACACTCCTGCTCCCACGTGTCTCGGGCAGATGGGGCTCGTCAGCCTGGGAAGGCAGTCCATCTAGGAGAGGGAAATCTCTGATTTAAAACCTCCACTGCCTTGTGGCTATATCCAGTCATGGAAAAGGCTCCAGGAGTAAACCTCAAGAAACATCCGGAGTCAGAGCCCCAAGGCAGTTCGTCATTGTCTACAACCTCGCTCTGGCAGCTCCTGCGACGGCGCTGGTGCCAAACTGTAACGGCCCTGCTGTTCCTTTGGATCGGTCAGCGACGTGGAGAGGGGGGACGTGCTGCATGAGCAACAGACTGTCCTCCATATGACATCGCCCAGGCTTGCATCCGCCCACACATCACCTGCAAACCTGCACCTACGACCTGGAGAGGACACTCCAGCTTCGCCTGCGGCGTCGACACAACACGGGGAGCAACAGTTACCGGTTATAAGTCATCGCTAGATTGGCGTAAAGCGAGGCTCCGGGTGTTGCCCCCGACGGTGGGAGGGATTTTCGGACATCTACCGCCGCCCTCAAGGTGGGCAGCCCCCAGCCAATAAGGTGCTGTCCCGCCACGGTCTGCTATCCTCACTGGAATTAGGAACCATCCGAACAGCAAATCACAACCTTTGCACCTACCAACAAAAGAACACATCAAAAGAGACCAGGTCTAAAACTGGGAACTTGGAATGTCCGGACAATGGTGACCGGCCTCTCTGAAAACCTACAGGACATCAGCAATTCCAGGAAAACAGCTGTCATAAACGATGAGCTCAAGAGACTCAACGTAGACATAGCCACCCTTCAGGAAACAAGGCTGGCAGACTCGGGCACAATGAAGGAGGAGGAGTACACGTTTTACTGGCAGGGGAAGGACTCTGACAGAGTATGGAGTAGGCTTTGCAGTAAGGAACAGCCGACTGTCTCGCGGAAATCTCCGCTTTCCGCGAGACAGTGGGGGTGGGACTGATAATCGAGGACGCCGATTGGACGAGAGAGACGTCGGTCAGCAGGCAGTGGGGGGGGAAGGGGGGGGGTGCGGGACATGATGATTCAGCGCGATGATTGGAGGAGACGGTGTCGGTCAGAAGCGGAAGTAGAGGGTTGTGACTGAGGATAGAGCGCGGTGATTGGAGGAGATGTCCTGGTGGCGCAAAGATCATGGAGCTTGAATCGGCGCGGCGCGGCTTAGTATCGGCCGCGGGATCTTCCATTACCCCCGTGGTCAAATTGCTGCGTCGAGGCGATTGAGGCTCCCGATGTTGAAGCCTCTGCCGAGTGCTGGAAGATCCCGCGAATGGGCCGATTGAAGCCCCACGATACGGGGCGGACGAAGCTGCTGTTGCTGGAGTTCGGAGTAGGTTACCAACCAGGTCAGCTCCCGAAATTATCATCCTCGGGGCCCAGGGCCAAAACCTCCGAAGCGTCGCATGTGGCCACCAAGAAATTGTGTCTCCCCCCATATTTTGATAGCGATATCTGCACCTGGCCGTCATAACAGGGAACATCAGGGGAATGTACGATGGCATTAAGAAGGCACTAGGACCAGTCCAGAGCAAGACAGCCCCCCTCAAATCCTGCACTGGGGAAGTAATCACAGATGAATGGCAGCAGATGGACAGATGGGTGGAACACTACTCTGACCTCTACTCGAGAGAGAACACTGTGTCCCCCTCGGCCATTGGTGCCATCGGGTTCTGCCGACCATGGATGAGTTAGACGCAGAGCCAATGGTAGAAGAGCTCAGCAAGGCCATTGACAGCCTGGCCTCAGGCAAGGCCCCAGGCAACGGCGGGATTCCCCTTGACCTGATCAAGCATTGCAAGACTACCTTACTGCTTCCTTTGTATGGTCCTCTACCAGAGCTGGCAAGAAGGAGCTGTACCGCAGAACATGAGGGATGCCACGATCATTACCCTCTACAAGAACAAGGGCGAGAGAAGCGACTGCAACAACTACAGAGGCAACTCCCTCCTCAACATCGTCGGCAAGGTCTTTGCTCGGGTCATCTTGATCCGCCTGCAGGAGCTGGCAGAACGTGTCTACCCAGAGTCACAGTGCGGTTTCCGAGCTGGAAGGTCAACACTGGACATGGTCTTCTCCATTCGCCAGCTCCAGGAAAAGTGCAGAGAACAACGGATGCCCCTGTGTGTTGCTTTCATTGACCTCACCAAGGCGTTCGACCTCGTCAACAGAGATGGCCTATTTAAAGCTATGCCAAAGATCGATGACGCTGCAGTTGTATCCCAAACCCAGCAGGAACTACAATCACTGATGGATCGCTTCTATCGGGCTTGCAAGGACTCTGGGCTGACCATCAGCCTGAAGAAGACGAACATCCTGGGGCAGGATACAGAGGCACCACCTGTCATCACCAACAATGGCTACAAACTCTATGCCGGCCATCAGTTCATGCACTTCGGCAGACAAGCGGGCGCGCAGAAAGGAGCGCAGCAACTTCAATAACCAGTGACCACACACAAATGTGACCTTTGCCACAGAGACTGTTACTCCCGCATTGGTCTCTTCAGCCACAAGCGACGCTACTCTAGGTTTGGAGCAAGCAGCCAACACCTAGAATGATTCACCCATGTCAGTAATGACTGAGGGGGGCCTACGAAGAAGTCCTGCCATATTCTTGTAAATCTTCTCTGCACTCTTTCCAGCTTAAAAACATCCTTCCTATTTAGAGCAATAAATACCAAAATGTTAATTATTATTCATATTCACCAATTTGTACAATTTGTATCCTACCATCGCTTCCGGAATAGGACAGAATCTAATTAAATTTTGAATGTTAAAACCCATCCTAAGTAGACTTGAAATGTTATTAAAAATCTGTGTGTGCATTTGTGTAAAAGAGCCATTTTGTTGAAAACAACATGCTATTATGATCTCTAATCTGCTAATGTTCTACTGGCATGGCAAGACATCAAAGAAAACGCTGGAATTCCTCACATAGTGTGGACATTAACTTTTAATAGGGTACTTTTCTTAACATTTTATATTTACTTGCTCCACCATAAATCATGTATTCTAATGATCTGCACTTCAAATCCAAGAACATTTTGAATGTTGTTCACAATCTCATGTTACTGAATTGAATACTTCATTATTTACTTTACACAGTCCATCAGAAGATAGGTGAAGACAATTTATTTATCCGAGTAATCTCCATGTGATTCGAGAAAATGCAGTCATTCCAATCACCTCTCAAAAAGATATTGGCGTTACCATAACCAAGAATCACCAGCTAGTGTGCCAGCAACCAAGTTAAGACCCAATCTGATAAAACATCAAGACTACTAGGAATTCATATCTCAAAAGATTCTGGCTAACTGCACCTACTCTGAATAGACTGCAGTGCACAAACATTAGGAGACAGAATATTCAATTCCATAATTAAAGGAGGAAGTTTAATAACACTCAAACAGTTCAAAAATGGATGAATTTTCATTATTCTTATCTTAACCATGAGTGGGAACAGTGGGAATTAGATTGAACCTGTGTCCAATACTGTTCGCATTGCACAACTATGGAATTCGCTGAAAGTGGTGGATTTTGACACACTGGTCTTCAACAGTTAGGGCATTGAGTGTAAAAGTTAGGATGTTATGTTGTGGTTGTACATAACGTTATTTGAAGCAAGACTTCGAGTGTGGCGTTTAATTCTGGTCAACCTGCTATAGGAAAGATACCGAGATAAAGAACTACAGATGCTGGTTTACAAAGAAAAAGGCAAAGTGCTGGAGTAACTCAGCAGGAAGATGCCATAAAGCTGGAAACAGTGGAGGGAAAATTTACAAGAATTTTGCCAGGATTAGAGAGACTGAGTTATTTATGAGAATTGGAAAAGCTGGAACTTTATTCATTGGAATGTCCCGAGACTGAGGGTGACCTTGTAGAGGCGTATAAATGCATGAGGGGAATAGCTAGTGAATGCAATTTTTTTCTCCCAAAGGGAAAGGAAATCCAAAACTAGAGGGCATAGGTTTAAGAACAAGAAGGGACAGATTTTATAGGAATCTGAGGGTCAATTTTTTTCACAGCGGCTAATGAGTATATGGAACGAGTTGGCAGAGGAAGTAGTTAAGGCAAGTATGTTTAACAACATTTAGAAGGCATTTTGACAGATTCATGGATAGGAATGGTTTAGGTAAATTTGGACCAGACACTGGCAAATGGGATTAGTTTAGATGGGCATCTTGGTCAGCATAGATGAGCTGGGCCAAAGGGTGTGTTTCAGTGCTGAATGACATTCACTCATGTTTCGTCTTGGTCCAGACTTTGTTTTGATTACTCATCATCATATCAACACCGATCACACCGTACAAAACTGCAATGCTTTGATTCCATCAGAGGTGACAAATAGTTATATACGGCGTACAACTGAAGGAAAAAAAGTAGCATTGCTCATAGAACCCAGAACAGTTCAGCACAGAAACATGCTCTTCAGACTTAATGTCTATGCCAAACATGGTGCCAAGTTAATCTCCCCTGCCTGCACCCGATCCATATCCCTCCATTTCCTGCATGTTATATGTGCCTATCTAAAAGCCTCTTTAACATTGTTAACAAATCTTCTTCCACCATTACACCTGTCAGTGCACTCCAGGCATCCACCACACTTTGTGTGAAAAAACGGCAATGCCCTCCTGTCTTTGACATTTCCACTCTGGGAAAATGATTCTGATTGTCTACCCTATCTATATATCCCATAATTTTATATATTTCTATCAGGTCTCCCCTCAGCCTCTGATGTCCAGAGAAAACAATCCAAGTTGATCCAGCCTCTCCTTACAGTTAAACCCTCAAATCCAGGAAGAATTGTGGTAAATCTCTTCTGCCAGAACTTCACACAATCCTCCAAATGTGGCTGAACCAAAGTTTGATAAAGCTGCACCATGAATCCTGACTCTTATATTCAATGCTTCGACCAATGAATGCTAGCACATCATACACGTTAATTTCGAATCTATCCTCGTGTTGCCACTTTCAAGGAGCTAAGCACGTTGACCCCAAGAACTCCCTGTACATGAATGTTGTTAAGAACCTTGCCAATAACAGTATACTTTCCCATTACATTCAACTTCCAAAAGTGCAACACCTCACACTTGCTCCAATTAAGATAGACACAAAATGTTGGAGTAACTCAGCGGGCTAGGCAGCATCTCTGAAGAGAAGGAATGGGTGACGTTTTGGGATCGAGTCTGGGGAGAGGGAGACATGGAGATATGGAAGGCTAAAGTGTGAAAAACATAGATCAAAGCAGATGAATATAAGAAAATGTAGAATGTTTCATCGTTAGCTGAGGGGAAAGTGACAAGGAAGCATACAATCAGTATAATTTAATCAGGGGGACAGTGAAACTAGGATGGAGGAAGGATGGAGGGAGAGGGAAAGCAAGGAATTACTTGAAGTTAGAGAAATCAATATTCATACCGCTGGGTTGTAAGTTGTCCAAGCAAAATATGAGGTGCTGTTCCTCCAATTTGCATTGGCCACACTCTGACTGTGGAGATGACACAGGACTGAAAGGTCAGTGTGGGAAAGGGAAGGGGGAGTTCAAATGTTTAGCAACCAGGAGATTGCGTAGGCCTAGGCGGATTGAGTGGAGGTGTTCAGCGAAACGATTACCGAGCCTGCTTTTGGTCTCACCAATATATAGGAGTCTGCCTATGGCTATGTTCTCCTATACATCAGCAAAACCAAGCACAGGCTTGTTAAAGCGAATGAAGTACTTTTGCAGTTTAACCCGACTGAGGAGTATAAACAAGGAGTCAGTCTCAAATGAAGCGATTGGCAATCTCAGAGTGAAATGAGAATAAATCTTTGGACTTCTTTGACCCGGTTGGGTTGGGGAAACTCAGCTGTCAGGGTCGTTCAAAACACAGGTGGATAGATGTTTGGATGGGGATATGGAGGGTAAGCAGTGTTGAGGTGAAAGATCAGCCATGATCTTGCTGAATGAAAGAGCAGGTTCAAGCTGAATGAACGAGCAGGTTCAAGACTAAATGGTCCCTTCTTTGGGGAAAGAAAGCAGCTAAATTTACATAATGGTAGCTCTCAGAAATAATAACATGATAATAATCAGATTATATTTCTGAAATGTTGATCAAAGGATGAATTGTGTTGAAGACATCAGGAAGAACACCTCCCTCCTCAAAATATTATCATGGGGTATTTTTTTTAGAAACACCCAACATTCCATTGGCAGGTCTCTACCACACTCAGTACTATACTACAAGCATTGATTTTTATGCTCAAGACACTGGAATGAGACCCAAATCCAAAACCTGACTGGTTACTGAGCCAAAGCAGACACTTATCATAAACACAAAACACATTAAATTTGCACTTTCAATGATGGTGCTGGATAATGAATGCATTGGAGCTACTCATTAAATAGAAAAGGCAATAAGGAAAGTATCTAATTACCGGGGGGGGGGGGGGGGGGTCACGCAATCAACTCTTTCAGAGCAAAAGTGACATACTACAATGTGATCCATTCATCGGGGAGAGGTTTAATACTGAAGTATGCATGCACCTCCAGAAAGGTAGATTCACAAACAGCTTAAGCTCTCAATAACCATTGTGTCGAAAGAGCTCCGATGGTCTATCATCTTCCTGAAGTTGCATCTCAATAACAGATTTTCTCCTGTAATAGCAAACTCATTGTAGCTTATAAGGTTCGAAGGTCAAGCAAAACCGCACTGTAGTAGTTTTAGGATAATGTGATCTGAAGACTATGAAAGATGCAAGATGCACGAAAGATGCAAAAAATGCAAATATATTTGCACTTAGCTAATGTTATTTCCCGCGGCCAAACGAGAGATCTGGCGCAGTCCGCAGCCAAACGTGGACTGCATTGGGTAACTCAGCCGAACTAGCCCAGAGGACCCAGTGGACTGCAGCCTGGAAGAGCCTGCCGAGTCACCACTACTCATCCCCTGAAGACCAGAGACCGGGGAGGATGGTGCCAGCGATGATGACGGATGCGATGGGAGAGGAGTGAGGCCGAGGAGAGGGAACCGGGGTCGGGCCAACCCCCCCTCGAGTTCAGCTGCAGGAGAAGACCCAGGGAACAAAGGTAGACAGGTGAGCAGAGGACATTGGAGGTTAGGGTGGAAGCTAGTCGTAATTTTGCAGGTGGCAGCACCGATAATCATCGATGTAACAGGGAAGTGCAGGGGGAAATGGTATCAGGATGCATTTGGAAGGAGTGTTCAACATAACCAACAAAAAGACTGGCATAAATGGGACCCACGTAAGTGCCCATGGCTGTATCTTTGCTTTGAAGAAAGTGAGATGAATTAAAAGAGATGTTGTTAAGGGTGATAAGAGTTAGGGGGAAAGAGTTGGGGGATTGGTGCCCGGATGCATTTTGAACCAGGAGTGTTCAGAATAACCAAAAAAAATAGGTATGGATGGTCTCTGAAGAAGGGTCTCAACACAAAACATCACCCATTCCTTCTCCAGAAATGCTGCCTGTCTCGCTGAGTTACTCCAGCATTTTGTATCGATTTTAAGTGTAGACCAGCATCTGCAGTTCTCTCTTACATAGTCTTGAACTTTTACAGGTGTACAGCAGAGAGCACATTGACTGGTTGTATCACAGCCTGGTTCAGCAACTCGAATGCCTAGGAACGAAGAGGATCGCAAAAAGTAGTGTACACTGCCTGGTCACAAGTACCGACCTTCCCACCATTGAAGGGATCGACAAGAGTAGCTGCCTTAAAAAGGCATCCAGCATCCAACACCACCCTCTTATTTCACTCCTGCCATCGGGAAGAAGGTAGAGGAGCCTGAAGTCTGTAACGTCCAGATTCAAGAGCTGCTTTTTCCCTTCAATCATCTGTTTGTCTGTCGTCAGCAGAAATGTTGCTAAATGTTTCCATCAATTATTGTTTATCATAAAGATTTATTTTATTTTCATTTTTATTTGCTTTATTTTAAGAAATGTGCTTAACCTGATTTCCATTGCCATTTCTCTCTTCTCCGGGTATTCTCTGCAATTCCAATTGAATAGGCACCCTAGACAGATTGATATGAAGTCAGTAATCTTCTGACCAGTCCAGTCAGCATCTTTGTCATTTTCCCTCTCTCCCACTTACTGCTGCAGGCATGTTCTGCATCTCTCCTCTCTTTGGCTGCAGCAGTTTTAATTTTTTTTAAATTGCAGTTGCTCTAGTCTGATTCTCAGTCCTGCATCATCTACATGTTATCATCCTTGGTTTTAAAAGAAGACATGCTAATTTGAGGTATCATGGATTTAAAGCATATCATTTGATGGAGCTAGATCAACATTTTTTACCCTCTATACCTCCAAGGCTCAAAACAATTTTTTTTGATGAAGATATCTGTTCTTTTAAAAGTTTGATCTCAACTTCTAGTCACCCCATTATGGCAAAGATGTGGAGGGTTTGGAGAGGGTGCAGAGGAGGCTTACCAGGAATGCTGCCCGGAATAGGGGGTTTCAGCGACAGGGAAAGGTTGGATAGACTTGGATTGTTTTCTCGGAATGTCAGAGGTCAGTGAATCATCAAGCCGAATCCTGTTCCGATTCCACTTTGACATTCCTTCCTTTGGCCTCCCACACAGTTGGTAAGCAGCTGAGTACAAATGTATCTGCCTTTGTCCCCTGCAGGCCAGTGTCCAAATACTTCCCACAGTAACTTTAGACCTTCGATCTCAATTCTACTTTTTCCTCACGTTTTCCATTGCATTTCCCTTGATCTCGATAGATATTTTAGTTGAATATATTTCCCATGCCTTTCTCACCACGATCAATTCGACACCACTGTAGCAATAAATGGCACTGAAGGCTGAGGCAAGATTTATGCCAAACAATGTATTGTACATAAAATAAAGCAAATAAAAATGCACATTCACACAAGTCAGAAAAAAAATTTACAGAATAGATTTTTAAAGTTTTTTTTAACGCACCAAATGGAACTAAGAAATGAAACAGCAGAAATTCTCTCAATAAAAGCAAAATGATTTCTCCATCAAAATGCTGAAGGGATAGTTGATGCATTAGATGAATTAGACACCAGCTCAATCCTAGTCACTTACAGAACTGCTTTCTCAGAGCACAGAAATATCGGACATATATTCTCGCTACTTCATACCTCTCTGGGGTAGGAGTTACCATCACGCTTCCTTGCTGTGGATTCTCTGATCTTTCATGATACAGGGAATTTGTTTTCAAATTACTCCAATATCCCATTCCAATGAAGGTGTACACTCTTCATTTTCTCCGTTTGGATATTGACAGACTCACTATATGCAGTTACATGTTTTTCTTCATTTACACTGAATCTGGTTAAGGATATTTAATGCAGCTAATGCTGCGGGAATTTAATTCAGTTTTTGGAACACATTTTAAATAACTGAATGGGAACTTTATCTTGGAATAATCATAACTCAGTGACTTGGTGCCAAATTCAGAAGTCAGCCTGAGCCAAAGGCAATAGGTCTGATCTTAGCCCACAGGGAAGCTCGCCAGCTGCAGAAACACTGCAGAACCCAGAAGCCAACAATGTCAGTGTTGCTCCTTGTTAGAAATGCTTGACAGCTGAAGTGTGAATGACACAGATAGGTGCACATTTAGACAGAAGAAAAGTGTTTCCGTTGTTGAATTGGAAAGCTTTATCAATACCTTCCATGGACTCACTCCTCACAATTCCCCACAAATCTCTGCAGCCTCACATTAGATTGCGTGCAGTCCAGCTTTGACCACTATTTGGTCAAAATAGTGAGCATTATTCCACTAATGTCAGCCATGTTTTTGACTGCCAAATCTCCCAACATCCACCCCGACAGGCCTTGTCGGAATGTTCTTTCAAGCTCTTAGAGAATGTACGCCGGTCTACTTCGTCTCTCCGCGTTCAGAAAACCCACCTTCCTACCAGTAACAGTTATTTCTTTCACAAGAATATTTTTTTTTCATAAAGAGATCAAAGGCATACTTAACACTCCAGGTTCAGTCTCAGCAAGGCCCTTTACAATTGCAGTAAGGTATTTTACCTCTGTCCTCAAATCCTCTCCTAATAAATGCCAACATTTCATTCAACTACCTAACTGTTTGCTGCTCCTGTGCATTAGCTTTCAGTGATATGTACCGGGTCCCTTTAGCATCAGCATTTCCCAGTCAACTGTTATATAACTGGTCTGGATTCAGTCATCAATCCATTCATACCCAAGGAAAGATGTCCATTGAAATTAATTGACTGCAAAAATGAGAGGGATTGAAACAGCAAACAGATTGCTTTTGTTCCTTTGTTAAATTATTATGCAAAATGTTAACAATTATCAGTAAAATTTCAAATTGACCTTGTAGGGAAATAACAAATAGCAAACCGTGGACAATAAAATCAATTTCTTCTGACAATTCCTGAAATATACAAAAACAAGCAGACTGCTTTATTCCATTCACCACAACCCCACATCTTTTCCTGTCATAAGTGCAACCACCACAAACATACCCTATAAATATTTACTGTGCCCACATTTTAATTTTCATTACATCAGGGCTGCCAACTCTCACGCATTGAGCGTGAGACTAACGCATTTGAGAAAAATCTCACACTCTCACGCTGATGACAGAAGTTCTCAGGCTCAAAAAAATATTTTTAAAAATATATGAATAAATAAATAAAGTCACACTTCACCATACTCACCAATGAGAATTATTTTTTTGTCGGTGGGTTCCCCATAAAGAACGAGCAATTTAATTGGCTTAAGCCCATCGCAAACTATTTAAAATGGCAATGTAGACAAAAATGCTGGAGAAACTCAGCGGGTGAGGCAGCATCTATGTCTGAGTTTGACCCTTCTTCAGACTCAAGCATTTCTCCAGCATTTTTGCCCACCGCTCTATAGATGCTGCCTCACCCGCATTCACATTCCCATGCAAATAGTGTGGTAGGTGAGAGAAAGAATAGCTGATGTTTCAGGTCGAGACCTGCAGACTGAAGAGGTTGAAAACCAGCAATAAAACACAATGACTAAAGATGTGTGTTATCCAACCAAGGGCAGTAATCAGAATCATGTGTTCATCTTTATTGACGTGACACCATAATAAATATTACAGAAAAAAAAATTAATGGGGTGGCACGGTGGCGCATCGGCAGCACCACAGATCCAGATTTGATCCTGACTACGGTGCTGTCTGTACAGTATTTGTACATTCTCCTTATGGCCACATGGTTTTTTGTGGAAATTCCGGTTTCCCCCACATCTGAAAGAAGTGCAGGTTTGTATGTTAATTGGCTTCTGTAAATTGTCCCTGGCGTGTAGGATAAAACTGGCGTATGATAGATTGCGGTCGGTGTCGACTTGGTGGGCCGAAGGGCCTGTTTCCATATATATGTTTTACATATATATCTTAATTTCATTGAACCATACAGGGTTGAATATGTGGCATTATTTTAATCTTGTTTCTATAGTCAAAGGGTAAGTTTAATTGATTTATTTGTGCAGATCAGTGATGGAAGTCTGACTCCTCATGCAGGACAGCATGAATTATAATCTGATTTCTATACATGAATATACTAAGGTCATTCATGTGCTGCAACTGTTGATCAGAGCCTGGCTCTACTGTGGAACGTAATTAGGAATGTAATTTAGCCTAACCTTATTCATACCTAATCCAATTTCAAGCATAAATGTTGCATCAAGTGTAAGTTAAAAGTACGCACCGGATTCCACAATTTCAAACTGAAAAATGCAAAAGCTTCCTACCGTGCGAGGGGGGACACCCCCCTCCCACCATCGGTCCCTGCACTCCCTCGCAATTTCTCACTCTCACCCAATGTTGGCAGCCCTGTTACATATACTAATGAAACTTCCAAATGTGCATATACAAAGACTGCATACTTTTCTGAGCATATTTGTGCCAGGAATACAAAAGATCTGCTTTTAGTTTTGTATCCATTTTCTAGACTGTCCCAAATGATTAAATTAGGATGGATGTGTTTGATGGTCAGTATTAACATAGTGGGCTGAAGGGCCTGTTTCTGTGTCCTGTGGTTAAAAATGATGTACTTCTTTAAGTATCTTTGTAATGTAGGCAAACAATTCAACACAGCCAAAGACTGCAAACTGCAATGTGATAATGACCAAAGAAATAGTTTCAGAAACATTGAATGATAAATGTTAGTATATTTTAGAACCAACTTTAAAGGAAGACAAAGCCTTGGATTAACATGTAATAGCATACCTGTCAACATTTGCAAATGAAAAATCTGACTCTGAGTGTGTGGGTTGATGCCTTAGCTCCTGGATTTTAAGTTTTTGTTTTAGTAGTTTGCCGATATCGTGATATATTCAGAGCTGCCCAGTTTTGTCAGAGCACTTCAATATTCTAGTACCTGAAAATCAGTATTTTGCTGAGGAAATCAGTATTTTTACACGGTGCCATTTTGCTGAATTTCTTTAGTTTTTTATGTGCGGTCATACCCAAGTAAGAGTACAAGAATGCATAACTTGTTTATTGTTGATTTGTAATACGGTTTATTGTGTCTATGTCATAGCTGTTTTCTTGCATTTGTCCAGAAGTTTATCATTAAATGTCATTTGGTAGCAACGTTTCCCCATGGCCTGGGGAAACATTAAGGGGCTGAATGGAAGGAAGGAATCTCGCTCTCCTCCCCCCCTCTCTCTCTTGCTCTCTCTCCCTCCCTCTCTCTCCCCCCCTCACTCCCTCCCCCTCGCTCTCCCTCTCCCTCTATCTCTCTCCCTCTATCTCTCTCCCACTCTCTCTCTCTCCCTTTCCCCCCACTCTTCCTCCCTCCCTCTCCCTCCCCCCACTCTCCCTCCCCCCCCTCTCTCTCTCTAGCACTGTGTGCAAACAGCAGAGACAAAGTGTTGGGGGTAGCCATCTTCTGCTTCAGTAAGGGAAGCTGGTCGTTGATTGGCCGCAACGGCCCTCGGTGACAGCGTCTGATTGGTCGTCGAGTGACCAGCGCATTATGTGATTGGACACAATGCCCTTGGAGACAGCAGCTGATTGGATGGGAATTTTTTGGGAAGCTGGTGGGTGATTCTACGCAACACCCTTAGAGACAGTGGTTGATTGGCCGTTTATTCCCCTCATTTTAAAATCGTACTGTTCCGATTTTTCACACTTTCTTAACTTAAAAATCAGAACAAATACGATAAAATCTTACTAGTTGGCAGGTATGTAATAGATAAATATAGGTATGTTACAAAACTTACCTTGAGCAGCGCTGCAGTTCTGCCGCTCCCCGTGTGCGCGGGTTTGGCGCCTTTCAGAGGGGGGCGGGCTTAAAGTGCCGTTTTTCCACAGGCAGGGAAAATCGATCAATGTCGGGCGATTTCGTTGCGGAAGAAAAACGCTCCGACATTTCATGAATGAAGGTATTTTTAAATTACTCTAAATTATTTATTAACTAGAGTAATTTAAAAATCACCTTCAAAAGCCGTGAGCACCGACAACCGGAAGGATTTTGCGTAGGGGAGAAAAAAAGGTAAATAGTTTATTTTTATATTAAAAGTTGGTTTTTCGGGAGGCTTTAATAATATTTCCATGTTGCGAAATGGGGTCCAAAAAAATATATGAACAAACAGTATTTTTCCTCCCGACTTCACCGCTAACCGCAACGTTCTAATCCACCGCATTCCACTAAAACCCACTCGCAAGTTGATTTAAATGGCCATTAATTTACAGGCATAAAACACTAAATTCCTTCCATTTGGCCCAGAAATTCATGAAAATTAGATTTTAAAATTATGTTATATTGTGGATTATTGTGTGAATGTTATTTGGACACTTAGGCAATTTTAAAAAAGTTTATATTTTCTTAAGAAGTGGATAGATGTTTAGATCTACTCATTGAATTTTGTAATTAGCTACAATTAAATAACTAACTAATTATATGCTTTAATTTCAGGTCATCCAAGTAAGATTGTTTCATATTTGTTTCAGAATGCTTCAATCTATAATAACTGAAAATTTCATTGAGTTCTCTTAATTTTTAAGAAAGTTATGGGCTTTTAACTGTTCCAGATCACAGCTTTTGAGTAAAGTCAATTGAAAGGCAATGGGGAACGAGATGCTAATTTCCGAGTATGAAAATGGCCATAACTTTCTGAATACTGAAGATATGAAAGTGAATTAGGTGTCAAATTAAACTTCTTTTTATGCTTTATCTGATGGGATAAATTGCAGACTTGATTTTTAAAATCTCAAAATTTTGTAACATTGCTAATAAATATGCCAGTTCCATTCACAGTATATCACTCAGCACGTCAGTGCAGTGCAGTACTCTGGAGTAGGATTTGAACCTGGAATTATTGGATATGGAGGTAAGAGTACCAAGACTGAGCCATTGTTGAAAATCCAACAAATATTTGGTGCTTCCCAAGCTTCTGTAGGTCCAGGCAACATTCATCTCCCATGAACTCTTGACAGTACCTCACTTTATCCACCACATCTATATTAAAATCCGATTTATTTCCCAAACTTATCTCCACATCCACTCTATCCAAGCATTTCACTATTCAGTACGTTTCAATGAGGTCCCCCCCCCCACCTCATTCTGCTAAATTCCAGCGAGTTTTGGCCCTGTGCCTGCAAACTCTCATCATAGGTTAACCCACTCATTCCTGGGATTATTTTTGTAAACCTCCTCTGGACCCTCTCCAGGGCCAGCACATCCTTCCTCAGATATGGTGCCCAAAATCTCTGGCCATTGTTCAACAATCTGCCCCATCAAAACCCCCCTCAGCTGTATTCACCTATCACTTGCCAGGCTTTGTCCTGCTCTTCCTCTCTTCCAAATTACTTCCCCACACCACTGCACAATCAGTCTGAAGAAGGGTCCCGACCCACAATGTCACCTATCCATGTTCTCCAGAGTTGCTGCCTGACCCGCTCAGTTACTCCAGCACTTTGCGGTTTTTTTTTGTAAACCAGTATCTGCCTTTCCTTGTTTCTGTAGAGAGAAACAGGTCAGTTTACATTTGGTGAGGGATGGCAGAACAAAGAGAATGTCCGATGGTGCAAGGCTAGATTACCTAATATAGTCATCGAGGCAGTTAAAATCAGATTAAGTTTCTGTATCTATTTAATGTGTCACTAATTGTATAAACATCAGAATTCTGAAAAGTGCTAAACAATGCACCTTTTATTTCGACAGCTTCTTCTAGATGTGTGGGATGCAAATTGTCACATTGGGAATTGATCCGTTTTCAGCTTCATTCATTTCCGCAGTAATATTTTCTTACTGGTGCTAATTTCCTTTAGTTCCATGCCTTCAAAAGATTCTTGATTCACTAACACTTCTGGAAGATCAATTGAATCCTCTTCTGTGAAGAGCGAACCAAAGTATTTGTCGGAAGGAACTGCAGATGCTGGTTTAAACCGAAGATAGACACAAAAAGCTGGAGTAACTCAGTGGGACAGACAGCATCCTTCAGACTGAAAGTCACGGGAAGGGGAAACAAGAGATATAGACGATGATGTAGAGAGATATAGAACAATGAGTTTTGTTACTTTTTTGCATATCTTTTATTAATTGTTCTGCATTTAGTCAATTTGTTTAAGTTGCCCTGAAGGTGACAGCACAGATAGGGCGCTGAAGAGAGCATCTGGAATGCTTGCCTTCGTTAGCCAGCGCATGGATGGCAAGGGCACAAAACGTCTTGATACGACTTTATAAAACATTGGTTAGGCCACAGCGAGAGGACTGCGCTCTCTTATGGCGTCACTTCCTTGGAAAGATTCAATTACACTGAAAGGGTGCAGAGGAGATTCACCAGGATGTTGTCTAGGATGAACGTTTCAGATTAGGAGAAAGGGGATAGGTTAGATTTGTTTTCTTTGGAGCAGAGAAAGGTTCTGATAGAGATAGACAAAATTAGATGGAGCAAAGAGTAGATAGATAGTAGGAAACTATTCCCCATACTTCAGCAGACTTGAGTAAGAACTTTCTCCATCCAGAGGGTGCTTTGAGTCTGAAACGTACTGCAAGAGGGGGTAGTGGAGACAAAAACAAATCATAATATTAAAGTAGTATCTAGCCAAGACATTGAAGGAAGTGGACCTAGTGCTGTTAAATGGGATCAGTATGGATGAGTACTTGCAGAAGGGCCTGTTTCTATGTTGCATACTGACTTTATTCCCTCCACCTACACCCCCCCCCCATACAACTCCCACCACCTATTTTTAAATAGCACTTTATATAGAATTGCAGGGAATGTTTTTTTTAAACTCCTAAGATAATATTTCCCAAGCTCCTGAGACATCTGATACTCCATGTTTATGGGACATAAATTACTGGAGCAGCTTCCTTAAAAAGTTTGGCTCTCCTCAAAACAGAAATATTGATATAAATAAAGTTTCACTTGGGCAGTAATCCAGACAGCGAACGTCATTGCCCCAATTTAAGCACGGTTGACTGGCCCAGGCACCTGAGGATGCGAGACTTGGAGTTCACTGACCAAGATATCTAACTCAGAGAAAGCATGCAGCTGAAGAAAGCAGATAGTTTTACAAAATAACTCAAATCAGACAAAGCCGCTAACATTGCTTATGTTTCCTAATGTGTCTGTACTGTGAAGATCTAGTTCTGGGAATGCAATCAACGTTAAAAAAAAATTCAACTATATAACTGCAAGGTGCAAGGTTATTATGCTGCAAGGTTCTTCTTCCGACTTTTCAAACAGATTGTTTGCTACCTGAAATTTGTCAATTTTATTGAATAATGTATATTTCATCTCCCCTTTATTCTTATTAATTTTATATTGTTCATCTCCAGAACGAGGCGTCCTACTCAATGGGGAGTCAATGTGGAAACGTGGGAAAAATAAAATTGATTTGGAGAGGATTAGTATTATACTGATCACTGATTCAGTAGACCAAAGGGCCCGTTTCCATGCTGTATTTCTCTGAGACTCTGTTGTGCCGACTACAGCTAACCTACTGAGCTCACATACTTGTCAAAGCTCAGCTTCCACGCCAAGACAGTTGGGAGGCAAAGTTAGTGGGTATTTTTAAAACAGAGATTGATAGGTTCTTGATTAGTAAGGGTGTCAAAGGTTACGGGGAGAGGTCAGGAGAATGGGGTTGAGAGGGAAAGATAGATCAGCCATAATTAAATGATGGTTGATTACACTCGATGGGCCGAATGTCCAAATTCTGCATCTACAACTTACGAACTAATGAAGACTGACAGCCTGGAGCTGAAAACAAATAAGCTAAAAATCACAACATGGTCTGGAAATGAACAGCATGTACCGTACCCGAGGGCTGTTCCTTCTTTAGAATGGTCAGCGGGCTGGTTAATTGGAACAGTTAATAACGCACAAAAATAAAAGTCACCGATATCACTACCAGATTTAATTTTGATCTTGAGCTGAATTTTAAGGTGCAAGGAGAAAATGGTGCAAAGATGCAAGGAGAAAATGCTTTAAAGATGCCTGCTCGGGTACTCTTGAGGTTTAGGATCAACTCCAAGAGTTGAACGCCAGTTCTGGCAGAAGAGATGAAAGTTCTTTATATGTCCAGTTCTTCGAGCAACTCTGGAGCCTCTGTAACATTTCAATGTTAAAAGCCTCCGCCGTTTTCGCAGGAATCCTGCTTACAAGATGGGCAAGTGGAAATAATCTGCCAACAGCTCGTATCCCACTGAGCAATTCAAGCAGAATTTTGCTTAGCTGTAGTTCAAACACTAATACGCACTAATGTGACAGTTGCTCTCTGTTCATGTTATAAAATCAGCATCTCATTAACAGTTTCCATGTTGTATCTCTAAACAAAACTAATGTCACTTTGGATAACATTTCAGAGTCAGTGGAAACAGGCCATACAGCTCACCAGGCCAGCACCAAACATCAAGCACCTATTTTTATTTTTATCAAATCCTATTTTTCCCTTTGCACCCACCAACTCCACATTACCTCTCCACCCTTCTCCATCAACTCCAGTTGAAATTCACAGTAGCCAATGGACTTACCAACCAGGACATCTTTGGCATATGGGAGTAAACTAGAGCATTGTGGGGAAGCCCGCATGGTTACAGGGACAACATGCAAACTCCACACGTGGCATGGAAGGTCAGGATCAACCCATGTCCTATTAGATGAAGAGGCAAGATGAGAAATAATTGGATTGAGGAGATGGGTGAAAATGCGAGAGAAAGGAAATACTGAGTGATAGAAAGGCTGTGAAGATGAAGGGCTGGAAATTTGAGAAAAAGACATTGGTTTTAAAATCTGAATCAATGGAGTTTACAAATTAACCCTCTCAAGCATCTTTTGATGCTTTACTATAGCAAAAGCAAAATAATATGCAAACTGCTACTGTTATACATCCACTGGGTAGGGAATAAAGGTTCCTCACAGAGAATCTTGTCAGCTTGTGAAACCCCTATTCATCCAGTAATGGCTGGTGCCTTTTACAAATAAAGCCACGATTGAAGAAAGATGTAAAAACAATCACACAGTATTTATCTTTTGTAGTCTGCAGCCCACTAAACACATCATTTCAGGCAAATATAACATACATGCTTTGTTTATATTACATCACACATTATTTTAATGACACATTCCTTACACAATACCAAGTCTATTTAAAACTGCATCCACTTACACCACAAAGCTGTAGCTTCGATACATGCTAAAAGGTCTTCAGCTGAATGTGACTGTCTTCATATGGCCACTCACACACAGGCACACTTCCTTTAACTTGTGTTCTGCAGTGCATTTGATTCTACATCCCACTCATATCTTGGGGTGGGAAAAGCATCAATGCGTTGGAGTATAGTATTTAAGCCCAGTCTTTCACCAAGTTGATTTTACTTTTTCCACCACAGTTTGAATTTGTTTATAGAACGACCCAGATTATGCATGGTGCAGCTCAATTTCTGTAGTCTTTCTGTTAAATCCTGCAGTACTTGGAATTCCTGAGTGCGTGCAAAGGACCCTCGCAGGAGTGTGAACAGTCAAAGGGGTTCCTATCCCCTCTCACAGAAAACATAATTAAGAATGGGTAGTAACCTTTACTTCCTTCCAGAAGTACATTTTTGTGTTGATGGTTCATTTAAACATTTCTAAGAATATTATGGGAAAGAGCAACTTGGAACCAATCAAAATCATGTTTAATTCTCACTCAGCAACAGTTTTTGGAAACAGTTTTTTAGTTAAGCATCTGCTTGCAATTCTATCTTGCCTCAAGCTACCTTTTACTTCCTGCAGAAACTATTACAGGCAGAGACACAAAGGGCAATTCCAGTAAATACAAACACTTCAAAATCAGTTCCGGCCACTGTTAATATCCCACTGAGCTTCACAGTATATCCATGCATAAGCAAGGGAAGAAACAGAATTTTAACTCTGGCTACAAATATTTTCTCCCCATTAAATGCACATTGTTAAACAATGGGATTAGGAGGTTAGCATTACTGCCGTGAAGTGTTTGGGTGAGCAGATGGTTTACAGATATTCCCATCCAACAGTGCAAATGACTTTTGCCATATTGGCCAGAAAGTGAGCAGTCAAGGTTCATTTTTATGAGCAGTTCATAAGAGTTGAAAGTTTATGAGCAAGAAAAGCAGGGGCAACTCAGAATCAATCAAAACATTTTAGTCAGCAAAGGTTTGGGGGCAACAAAAAGACCCCTTGCATCAAGGTGGCTAGAACAGTCTGAAAATGCAGCCATAGAAAAAAGCCCCTGCATTAAAATAGTGCCTGTACGTCTCATAATATCCCAAATACTTGGGAATCAGATTAATTATTTGAAAGAACACTCACACTTGATATGGTGAAAGGCTATAAGGATACTCCAAGGAGAGCACCAAAAAACTGATGAGCAGCAAGAGTTGATATTTCAGTGAGAGTAGTGATAAATTAAAGAGACCACGTGAGTTGTGACCTAGAGAGTATGGTGCATTGGCAATAACAAAAGTAGATTTTTTATATTCTTTCCAGAAATAAGAAAGCATTGAAAAATCCTCTTGGATATGGAAGTCAAATTCATATCATATCAGTTGTTTGGTATAAAACTGTTGGCTGGAAACAGAAATTCTTGGAGGTGGCTTTACCAAACCATGTGAGATCATTGGCTTTCACCATCAATGGTTTAAAACTTGAACAACTTGCATTTTTATTTTATGCAAAGTAAGTAACCTTGGTAAGAAACAAATCATCAATAGGTCATAACTGCCAACAAGCCACAACGGGCACTTAAAGAGCTCTGCTGTTTTTCCCGAGGGCAGAGATCTATGGAGATGAATACTATTCAGGTAAAGGTAAATGAAACCCAAACGTTTCAGACTACCACAACACTGACAGCCAGTTTGTAAGATTTCTTAATAATGTGTACAGAGGCTTTAGACTTCACGCAGAAGATGGTGAACCCATGATGTAGGCAGTGTCACAGATGATGCATCATATTTGAGAGAATGGTGAATGAGAATAAATTTCAAAGTAAACTGCAAAGTAAATTGAGGATTCTTCCAGAAAGCTTATATAAACGACCCTTAAAAGTTACGGGGAAATTATTTTATACTTGAAATGTCATAGCAGGAGGAATTCTACACAAAATGACATCCATTAATTTGGACTGGTATCAGTAAGGAGAGATAATGGGCAGGCATGAGCAAATTTGGACATAAGTAATTGCAGAGGCTGCAATCTTGAGCAAAGCACAAAGTGCTGGAGTAACTCAATGGGTCAGGCAGCATCTGCGAGGGAATGGATAGGAGACAAGGAGGCGGGACCCTTCTTCAGACTGATTGGGCAATTCGGACTAGCTGTGACATCTCAGTCGGCTGGACAAGTTGGGGGTCAAAGGACCTGCTTCCATTCCGCATGACTCCATGGTGTGTGGGTTGTTGAGAAAGGTTATTATCTGAGAACATTTTAGTTTCCTGCCTTGGATTGAGCAGTAGCAATTCTGATGGCTATGAGCATGTCCAGGGTGCATCTGAGCAATATAAATCCTAGAAACCAATGCTGAGGTTAGTCCCAGGTTTCTTCAAATTAATTGTATAACTATCAATCAAATGGTGTGGCTATGGGAACTCACTTAAAGCACAAGCTATGTTCTTGTTTCAATTCTATGCAGACCCCTCCCTCATCTCTTTGACCACTACATTGGTGATTGTACTGGTGCTACTTCCTGCACATAGAGAACTCAAATATTTCAACATCTTTGCTACTAATTTTCATCCTTCTATTATTTCTACGTGGTCCACAGCTGACTTTGCTCAACCACTCTCTCAAGGGTCAGGTTAGTCACAAATATTTATTATAAGCTCGCAGTCTCCACACGGCTGTATTAACGACACTTCCTCCCACCTGCTTCCTGCAAGGACTCCATTGCATTTTTCCAGTTTGTCTAACTCTCATATCCGTTCTGATCAAAATACTTTTCCAGACCAGTTCTTCTGAGCTGCAGTGCTTTACCCTTATCCCAATCTTCCCTCCACGATAGTTGCCGGGGCTCTCAGCAACATCATTTCACACACTTATGCTCTCAGCCCCTCTCTTCCCAGTTACAGCAAGACAGGATTTTCCTTGTACTCATCTTCCACTAGCCTCCTCATACAACTCAAATAATGATTTCCAACACCATCATTACTATTCCACCTCCAGACACACCTTTCCCTCCATTTCCAGCATTTTGAAGGAACCATTTTATTTGTTGCCACGTGCATCCATTTTGAATCTCACCAGTCACTCTCCTTCTGTAGTTACTTTCCCATTGGAGGAGATACAACATCTCCCCATTCCCCGCCACCATTCAGAGGGCTTCAATGGTCCTGGCAAGTAATGCAGCAATTCACTTACTCATCTCCCCAGCTTGTATATTTATTGGCCACACACCAGTGACTTCAAAGCAGTTGTGACCAAAATCAAAGAAAGTAAATTAAATTTGTCAATCCTACCTGCAGCCTGAAAAAGACATGACAGCACGCTGACATTAAAACTGCAAGAACATCCCTTAATTTATAAGAATATGACTTTAAGAACATCTCTTAATTTATAAGAATATGACTTTCAAAAAAGTGTGCTTATACAAATGTTGTGACTAAATCCACAGCTAAACCCAATGATTCATCTGGGAGTGAAAGGTAATAAACTGAAGAAAGCCTAAAGGATATATCACAACACTGACAACAAACCTGTACGCCTGGAAAATATTGATTTTGCATTAAATATGTTGCCGGTTAACTTTAACTATTATATTTCTCACTTAATAAATTCTGAACCCAAGAAAAATAGGACTTGCAACAGAATAACCCGGTCATTTACCCTTCAAAACCTGCCTCAACAGTGGCCAATGCTTGTGATGCCTAATGGAGGCATCCAAGACAAATACCAAGTATAGGATGAAAGGTCTGAAACAAAATATCGACATATTTTTTGGCTTTTCAGGTGCTGTACCAGCTGCCAACCCCCTCTTCCCAAAGTGCATAACAGTCATGGTTGGAAACTGTCCAGGAACAGAACATGACGTATAGCAGACATTAAAGCTAGTCAAACTGTGGAACACAACTGTCTTCTAAGTCTCTTGCTAATGTTAAGGCGGTGCAATTAAAGATTAGAAGAGAATTAAGTACTTTAGCTGCCAGCATCAGGATTAAAGAGATTGGCAGTCATTTCAAAGTTTCCAATTCTGCAGCAGGGCTTGTGTTTACAAGGTTGAAATGTTAATAAAACATTCCTGCCAGATTCAACAAGTTTCACTTTGGAGAAAGCAGCATTAAATGCGCTCCCAAACCACTGAACAACGTGAATTCTGCTGCAAAGTTTCAGGTTAGTTCCTGTTAATCACACAAACCTATGTGAGCTCATTCTGGAATGTTTGATCATCTGATGACCTCCAAGAGTTACGGAAAACAGGGAGGCTTATGCCCAATCAATGATGCTCACGTCAAACCGTACACGCCACAGGGAATTTCTTCCAACTGTATTTCACGGCCTATGGAGTGCTGTTAAGGAGAAATAAATGTCCCTCACAAAACCTTGGATTAACAGAGTAGGAATAAAGAACACAAATCCTGTTTGCTGGAGGCTTTCCAGAATCGCTGAGGATAAGGACAAGAGAGCTCCTAATATAAACAAACGATTAAGCCAGGATGTGCAGACTTTTAGATAAGTAAAGAATTTACTGCAACACTTTTAACTTTGTAACTTTCACACACTTGTAGTGGTACATAACCTTGAATCAACTCTCAAAAATAGAATGTTAACATTGCTTAACGATACCAAGACTATTTTCTTGGCAAAACTGGCTGTGTATACGTCAATTCTGCTTATCCAGTTCTAGGAAGGATGTCATTAAATTGCAAATAACGCAAAGGAGATTCACCAGGATGTTACCTGGTTTAGCAGGCTTGAGTCAAAAGGAGAGGTTGGATAAGATGGGACATTTTTCTTTGGAGCTGGTAAGGTGAAGGGTGACCTTTTTGAGGTGTACAAGACTACGAGAGATTACAGATAAAGTGATTGCTCACAGTGATTTTGCTCTTGAGGCTAAAGGAATCAAGGAATATGGGGAAAAGCAGGGTACTGATTTTGGATGATCAGCCATGATCATATTGAATGGCAGTGCTGGGTCGAAGGGCTGAATGGCATACTCCAGCACTTATTTTCTATGTTTCCTCTCCCAGCATAATGGATTTTAAAGCTAGAGGGCATAGGCTTACGGTGTGGAGGGGGGGGGGGGGGGGGAAGAGAGAGATTTAAGAGGTACCTCAGGGACAACGTTTTTACTCGGGGGATAATCTGTATCCGGGAACGTATAGAAGCAGATATAATAACTTTTAAGACATTTGGCCAAATATATGGATAGGAAGGGAATTACAAGAATATGGACCAAGTGCAGGCAAATTGGACTAGCTCAGTATGCCAACTTGGTCAGCATGGATAAGGTGGGCAGAAGGGTTTGTTTTTCTGTGCTGTACTGGTTTCTGTTTCTCTGACACAATCAAATCATATCTCTCTCCATTTGGCAAAGTCCTGCCATCCCAGGAATCAGTCTGGTGAACCTTCTCTGCCATAGAGGGAGTACAGAGAAGGTTCACCAGACTGATTCCTGGGATGGCAGGACTTTCATATGAAGAAAGACTGGATAGACTCGGCTTGTACTCGCTAGAATTTAGAAGATTGAGGGGATCTTATAGAAACTTACAAAATTCTTAAGGGATTGGACAGGATAGATGCAGAAAGACTGTTCCCGATGTTGAGGAAGTCCAGAACAAGGGGTCACAGTTTAAAGATAAGAAAGTCTTTTAGGACCGAGATGAGAAAAACATTTTTCACACAGAGAGTGGTGAATCTGTGGAATTCTCTGCCACAGAAGGTAGTCGAGGCCAGTTCATTGGCTATATTTAAGAGGGAGTTAGATGTGGCCCTTGTGGCTAAAGGGATCAGGGGGTATGGAGAGAAGGCAGGTACAGGATACAGAGTTGGATGATCAGCCATGATCATATTGAAGGGCCGAATGGCCTATTCCTGCACCTATTTTCTATGTTTCTATGTTTGTCCAAACCCTATTAGCAACAAAACTAGATGTGACTACCACAGTAAAAGTGATCCCACGAGCATGAGAGTACCATCTTCTCAAATGGGAAAAAAGGGCAGTGGCTTGTGAGCATGGAGCTGACCATACTGTTGCAATGAACTGTTCAGAATTTGGACAAGTAGATTGAGAGTTCACCAGTGCTTTGCCCAGTTTGTTGCTCAGTTTGTTACTCGCTATACACTCACTGCATGTTTGCACAGAGTATATTTCTTCTTGGGCAGCCTCTTTGGATCAAGGACGACTCAGTTCTACTCCATGTTTGTGGCCAATGACGAGCAAACGTAAGCACGGCAGTCTCTGCCACATGGAAGTGGCATTGGCTGGCAGGCTGTTTGTAAGGTGGTTTGCGCCTTATGCACACCCCTGCATGATCCCAATACTTGGAGGTTCTCAAAACCAACCCAATGCCCTTTTAAAGGTCATGGGTTAAAGATTACCAAAATTGAGTTGGGGTGTTACTGTGTTTCAACAACGTCTTGAGCACATCATTAGATAATTTTCTCGGCTGGCTACAGAATATGGTGTCAGCTTTGGAAATCTGGTACTGAGCACACAAAGTTTACTGGCCATGGTAGTCCAATGAGTTTAACTAGGCCTAACTCAGGAGGTTGCCCAGGGAGGGGATCATTCCAGACGGTTTGGAAGATTTTGCACAGTAATGTTGATGATAGTTTGCCAGTTACCCAAGATATTTGCAGTGCGGTAGTCCTAATCTCAGAAGCATATAAAATGGCAAGAGTGAAAGCTGCATCAGAGACCATAAATCTCATGCATAAATTATCCTTAAATGCCATTTTTCCCCAACTGACCAAAGGCTGTTATGACACGTTGAAGGCAGTGGTAAAATGTAATTGATGATTAGAGCCTTGCAGCACAGGGATTTCAGGCATGGAATCATATAAACAAAGGGTCAGTCAGTGCTGTAGAGAAGAGCAGTGAGCTCAGAACAGCAAGCAATCGAAGAGAAGTTCACATCTCAATGTCTAAGCTTCAATGCAATCTTAGCCCTTTGGATAAATGGATGGTTTATAGACGACTGTTCGTCCTTTAAAACAGTCCAAAGAACATCAATAAACCCCAGAGTCAGGAGTGTTTGAGGTGCAGAGCTCCACAGAGGGGCAGCTCCCTGATGAACCATTCAAGTGATTTTGTACAAAGCCTTTCAGTCCTTGGTCTCCTCCATTGCCAGAGTGAGGCCACACACAAAGAGGACTAACAGCACCTCATATTCCACAGGTAACATAACCCATGGCATAAACACTGAATTCTCCAATTTCAAGAAAACCCCCCTCTTTCCAGTGCCCTCCATCATCCCCCCCCCCCCAGCATGGCTGCACTCATTTCCCCTACACTCCCACCCCAGTCACCCTGCTCCTTCCCCTCCTTCATCCTCATCTCCCATCCCAGTCTCTCGTTTTCCCTCTTTTTCCACCTCCCTGTTCCCTTCCACGTATAGCCCTCCCTCTGGCTTTACATTTTACTCCTCTTCTCTCCTTACCTGATATCCTTTTGTCTCCTGTTCATCTCTAACCTTTGTCACTTCCTGTACCCATCTGCCAATCAAAACCCCCTCACCCGTATTCACCTATCACTTGCCTAACTTTGTACCGTCCCCAGTTCTTTCCAGCCTTCACCCCCTTCTACAATCAGTTTTTTTTTAGTTTAGAGATACAGCGCAGAAACAGGCCCCTCGGCCCACTGAGTCAGCACCAACCAGCAATCCCCGCACGCTAACACTATTCTACACACAAGGGACAAATTCCAATTTTTACCGAAGCCAATTAACCTACAAATCACGTCTTTTGGAATGTGGGAGGAAACTAGAGCACCCGGAGAAAATCCATGCGGTCACAGGGAGAATGTACAATCTCCGTACAGTTAGTTTCGATCATCAGAATCAAACCCGGTTCTCTGGCGTTTGAAGGCAGCAACACAACCGCTGCATGGTTTTATTGTGCACCACGTTTTGAAACAATTTAGTTTCAGGAGATTTTCTTGTCCTGGCACTCTCACTTCCCTCGTCTCAGTTTGTGTTATGCCATGGATTTGGGCTGAGTTCACTGGGCTAATTCATGGAAAGTTTTCATGAAAATATTGAAATTATGTGGAAAGAGAGAATCTAACAAATTAATTAATTTTTATTAAAAATAGGCACCATCGGGTAATGCAAGTTCACACACAATTGATTCCACCGAAAAATATCCCACAGCGGCTTTCAAATGGTACTGTTTAAATTGAGAACTCTTAATTATAGTCACTGCTATTTCCAAAACGATTACCGCGGAGTGTTATTTAACTATCAAATTATATAGATATAATTGTGACATAACCAGCATGTGAGCGAGTGGCATGGTGCTTCACAGTCCTAATGCTAACACTAATGTACCATAGCAGAATACTCTTTCATGTGGTTCTAATGGAAAGCCAAGCCAAATCACACATTTTCAAACATTCACATATGCACTCTGTGGAATTCCAATCTGTACTATTATATGAATTCCTGGTAAAGAATGGTGTGGGGAGTGAGGAGTACCAATTGCAATTAATTATGTTCAGTTAATTACATAATCTATTCTATGATTTTGACATAATTATTCCATTGATTGCAATCCTAAATAAACACTGGGCATGCAATAAATTCAAATGACTAACAAGATCAGCTTAAGAAATTCAGGGGGATTGCTCACAATATCCATTAAGCAGTGATTTATAGAACTATCAGTGTCTGTTATATTATGCTGGTACGATTAGATCACATTTTCCCTTCAAGTATATCAACTTTTCCCACGCCTCACTTTCAATAATTAAAGGCAGAAAATGGAAGATAAGTCTCCAAAGTTTGCAACTGCAATGTTTGGAGAAACGCTCCCGGCCACAATTCAGGGCCCACACCGCAAGCTAGTCCCACAACATCAAAACAAAAATCACTCACCCTTTGCCTGTAAACATGCCAATTCTCTTGGGTCTCGGTTTGAACTGTTGTACCATGGGAGCTTTTGCATTACTGCAGTTTTCTCAGGCTAATTGCAGTGCAAAGCACCAACGGAATACTTGTTGACATAATTTAATCTGAAAATTCCATTAATTGAAATCACAAATATGCAATGAATGAGATTCTGTGACAGGGCATAATATTTTTATTAAAATAGGGGTGAGAGGGAGGGGGGCCGGGGACGAGGTGGGATGGGGGGGGGGGGGGGGGGGGGAGGCGAGGCCAGGGCAGGGGGAAATCAGGGTGAGGAGGGGGTGGGATCAGGGTGGGGAGGGGAGGGGGGGGGGGGGGAGGACTCCATTCTACACTTCACAAGATTAATTTGCAAAACAGCAAAATTGATCTGAAAGTCTCTGCCTTTAGAGCAAGTAGAGTCAGATCTCATACAAGGCCCCTTCCGGAGCCAAGTACAACACTTAACACACATGATCATCTGTACAAGATGCCAATGGAAATTGACACATCACAGCAAAACGTTAATCAGCAACATTGCCTGGAAAACAGCAGCATACAACACCACACTTCCCCATAATTACTCACTGTAGAATGTATACTTCTCCAAGCTACCAGTGTCCTTGGGAATTCTAGGACTCCCTGCTCTAGAATTTTCTGCCAGCTTCCCTCATGTACTTGCTGTTGATTCGCATTCTGGATACTTTTACACAAAATCTTCACAACATCAAACTCATCTCTAATACTGGACTAATCCTCAGGGATAGGATGGAGGAGATATTCCAGGACCAGGTCTGTCCATTGACATTCAACATTCAAAAACTTTCTACAAACATTAGAAAATGTAAACAATTTAGAAACTAATTAGAAAGTAAAAACATGAAACAAATATTCTTAAAGCCGAAAGCCGTTAACACTTAACCCAAAACAATTAAACAAGTTAAAAGATCTGAAACTTCCTTTTATACCCATAGCACTAAGCAATGAGCTTGTTCACGCACCAATACTGGGCTGATTTCCAACACTTGAGCCGGGAATTTGCATTTGCTTTCTCCCTGTGACCGCATGGATTTTCTCCAGGTTTCCTCCCATATTCCAAAGCCATGCAGGTTTGTAGATTAGTTGGCTTCTGTAAAAGGGCCCAAGAACAAAAGTGGGATAACATGGAGCTAATGTCAGGTGACCAAATGTCTGCATGGACTCAGTGAGCTGAAGGGTCTGTTTCTGGCAAATCCAATTTAGTATAGTCCTGTTAAGAGGTTGTGGCTTCATTTTTTTACATTCCCTCACATTTGCAGAATTGCAGTTTACAATGGTGTGAATTGCAGAAGAAAAAATCCTTGTTAAAAGTCTTTTTTAAAAACAAGAATACAGATAATCTGTTATAATGAGATTGTTGCTTTCCTAAGAAACCTCATATAATAGTAAAATGCGTTATAAAGACAATTGCGTCAATAGGGATGAGGGTATTAGGATCGTGAGAATTTCAGGTTTACAATAACAATATTCCCGCCCCACAGGATTTACAAATATAATATTTCTTTTAATAGCTTTAGGTACACTTTTGTTACTGTTAGCTAAAAACAAACTGAAGACTGTATGATACATTGTTTTACAGAGTGTCATCGCACAACTATCAATACAAATGTCAGTTTCAATGACCACCTGCAGTTCAGTTTATTTTAGAGAAACAGTGTGGAGCTGGACCCTTCGGCCCACTAAGTCCTCGCCAACCAACGGTTCCCCATACACTAGTTCTATTCTACACACTAACCTACACACCTGCATGTCTTTGGAATGTGCAAGTAAACCTGAGCACCCACAGAAAATCCATGTGGTCACAGCAAGAACGTAGAAACCTTTATGCTCAATGCCCATCACAATGAAAACAAGTGTGCCAAATGCCTTCTTCACACTTATACCTGACTTGCCACTTTCAAGTCAAAGTTCTATCTGACTTTGCCACTCTGTTCTGCTACACTCTTCAGGGCTCTATCATTTACTGTGCAAATCCTGCCCTGGCTTGACAAATCCAAGTGCAACACATCACATTTGTCAGAGTTAAATTCCTTCTGCCATTCCTTAGCCCACCTTCCCAACTGACTAAAATGTTGATATCCTTCCTCACTTTCCACAATACCACCAATTTAGATTTAAGTTTTTAGAGATACAGCGTGGAAACTGGCCCTTTGGTCCACCAAATCCACGCCGACCATTTATTACCCATACACCAGTCACACCCCTACATATAGTCGCATCCTACATATAATTTACAGAAGCCGACAAATTTGGAATTTGGGAGGAAACCAGAGTACATGGGGAACACCCATGCGGTCACAGGGAGAACATACAAATTCAACATAGACAGCACCCTTAGGATCGAACCTGGGTCTCTGGCACTGCAAGGCAGAAGCTCTATCGCTCACCCACTAAACCACCCTGGTGGCACCTTCAAATTTACTAACAATGTTAACTACATTGCCATACAAAATCATTAATTTACGAACAAACAGCAGCGGACCTAGCACCAATCCCTGTGGCACACCACTGGTAACAGGCCGCTAATTGGAAAAAGCAACCTCCATCACTATCCTTTGACTCCCTCCAAGCCAATTTTGAATCTAAATTGCTGGCCCAACTTGGATTGCATGATTCTAGCATTCTAGACAAGCCTACAGGCTTTTCTGCACCAACAAGCAAAACAGTTTTTTTTCTGCTCGTCAATTTCTAAAATAACTTTAAAGTAGTTTCCTAGTTCCCGAACAGAATCACATGATAACAATTCGGCCTGCGTGGTACAAAATTTGAGAATAAAAGCATCATCAGCCAACTCTAGCAGCTACCAATGTACATTGATGTTATTGTCAGGAGCTATGCTGCCAGTGGCTGTCAGATTGGTGTCTTTTTTTCCCCCCAGATCAGTCATCTTTGTGATGTGGGCTACAGAAACAAATCCACGACAATGCACCCTCATTGGGAAGCAATATTTTAGAAATAGGAAGACCTACAATAATTTTGTCTGGGGCCTGCTCTCTTATTCACTAAGATTATGGCTGATCCTTTAGCTCAGTATCACTTTCTTACTCTGACCGCTTAGCACCTCGATTCTCTTAATATCTAAATGTCAACCAATCTCTACCTCAATTGAGCCTTCACAACTCAAACATTCACTACTCTCTGTGAAGAAATGTCATTGCATCTCTGACCTGAATGGCTGACCATGTTGAGATGGTCATGTTGAGATTCTAGTCACCCGCAACTCAGAGATACATCAACTCAACATCTATCCTATCAACTTCAGGAAGAACATTGTATGCTTCCATGAGATCACAGTACATTTTTCTCAAGTCAGAGTGCAGGCACAGTCTGCTTATTCTCTTCTAATATGTCAATGTAGGAATCAATGTATTGAACCTTCACCTCAATCCTTCAATGTATCTCAGTTGTCTCATCAAGGCCTTATATCATTGGAGAAATACATCTTTAAGAGTAGGGATGTATTTCTCCAATGATGTAAGGCCTTGATTTAATCCTCTTAAAATGAAGACCAACATCTCAGCCTGTCTAATTGCATATTGTATCTGGATGTTAACCTCCAGCGATCCTTATTTAAGAACCCCAAGGACACCCTGAACATGACCATTCACTATTATCATTTGAAAAAGACTGCCTTTCCATTTTTTTGCAGCAAAATATGTGACCCCACATTTTTCATATATTCCATTTGCCTCCAGTTCCATTCATTCATGGACCCGTCCCGAGGGCTCTCTCCATTTTCCTCAAAGTCCACAGCTCTCTGTCATCTAAACACTTGGATATATTATACATGATCTGCTCATTCAGAAACCTAACTTATAGATTGTGAACTGCACAGACACCAACAATGATCACCTCAGTATCCTACTAGTCTCACAACCTGAATATGGTGCATTTATTCAAATTGTTTCCAGCCCTCTGACTAATCCTTAGTCCTCCCCCCTCGATACACCCTCCCCAATGTTGTATAAATCTCTTGTGTGGCACCTTATCAAAGGCCTTCTGACAGTCCAAATATGTCACGTTAATTTGACCCACTCTATATAGTCAGCTAGTCATTATCTCGCAAAACGCTGAACAGATTTGTCAAACATGAGGGGGGAGAGATGGTTAGCAACTTCAAATTCCTGGGTTAACATTCTATCCTGGCCTGGCACATAGTAACCCAATCCTCACACCAGCACCTTGCATCTTTTCCAATATATGTAATTATTTTTCTAAATTTAGGATTTTTGCCTTTATCAAACAGCTCAATTCCATGTTATGCCTAGCTAATTTCAGACCAACACTGTATAATTTATCAATGGTAATGAAATATGGAAGTCATTCTCCCAACATCAGACTAATTATCTATCTATACTATTAAAAGCCTCTGTCTGTCTGTGATCAAGGAACTATGCCAAAACGGTACACATTAGCGCAACATTTTCTGCAGAATCTTACTCAGCTTTTTCCCCCATGGTCGTTAGTATCGTTTCTTCACATTTGATGCTATATTTCACGTTATTGATATTTAAAGTTGAAAAAAAGCCAACTTTAAAAATGACTGCCTGTGAGTGGGAGACTTTTCTAGCAGCTTCCAGTGATGATGTCACAATGGCATCTCAGAAAGGGCTCTCATTTACACAAGCTGCCATGAAGATTCCAAAAACCGAAAATTACATCACAATATGATCTCTGCTGCCAATACAGAAGCTATGAGAGTTGACGGAGTGGAGGATGGGAGGAGAGGAAATGTTATTTAAACATTGTCTTTAGTTGTCTTTAGGAGTGCGAAAGGGGAAAGGTGAGGGAGGGAGCGACTGAGGATAGGGAAAAGGAGAGGGAGGGAGAGGTGACAGAGGGGCAATGGGATCAGCAGCTTCAAGAGGAGTAAGGAGAGAGTGAGAATGTTGCCCCCCCCCCCCACGTGGGAAGGATTGATTGGCTCGAGGGAGCGCTGACACCGACCCATAAGTTGAGTCCACTCAGCTCAAAAATTTATACAGAACCTTACTCAGCTTTTTCCCGTCGTCGTTCTTACAAGTTTCCTTCAGGTTTGATGTTATATTTCACGTTATTGATATTTAAAGTTTTAAAAATTGCCAACTTTGAAAATAATAACTGCCTTTGAGAGGGACACTCTTCCAGCAGCTTCCAGTGATGATGTCACAATGGCATCTCACAGTCGTCCAATCACAATGGGATCTCATTTACACAAGCTGCCGTGAAGATTCCGAAAAACGAAAATGACATCACAATGAGATCTCTGTTGCCAATACACAAGCTATGAGATTGTTATAACATTGTTGTAAAGTCAGGGACGTAGTGGGGGAGATTTAAATGTTTTAAAGTGACATTTAAAGTTGGATTTCTTCATATCTGCACTGGCAGTTAGGCAGTTATGATGTCACAATGCCCTACAGGCTACAATGTTTCTATCCCAGAACACTGAGTCCATCACAGCAAATGTCCTTCAGGGAAGGAATCTGTCAGCCTAACCCAGCACAGCAAAGCTTAATGATTAGATTTGGATAACAGAAGATGGCCTTGTCGGTGGCACCTACATCACATTCAATCCTAGTGCAATTGCATTTTTTTTAAAGTTTAAAATGACCTGCACAGTTGTGGGCTATGGGTGAGTGGTGAATATTGCATTGGGGGGGGAACGGGTTGCGTTGAGCGAACGGGTGAATGGTGGAATCTTATGTTGGGAAATTGGTTGCGTTGGGGACCAGGCCTCCCGTGTGACAGGGACCAAATGGCTAAGTGGTGGAATCGTACATTGGGGAACGGGTTCCATTGGGGGAACCAGGCCTCCCGTGGGGGCTATGGGTGAGTGGTGGAAACGGGTTGCGTTGGGGGAACGGATGAGTGGTGGATTATTGCTTTGGGGATGGGGCCCAACGGGTCCCACTTGGTCTAGTACATTATAAAAGCACTGCTGCCTCACTCTATTGACCTCTAGAAACTCTTGATATATACTCAGGTTACAAAATAAATTAAACAATCTGTTTCATAAGAATAGAAACATTAAAATTACCTGACTATAAATATCAAATAGGGTTGCAGTTGAATAAACTGCATAAACCAGAACTAAAGTAAGCTTTATTATTGTAAGCCTTTAAAATCTGGAGACAGAAAGGCAATTTGACCTCTTCCACCCAGAGGCTAAGAGCGTTTATTCTATCAAGGATTTGTCTCCACTTGAGTTGACCTCGATGTTGAAGGGACAATGTCAATCCCCCACAGTCTGATTACAGGGAGGCGGTGGTGTGGGGGGAGGAACGAAGATGTAGGAAGGGAAATGGGTGACAGGACAAAAACAAACACTAGTGCTATTCATATTTCCTTCACCACAGAACAGACTCCATGTTAGTGTGTAGTTACAATTGACCTTCAAATGTCACGATTATTGTACACTGTTTGTCATTCCCACGCTGGAATATGAAGTCATTCTGCAGTCAACATTTAATTCTATAGAATCTGCTAGGTTCTCAGCCATCTTCATTTGATTTCTTCAGATGTTTATCTAAATGTATGCATGTACCTGTACTTTTACTCACCCAGAACACCTCTTCTTCTATCTGAATTGCTCTACAACTGAAACTTATCTGTGCCTTTAGTACCTTTAGATTTTTCATACTTGTGCAAGGTATTTACAGAAGCAAATTCCTGCAGATGCTGGGAATCCAAAATAAAAACAGAAAGTACTGGACATAGTCGTCAGACAGTACGTGTGACAGGAAGAGAGAGACAGGTGCTGCCTATTTTGTTGAGTACTTTCATCAGAAAATTCCTGCAGTTGCTGGGAATCCAAAACAAAAACAGAAAGTACTGGACATAGTCGTCAGACAGTACGTGTGACAGGAAGAGAGACAGGTGCTGCCTATTTGGTTGAGTATTTTCATCAGTTTCAGTTTTGTTTCCAGAGAGCTCTTTCCCAAAACCACAAATTTCAAAGCAATTTCTTTATTGGGAATGGTTGCAATGCAATTCTTACACATAGTCCCATAACTTACTTGATTGGCTTCCAACATGCTTTCATAGCCAATCTGTTCACACATGTGGAGAATATTTATTGCAAGTATTAGCAGCAATAGCCAAACGAATGAGCCACCCACTCTGTTGCATTTCTTGTAGTTAGAGATTGGAATCTCATCAGCTCTCACCTCCCACTGCTTGCACTTCTCAATTCACCGCCCTATTAGTTTATATGTTGTCAGAAATGTAGCAGGGAAAAAATAAATCATCCATCTGAAACACCGTTATGAAAAGAGCAACAGCACCAAAGACCGAGAACTCTTCTTGCCAGATTATAATTGTGCTCAGAGAGACTGAGTTTTAATGCCCAAATCGGCACTGGTGTATGTTTAACATGAAACATAGAAACATAGAAACATAGAAAATAGGTGCAGGAGTAGGCCATTCGGCCCTTCGAGCCTGCACCGCCATTCAATGTGATCATGGCTGATCATCCAACTCAGTATCCCGTACCTGCCTTCTCTCCATACCCCCTGATCCCTTTAGCCACAAGTGCCACATCTAACGCCCTCTTAAATATAGCCAATGAACTGGCCTCAACTACCTTCTGTGGCAGAGAATTCCAGAGACTCTGCCACAGAAGGTAGTTGAGGCCAGAAAACTGATGAAACAGCAGCCCTTCCGCACGCTGAGGGGTAAAGATCTGACTGGCAAGCTAAGGGGTTGCCACAGTCAATTTGAACTACATTCAAGAAACATTTAGTTACTCATTCATTAATCAGATAGGGCGCACTTCCAGGGAGACAGGTTATCAGATAACCTGAGGGATTCATGTACCAAGCTGCTCAGAAGCTGAAGTCAGAATGATACATTATTTTAATGGAACTTCGTCTTATATTACATCACACTCTCAGAATGTGCCTTTCTGACGGCTTGGTAATGAGGTCCACCTTTTTTTTTGAAATGCTTTACCAATGTTTTCACAAACAAAGCAGCTGGCAGAATACAATGCAGGAATTATTAAACAACATGCGCTGCATCCCAATATTTGTTTGGAGTATTCAATTAAAACGTAGCATTGTTTTAATTTTAGCTGCAGGTACGGTACGGAAACAGGCCCTTTGGCCCACTGAATCCACGCCGACTATCAATCACCCCGCTCACACTAGTTCGATGCCAGCCCACTTTCCCATTCACTTCCTATGCACTAGGAGCAATTTACATAGGCCAATTAACCTACAAATCCATAAGTCTTTGGGATACTGGCGGAAACCAGAGCATCAGGAGGAAATCCACATGATCACAGGGAAAACGTGCAAACGCCACACAAACAGACAGCACCCGAGGTCAGAATCAAACCCATGTCTCTGGCACTGTGAATCAGCAGCTCTACCAGCGGCACCACTGTGTTGCCCTTGTGTTGAATCTTCTGTACTCAGCATTAAGACAAGTATGCAATCAGCAAGTTACTTCACATACAATAATATTCCTTGTGCAACACATGGTGGTAACTTAACATGTATACACCAGGACTGAAGGTTTCACCAGTTCCATTCAAAAGCCTCCTCCCTTCAAACATTTCTAACATGCCAGCTCATCCACTCATACTCACAAGAGAAACGATATGCCACATTTCTAAAGATCTCTCCACAGCTTGAGAAATGCAGGTTTAGCAGGAATCCGGATACTTTAAATCAAATAGATGTTTCCCTGGGCCAAATGCAACACTCGTTTCTTGGCCTCTGATCTTTCTCGTGCATTTGGACTCATTGATATCAAATCTTCCAAATAACTCCAGCCTCTTATTACCAACATCTTTCCCTTTTATAGTTTTCCCTCCTATCAACAGGACCAATTGTCCTCGAGATTCTGCGGCCTCTGAAGTTAAAAAGACACTGCTTTGGGAGGGGGGAGTTTGGTTCTGCTCAAATGGAGCCGTCACAAAAATTCAGTAAGAACTACGTCATGGCGCAGGGTGCTTTTGAGAAATCCTGCAGTCTAAATGAGCTCCAAGGACTTTTCCTTTATGACCATACCATCATAATTATGGCTCAGGTAAACAGACCTTAGATGAATGGAGGATGGAGACAGTCAGAACATCAGGTTCTGGTGGCAGAAAAACAGGGGGGGGGGGGAATGGGTGGTTGTGCACTCACAGTTAGGTGGCTTGATTAACAGGGATGAAGTAGTGCAGGCAAACACCAACAAATATATTTGAAGCATTTCCCTTGAAATAACACAGATGCAGAACACCTCTCTTGATAAGAGTCACTCAATGCTAATTTTGCAACTGAACTTTGTTCAATTGATATCATAACATATGATGCATGCCACTTGAATCGCTGGTCAAACACAAATGCCTCTGTGCATAAATACACAAAAGATCAGAACACTGTGCAACTCCTAAACAAAGGACCTAATCACATTTACTGATTGGGTTCTAAATTAGTTTGCGTTGTGCAGAAAATATTGCATTGTACAGAAGAATATCTTGATCACTGTGTCTTACAATGATTTGGCTGGGCTGCTAAAACTCTTGCATGTTTACTGCGTCTGCAGCTGTTGGGACATCAATGGTCATGCTACTCCCGCCCCTGAAACTTCACATGAAGCAACGGAGTAAATCACTAAAAACAGTCCCAATCACTTGAAGCAAAACCAAGACATGGCTATAACAATCATTTCAACAGAACAAAAATCAGAAGTGAAAAGCAAAAAAGGTGAGGTTTAGAAAACAAAAAAAGGGAAGCTGCAATTACACACTTCAAAAACCCACCTGGCACATGAAAACTCACCACATCTGCACATCACTCAATGCAATACATATAAACAAAGGAACTTACTGAGTCATCCAGTGCGTAATGAAGTATCCCATGCTCGTACAGAAGAAAGAACCTTCTCTGCCATTTCTGTAAAAGATAGATTATGTTTTCAGCATCAGGTACTGCCTCAACTATTTTTTTTTTTAATTTGCACACAAAAAATGCCATTGTTTGGGAGAGGAGTTACTGATGTTCTCTGAAGGGCCTGTCCCACACGAGGTAATTCAAGAGTTCTCCCGAGTTTCCCCTGATTCAAACTCGGAGAATTACGGTAATAGCCATTCGTAGGTACTCGGGGCTCTCGTGGACATTTTTCACAACGCTGAAAAAACTTCACGAGTTACCGCGTTTCCTCGAGTACCTGCCGTTAGCATTACGAGCCGCTATGAGACATCCACGAGCTTCGACGTAGCCGCTACATACATTCTATGTACTTACGAGTTTGAATTGTTTTTAAACTCGGGAGAGCCCTTCAATTACCTCGTACAGTGGGACAGGCCCTTTAGATGTTTCGATCAAGTTTAGATCTTAAAAACTGGCCTTATTGCGGATGCTGGACATTGTAAATTGAGGTGCAAATCTTCTCTGAAGGTGCAGTATCAGCTCAGAAATACTAATTATTCAAACTGGCTTGTAAAATTCAAATATCGTACTTTTGTTTTGCAAATCACCAAAAAAACAACGAATGCAGAAAAAAAACATTGAATAACTGACATGCAAATCAGAGCAAGAAAATTAAATTATTAAAAGCAAAGAATATTACCCCCCCCAAATAATGTTATAAAGTACAGTACATTTTCAAATGTCATTTTATGACGTACAGATGCTATTTGTGATGCATATAAAAGATAAACGTAGATTGATTGGTGCGTGAGTTTGCTGACAACACCAAAATTGAAGGAGTTGCTGAGATGAGGAAGACTGTCAAAAGATACAGTGGGATATACATTTGGTACTGAAATGGGCAGAGAAATGGCAAATGGAGTTTAATACAAGATAATCCTGATTATAAAAATTGGGATGTTATGTTACAGTTGTACAAGACGTTGGTGAGGCCACATTTAGAGTATGGTGTTCGGTTTTGCTCACCCTGCTATAGGAAAGATGTTAAGCTAGAAAGAGTGCAGAGAATTACGAGGATGTTGCCAGGACTTGAGGGCTTGAGCTATAGGGAGAACTTTGGCTGGCTCGGACTTTACTCCTTGGCGTGCAATAGGATGAGGGGTGATCTTACAAAGGTATACAAGATCATAAGGGGAATAGATACGATAGGTGCAGAGGTCTTTTATCCAGAGTAGGAGAATCAAAAACCAGAGGACATAGGTTTAAGGTGAGAAAGGAAAGCTTCAATAAGAGCCTGAGGAGCAACTTTTTCCACATAGAGGGTAATGGGTATATGGAACGAGGTGCCGGAGGAGGTAGTTGAGGCAGATACCATTACAACATTTAAAAGACATGTACACAAGTACATGGATATGAAAGGTTGAGAGAAATATGGGCAAATGTGCGCACTGATGTAGATGCCTTGGTAGGCATGGGCAAGAAGGACTGAAGGGCTTGTTTCCATGCAGTATAGCTATACGTGTGACGTGTTGCACTTTGGGAGGTTGCGTTTAAGGGGAGAGGTAATGGCAATGATATTGATGTGCAGAGAGATCTTGGAGTCCAAGTCATAGCTCACTGAAAGTGGCAACACAAGTATATAGAGTGGTAAAAAGGAGCATGGTATGCTTGCCTTCATTGCTAGGGCATTGAGTACGAATCAGCAAGTCATGATGCAGCTCTATAAGACTTTGGTTGGACTGCATTTGGAGTATTGCATTCAATTCTGGTTGACCCATTACAGGAAGGATGAGGAGGCTTTGGAGAGGGTGCAGAGGAGACTCAAAAAGCTGGAATCACTCAGCGTGACAGGCAGCATCTCTGGGGAGAAAGAAGGCATGATATTTCAGGTCTCGACCCTCCTTCAGACTGGTTAGGGATAAGGGAAACAAGAGAACTAGATGGTGGTGTGGTGAGATAAAGAACAATGATTGAAAGACATGCAAAAAAGTTATGATAATAAAGGAAACAGGCCATTGTGTGCTGTTTGTAGGGTGAAAACGAGGGAGAGGGAGAGGGAGAGGGAGAGGGAGAGGGAGAGGGAGAGGGAGAGGGAGAGGGAGAGGGAGAGGGAGAGGGAGAGGGAGAGGGAGAGGGAGAGGGAGAGGGAAGAGGGAGAGGGAGAGGGAGAGGGAGAGGATGAATATGAATGCTGGGGCAACCTGAAGTGAGAGAAATTAATATTCATACCACTTGGCTGTAAGCTGCCCAAGTGAAATATGACATACTGTTCCTCCAATTTGCGTTTAGCCTCACTCTGACAAAGGAGGAGACCGAGGACAGAAAGGTCTGTGTAGGAATGGGAAGGAGAATTAAAGTGTCTTGCAACCGGGAGATCAGGTAGGCGAAGGTGAGCGGGCTGAGCGAAGGTGTTCCGTGAAACGATCGGCCAGTCTGCGTTTGGTCTCGCCGATGTATAAGAGTCAACATCTTGAGCAATGGATACAGTAGATGAGGTTGGAGGAGGTGCAAGTGAACCTCTGCCTAACCTGAAGGGACTGTCGGAGTCACTGGACAGTGTCGAGATAGGAGGTATAGGGACAGGTGTTGCATCTTCTGTGGTTGTAGGTACCTGGTGAAGGGGTGGTTTGCTTGGGAAGGGATGAGTTAACCAGGGAGTTGCGGAGGGTATGGTCTCTGCGGAAGGTGGAGAAGGGTGGAGATGTGAAAATGTGGCTAGTGGTGGGATCCCGTTGGAGGTGGCGGAAATTTCAGAGGATTGTTTGTTGTGTTACTAGAATGCTGCCTGGATTAGAGGGCTAAAGCTACAGGGAGAGGTCGGATAAACTTGAATTGTTTTCACTGGAATGTCAGAGGGTGAGGGGAGATTTGATGGAAGCATATAAAATTATAGGAGGCATAGATAGGGTAGACAGTCAGAACTTCCCCCCCCCCCCCCCCCCCCCCCCCCCCCGGGTGGAAATGTCCAACACTAGAGGGCAAAGCTATAAGATGAGAGGGAGAAATATTAATGAAGATATGCAGAGCAAGTTTATTTTTTACACAGAGAGTGGTAGGTGCCTGAAATGCATTGCCAGGGGTAGTGGCGATACAATAGAGGTGCTTAAGAGGCTTTTAGATAGGTACCTGGAAGTGGAAGAAATAGAGGCATATGGATCACGTACAGGCATACGAGATCAGTTTAACGTTTAGCATCATGTTCTGCACAAACATGATCTTGTGAGCTGTCCTGTTCTATATTCAGTAAATTTATGCTTCAAATTTACCTATTTCTTCATCCCAAAACTTCTCATCAGGGGCCTTCTTTCAATAAATCTATTATATATTAAAACGACGGGTATTTACATAACTTTATATTAGCATCAAAACACACAAACTGCATGCTAGGTCACAGATTATTCATCACACCCCAGGACAGCTAACAGGTCCCTGGCATTGAGACACTATAGTAAATCCTCAGGGCATGCTGCACCACCAGGATTTCTGAGATACACCAGCATGGGAGGGGTCACAGAGGTTTGGTAACATTCACCTGAGAAGGGACAATGCCTGTGGGTGAACCCCAAGATCTAGGCAGTACTGAGGAGAATGTCAAGCGACTTGGCAGCACTGAAGCAGAACTAAATGGAAAAGTAGGGAATGATGTGAATTAGAAGTTGTGAAGTACATTAGGGTTAGGGGTGGGGAAAGAAATTATCCAATGAACTGGAAGCATTCAGAAAATCTGGGCAAGACAAGCAGTTTTTGTCTGGCTACTGAAATCTACAGTAATGTTTTCACAACCAACCATAAATAAACAAAAGTCTGTCACATTATGTCTCATCCTTCCAACTAGTTCTGCTTCAGTGCTTTCAACTCATGTTTAGCTCATTTAGTGGAAGATGAGAAATCAAAACTAACTCTTCATAAAAAGTTTGTATTTCTCTCATGAAGAGTGTTTTTATTTAGGCTAAAACCCAATTTCCCAAATGATTTGAAGAGTCAAAAGCAGTTTTTAATTGAAGCAAAAAAAAATCATAATTCTTCTTTTAAATCACAAATTCAAGCATACCCAAGACTGCTGGATTAAAATCTTAAACCAGTTGCAGGCAGTCACCAGATTACACCTCCCATTCCAGAGAAAGGCCCGTATGCCGATTTCTTAAGTAATAAAATGTGTTTCTATAGATACCCCATGTCGCTCTACATGTACTTGCTACAGTTCAGCAGATAATCACACTAATGCTACCTTAATTAAACTAATGGAATGTGTACCATATCCAGTGGTCAATGAACACCATGAAACATTTTGTCATTACTAACTTAAATTCTTTATAAATGTATGGGAGAATTTAAATAGTCAGATTTCTGTAAACAAGTTCATTTGTAACCCAGGACACCCTTGCATTTGCATTAAAAATGTGACTGCACAAAGCTTTTCACTGTACCTCGGTATACGTGACAATATACTAAACTCAACTCAAGTTGCTCAACAAACCACGAATGCCTTCTCCCAAATGACAGGATCACGACGAATCGCTATGCTTGCTAGATTGGAAAAAGCATGCTAAACAATCTGTAATAAAATCAGAAATTAAAAATACTCAGCAGATCGGGCTTTTGTGGAGAGACTAACAAGATTAACATATCAGGTTGATAACCTTTCATCAGCACAAGGAAACATTAGAAATCAAACATTATGAAGTTGAAGGAAAGAGGGGGGAGAGAGGATGGAGGAACTGAATGTATTGAAGTGGAAATTCGTGCTGGAGAAGTAGTAATGGGGAGCAAAGAAATGGCGAATGAACTGAATACGTTTTTTGCATCAGTCTCCATGGTGGAAGACACCAGCAATGTGCCAGAACTTCATGAGAGTCAGGGGACAGAAGCGAGTGCAGTCACTAATACTGAGGAGAAGATGTTTGGGAAGCTGAAAGGTCTGAAGGTGGACAAGTCACCTGCACCAGATGAGCTACATGCCAGAGTACTGAAAAAGGTAGCTGTTGAGATTGCGGAGGCATTTGTAGTGATCTTTCAAGAATCATTAGTCAGGAATGGTCCCAGAGGACTGGAAAATCGCAAACTTAACTCCACCGTTTAAGGGAGCGAGGCAAAAGAAAGGAATTTATATGCCAGGTATTTATTCACCTTTCAAAACATCCAGCATCTCCTCCTTCGTAATGTGTATACACTCCAGAATATCACTGTGTATGCCCTAAATATTTCTATTTGGCCTGCATAACTCTAGCTCTAGACCCAACCACTGTCCAAGAAGTACCTGCTGGACAAACACACCTACTGAACATACACATTAAGGCCAATCTCATGCTGAAGGTTTATTATCAACCTTCGGCATGCGATTTTATTATTGCCTTTATCAGCTGCACCAGCCTATCTTAGCAGCAAAAAGCAGGCCAAAGGTAGAGGGAGGAAGAAGTGTGTACAGAGAAAACTAAAAATAACTCCAGGTTTCACGGCAAGCATTCTTCATTTGGTTTCTATGTGCCTCTGCCATTGTACCTAAACCCAGTGCAATTGATTCCATTTTGCAAATGTGCCCACAATCATTTATTAATTGTTTAGTCATTGTACCAGCAACATTCCCTGCATATACAGGTTTAACTCTTAATAACATCTGTTAACTAAGCACATAAAAAGCAGTAAATGTAAACTAGTTTGCATCTTACCCTTGAACGCTGCACTGGGTTTTCAAAGTCAGTCCCCTCAGGAGCTAACAGCAACCAGCCCCCATATATAGGCTTTGCCTGAAACACAATAACACAATAACAAAGGTAATAATTAAAGATTAACTACAAGAGTTATAACTAAGATAAGTATAACACATAAATGTTTGCTGTTACAGTGAAGGTGCTGTTCCTTGATGGAGATGGATCCCTCTGGTACCCCTCTCAAATGGTCATTTATTTCAAGAAATAGTAAGTGGTAAACGTATGTGCCACCTCTTATCCTGTTTTGCAACCTCCCATACAATCTGCTAGCTGCTATGGAGCTGCATATTTTGTCTCCAGCAGATATCACTATCAGAAGCATTTTTCTTGTTTGTATCTTTAACACAGATTAGTCAAAGCCAGGTACTGTACCCTAAATTACGCCTGTAGATTGAAGGACTTGAACTTTGGATCTTTAACATTTGGATTCTTTAATAGTAGACCACCTGGACCGATTCTTAAGCTGTCAGGGAAGTAAATGATCAATCAGAAGGACCCAGACCAGATAAGTAAGGCAAAGGTATCAAAGATGGAAGCCAGTAAACCAATCATAGTGCACTGTGCAATATAGATCTGTACCAGCTTTCTAATACCGACTTGTATACAATCTGTACATATGATCGAGTGTTTGGAATTTTGCCGGTTGCTGTGGAGTTGCAGGCATCTTCTGCTGAATTTGATTTGCAGTAACATTTTCAAATCACAAACAGATCCCTTCCATAAACAGGAGAGGACCTGCAATGAAACAGTCTTCCCTAACGGCATAAAGGGCCTGTCCCACCAGCAGGCGACTCCATGCAGTGAGCGCAACCTAACGCGGTCGGTTAAGCCGTATGGCCTCGCGGGGCCGGTCCCACTTCAATCGCCGGAGCCGTATGGAGTTGTGCGGAGCTGGTCCCGACATCGCGCGGGGCTCCGAAATACTGACCGTGTTCAAAAATTCCACATTACGCACCGCCTCAACGTCATGCCTCCGTGACCCTCTCCGTGTGCCGCCGTGTCCCTCTCTGTGTGGCTCTGTGACCCTCTCTGCGTGCCTGTGTGTCCTTCTCCGTGTCCCTCTCTGTGCGCCTCCGTGTCCCTCTCTGTTTGCCCCGCCTCCGGTTTGGTCACACTCACCGCATGCAGGCGCATGCTGGTGGGACCGGCCCTGTATGGGGATCACTCGACCTCCGCACGGCCCCCGCTTCCAGTTTGGTCGCGCTTGCCGCATGCTCGTGGGACAGGCCCTTAAGAGTCAAGAAGTCATGATACAGCGTTAAAGGACTTTAATTAGGCTGCATTTTAAGTGTTGTGTGGAATTCTGGTCGCCCCATGATAGGAAGGAGGTGGAGGTTGCAGAGGTGGTTTAGCAGAATGTTGCCTGGATTAGAGGTTATTAGCTACAGGGAGAGGTCGGACAGACTTGGATTGTTTTCTCTGGAACACGGGAAGCTGAAGTGTGACCAGACAAGGGTACAAAACATTATGGGGGTCATAGATAGGATACAAAGTCTAAAACAAAATCTGTTTATTCACTAGGAAAGGGGATTCTAGAACAAAGGCCTTCCCCTTATATCCTCTGAATTCTTACTTTATTTGATCTCTAACTTTTCCCTAGTCTGATCAAGGGGTAAAGATTGAGATAAAATGTTAGCCGTCTCTGTCCACAGGTCCTGATTGACCTGCTGAGCATCTCCAGCTTTCTCCAATACAGCGTTGCAACACTTATCTTCATTGAAAAAAAATCATGACAGCAGGTAGTTAAAACCAAGTGTTACAAGCAGTGTACTTACAGGACTGTTCTTCCAAATTCACTCACCCAACTTGTTTCATTCCGCAACATTATCTTCGCAACTGTTCACTTTATTCACAACACAACGTTCCCTTTGAGCTGACCTTGAACTTTGCTTGCATTTATGACAGACGACCTGGGCACAAGATCCCAGATGACAACACACCCAGATGCTTCAGCACACACCGGACAGTTAAAGAAACTGCAATAAATGATTGGGTGAGCCACTCTCAGCCACTTAACTGCCTTGCCCACGTGAATCACAATTCCTCAATCCAGGAAGGCTCAATTGAAACATTCAATTCAGGAGACTGGGACAATCAGCATGTCAGAATTATCAGCTTTGATCAACACCAAAACAAATGTTTAAAAGATGCAATACCAAAGAAACAGTCACAACCAGGCAATGCAACGGAAATGCACCTTGGGGTCTGAGCTGTTACCCATTGAATGAACTGGCCATTGGGGGGTGAACCTGCTTTCTTGATCTTTTGTGTGCTATATATATAATCTATAAAATCAGAGACAGAAGGAATCAGTCTATTTGTGCAGGGTAATACTGCAAGTGTGTGGTAAGTTTAAGGAGAAGAATTAGGTCATTCGGCCCATCAAGTCTACTCTGCCATTTGATCATAGCTGATTTTATTATTCCCTCTCAACCCAATATTCCTGCCTTCTCACCATAACCCCCGACACCCTTCCTAATTAAGAATCTGTCCATCTCTGCCTTAAAAATATCAATTGACTTGACCGCCACACCTGTCTATGGCAATGAATTCCACAGATTCACCACCCTCTGACTAAAGAAATTATTCCCTTCTCCTTTCTAAAGGTATGTTCTTTTATTCTGAGGCTATGGCCTCTGGTCCTAGACTCTCCTACTAGTGGAAACATCCGCTCCACATTCACTCTATCCAGGCCTTTCACTATTCGGTAAGTTTAATTAGCATACGTACTAAAACGGAACAATGAGATTCTTGCTTGCAGCAGCATAACAGGTCTGTAAACACAGTACTCAATAGATAACAAAATAAAAAACAAATTAAAAAGTTCGATAAATTTTAAAAAAGTCAATATTAGTGCAACATGAAACAAAACCTCAAGTCCCAAGATTGGAATGCCACTGGGGGCCATGGGAACCTGTGAAGGAACATCAGTGTTCTCCCTATTGAATCATGAGTAAAATACTCATGCGGACGTTAGTGTGCTGGGGTGTACAGGCTGGCATCTATCCAGATTATCTGAAACAATGATGGTTTATTGAAAACATTCCTCTGAACAATGATGCACATATTGTTGCAAGGTCTCTATTCACTGTCCACAACACGAGTCGGATGCAAGAAAGCTTCACCCAGGTAGCTGCTGGCTTGATGAGCAATGTGTAAGAAAGAACAGCAGATGCTGGTTTAAATCGAAGGTTTAAACACAAAATGCTGGAGTAACTCAGCGGGTGAAGCAGCATCTCTGGAAAGAAGGAATGGGCAACATTTCAGGTCGAGACCCTTCTTCAGAGCAAACTGAGTTATCCAATCTAAGGGCATCAAGATTGGGAGAGATCAAGCAAGCATCCTATCCAGTTCACAAAAATGAAGCAACAAAATCAAGGAGCCTATGAAATATGGCAAGAAAGGAAGAATTAGACGGGTGATTTTCCCCTTAACTTTAGAGGCAAACATCTGCTGACAGTCTTCTCATATCAGGAATGCATTTGGAGTCCGGGCAGGAATAATATTGTATATATTGTTATTCTCAATCACCCCTCACAACATAAAATTATGTTACATAGATACCGAACTGTTGGTTCCAAAGCAGGCCAGCTAAATTAGCATTTCTCAGTTTGTTTTCTGGCCTGGAGTGTGCTTACGGAGGCGAGCAAGTCTTGACAGTATCTGGTTCAGGAAAGCAGTCTCATTATTTTGGCTCACCATCACAGAACTAGATCCTGCCCAGCAAAGGTGAAGAGGTCACAGGATATGGAAGAGACTGAATCTGGGAAAACATTGATGTTCAGACTGAGAGTTTGCAGCTGATCACAGTGACACAATAGGGCAATAGATGAATGTGCTGGAAGGCAGTGCGCGGTGACACCAAACACATCTGGAAGAAGGAGATAATAACCAGGTCTCCAAAAAATAACAATTTGACACTTTAAAGTTTGAGAGAGGCCTTTTTGTTTCTGTGCGTGTGCTTGTGCTTGTGCATATAGCTGAGCAATCTCTTTCATGTTCCTTATTGTAAGAACATTGAAAATATCCAGGACAAACCCTGCCATTGTTGGGCCAGGATTTAATTCCTTGATCTAGTATCAAATTATCCCAGACCCCAATAACAATGAAATCTTTTCCACTTTCAATATAAGATTCAGAGTTTGCATATAGTAATTCCACAATAAGTATAATGTTCAGGAACTAAAATTGAAAATTACAAATTTATATTTATTTAATGTCTTACACAATTTCAAAGCCTTCAGTGGCCAATTTGTACATAGCAAGATCCAATAAACATCTATTTCAGTGACATCTCTGAGGGATAAACACTGGCTATGTCACCAGTAGGTCCTGTTTTACTTCAAAAGCATGTAAGCTTTTACCCTGGAGCACCTAAAACAGAGCAGACTCCCAAACAGCTGCATGTTATGGGGCTGTCCCACTGTACGAGCAAATTCAAGAGTTCTCCCGAGTTTCCCCTGATTTGAACTCGGAGAATTACAGTAATAGCCGCTCATAGGTACTCGGGGATCTCGTGGACATTTTTCAACATGTGAAATCCTTTTTTCAACATGTTGAAAAATCTTCACGAGTCTTCCCGAGCTTACCGCGTTTCCCGAGTACCTGCCGTTAGCGTTACGAGCCGCTAAGAGACATCCCGAGCTCCGACGTAGCCACTACGTACATCCCACGAGTTTGATTTTTTTTTAAACTCGGGAGAGCTCTTGAATTAGCTCGTACAGTGGGACAGCCCTTTAAGTATCCTTGTATCCTTGTATTGTAAATTGCATCAGTGGGAGATTGCAACCTTCACGTGGTCCGCCCTGTTACGACAAATGCAATCAACCTGGCGTGCACAATCAAGTAAGATCAAATAGAACAAGTTGTCCTACAACTTTAGGCTGTGCACGCCATACGTAAGAAGAAGAAGTATTGTAAATTTCAAAGATATACCCCAGCACGGTACCCACTTCTTCATAGTCCAAACCAGTGATAGGTGCTGTCTTAATAGATGGTACTCTTCCATTACCTGCAATTTTGACTTCTTACACGATTCGGGTAGGAATGATAATTGCCGAAGATGATAATACTCAAAATGGTTCCAAATATATTGGTATTGATTTTTTATTGTCAAGTATACCGAGATACAGTGAAATCCTTTTATTTACTTGCTATCTAGATGAGACTTCCATACATGAATGAAATAAAATCAGATGGAATATAGTGTTACAGCTACAGAAAACTGCAGCTGAAAGAAAGAAGCGAGGGCAGCTACGATGATAGACTGGAGGACTCAGAATACATCCTTTTATAAGCTAAGGATGTATTCTAAGGATCTCATGAGGTCTGTTACAAGAGCAGGAAATGGGTAAATATATCAGGTAAATCGATGTATGAAAGACCAAATTCACAATGAACAGAGCAAAATGGCTGCCTGTACTAACATTTCCAGGCATCACACTTTTGTTTAATCTCAAGGTTTCAAGGTTCAAGGCCAGTTTTTATCACGTCTATATCAAGATATAGTAAAATTCAAATTACCGTACAGCCATACTAAAAAAAAACAAACAACTACATAAAAGTTAACATAAACATCCGCCACAGCGGATTCCCACGTTCCTCACTGTGATGGAAGGCAATAAAGTCCAATCTTCTTTCTCTTTTATTCTCCTGCGGTCGGTGCAATCGAACCAACAGCAGTCACGGAGATCAAAGCTCCCGCAGCCAGTGATCGAAGCTCCCGCGATCGGAACGGTCGAAGCCCCTGCGGCTTGGAGTTCCCGAAGTCCATTTCTAACCAGAGACCATGGGCTCCGCGAGGTTAAAGTCCGCAGGCTCCCGCTGTTGGAGCCGCAAAGTCGATCCCCGACAGGGATCGCGAGTTCCGTGATGTTAAGTCAGCAGGCTCCCGCGGTGGAGCTCTCGAAGTTGGTCTCCAGCAAAGGCCGCCAACTCGTTGTTAGGTTGCAGAGCGGATGGAGATACGATACGGGGGAAAAAAAAGGGAAAAAAGGGGTGGGGGAAATCGCATCTCCGTCAAGGTAAATGATTAGAAAAAGTTTCCCTCAACTCTCCCCCCCTCCCCCACATAAAATAAGCTAAAGAACACTAAAAGCTTACAAACAAACAACAAAGGAAGGGACAGACTGTTAGCGAGGCTGTTGGTTCAATGTGGGGCAATTATTGATAGTTCCATGGCAAATACTACATTCATTGCAGTGTCATTCCAAACCAAACATTTTAGTAAGATTGCCAACCTGGGAATATAACCACATGCTTCGCACCATTGAGAACTTCTTACTGATCAAATTACTTGCACGGCCTTTTGTAATTGAAAACGTCCACTTTCTAATAAGTCATGGAAATCATGACATAGCTCCATAAGACTTTGGTTCGACTGCATCTGGAGTATTGCATGCAGTTATGGTTGCCCCATCACTGGAAGAATGTGGAGGCTTTGGAGAGTGTGAAGAGGAGGTTGACCAGAATGCTGCCTGGATGAGAGGGTTTCAGCTGCAAGGGAGAGGTTGGATAAACCTTGGTTGTTTTCTCTGGACTGATGGAGGTTGAGGAGAGACTTGATAGAACCATTTAAAATGATAAAAGTCAGAATCATTTTCCCAGGGTCGAAATGTCCAGCACTAATGGGCATACCTATAAGGTGAGAGGAGGAAACTTTAATGGAGATGTGCGGAGCAAATCTATATACACGGAGAAAGGCAGGGGCCTGGAATACATTGCCTGGGGTGGTGGTGGAGACAGGTACGACATTGGCATTTAAGAAGCTTTTAGATAGGCACATGGAAGTGTAAGGAATAAAGGGATATGGATCATGTACAGGCAGGTGCGATCAGTTTAACTTGGGATCATGTTCGGCACAAACAGTGTGGGCTGAATGGCCTGTTCCTGTGCTGTACTATTCTATGTTCTATAACCTGAATATGGGACCGTCATTTGGATCTTAAGGTATCAGCTGCTAGTACCCTCTCCACAATACATCGATGAGTGCGTACAGTAACTGTGGCTGCTATCTCTTGCTGATCCACTGTGGACAACAGAGCATACCTGGCAGACAGACAGAGGGAAGAGTTGGAAACATAACTGAACAAAAGTCAATTAAGAATAATCATTTCTTAATCTACTGAAATACTGTCAAATTGTGCTTGTTGCATTTCAAAGGGTCTCTGCCATTTCAGTTCCAGATCCAGCAATCTCTGCTACGCGTGCTGTGCGGGCAAATGGGAGAACTCTTAATGCAGGGAACTGTGCAGGTGCATCCACTGATGAAAATTCAGCACATTTTGCCATTTCCCCCCTCTGCAGCATTCAGCAGATCAGACCATCCTTGCACTCATGAGTCAGCACACTGCTCCACCTGCACTCCATATCACTGAGTAAATAGCTGCACCTCCATTCCAACTCACGGACCCCACCCACTCCATTCTAATCAGAGTCACACCTGTCTCTGCATTGCTTTTGCATTCTCATAATAGGCCCTGCCCGCTCTTGTTAGAATTCAGCGGTCAGAGTTGCACAACACAGAAACAAGCCTGACCTTTTACCCATCCTCACTAATCCAACTTGCTCAGATTAAGACCAATTATTTTATGCCTTGTTTATTTAAGTATCTCTCTAAATGCCTCTTAAACATTCTGATTGTATCCGACTCCACCATATCCTCTGGCAGTGCATTCCAGATGGCAACATTCCCTGTGTAACAATGTCAAAGGGCTTCTGGAGTACAAGGCAGCACCAAGGTGTAAGCGGCCGATGGAACGGGTCCCTCCGGCCAGCCCACACTCTCCGCCCGGGGTCAGCGCTGACCGGCCACGGCCGCCCTCCACCCTGTCTCCCTGTGCGGCCGCACTGTGACGGGCTGTGGGTCGTCAGCGCCCACACACGGGGCCGGGTGGAGCGGGGCCACGACTCCGGGCAGCGGACACACGGGGCCATAAACCTGGCAACGTCCCCGTCAGCTGCAGCAGAGTTGGGGATAGTCACTGACCGCGCTGCACCGGACTCCGACACTGGGTGATTCAACCCCCCGACCCCCACCACCACACGGGGTAATTCACCTCACACCCCCCCCCCCCCCCGGACCCCGACCCACACATGGGTTGATTCAACCCCCCAACCCCCACACGACACACGGGGTGATTCATCCCCCCGACCCCCACACGACACACGGGGTGATTCACCCCCCCGACCCCCACACGACACACGGGGTGATTCACCCCCCCGACCCCCACACGACACACAGGGTGATTCAACCCCCCGACCCACACACGGGGTGATTCACCGACCCCCCGACCCCCACACGGTGGGACAGACGGCCCGGGGTCCGCGAGTGTGGAACCAGTCAGCGTGAAGTCCGGATGCTGGGACAGAAGACGGGGCCACTGCACTGGCAGCCGCAGTAAGCGCTTACCTGACGTTCACCGCTTGTACTCCAGAAGGCGTTGCGTGGCAACAGTCCGGGTCACAGGTCGTGACCTCAACTGCCGTGCAACCTACCTATAATTACCACTGAAACACCTGTGAAATTCACTTCTTACTTCCAACATAAGCATTCTTGTTTCTGAGAAGAAAAAATATTTTGACATCTACGCCTCTTATAATTTTATACATCTCTATCAGGTCATTCCCCTTCGCTCCAGCCCATCCAATTTCTCCCCATAACTAAAGTCCTCCAATTCGGGCAACTTCCTCGTGAATCGCCTCTGCAATCTCTCCACTGTGACTACAAGTTATCTCTGGTATGGAGACTCAAACTGCACACAATCCTCCAAGTACAGTCCAACCGGTGTTTAGTACAGTAGCAAAATAACATCCAAACTTTTTGAATCGATGTCCCAACCATTCAAGGCAAGCATCACTCTCCTACTGGATGTCATCAGCCTCCACTCCGCCTCACTGTGCTTGGTCCGAGTGATAGCAGGAGAAACTGACAACATTAGGACCATAGGCAAATTTCAAGAAATTATTTAAATGGGAAGACTGAGGTACATGGAGTAAAGAACTAGAACATGATGCCATTAAACTTACCACTCTGCCTGCACATGATCCATAATTCCTTCATACCCACATGCCTATCTAAAAGCCCCTCAAATGCTATTATTTAATCTGCCTCCACTACCACCCCTGGCAGTGAGTTCCAGGCATCCACCACTCTTGGTAAAAACATTTCCTCCACACATCTTCTTTTAACATTACCTTACCTTAAAGCTATGCCCTTTTGTTTTTTCACATTTCTACCCTGGGAAAAATATTCCATCTAACTACTTTATGTAGTTAGATGTAATATTCCATCTAACTATTTATGTTTCCCAGATTTTGTATATACTTCTATGAGGTCTCCCCTCAGCCTCCAACACTTCAATGAAAATAATCTAAATTTGACTAAACTCTCCTTAAAGCAAACACCCTCTAATCCAGGATGCAATATGGTAAACGTGTTCATCCTCTCCAAAGCCTACACAACCTTCCAGTAATGGTGTGATCACAATCCCACACAATACTCCAAAAGCTGCCAAACCGAAGTCCTATAAAGTTACGTTTAACTTGACTCTGTGACTCTTATGTGACAGATGAAAACATACGCCTTCTTTACCACTCCATCAACTTGTGGTGCCACTTCTAGGGAGCTATTAACTTGGATCCTAAGATCCCTCTGTACATCTATGTTGTTAAAGGTCTTTTCATTAACTATATACCTCCCTTTTACATTCGACCTCCCAAAGTACACCACCTCAGACTGGCTAAGATTAAAGTTCATCTGCCATTTCTCCATCCATTTCTGTAGCTGATCCGTATCCCACAGTATACTTTGGCAGCGTTCTTTCCTGTAACTCCACAAATTTTGATGCCATCTGCAAACCTACTAACCAATCCGTCTATACAGTGCCCTCCATCATTTATTTATTTGCCTCTGTACTCCACAATTTGAGATTTGTAATAGAAAATCACATGTGGTTAAATCACATTGTCAGAATGTAATAATGGCCTTTTTTATACATTTTGGTTTCACCATGTAGAAATTACAGCTGTGTGTATACATAGTCCCCCCCATTTCAAGGCACCATAATGTTTGGGACACATGGCTTCACAGCCATTTGTAATTGCTCAGGTGTGTTTAATAAGAGAGCTCTCAGCACCCAGTCTTTCCTCCAGTCTTTTACATCACCTTTGGAAACTTTCATTGCTGTTTATCAACACTAGGCCAAAAGTTGTGCCAATGAAAGTCAAAGAAGCCTTAATGAGACTGAGAAACACGAATAAAACTGATAGAGACATCAGCCAAACCTTAGGCTTACCAAAATCAACTGTTTGGAACATCTTGAGGAAGAAAGAGAGCACTGGTGCGCTTACCAATTGCAAAGGGACTGGCAGGCCAAGGAAGACCTCCACAGCTGATGACGGAATTCGCTCTATAATAAATAAAAATCTCCAAACACCTGTCCAACAGATCAGAAACACTCTTCAGGAGTTGGGTGTGGATTTGTCAATGACCACTGTCCGCAGAAGACTTCATGAACAGAAATATAGAGGCTACGCTGCAAGATGAAAACTACTGGTTAGCCGCAAAAATAGGATGGCCAGGTTACAGTTTGCCAAGAAGTACGTAAAAGAGCAACCACAGTTCTGGAAAACGGTCTTACGGACAGATGAGACTAAGATAACATATCAGAGTGATGGCAAGAGCAAAATATGGAGGAGAGAAGGAACTGCCTAAGATCCAAAGCATACCACCTCATCTGTGATACACAGTGTAGGTATGTTACAAAATTTACCTTGACCCGCGCTGCAGTTCTGCCGCTCCCCGTGAGCGCGACTTTGGCGCCTTTCAGAGGGGGGCGGGCTTAAAGTGCCGTTTTTCCACAGGCAGGGAAAATCGACCAATGTCGGGCGATTTCGTTGCGGAAGAAAAATCGCTCCGACATTTCATGAATGACGGTATTTTTAAATTACTCTAAATTATTTATTAATTAGAGTAATTTAAAAATCACCTTCAAAAGCCGTGAGCACCGACAACCGGAAGGATTTTGCGTAGGGGAGAAAAAAAGGTAAATAGTTTATTTTTATATTAAAAGTTGGTTTTTCGGGAGGCTTTAATAATATTTTCATGTTGCGAAATGGGGTCCAAAAAAATGTATGAACAAACAGTATTTTGCCTCCCAACTTCACCGCTAACCGCAACGTTCTAATCCACCGCATTGCACTAAAACCCACTCGCAAGTTGATTTAAATGGCCATTAATTTACAGGCATAAAACACTAAATTCCTTCCATTTGGCCCAGAAATTCATGAAAATGAGATTTAAAAATTATGTTATATTTTGGAATATTGTGTGAATGTTATTTGGACACTTAGGCAATTTTAAAAAAGTTTATATTTTCTTAAGAAATGGATAGATGTTTAGATCTACTCATTGAATTTTGTAATTAGCTACAATTAGATAACTAACTAATTATTTGCTTTAATTTCAGGTCATCCAAGTAAGATTGTTTCATATTTGTTTCAGAATGCTTCAATCTATAATAACTGAAAATTTCATTGAGTTCTCTTAATTTTTAAGAAAGTTATGGGCTTTTAACTGTTCCAGATCACAGCTTTTGAGTAAAGTCAATTGAAAGGCAATGGGGAACAAGATGCTAATTTCCGAGTATGAAAATGGCCATAACTTTCTTAATACTGAAGATATGAAAGTGAATTAGGTGTCAAATTAAACTTCTTTTTATGCTTTATCTGATGGGATAAATTGCAGACTTGAGTTTTAAAATCTCAAAATTTTGTAACATTGCTAATGTGGGGGTGTTATGGCCTGGGCATGTATGACTGCTGAAGGTACTTATCATCATGGATTATACAACTGCTGATGGTAGTAGCATAATGAATTCTGAAGTGTATGGATACATCCAATCTGCAACCAAATTCCTCAAAACTCATTGGCCGGCGGTACATTCTACAGCAAGACAATGATCGCAAACATACTGCTAAAGCAACAAAGGAGTTTTTCAAAAAATGGTAAATTCTTGAATGGCCAAGTCAATCACCCGATCTGAACCCAATTGAGCATGCCTTTTATATGCTGAAGAGAAAAGCGAAGGAGACAAGCCCACAAAACAAGCATAAACTAAAGATGGCTGCAATATAGGCCTGGCAGAGCATCACCAGAGAAGACACCCAGCAACTGGTGATGTCCATGAATCGCAGACTTCATGCAGTCATTGCATGCAAAGGATATTCAACAAAATACTAAACATGACTATTTTCATCGATATGACATTGTTGTGTCCCAAACATTATGGTGCCCTGAAATGAGGGGACTCTGTATAAACACTGCTGTAATTTCTACATGGTGAAACCAAAATGTATAAAAATAGCCTTTATTAAAATCTAACAATGTGCACTTTAACCACATGTGATTTTTTTTCTATTATAAATCTCAAATTGTGGAGTACAGATGGAGGGCACTGTATGTATTCAATTTTTTATACATACCAGACCAAGTGGGATCCGTTGGGCCCCATCCCCAACGCAATAATCCACAACTCACCTGTTCCCACAACGCAACCCGTTTCCACTACTCACCCATTCGCACAAAGTAACTCGTTCCCCCAACACAATATTCCACCACTCACCGATAACCCCATGGCAGGCCTGGTCCCCCAACGCAACCCGTTCCCCAATGTAAAATTCCACCACTTACCCGTTGGGTCACTCCACACGGAAGGCCTGGTTCCCCAACACAACCCGTTCCCCAACGTAAGATTCCATCACTCACCCATTCCCCCAATATAATATTCCACCACGCACCAATAGCCCACAACTGTGCAGGTCAGCTCATTTTTTCACCCTCCCTCATTTAAAACTTTTTAAAAATGCAATTACTCAGTGTTCTGGGATAGCAACATTGTAGCCAGTAGAGCATTGTGACATCATAACTGCCTACCTGCCAGTCTTTCTCTGTCTCTATCAAACCTTCCCACGTGGGAGGTGGGGCATTCAAAAAACACACTCTCTCCCTACTCCCCTTGAAGCTGCTGATCCCATTGTCTCTCGGTCACCTCTCCCTCCCTCCCACTTTCCCTACCGTCAGTCACTCCCTCCCTCCCCTCCCTCCCCTCCCCCCTTTCTCACTCCCCCACTAAAGACAATGTTTAAATAACATTTTTCTCCTCCCATCTCCCACTCCGTCAACTCTCATAGCTTGTCTGTTGGCAGCGGAGATCACATTGTGATGTCATTGTCGGTTGTCAGAATGTTCACGGCAGCTTGTGTAAATGAGATCCCATTGTGATTAATAGACTGTGAGATGCCATTATGACATCATCACTGGCAGCTGCCAGAATAGTCTCTGCCAGATAATCAGTCAGTTATTATTCTCAAAGTTGGCTTTTTTAAAACCTTTAAATATCAATAACGTGAAATATAACATGAAATCTGAAGGAAACTTGACAAGGGCGGCGACGGGAAAAAGCTGAGCAAGGTTCTACAAAGGTTTTAGCACTACTGTGTACCGTTTTGGTGTAGATACAGACAGACAGACAGACAGACAGACAGACAGACAGACAGACAGACAGACAGACAGACAGACAGACAGACAGACAGACAGACAGACAGACAGACAGACAGACAGACAGACAGACAGACAGACAGACAGACAGACAGACAGACAGAAACAAGACAAAACTTTTAGTATTATATAGATATCTGCATTTGACGGTCCCCAATTAGCCCATTCTCTTCCAAATCCTAACCTGAAGAATCCTCTCCAATAGATTAACGCAAGCTCACCAGCCTATAATTCCATGGATTATCTCTACTTCCCTTTTTAAACCAATGAACTTGTTTCAGAAAGTTAAGATTTAGATATGGAACGAGAGGATGCATAAAGATGGACGTTTAAGACCATGAGACAATTTAAACACAAGGTTGAGATTTTTAAAGTTGTGCAGTCTTGCAGATTGGTGGGAAGAATACTCCCGGATAAGACAGAGGCAGCAAAGCCTTGGATAGTCTTGTGTGCAGTGAGTAGGCAGGGTGAAGTTGATTAAAAGGGCACTAGGGTCTTGTATCAAAGGTATGGGGACAGGGGTGAGAGTTACAGATGGACAGGGATGGATAAAGAAGTGGTGATATCAGAGGTGGAAGCAATTAAGGAGAGGATTTTGGATCATGAAGCTAACTCAATATTTCAAACTCAAGGATTTGCTTCAGTGTAGGACAAAGAGGAAGTGGGACTGTAATTAATATTTTGGTGCAGAATTTGTGCTAGAACAAAACTTTGGTTTCCCAAAGTTTACTTTTAAGTCATCTGATAAAACCTGGCTTTTATACAAGCTGCCTAATTTTCTTTGGCCATCATGCTGGGACGGTGGGGGACTTTGACCAGTAGCCTAGCTGGGACTGGTAAGCGGCTTCCTGGAAAACTATCACCACAGTGTGTGCAATTTTTCTCCACTAATATCCAACAGAAAACTGCAATGAAAACATCTTTGAGCCCCTGTCCCACTTAGGAGACCTAAACAGCAACCTCTGGTGACCTTGCCCGCCACCCAAAAAAAAAAATAAAGGTTGAGGTGACTTGCAACTTCCTACCACCTCCCACGCATATGTTGAAAACCTTCCTCGACTATGAAGAAAACCGGCTTCGACTAGACCTGCGACAAAAAAATTATTAATTTTTAAAACGGCAACCTATTTGTAGTCGAGGCCGGTTTTAAACATGATGAAAAAATAACTGCAACCTAGCTGAAGCCTCAACCACGCGGAAACCACTTTCGACCATTAGGAAGAGTGACCAAAACCTCCGGTGACCTCATGGGAACCTTGGGTGGAGTGCAAGGTCACCAGAGGTTGCTGTTTAGGAATCCTAAGTGGGACAGAGGCTTTAGTTTCACAGCAATTCTAATCAGTCACTGGTACTGAACTGTAATACTCCAGGGCCACCCATGAAGAACCACCATTTGCGGAGGTGAGGGCACCTGCAGAATTGCAGCTCAGCAAGTATTACCACTTTCAGGACTTGGATAGAAAGATAATAAACTGGAGTGGTTTCAAATTACCACACAACAGTGTCATTGAGAGAACCACGATGGTGTCATGAACATTTTAACTAAAACACTTTCAACTAAATCCACACACAGGATGACTTCTTGTTGAAAACCAAGGCAGGCATCATTAAATCCCTGTTTTAATACATTCTTACTTTTAAAAAATATTTTTTTAGCCGAGTATATTGAGCTACTGGATAGATTAAAGCATTAAAGAGCGTGCAAACTGAGATGGTAGACGTAAAACTGTATACTTGTTTTCTTAGAAGGGTGTAACTGCAGTTTATAATTTACATAATGTGGACAAGAAATTTCTAATGGAGCAAGTTGACCCTAAAGGTATGAAATTGTAAACATTTTAATACATTGTGTACGATGATCTTTTTGGCAACGTGGTTTTGCCAGTGTTACATCCGTCATTGAATAATAAATCGACCAATACATGGCGACATTCCCAACACGTATAACAATTGCAAGAGCAGTGATTTCCTGGGATAATTGGGGAAATGGGAACTTAAAACGAAATAGATTAAAGGGAGCACTGGCATTTAAACGGAGTGTATTTTGGGGGCTAGATTGTGGCAGAACCTCTACTTTTGCAATTTTTCATCTAATTAGTCAAAGTTATTATTTTAACAATCAACCCGTGTTGCGAAGTCTAAACGCGGAAATAAAAACGGAAGATGCTGGAAATACATGAGAACATTTGTCAGAATTGACCGAGATACTTGGTTTGTCTCTGGTTAACTACAAAATGTAATGCGCGTCTCCAAAAAGTTACTTTACGTTAAACCAACCAACTAGCCAACTTTCGGAGACTTGGTAGAAAGTATATGCGCAGAAAAAAATACCGAACTTGAAAATGTATATAAATATTGATAGAAATGGAAAGATCTCTAAATAAATCCTTGGGGCGAATTAATCGAGCTCGCTACACAGCAACTAAACGCAGATGTGACCTTCATACAAATCAGTCACAATAAGTACAGGACCGAAATCCAATTATACAGATTATCCATCCCATTTGGAGATCCGGGATTAGAAGAAGCAATTACCACAAAAGATGAAATTATTAAACACAACGTTCTCGAAATTACAAGTCTCGAGGGTAGTTAGTTTAACTTTTCAATGTAAAGGTTGGGATGGGATGACAACTCTAAACTTGTCTCCGACGTTTAAGTCGTGTTTGTCTATTTTTATGACCAAGAGAGTGAAATGAGTGGTTGATCTCACATTAGCATTGCACCAGGCAGGTCCCCAACTTTGCAAAACAGTGTCGGGTCGCGGTGGGGGGGGGAACTCCATAACTTTGCCCCAGTGACAACAACGCGTGCAGAAGTCCCCTCTTGCTCTCTCTGTGAGTACAGAACCTGTGATTGCCCGTAAACCCCCCCAGCCGGCCTGTGCACAAGCCCTTCTGCAGCCCAGATGGTGGGCTCCGCCGCCTGCCCGCTCCCCCGCTTGGCCCGGCCCGGCCCAGCCCAGCGGCACTCGAGCCGCGCTCTGCCCACTCACCTGGGTCAGGTCCCGGTCGGAGGCGAGGTGCGAGTCGCGGGCTTTGAAGCAGTTCTGACACTTGCTCTGATTGAAGACGTTTGCCTGGAACTTGCGGCAGGCGGCCGTTTCCATGGAGCCGGAGAGCGGCGGGCGGGCCGGGCCGGGCCGGGCTCCCATAGATGTCGGGCGAGGCTGCCGTCGGCGGGAACCCCTCTCCGGCCACTAACCCGCGGTCACCCCGCCAAACGCCGCCGTCCGGCTGCCGAGCCTCATTCCTGGACCGCCCGGCAGGCGCCACCACTTGCCTGCCTGCCCGCCCACCCGAGGTGTGTGTGTGTGTGTGTGTGTGTGCCTGGTCTCCTGGCCCCCAACACTGGCCCTGCCCCGTCGCCCGCACTCGCAGCCAAAGATCTTTGCTCGCAGCTCCAGACCCGACCCGAGCGACAGCAACCAGCCCCGCCACACACACTCAACACAACACAACGCCTGCGCATTGCCCGCGCACGTCAGCCTGCGGCACGGAGCGCTGCAACAGGCGGACCCGGACCGACCCTGGCCACGGCATGCACCCAGACAGGGCACCGAATCGACCCGGACCCACCCTGTCCACGGCATGCACCAAGACCGTGGACCAAGCAGGGACTCAGCCATTACACCCATCGTGGGCTTTGCAGCATCCAGTGCCCTGAGTAGGGCAATCGCACAACTCTGCCAAACAATCTCAATTGCCCCATCGAGTATCAAAGCAAAGCCCCCCTCCCATCTCAGTAAATAAACGACCCTGGCTAGCTACTGTAGAAAGAGGAAACTTGAGGTTGACCTGGCTGTGATCTTTGTATTATAACAACATTTTCCAACAAAACTATTTTCAATTTTACTAAATTTATGAAAACTTTGACTGTCCCAACTTCGTCCAACACCTATTCAATGTGCTGAAGGTCAATTTGTTCAGAATGAAGAACTCCAGAAAATGTACAGCCCACCTCTCCAATGTATTTACCAACAGAGATCTCAAACAAAGTATCAATATTTGAAGATCAGCCCAACATGCCAATCCAAACTGAATGAAAAACCTTTAGACATTCAATCAAAAAATTAAGTTAACTCAAGGTTAGCTTGTGTATCACATGAATAAATGTAAGCTACGTATTATGTATCAAGCAAACTAAAATTCAACAATTCTGGAATCCCAAAGTTACTGTTTTAGTTAACATCTTCATCAATAGTACACATGCCAGTGGAACCAATCACATTTTAAATTGCATTAATTTTGGAATAACAGGCAGAGGAATGTTATTTAGGTACATTTTATCTTTTCACTAACATTAATTGACACAAAGTACTGATGTCAGCAGGCCAGGCAGCATCTCTAGAGAACACGAATAGGTGACGTTTCGGGTCAGGACCCTTCTTCAGTCCCGACCCAAGTATCACCTATCCATGTTTTCCAGAGATGCTGCCTGACCCACTTTGTGCCTTTTTTTATGAACCAATATCTGCATTTCATTGTGTCTACTAACAATAATGTATTGCCTCAAAATATTGTTTGTTCAAATCCCAATGCAAACTTTCCCACTCCCACAGATAGAATAAAAGTACAAAATGCGTTGATCAAACTCAAAATGTAAAAATGAGGAACTGCATTTGCTGGTTAAATCACAAAAGGACACAAAATGACTGAGTAATTCAGCAAAACAGGCAGCATCTCTGTAGACCATGGATATACGAGGTTTCGGTTCGAGACCCTACTTCAGACTGATTGTAGGGGGTGGAGGACAAGAAACTGTAAGAGGGGAGAGGCAGGACAAAGTATGGTAACCTCCCTATCCTACTCCCCATCCCTCATTCTCTCTTCCTCCCCCCCTCCCTCTGTGCCCCAACATGGATCACCCATTTCTCCCCTCTTCCCCCCCTCCCTCCTGCGACTACGCTCCTTCCAGCATCATAATCAGCAACTTTTCAATCTTGTGTCACACCTTCTGATCTTATCTCTGGCCTTTATTCTAAATATCTACCTATCAAAACCCCCCTCGCTTGTATCGCCTGCCATGCTTTGTGCTGTCTCTCTCCTCTTCAAGTTTTCTTCCCCTTCCCACCCCCCTCCCCCCCTCACAATCAGTTTGAAGGGTCTCAACCTGGAACATCATTTATCCACGTTCTCCAGAAATGCTGCCTGACCAGCTGAGTTACTCCAGCACTTTTTGATCAAACTCAAATTTGTCCTACATACCCATTTCACTCTTCTCAAAATTATTCCCCGAAGTAAACAGAAATATATGAGCACATTATAAACAAAGCCTCTTTTAGAAGATATGAATTGGAAAAGAGATATACAAACAATAATAAGTACAAATTATGTATTTTTGTAAATTGACATGTTAAAGGTCTGCAAGTTACTGATAAAGGGAGCTGTGAGTAGACTAAACCATAATCATATATAATAATCGGTGCAGGCAAACACTTCTGTGACTGCAGACATAATTCCATTTTGGCATGTTTGCTTCCCTGATTCCACAGCCTAGGATGTCAATGAACAGCCACAAAATATTAAATGCAGGGAGTGGGGTGAACAATCAGAGGTCATAGTGCATATTAGGTATCAATCAGACGGCAGAAATGGGAAATAAGATCCTTTTTGCAAATTAGAGGGAACTAGGGAGGAGGTAATGGACCGACTTGTAATTCCAAAGAGATTCATCAAATGTCAGCTGCTCACACCTCAGGAAATGTAGTATTCACAGTGCAGGCTTTGGCAACTGAGGGATTTAGGTGATATTGGGGGAGGGTTGTTGACAAAAATTGACTAAGATATGTAACTCTTTCATTCAGGAAGGTGATCTAATGCGTCTTTTGCACGTGGAAATTGATAGAAAACATGGCATCTTGGCATCATCTCTGTTGTCAGATCAGTTGGCAAACTGCAGTAAAACATTTCTACATAGCAGTGTATCCGGAAGGGGGAAAGTTACCTGGACACTTTCTACAAAGCAGTCCTACCCCTTAAATTCAGTACCACAGAATTGGTCGACCAAAGTGGGTAAGAGAGTGTGTTTCATTGCAATTAAAGCAGTATGGAGATCAGAAGTTAATGTTGCAGGAGCCTAAACCTTGCACTTTTCCAACATGCATGATGTTCCTGAAGCCTGTGTGGGTGAGAGCTACGATTGCAGGGAAAATGACCAAACTGACAACAACGTTGCGATACAGAGAGCCATTCAAGTTGGGGCAAAAAAGAGGAATGTAATGGTGATAGAAAGAGTTAGTCCTAAAGGCTTTGATTCCTGCCTGGTGCCAGGGTTAAGGATATTGCCTTGGAGTTGGAGAGGCATGGAATGGGTGGGGAAAACAAAGACATTTTTTGTGGCGCATATGGGAACCAATGATATAGAAATAATTTAAAAGGAAGTTGTGCTGAAGAGAAAAATAAGTATGTAGGATTCAAATTGGAAGGCAGACCACTGAGATATAATCTCTGGATTACTTTCTGAGCCACATACAAATTAGCTCAGCATAAATAAGATCAGATAAATAAATGCATATTTCAAAGACTGGTGTGGGAGAAATGGGTTTGAATTTATGGGGCACTGGCAGCATTACAGGGGAAAGAAAGAGCTGTTCTTTTGGGATGAATTTTCCTTGAATTGGGCTGGGACCAGTGGCTAATAATCTAGGGCTGTTGTTATAGTATTACACTAAAATAATGGGAGAGGTGTATGCAGAGGAGTAATTTAAAATGAAAGGACAAAGTAATAATACTGACAATAATGACATAAAAGCAGTAAATGCAAGAAACACTCGGCAGGTCAGGTAGCATCTGTGGAGAGGAACAGAGGTAACATTTCAGGTTTAGGACCCTTTGTCACTACTGGAAATGAGAGGGATAAATTGCAGGAGATTGTAAAGAGGTGAGTGGGACAAACTCATATAATAGGGCGATTTAAAAGAAAGAAATAACAAGAATTAACGTTGTCGGTGTCCTGACAAGAGAGAGAGAGAGAGAAAACTAAAAGGAAAATAAAAGCTACAAAATGCAGAGCTGTCCAGAATGACCAACAGTCAGGCCATGTTAATGAGAGAAAAAACGGAGCCAACGTTGCACACAGATGACTGGATATATCAACTCCATCATCCTCACTGTTATTTAACACCCTTACCTAGTTTTGACAAAGAGTCTCCAACCTAAACGTTAACTGTGTTTTTCTCTCCAGAGATGCTGTCTGATCTGCTGAGTGTTTCCAGCATTTACTGTTTTTATTTCAGATTTACAGCACTGCTGACTCTCTTTGATTTTAAACAGAGGGTAGTTAAAATGGATAATGAAATCCAGATATCTCAGGAAGGGACTGTGAAAACAAAGATAAGAGTACTCCTCAAGAGGAGGGTGGGGAGGTAGGTTGGGGGGGGGGGGGGGGGGTGATGGGAGGTGGCATAGTGGCTGCTAGAGCCATTGCCTCATAGTCCCAAAGACCCTGATTCAGTCCTGATGTTGGGTAATATTTGTGTAGAATTTCCACGTTTTCCCTGTGACTTCAGGGGTGCTCCCTTTCCACCCACATTCCAAAAACATGCAGGTTTTTGTCCACTATATATTGTCCCTCGTGTGTTGGTAAATGGTAGAATCTGGGGGGAGAATAAAAATGGGATTAATGTACAATTAGTGTAAATAGATGGTTGCAGGTTGGTGTGAGCTCAGTGGGCTAAAGGGCCTGTTTTCATCCACAATTCTATTAGGGTCAGAGTAATAAAAATGGTAACTTATAACTAACATTTTCTTCCTTACCCAGTTCTAAAGAAGAGAATTTGACGTGAAAACTTAACTCTATTTCCCTCCAGAGATGCTGCCTGATCTGCTGAAAATACGATGGCTCTTTATTTGCATACACACATTATAATAAGATAGGAAATTAATGAACAAAATAGAAAAAGATAATTCTGATCTAACCGCCATTACACCCAATGTTGGGAATTTGATATTCCAGGATATTACCAGTTACTTACATTTTATTAGAGACAGGCCAAATTAAAAAGAAGCTGAAGTCGCCTTGATATGTAGGTATGTTACAAAACTTACCTTTACCGGCGCTGCACTTCTGCCGCTCCCCGTGTGCGCGACTTTAGCGCCTTGCAGAGGGGGCCGGGCTTAAAGTGCCGTTTTTCCACAGGCCTGGATAATCGATGAATGTCGGGCGATTTGGTTGCTGAAGAAAAATCGCTCCGACATTTAATGAATGGTGGTATTTTTAAATTACTCTAAATTATTTATTAACTAGAGTAATTTAAAAATCACCTTCAAAAGCCGTGAGCGCAGACAACCGGAAGCATTTTGCGTAGGGAAGAAAAAAAGGTAAATACTTTATTTTTATATTAAAAGTTGGTTTTTCGGGAGGCATTAATAATATTTTTATGTTGCGAAATGGGGTCCCCAAAAAATGTATGAACCCCCAGTATTTTCCCCCCCGACTTCACTGCTAACCGCAACGTTCTAATCCACCGCATTCCACTAAAACCCACTCGCTAGTTGATTTAAATGGCCATTAATTTACAGCATAAAACACTACATTCCTTCCATTTGGCCCAGAAATTCATGAAAATGAGATTTAAAAATTATGTTATATTGTGGATTATTGTGTGAATGTTATTTGGACACTTAGGCAATTTAAAAAAAGTTTATCTTTTCTTAAGAAATTGATAGATGTTTAGATCTACTCATTGAATTTTGTAATTAGCTACAATTAGATAACTAACTAATTATATGCTTTAATTTCAGGTAATCCAAGTAAGATTGTTTAATATTTGTTTCAGAATGCTTCAATCTATAATAACTGAAAATTTCATTGAGTTCTCTTAATTTTTAAGAATGTTATGGACATTTAACTTTTCCAGATCACAGCTTTTGAGTTAAGTCAATTGAAAGGCAATGGGAAGCAAGATGCTCATTTCTGAGTATGAAAATGGCCATAACTTTCTTAATACTGAAGATATGAAAGTAAATTAGGTGTCAAATTAAACTTCTTTTTATGCTTTATCTGATGGGATAAATTGCAGACTTGATTTTTAAAATCTCAAAATTTTGTAACATTGCTATGATATGAAAGAATGGGTTAAAAGAAGGAAGGATCTTAGGTCAGGAAGTCAAGAAGCAGAAGTAGCTCCTCCACTATAACACTGAACACCGGCGTGCCACAGGGCTGTGTGCTCAGCCCTCTCCTCTACTCCCTCTTCACGCATGACTGCATCCCCAAGTATGGCTCCAACGCCATCATAAAATTTGCCGATGACACCACGCTGGTAGGACTGATCAGTGATAATGACGAATCAGCCTACAGGGAGGAGGTCCAGCACCTGACTACCTGGTGTGCCAACAATAACCTCGTCCTCAACTCCCAGAAGACGAAGGAAATAATTGTTGACTTTCGGAAGAACAGAGGGGGCAGACACACCCCCATCCATATAAACGGGACTGAGGTGGAGCGGGTCTCCAACTACAAATTCCTCGGGGTACACATCTCGGAGGATCTGTCCTGGTCCCTCAACACCTCAAAGCTAATCAAAAAGGCACAGCAGCGCCTTTACTTTCTGAGGAGGCTCAAAAAAGCCCACCTGTCCCCCCAGATCCTGACGAACTTCTACCGCTGCACCATCGAAAGCATCCTGACCACCTGCTTTACGGTATGGTACAGCAGTTGCACCATGGCAGACAGGAAGGCACTACAACGGGTGGTGAAAACCGCCCAGTACATCATCGGTGCCCCGCTCCCTGCCTTGGATGCCCTCCACCGAAAACGGTGCCTGAAGCGGGCCGGGAAGATCATCAAGGACCCCTCACACCCTAATCATGGACTGTTTGCCCTCCTCCCATCAGGGAGGCGGTACAGGAGCCTCAAGTCCCGCACCAGTAGGACGAAGAACAGCTTCTTCAACTACACCATCCGACTGCTGAACTCGGAGCCCAGCTGATAGACTTGTCTGTACCCTGTATTTATTTATTTTTCATATTGCTACCACTGCACTCTGTATTTATTTTTCTGTATCGCTATCACTAAGAACGACGCTAAACTGCATTTCGTTGTAACTATACTTGTATTTGTGCAATGACATTAAACTTGAATTGAATTGAATTGAATTGGAATTCAGATGGAGCTGTATGGTGATGCACTTCATAGTTTGTCATAATATTAAAGGCATGTATAACAAAGGTAATGGAATCATTGTATTATTTCTCTCTAAGATGAACAATATCGCTTCACCTTGTCAGAGACATTCTCTTTGTCTGCCCCATTTACATATAGAGTAGAGCTGTCAGAGCATGGAGTATGAATTTATAAATTGTATGAGGTATGGTTTTCCAAATCCAACAGTATAAGGGTTAGGGTTAAGGGTTAAGGTTAAGGGTTAAGGTTTAATGTTAAGGGCATGGTTAGGGGTCATGGTTAGGGGGTCAAGGTTAAGGGTTAAGGTTTAAGGTTAAAGTTTAGGGTTAAGGTTAAGGGTTATGGGTTAAGGGTCAAGTTAAGGGTCACAGTTAAGGTTAAGGGTTAAAGTTCACGAGGTTAATTTCTGGGATGACAGGACTGTCATATGTTGAAAGAATGGGGCGACTGGGCTTGTATACTCTGGAATTTAGAAGGGAACCTTATTGAAACATATAAGATTATTAAGGGTTTGGAGACGCTAGAGGCAGGAAACATGTTCCCGATATTGGGGGAGTCCAGAACCAGGGGCCACAGTTTAAGAATAAAAGGTAAGCCATTTAGAATGGAAATGAGGAAAATCTTTTTCACACAGAGGGTTGTGAATCTGTGGAATTCTCTGCCTCAGACGGCAGTGGACGCCAATTCTCTGGATGCTTTCAAGCAAAGATACAAGCTCCTCTAGTATCTTTGCTTTCAAGAGAGAGTTAGATAGAGCTCTTAAAGATAGCGGATTCAGGGGATATGGCAAGAAGGCAGGAACATGGTACTGATTGCGGATGATCAGCCATGATCATATTGTAAAGCAGTGCTGGCTCAAAGGGCCGAATGGCCTACTCCTGTACCTATTGTCTATTGTCATAGCCGCCAACTGTGCAGGCGCGGCTGAGGGGTTCCCTTTGTGACGCGAGTCACGGCAACCCTCCCCAACTGCGCCTCGCCAGCTCTCTTGCAACCCCTATCCTCCTCCATTCCCCCTCATCCCCCAGCACTCCCTCCAACTCCCCCTCCTCTACACCCTCCCTCTTCTTTCCCCTCTCATCCTCCCCTCCCCACCCCCTCCCTAACCTCTCCCTCACTCTCCTTTTCCCTACCCTCAGTCACTCCCTCCATAACCCCCCTCCTCTCCCTCTCTCCCTGCTCCCGCACTCCTCACCTCCCCTATCCCTCTCCCCCACTCTCCCTCTTCACCTCCCCCACTGCCATCCTCTCCCTCTATCCCCCCTCCTCCCCCTCTATCCCCCCCTCCTCCCCACTCTCCCTCCTCACCTCCCCCACTTTCCCCTCCCTCTCCCCTCCCTACCCCATCCTCTCCCTCTATCCCCCGACCCCACAATCCTCACTCCCTTATCCCACCCACCCCACCGCAACACATTTTTAAAAAATGAAACCTCCCCCATATCCCCCCCACAACAAAAATTGCAATTAAAAAAAATGAAACCTGTTATATCCCTCTATCTGTTTAAATAACATTAAACAACAATCCTCTCCTTGTCCCCTCCCCATCTCCCTCCCTCTCCTTACAACAATGTAATAAATCTCTCATTGCACTGGGAATCCTGTCTTTGTTAACACTGTAACAATATTTTTTTCAAAGAGCAATCTTTTATGTAAATGGAATCCCATTGTGATGTCATAGCTGCCAACTGCCAGTGCAAGTTCAAGTGATTTTTTTCAAACTGGAGCTTGTAAAGATTAAAATGTGAATAACTTGTAAAATACAGCACCAATCTAAACAAAACTTGATACATCACACCACAGGACAATGGTGGGTAAAGGTGGGCCAAAAACTGTGGTGCTCTCATGTACCATTTTGGTTTAATTTCAGGATCACACGGGCAGACAGACAGACAGACAAACAAACAAGATGACAGAGACAGACAGACAGACAGACAGACAGACAGACGGACAGACGGACAGACGGACCGCCGGACGGACCGCCGGACGGATGAACGGACGGATAGATGGACGGATAGATGGACGGATAGATGGACGGATAGATAGACAGATAGATAGACAGATAGACAGACAGACAGACAGACAGACAGACAGACAGACAGACAGACAGACAGACAGACAGACAGACAGACAGACAGACAGACAGACAGACAGACAGACAGACAGACAGACAGACAGACAGACAGACAGACAGATAGATAGATAGATAGATAGATAGATAGATAGATAGCAAAACAAAAGTTACACAAATGTGGAAAGATGGTTGGAAATGGATGGATGGATGATTCATTGCTGCATTGCTCTCAATAATCTGGGACTGCGAGCTTCACAGAGGAAATTACAATTGTTATACATTGGATTTGTACTTAGTTGCACGGTCGTGGGTGTATATGGAGTAAAGAAGTGGACTGAGAACGCATCCTAGTGGAGCACCAGTGTTGAGGATTATCGTAGAGAATGATTTGTCCTCTATCCGCTCTGAATGTGGTCTGTTGGTCAGGAAGTCGAGGATCCAGTTGCAGAGATGAGTGCCGACTCCATGAGTTTGATGATGAGCTTGGTGATGAGATAATGGTTTTAAAGGCCGAGCTATTTCAATAGCAAGGAATTAAGCATTTATTGAGATTCGCCAAAACAAAAACTGATTTTCCCGCCACTAAATGTCATTTAATAGAAACTAAAATAAGAAGATCTTTGCTGAACAAATAATCTTCTGTGATATTAGTTGTACAGAGTCTTAAGAGTGACATTTTAGATTAATGATTTACACGACTTCCCTTGAAACAAGCTGCAAAACAGCCCATAGAAAAACAACTTGTTTAACCAGAGTTCAAAGTTCTCTGGCAGCAGTACGGGTATTGAATTTTGTTAACAGGTGGAATTGGTAAAGTGGATGCAAGTATTTACAGTATTAAAGTTTAGAGTGTGTTACCAGCCAGTAGGGCTTGTTCAAATCACTGGATTTGAAACAGAATGTTTTCTGTATGATTTCTTGTAGAATAGGGAGAGGGGGGGGGGGGGGGGGGAGAGGGTATCCAAACAATCCCACAGCTATTCAAGCAGAGAGAGTTATTCCTGATACGTTCTTGTCAAAGGCAGCACATGGAGAGGGAAGTTGGGAAATTATATTTTGATGAATCATTCATGAGCTGTACCTACCAACATTCCTGAGCTAAATTAAAGGGATGATTCTGTGAACATATTTAATCAAGAGATCAATTATTAATGCACCTCCTCAAATGTGAAAGCAAGGATGTAGTAAAGCAAACTGGTATATCATCATTTTCAATATCCAAAAGGTTTAGGATTTTAATCTAATCATTCTCAAGATCTCTCGTGATCTTTAGCTGCTGTGGGCATTCATCCTGCACAGTTCAATTCCCAGATGATTTCTGTCATGTTATAAACTATCAGTTCAATCTTCCGAAAGAAGGGCCTTTTGTTACTCAGCATGTTTTTCATAACTCTTATAGAATTATTTTTTGGGATATGGGTGTCCCATCCATAATTGCTCTGTAGAAGGCAGTGATAGTCTTACAGACTCTCCCCTTGTCTGTGGATTCTTGTCATGGCACAGCTGTTGCCCTGAAACTTCTATGAAGTGGCTCTCTTGTGCTGCACAAACGAATTACAGACTCTTCCTTCGTAACACTTACCATGAAGTAAATCATCTCGGTTTTCCAAGGTGACCAACTTCACTGCCCAGGTGATGCCTTTGACTCAAGCCACTCAAAATGGACCGTCGATCCTTGCACCCAGATCCAGAACATCTTGGACACCTCACCCTGATTCAATCCTTGGCCAGCTTATTATTTTGTTTCACTGCCTGTTTCTCAATCTTATGGTGGCCTCTACACTGCTTGTGTAATTGACACCTTTTGCTCTGGTGTATCCAACTATCGTCACTTGTTAACTTGAACATAGGCAAAAGAATTAAGAGTTGAAAATGCACGCCAAGCTGGTCATGTCCTCAACTTACAGAAAAAGAAAAGGATAATCAGAAAAAAAGCTGGGCCAGGATCACAGAGGGACGACTGATAAAGACCTGAAGCTGTAGAATAAAATATTGAGTCCATTCTTCTGTCCATGTTCTTTTGACTGTGTTGTCAATCTCTAACTGCTCAAATTCACTCACTGACCAGATTATCTTGTTACGTATCCCCATGGTCACCCTGGGTTCATCCTATATGAGATATCCCTCTTCCCCCAAACCCCCTGCAGCTTTACAAACTTCTTTAGTTTCTTCCCAGCTTCGAGAAAAGTCTTCTAACTGAAACGTTAACTCTGATATCCTTCCCACAAATGTGGACTGACCCGTTGAATATTGTCAGCATTTTCTATTTTTATTTCAGATTTCTTTAGAGCGTAGGAGTCAAGTGTGCGTAATTATTGTACGACCTGACAAACGAACAATTAAATTCTTACTTGCTGCAGCTGAACAGGCCTACAAACGCAATACCACACAGCCAATAATCACTAATGCAATTAATTAATAACCATAATACTAGCAAACCAAATAGTGCAAAACCAAAGTCCGTAGTGCAACCAAACACACAGTCCATACTTGCTGAGGTTGATGTTGTGTAATGTTTAAGAGCCGAATGGGGTGTTTAGATTCTTGAACCAGGCGGTGACGCAGTCCGTCAGTATGTTCTCTACCCTCACTTATAGAAGTTCGATAGAGTGTTTGTCAATGTATGAATTCTCATCAATCTTCCTTCGTAGAGATTGAGGTGCACAAGATAATGAGGGGCATGGATAAAGTGAACGCTCACAGTCCCAGGTAGAGGATTCTAAAACTAGAAGGCATGAGCAGAAAGGAAAAGGGACAGATTTACGAGGGACCTCGAGGCAACATTTTCCACTCATAGGATAGTACAAATCTGGAAAGATCTGCCAGAGGTTAGAGAAGCATATAACATTATAACTTTTAATAGACATTTGATAGATATATGGATCGAAAGGCCTTAGAGGGCTAAGGGCCAAATGCAGGCAAATGGGACTAGCCCAGTACGCCAACTTGGTCAGCATGGATCACGGACCAGTGTATTTTTCTGTGCTGTGTAGCTCCATAACTCAATTTCCAGCATTTGCACGTTTGTTAAAATGTTCATCAATCGCTCTTATGTCTCCAGCCCTATCTCCAGTAACAACATGAGCTTCCAGCCCTCAGAGATAAAACATTGGTAGAACCAAGGCCAAAGATGAAAAAACATAAGGTGTGAGACAAAAAGATTGAAGAGTTGCTCATTGTGAAGCTGCAGGAAGGAACAACGGTGGAATGGGAAGGGAAGGGGAGAAATAAGTGTGAGCCCAGGTGGGACACAGGGGAGGGAAGGAGGGGAGGTAGGGGAGGGAAGGAGGGGAGGATGGGGAGAGAAGGGAGAGGGGAAGGGTTTTGCAGTTACCTAAAATTGGAGAATTCAATATTCATACCATTAGGTTGTAAGAAACCCACGTGGAATATGAGTTTGCATGTGGCGTCACTCTGGCAATGGAGGATTCCCAGGACAGAAAGGTCAGCATGGGAATGGGAAGAGGAGTTCAAATGGTTAGCAACCGGGAAACATAGAAACATAGAAATTAGGTGCAGGAGTAGGCCATTCAGCCCTTCAAGCCTGCACCGCCATTCAATATGATCATCGCTGATCATCCAACTCAGTATCCCGTACCTGTCTTCTCTCCATACCCTCTGATCCCCTTAGCCACAAGGGCCACATCTAACTCCCTCTTAAATATAGCCAATGAACTGGCCTCAACTACCCTCTGTGGCAGAGAGTTCCAGAGACCCACCACTCTCTGTGATCCAGTGAGATCCAGTAGGCCTTGGCAGACTTGGCAGATTGAAACAATCACCAAGTCTATACTTGTACATCGGTGAAGGTAAGCGTAGACTCAACAACTGTTTCCCCAGCATTTTGTATCTACTTTTGTCAGTCAGCATCTGCAGCTCCTTTTATCAGCATATATAAAATGCTTTGGGACAAAGGATCAAGAAAACCTCATCTGGGAAGGAATTCTTCTAAGGATACATACAAATCAGGATTAGTAACAGACTAAACAATCATGGTTATGGTGATTAACAGGCAAATTAAAAAAAAACTGCTGCAAAAATTAATAGGGCGAATGTAGAAATCTTTTTTAAAAATTTAAAGGCAAACAGCAAGCAGAGAGGCAACAATGGATTTGACAGGGATTCAACACAATGCTCAATATTCTTCCAAAATCTGACATATCTATAGAATTGGTCACTTAATACATTACTTACCTGGGAATAAAGAGTGGAGACTGAACCTGATTCAGAGAGAATGAATGGGTGACAGGAGGGGAAAATGCTTGGGCAAGGAATTACAACGGTTTCTGCAGAAGGGGAGGGATGTGCTGTTGGAAGTCAGATCTGAACAAGGCGACAAGACATATTTTTGTAGTTTTTAAATTGTCCAGTATCACCAGAGATGTACATTTTCTCTTTGTAACTTGTGTCATATCATTATTATGTGAAACAGGATCCACCAGCACCACCAAGTGGCCTGAAGTAAACATTGCAACTAGATGAAATAGACATTGAAAATGAAAAATGCTGAGAGAAGCAAAAAGTTACCTTCCACACTATTGTCCTTTCACAAGAATAAAAATACCACTATCAACACTTAATCAGAGATTACCCTCAGGGACAGGCCATTAGAATGGGAATGATGGTTGGGCTCTGAACCATTGCTGGACACAAAAGCTCCAGCTGGTGCCTTGAGGTAGCAACTTTCACAGGTTTACATGTTGTGTGTGTAGTTGTTTTATGTGGACCTTTTCGATAAAAAAACATCCACCATGTGGTATTATATATGCCACATGTTATCCCAACCACTGCTTTCACTACTGAGATGGAGATCCAATACATTAACATGGTATTAATGCGTCTGCAGCTTTTGGTGAAGTACAAGCACCTTTCTGCACATTTGTGGAGTAGCATTGTTGGGGATATATTTGCATTAATCTGGGACTAAACCCATTTACTATTAGTCAACACCGGACCCCTTCCCTTTTATACAACTGATGGCAAGGCGTTCAGCAAGGGGCATGGTTGAAGGCCAGCATAGTAATTGGCCAACTCCATTATTGGTGGTGCCCAGTGGAGACAAGACAGTGCGATTATGTGGGGGCATTACAATGTCACCCTGAACAGAAGTATTGATGATGAGCAATATCCCCAGCCCATCTTACAAGAGTAGTTCATGGAGCTGGAGAACTCTCATATTTGCATTTAAATATGGTGGAGCAGGTGGGGAAACACTCTGAGCAAGACTCCCAACCCATGGTGGGTTTGCCAGGTAATGCTCAATATTCCTGTCCCTGAGGGTAATCTCTGATTAAGTGTTGATCCAACCAATTTGATTGGATTTTTTGATTAGATTTTTCAGAGGCAATGCAAATTCATGTTAGAAATCCAGGAACAACCTCGATCAACACGACCATCAACTAATGGTGGAGCAGTCCTGAACCACTATGTACCTCATTAGAGGTCCTCAGACTATCTTTGATCAGACTTTACTATCTTTATTACTGGCTTTATCTTGTGCTAAACATTGTTCCCTTTATCATGCATTTCGACACTGTGGATGGCTTGATTGCAATTGTGTATTGTCTTTCCAATGACTGGAAAGACAATACATGATCCAGTGACCTTGGTACGCGTGACAATAAACTAAACTCAACACAAACTCAATAAGGAGATTGAGAAAGCAGAGAGACGCTTTTGGTCTAAATTGGAGGATAAGACAGACATCCGGCAGCCATGGTGGGGCTGGCGCAACATTACTCCCTATGTAAGGGGAGCCAAGTCGTAGCTCAAGTAACAGCGATGCATCTCTCCTGGACAAGCTCAATGCTTTCTATACTCATTTCGAAAGGGAGAGCATCGATTAACCTTCTCGGGCCCCCAAATCCCCCGATGATACTGTGACCTTCATCACTAAGGCAGATATCAGAAGATCCTACACAAGGGTGAATAATTGAAAAATATCCTGCCATGATGGTGTACCTGGCCACCTCTGTGGACCAACTGGCTGGATCAGTCCCCACCTGCTTTTAAAGATCATCAATAATATTGGTGCCCAAGAAGAGCAAGGTAACATGCCTCAATGACCACCAACCGGCAGCACTGATTAATGGTGATCAAGCGCTTTGAGAGGTTCAAGAGTCAAGAGTGTTTTATTGTCAAATATCCCGAAATGGAACAATTACATTCTTCCTTGCAGCAGCACAAATGATGAACAACAGACTGACATGTGTTTTTATTGTCCAAGTAGTCCACTGCACAGTGGGGACCCAGCGAGATCGCATCCTCTATTGACCTGTTGTGGCGGTAGGCAACTTGTAGCACAGGGGACCCCAACCTTTTTCATCCCGTTTACCCCTGGCAACTTTAATAGCACATAACAATGTTATTTCACTTATTTATGAACAACTAATGATGAACAGATACCGATATACCAGAACCAACACCGTCAGTCAATGAGAAAAAATATGTACAAATACAGAATCAACAAATTTACCCCCTGGGAGTAAATTTACCCCAGGTTGCGAACCCTTGTTGTAGTGGGTCCTGGTTCTTATTGAGCTAGGAGTTGAAATGTATTATTACCAACCTCTCAAAGCACTTTATCACCACCGATGTTAGTGCCACCAGTCAGTATTCATTGAGGCATGTCACCTTTCTTCTTTTGGGCACCGGGTTTGTTGATTCTCTTTTATAGCAGGTGGGAACCTCAGACTTCAGTAATGAGAAGTTGAAGATGTCCACAAAAACTCCAACTGATAAGTCTGCACACGTCTTAAAAATGTGACCAGGTATGCCATCAGGTCCAGATGCTTTCTGAGGGTTCAACCTTCTGAAGGATCCTCTGACGTCGGCCTCTGTGACTGAGATTGTAATACCGTGAGAGGCTATGGGGGCCCGGAGGGCACATCATGACATGATGCCTATCAACTCTTGCCTTAAGGAGCTAGATACATTACAATTTGTCTACCACCACAACAGATCAACCGGAGGTACAATCTCGCTGCCTCGCTACTCTGCACCGGACTACTTGGACAGAAAGAACACAGGCATCAGGTGTTGTTCATTGACTGCAGCTCGGTGTTCAACATCATCATCCACATAAACTCAGGGAACTGATTTTCTACTCATTCCTATGTATTTAGATCCTCGACATGTTCATCGGCAGACCACAATCGGGACGAATTGGCAACACTTCCTCCTCGCTGACCATTAACACTGGAGCACCTCAAAGCTGTGTGCCCAGTCCTCTGCTCTACACTCTCTATACCTGTGACAGTGCAGCCAGACACAGCTCCAACAGCATTTTAAAACTTGCTATTGGTTGGATGAATTATGGGTAATAACGAGTTAGAATACAGGAGGGAGATTCATAATTTGATTGAATGGTACAACAATCTTACTCTCAACTTCAGCATGACCAAGGAACTGATTTGTGACTTCAGGAAAGGAAGCCCGAGGATCCAAGAACCTGTCTTCTTCAATGGAACGGTGGTAGAGAAAGTCAACAGCTTCAAATTCTGGGTATGCACATCTCTGACGATATGTCATGGGCCCACCATATTCATGCAGTCACAAAGAAACCTTATTCATTTTCTTGTTCCTTAGAAGATTGAGGAGATTGGAGATGTCACCGAATAGTTTCACGAATTTATACTTTTATAGTTTTACAGCTTTACACCAGAAAGCCTACTGACTGGTTACATCATGGCCTGGTTTGGTAACTGGAATGCCCAAGAACAAAGAGGCTGCAAAAAGTGGTCATTGCTCAGTCCATTACAGGTATGGACCTCGCCACCATCGAAGGTATTGACACAAGGCACTTCCTCAAAAAGGCAGCTAATATTTTCAAAGGCCAACACTAACATAGGCACATCTAGCCACTACCACTGGAAAGTTGATATAGGAGACTGAGAAATGTGAACCACCAGGTTCAAGAATAGCTTCTTCCCAGCAACCATCATACTCTTGAACACTGTACAATACTAACCACAACCCTACCTCAGCAATCATCTACCATGGATCGTTTTGATTAGACTATGTACTTTGGTTTGCACTGTTATATTTACTTGAAATTAATTTATTGATTATTGCTGATTTATTTGTTGCGTTAATGAGCCTGTAAAGTTGCAACAAGTCGGAATGTCGTTCTTTTCCCACCGTATATTATAATGATACACTCATGACTATTGAAATATACTGTTTGGGACCATGTGGTTGGTGTCATCTGCATAAACATCAAAAAGACTTTTGATAATGGCCCATGTAGCAGAGAGAGGTCGAAAAGGTTAGAACCTAATGGGATCCATTTGGTAAAATTGATGCAAAATTGACATGGTAATAGTAGGCAGAAGGTGATGGCAGAGGGTTGCTTTTTGAAGCTTGTGACCATAGCTATACCATGTGGATCAATGCAGGGACCCTTGCTGTTTGAATATTAACAATATAGATATGAATATGGGAGATATTCACTATAACTTTTTTCAAAAAGTCATAGAAATTGGTTTTATTGATGTCAGTGAGGAAGATATTCTTAGGCTACAGGATGATTTGGTAAATTGGGCAGAGCAATGGCAGATTGACTGTGATGCTGATAAGTACAGGGTGATGCACTTTGGGAGAATAAGCAATAGTGCAAAATGCATATTGAATGGTAGAACCCTCGGGAACACTAAACTGATTCCACAGCTGCTACAGAAGTAAGGGAAGAGGGAGTGGAATAGGGGGTTAGAGAAGGAGGGGGGGAGAGGCAGGGAAGAGTGGAAGAGAAGGTGAGCGAGAGGAAGGGAAAGAGGGAGGAGGGAGAAACTAGAGGGAGTGAACAAGGTTGACTACAGTTTCACGTGGGAGAGGATGACTGGCATTTTAATTGGTATAATAAAACCGGTGAAATATCATTACGGAGTGCCAATTCAAGATGGGCAGCTGCCCAGGAAAATGAACTGTACACCGTTTGTCCTAGAGTCACCCGACCAGTATACCATGCTTCGGTGCTCAGTAGTGAGAACTGCTGGCTTGCCACAGTCCTCTGAGTTAATTGATCCTATCTTTATAACAATCTCCCAGCCTGTACTTCCAATGAAATGCTTCCTGACAACCCAAAATGAGCCCAATCATGCCTACAAAACCTGCCAGTAATAAGCTCTGCCTACATCATCCCCTGACCCCCCCTAAACCTAACAGGGTCAAACGCCTCACTCTACATCATTCCCTTGCATCTGAAGTGCAACGTTGTCAACCCCTGAAACACCTCTAAAAATGGGCGACCTTGCCGTTGCTTGCAATGCAGTAGACAGTGGAACTCTTCCAGCAAGTGAAAATAAAGCAAAATTGCCGAGTTTAGAAATACTGAGTTGGCCAGGCAGCATCTGGAGAGAGAGAGAAATAGTCAACATTTCAAGTCAAACACGTGATCTTTTAATTATTTTCAGCATCTAAGTGTCACTTGCTAAGCCAGCATTTATTGCCCATTCCTAATTGGCCTTGAGAAGATGGTGGTGGACCACCTTCCTGACCTGCTGCAGTCCTTCTGGTGAAGTTGTTCCCACGGTGCTGATGGGGATGGAGCTCCAGGACAGACCCTGTGATATATTTCCAAGTCAGGTTGTTGTGTGATGCAGCAACTGAGAGGCAGGAATTCCCCTGGCCAGTGACATCAATTGTAATTCCCCAAAGTCCTTCCATCAACAAGTCAGAAGTGTGACAGAATGTTTGCCATCCCTGTGTGAGGACAGGTACAGTTACATTCTAATAACAACTCCCCAAGAAAAATATTTCCACTCAACTCCATCAGTGTTACTGATCTCCTCAGTCTCAGCTTGACCATAATTGACGAGTTACACCTACATTCTAAAAATCCAATCATGGCAAAAAAACATCAACTAATCAACCTTGTGTGTTCCCTTAATGTGTCTTTGCTATTTGTCTTTGTTAGTCCTCCTGCCCAAGGCAACATTGTCCCACAGGATGCATCATGGCTGTTGACACGGTGAATGAAATGAAGATAGCGTTAGTGGATGACTGAGGACAATGGAGGTCTCAGGTTCAGAATCAGGCTGCAGCATTTTGCACTCAATAATAAAACTGCTGGAGAAACTCAGCGGGTCAGGCAGCATCTGTGTCCTGACGCAGAGTTTCGACCCGAAATGTTGACCATCCCACTGCCTCCATAGATGCTGCCCGACCTGCTGAGTTCCACCAGCAGTTTGTTTCTTGCTCCAGATTACAAGCACTTGCAATCTCGTGTTTCCATTTTGTTATGAATGTCAGTAACCTGGGCACGCTGTCTGATAGAAAATAATGGGGATAATGGTGGAGAAGCAGCGGTGCTCCGGCGCATGTGGTCGCCCTTTTATCCACTCAAGCTCACAGACTTCTACATGTCCATGCATCAGCAGTGGCAGTACCGTGTGAGTGGATGGATTGTGTGGTGACCTCAAGATAAAAGTCCACGTGGTTGAAATTATATACTGCCATAGGAAACATAATCAGGATAAATAGGTCATTTTCAGATTGGCAATCAATCGCTAATGGGGACCTACAAGGATCAATGTTAGAGCTTCAACTATTTAAAATCTACTAGACCAAGTGTGACCCGTTGGGCCCTGTTCCCCCAATGCAATATTTCACCACTCACCCATAGCCCCCAAATGTGCATGTGCGGCAGTTACAACAATGTAACACATCTCTCATTGCGCTGGGTGGAACACTGTTGCTGGGCAGTTTATGTACATGAGATCCCATTGTGATGTTATTGTCTGGTGGAGCACTGCTCACAGGCAGTTTATGTAAACGAGATCCCATTATGACATCATAGCTGCTAACTGCTACTGCAAGTTCAAGTGATTCTTTCTCAAACTGGATTTTGTAAAGTTAAAAATGTGAATAACTTGTGAAATATAACATCAATCTGAACAAAACTTTGATAAAACACATCACAGGACAATGGTGAGTAAGGTGGTCCAAAAATTATAGTGCTTTCGTGTACTGTTTTGGTGTAATTCAGGACATCACAGACACACAGGAACATAAACACACAGACAGGCATAGAAGCAAACAAGATGAGAGTTTTAGTAATATTCTAGACCCCATTGGGTCCCTGTCACACATGAGGCATGGTCCCACAACTCAACCCGTTGCCGAACGTAAGATTCCAGCACTGCCCTGTCTCCCCAGCACTGGACTTAAAAAAAATTCCAATTGCACTTCCCCAATTGCAATACCAATTTACCGTGCCAGGAGCTGGACTAAGTTTTGTATGATGGCAACATTGTTGCAAAAGTCAGGTAGAGGACTGTGAAATTCCATTCAGGTGAAAACTTGGTGGAAGCACAGAGTGTTCCTGTATTTCAATTTTGTATTGAAGTCTGTTGGAAGCTGGTGCAGCAAGGGTTTTAACTGTAAAAATCTTGTTAAAGTTGGAATTTTTGAACCTTTAAATAGCAATAACTTGTGAAATATAACATCAAATCTGCAGGAAAGTTGATTAGACCGACGACGGGAAAAATCCGAGCAAGATTCTGCAAATATATCAGCGCTACCGTGATCCATTTTGGCGAAAATACAATCACACACACACACACATAGAAACAAGATGAGACTTTTAATAGTATACTAGACTAAGTGGGACCCGTTGGGGGGGGGGCGGCTTTCTGGAACGCTAGTATGGGTGTTGTGGGCTGAAGGGACTGTTTACAAAGGGCTAGTATGAACATTGTGGGCCGAATGGATTCTTCGGCTGGCGGCTCAGTCACTCAAGCCTGTTGTGCTGGCAACTCACTCACTCACGGCTGGTGGGCTGGCAGTTGACTCATGGCTATTCCTTGAAATTCAATTTCAAGCAGGGTGCAAGGCCACCAAATTCAAATGCAGTTTCATACCATTTCAAGCAGGGTGCAAGGTCACTAAAAACAGCGAGTCATGACCTCTTCCTCCTCCACCTTGCTGAGACTGAGCCACACCCACATTTCTGGGTTTTATAGTCCCTCACCCCTCCCACCAGAAGGGGCGTGGCCTTCATGGCTTGATTGACATGAGAGAGAATCTCAACATTTTTTAAACACTAATAACTCTTTTATTTTTCATCGATGGGGAAAATCCTCGGCACCTGATGAGCGGAGGGGGACACTGAGTAAGATTACCAAAAATCGCAGCCATACGTGGTAACATTTCTAAAATCAATATAAAGCGCATACAAGGAAGTGGTCAAGATTAATATATAGAAGGCAAGGCAACTTTAATTAGGCAAGGCAACTTTAGTTAGGCAAGGCAACTTTAATTAGGCAAGGCAACTTTAATTGGGCAACACAGCTTTAACATTTCCAAACCAAAGGCAACACAGCTTTAGCATTTCCAAACCAAAGGCAACACAGCATTAGCATTTCCAAACCAAAGGGAACACAGCTTTAGTATTTCCAAACTAAAGGCAACACAGCTTTAGCATTTCCAAACTATATTTTCAAACCACATTAAGGGCACTGACAGGTCAGTAAAACCACTTACAGTTTAGTAGACATGTGTTCAGCTCAGACTGAGAGACATGAACCTCTCGCTCCCCCATCTTGCAGAGACTGACTGAGGCACTCAACACTTCCGGGTTTTATAGTCCCTCCGGAAGGGGCGTGGCCTTCACGAGAGAGAATCTCAACATTTTTAAAACACTAATAACACTTTTATTTTTAATCAATGGGAAAAATCCTCTTGTCCTGCGCAGCGGAGGGGAACTCTGAGTAAGATGACCAAATATCACAGCCGTAAGTGGCACCTATTAACAGGGTGGACGTTGAGAGGATGCTTCCCCTCATGGAGGTTTGTGGAATTAGCAGACAGTCTCAGAAAAATGGATCACCTATTTCAATTGAAGATGGAGAAATTGCTCAGTGTCTTGAATATTTGGAATTCTCTACCTCAGTGGTTTGAAGATGGAGTACTTGAATATGTGCAATACAGAAACTGACATACATATAAATTATAGCGGAATCAAGGAGAATGGGAAGAAAGTGGATAAAAGTAGTGTTGGAACAGCCATTACACTGTTGAATGGTGGAACAGGCTTGAAGGATTGACCAGCCTCTCCTGTTCTTATCCTCAAGACCAGTACTGAAGGTGTGTAATATCAAGTCAAGTTAAAACAGTTTATTGTCATGTGTCCCAGATAGGACAATGAAATGTATTTTCATCTATATATCTAAAAGTCTCATCTTGACCACTTCCTGTCTGCGCTGTATATTGGTTAAAAAAACAAACTGCTATCATATATCACTGATTTTTGGCCATCTTACTCACAGTTCTCCTCCGCTGAAGCAGCCCAGAGGGTTTTTCAGATCGATGAAAAATAAAAAAGTTATGAATGTTTCAAAAATCTTGAGATCAGCTGATTGGTCCTCTCGTCTGTCAATCACCATGATGCAGGTAATGCCCCTTCTGGGGGGCCAGGAGTATAAAGCCTAAATGGTATGAAATTGCATATGAATTTGGTGGCCTGCATTCTGCTTGAAATTGTATGAAATTGCATTTGAATTTGGTGGCCAGAACTCTGCTTGAAATGGTATGGAATTGCATTTGAATTTGGTGACCTGCATTCTGCTTGAAATGGTATGAAATTGAATTTGAATTTGGTGGCCTGCACTCTGCTTGAAATGGTATGAAATTGAATTTGAATTTGGTGGCCTGCACTCTGCTTGAAATGGTATGAAATTGAATTTGAATCTGGTGGCCTGCACTCTGCTTGAAATGGTATGGAATTGAATTTGAAATTGGTGCCCTGTACTCTGCTTGAAATGCTATGAAATTAAATTTGAATTTGGTGACCAGCACTCTGCTTGAAATGGTATGAAATTGAATTTGGATTTGGTGGTCTGCTTCAAATGGTATGAAATTGAATTTGGTGGCCTGCACTCTGCTTGAAATGGTATGAAATGAATTTGGTGGCCTGCACTCTGCTTGAAATTGTATGAAATGAATTTGGTGGCCTGCACTCTGCTTTAAATGGATTTCAAGGAATAGCCATGAGTGAACTGCCAGCCCACCAGCCGTAAGTCAATCAACTGCCAGCCCACCAGCCATGAGTCAATCAACTGTCAGCCTATCAGCTGTGAGTCAACTGCCAAACCAACAGCCGTGAGTGAGTGAGTCAACTGCCAGCCCACCTTTGCCTGCCTGAAACCACTCATTTCGGCCCACAAGGCCCCTATTAGCCCAGAAACAAGTCCCTTTTGCCGAAAATGCCCGTATTAGCCACAAGGAGCATGTTGGCCCAAAAGGCCCGTGCCAGGCCAGGAAGTCCACAAAAAATGCCTTTCACTCTTTTTTATTTAAAGTCCCTTCGGTCCACCAGGCATGTATGAGCCCAGGAGGAGTCCCTTCGGCCCATCAGTAAGTATTCCCCCTGTAAGTATTAAACCTCACCCCAGTATTTTTCTCCCTCACTTCATTGGCTCAGAGACGGAAATCGCTGTGAAAACATGGTGGGGACCGGGGTACACAATTTCTTGGTGGCCGCGCACGCATGTGCACACTCACACACGCGCAAGGCATCGGAACCTTCAGCCATGCGCCCTGTGAACCAAAGATCCTATAGCAAGCTCTGCTCCCCCTCCCCCGCGCTCTCTAAAGGGCTTACGGTACTCTGTGGCAGCCGTTTACCTTCATCTTCTTTGCGCAGGCAGCGCTCCTCCGCTTTCCCTGGCCCCCACCTTCGCGATGTGTTTGTGTGTGTGTGTGTGTGTGTGTGTGCGCGTGCGGTCTGTAGATGCAGCTCGCGGTTTGGTCGATCCAGCTCGCGGTTTCAACGCGGCCAGTCGATCCAGCTCGAGGCTTTCCGGGCGAGTGCCCTCGAGCTTGAAGGTTGAAGACACTCTTCTGGACACGCGGATTAGGTCGCCCAAGTGGGACAGGGGCTTTAGCAACACTAGTTGGGAGAACAGAAGTCTCCAAGACAACATTTGAGGAAAAGTGTGTCACCTAAAGATCAATATTAAACAGCTGAGAACCTGCAAAGAGGTTAAATGCTGACCACTGGAAAAGGCAGTGACCAGCTTTTCACTGCTATTAATTCTCAAGTCAATTTGTCCCAACGGGAGCCAAACTGCCTTCCTCAACCCGGTCGTTTCTGGTTCAGTTAGTTTTTGTCCAGTTTTGTTTAATTCTGTCACTTGTTGCGTGTTAACATCTCGATCCCCCACTTCGTAGCATCAATTTAACCCGGTTTTGCTCCAAACTTCATTACGCATCCCACCAAAGACGACCACTTTTCTTATCTTTTCTTGCCTTGATGGAGCTTGATTATTTCTACACAAGCGAAACAAGAACACGACCAAATGTTTCACATCTGCTACCTTATATATATGTTTTTGTTTTCTTCAGCTGCTTTCTGGAGGGCAGGGATTTGCATGAAAATAACCAAGAGTGCTTCAATTTGTCCACACATCATTGCCCGAGTAAGGGAGAGCGATCCAAAAATCAACGACCCCCGCTCTACCATATGTTTCTAGCTCCACAATAATAGGGAGAGCCGGCAGTTAACAAATCACCTCAGTACGATTTATATTTTAAAACGGGGAAGATGAATTGTGGGAACCGATATCCGCGAGTTGTTTAAAAATGGGCTGCACAAATAAGCCTTATTATAAAGTTATTTAGTAAAACCATACTTAGACTTTCCTTTGTGTCACTTTGTTCACCATTGGAACTTTCTGCCCACAAGTTCTGTCCTCGCATTTACATCAATATTTACAAGTGTGAATTGTTAGTTTACGATTGTGTCTGTGTTTAAATTGTCATGTCAACATTTTTATTTTCCCCCAAATTATTACAGAGGCAAATAAAAATACATTGGAAGACCTAAACATAATAATTGCATTTTCTCGGCAATTTTAAATTTAGTCACCTTTTGCTCGACTTCTTTAGAACATCGATATTTTAGTTAGGAGTTAAAACTGGAAAGTTTGTGTTTAACAGCTGGTTACATTACAAAGTTCAAATAGTTAAATCATTGAAAATTTGCCAGAAGTTAAGTTTCAATTAGTAAATATGATTTCTGTTATTTTTATGACAAGTTTATTTAATGCACTTAAAACGCCGAAGGGACCTTTGACCCTATAATGTACATTGGAATGAAGTTTGTTTCCTATCATTAATTGCAAACGGTAGAGCGGATGAACGTCGCAAGCTTCCCTAGCCCATCTGTAATGATATAAGTGCAAGTCCCGGGTAAAGTACATGATTAAGTAACATTCTTTCATGATATCATTGAATAAGAATGGGCTGCTCGCACATAATGGTAGATTTTCTGCAGTTTGTTCCGTGCTATATATTCATACAAAATATAAAAAAGTGAAATGAGAAAATATAGGTATTTGATCAGCACTTAAAATATACCTTTTGGAAAGTGGTACCCACACGAAAAATGGATGTAGTGTTCTTTGTCTCTCCTTTTGAGATGAAGTATGTCTGGATGCCTTCTCTTCAAACATCTCCGCATTGGATCGTCAGACATTTCGATGTTCACAAAGGGTCTGAAGAAGGGTTCCAACCCGAAACGTTGCCTATTCCTTCTCTACATAAATCAGCCTCCAAAGTTCAAATGATAATTGTGCCCGCATCTGACTGCTATCGATATCCATTCCTTTAGTAATTATAATTGTGTCACATCGGTTTCGTGAATCAGAGGAATGGAGTGTTAAATGCCTCGACGCATCTGAGTTTTAATGACATCTCCCGTTAATTTTATTCAAAGGAACGCATCATACTTGAAGCAAGGTCAGTTCACACAATTATATTATAAGTAGGTTTGTTACAAAACTTGCCTTTAGCGGCGCTGCAGCTCTGCCACTGCCCGTGTGCGCGACTTTGGCGCCTTTGAGAGGTGGGCAGGTTTAAAATGCCAATTACTCGAGACCATTCAAATCGATTAATCTCAGGGGATTTAGTTGCTGAAGAGAAATTGCTCCAACATTTGTTTTATGTAGGTATTTTTAAACTGCGATGAATAAATTAATTGCTAGAGTGAATTAAAAATCATCTTCTAAAGCCGTGAAAGCCGACAACGGGACGAATCTTACGTAGGGGACAAAAGAAGGTACACAGAAGGTACATAAAAACGTGCTTCTTAGGAAGCCTTTAATCAAAATTTCATGTTGCGAAAAGGTGACTTAAAAAATATACAAACCGGCAGTATTTTTCCTGCCGACTGGGGGTTAAATTCACCGCAAACCGCAACGTTCAAATCCATTGCGTTCCACAAAAACCCACTCGCAAGATGATTAAAATGGCCATTAATTTACGGGAATTAAACACTAAATTCCTTCAATTTGGCCTATAAATTCATGACATTTAGATTTTAAAATCATGTTATATTGTGAATTCTTGTGTGAATGTTATTTGGACACTTAGGCTTTTTAAAAATGTTAATCATTTCTTAAGAAATGGATAGATGTTTAGATCTAGTAAGTGAATTTTGTAATTAGGTACAATTAGGTAACTAACTAATTATATGCTTTAATTGCAGGTCATCCAAGTAAGATCGTTTCATATTTGTTTCAGAATGCTTCAATCTATAATAACTTAAGATTATTCAGTTCTCTTAATTTTTAAGAAAGTTATGGGCTTTTGACTCCTTGATCACAGCTTTTGTGTTAAGTCAATGGAAAAGCAATAGGGAACAAGATGTTAATTTCGTAGTATGAAAATGGCCATAACTGTTTTAATACTGAAGATATGAAAGTGAATTAGGTGTCAAATTAAACTTCTTTTTATGCTTTATCTGATGGGATAAATTGCAGACGATTTTTTAAATCTCAAAATTTTGTAACATTGCTACTATAAGGAAAAATGAATGGATATCGATGCAGCAATTAATAGTGACAGTTAAGCCATCGTTTTCGTGAACTGACCTTGCTTCAAGTATTTTGCGTTCCTTTGAATAAAATTAACGGGAGATGTAATTAAAATTAAGATGCATCGAGGCATTTAACACTCCATTCCTCTGACTCACGAAAACGATGTGACACAATTATAATTACTATCGATAGCAATTAACAGTCACATAGACAGTTAGTACATCATTTTTGTAAGTCAGAGGAATGAATGAACGACTCGAATCGAACGACTACTTATTAAACCCAACATACCTTACAAAGCTTGTAATGTAGGGGGGGGGGACCGTCCCCCAACTCTGAAAACATGGAGGGGATTTCCGCCAATGCATTGGCTCCCTGTGAGATCCAAGCCATATTGACTTTCTTCCTTCATTGCTGGTAACTGTAGAAAAATATGAAAAATGTCTAAAATGGATTCACCACCCTCTCCCCCTTCTCCTCACAGAGTCTCTCACCTGTTTTGGGCAGAATTTCTGGCAGTTTCTGAGCTGCCAGCCCACCAGCCCTGAGTGACTGATCTGCCAGCCCACCAGCCCTGAGTGACTGAGCTGCCAGCCCACCAGCCTTGAGTGACTGAGCTGCCAGCCCACCAGGCCTGAGTGACTGAGCTGCCAGCCTACCAGGCCTGAGTGACTGAGCAGCCAGCCCACCAGGCCTGAGTGACTGAGCTGCATGCCCAAGAATCCATTCGCTTAAAAAGTGTCCATACTAGCCCTCTGGAAACCAGTCCCTTTGGCCCACAACACCCATACTAGCGCTCCAGAAAGCCCCCCCCCCCACTTGCCACCAATATCGGAATTGGTGGAGAGGTGGAATGTTGCGTTGGGGGACCAGCTCTCCCGTGTGAACATGGGACCCGACGGGTCCCACTTTGTCTAGTATTCTATTATTATTATTTAATTTTGGTGCCTTACTCAAAAACAAATTATGTTTTGGGTCAGAACCCTTCTAGAAATGTTAGGTAGCATGTCTACCAATAGTCCAGAATTGAATACAACAACTGTAATTTCAGAAAGTCTAAGTAATTGTGTTACACCCATACTTTCCTCCAATCTGAAGTATTTTTGACATTGTTAAATTCTACCTGCCATTAATGCATTTACATGCTGTCTATAGTTCAAGTGACCCGATGCAGAGTTTAAGGTTCAGACAAAGATCCTATCACTTTACTCCAATTGGCCCAGTCAGTATATTCTTGTTAGATTACATTAAAAGATTACCCTTCAAAACAGCACCTGTGATATTCGTCTCAGCCTCTCCGTATGTTAGTATTTTCCATTCTCTTACAATACCTCAGGTAAAGAACTTGAGTCAGAAGTCCTTACTGTCGTTAATATATTTGTTAAATTGTTACGGGGTACTGATTGTGGATCATCGGCCATGATCATGTTGAATGGTCTCGCTGGCTCGAAAGGCCAAATGGCCCTCCTCCCACATCTATTGTCTATTGTTTTCAGCTCCCCCCTCACTCTGAAATAAATCTATCTCCACCATATGTTAATACCTCAATAATTTTTAAGTGCATTGTTGAGCCAACGCTCAGTCATTTTTTTATCACAGTCAACCTGGTTTTTTGAGGTCCCTGATAAACAACTGACACTTTTCTCATACAGTTACAGTATACAGCACGGAAACAGGTCCTTTGGTCCAACTTGTCTATGCCAGCCAAGATGCCCCATGTAAGCAAGTCCTATTTGTTGGGTTTGGTCCATATCCCTCAAAGCCTTTCCTATCCATGTACCTTTTAAAAAGTATTTTAAATGTTGTTATTATACCTTCCTCATCTGCTTCCTCTGGCAGCTCACTCCATATACCCAACACCTTTAGTGTGAAGAAGTTGCCCCTCCGGTTCCTACTAAAGATTTCCCCTCTCACTGAATCTATGACATCTAGTTTTTGATTCCCCTACCCTGGGAAAAAGATTTTGTGCATTCACCCTATTGCCCCTCATGATTTTATACACCTATAAAATCCACCATCAACCTCCTGCGCCCCAAGGAATAAAGTCCTAGCCTGCACAACCTCTCCCATAGTTCAGGACCTTGTGTCCTGGCAACACCCTCATAAATCTTAGTCTAGGTTAGAGACGTAGCGTGAAGACAGGCCCTTCGGCCCACAGAATCCGTGCCGACCAACAATCTCCATACATTAACACTATCCAACACACTAAGGACAATTTACAATTTTTAGAAGCCAAATAAACCTACAAACCTGTACGTCTTTGGAATGTGGGAGGAAACCGGAGTACCAGGAGAAGACCCATCGGGGTCACGGGGAAAATGTACAAACTATGTGCAGACAGCACCCATAGTCAGGATTGATCCCACGTCTCTGGCACTGTAAGGCAGTAACTATACTGCTGTGCTACCCTGCCACTCTCTTCTCTTCACTCTTTCCAGCTTAATATTCCATGCACTCTTTCCTACAGCAAAATAACCAAAGCTGAACACAGTACTCAAAGGAGAACCTCCCCAGCATCTTACCGACTTCCATACTTAATTCTCTGAGTGATGAAGTTCAACATGCCAAAAGCCTTCAACACCCATCTAACTGCAATTCCACTTTCAAGGAACGATGTACTTTTATTCCTCTGCTCTACAACGCTTTCCAGGGTCCTACCATTCAGTGCGAAGAACCTGTCCTGGTTTGACTTCCCAAATTGCAACACCCACACACTTCTACCACCCAGGCAAATTAACATGCAAATCTCTGAAGCGACAAACCAGTCAGTGTGCAACTGAAACTTCCCCCACTTGTCCTTTCCCTGCCCAAAACAAGTTTCTAGATGACTCAAAGAAAATTTACTGGGATGTTCCTCAGCTATGCAGAGTGATATAAAAGACTACTGATATAAAAAAGGACTAATCTGGGTGTAGTATCATTATCCTGTTGTTGAATCGAATCTGCAACTTTGCTGCACTGGGGTACTCCCTGCCATCTCGATTTTTCTTGCTACAAAGGATGTTGAACAGGTTTTTGACGATAGTGTATGTTATAAGTAACACTCGGAGTCCATGAAAGAATTGGCTGAGTTGGAGAGATTGCATCGAGGGGAGTCACAGGAATGGCGGACATACTGAGCGGAGAGTCCAAATGATTAACAGCCTTTGTGTACACAAACATATTGCATTGCTGCATTTGCTATGGATAGATGACCTAGTGGGTTTAAAAGTCTCCTTTTATAGGCGCATATGCCTGAAATCATATGAAGCACAAAAGGCAGTGGTCCAGCACAGGCTAGTTCTGGTGCAACATGAAGTTCCTGTATAGACATAGAATAGCACAGCACAGGAACAGGCCCTTTGGCCCACAATGGTTGTGCCGAACATGATGCAGGTTAATCTGCCTGTACATGATCTATTCCCCGCACTTCTATGTGCTTATCCAAAAGTCTCTTTAAGCATCACTATCGCAACTGCCTCCCTATGGCCCCTGGCAATGTGTTCCGTCCCCCCACCACTCTGTGAGCAACACCTGTTTCTGATGAGCGTTCTCTCTTTCTTCATGATGTTAAGTTTTATGTTTTGAAATCTAAGGCAGTGCATGTTCACAGCCATCAACACCAACAAGAGATGACATCTCTCAAAAAATATGATTTTGCTACTATTTTGAATGATTAACAGGTTGTAAATTATTTTTCTTTTGTGCAATAAAGCTTTTGCATTAAAAAAAAGAAATCTTGTGTCTATAATATTAACCAACATGAGGTCTGATTCCACCATTTGCCAGATGAAGTGGGGTGGCACGGTGGCGCAGTGGTAGAGCAGCTGCCTTATAGCTCCAGAGACCCGAGCTCGATCCTGACCACGGGTGCTGTCTGTACGGAGTTTGTACGTTCTCCCTAGTGACCGTGTGGGTTTTCCCTAGGTGCTCCAGTTTCCTCCCACACTCCAAAGACATACAGTTTTGTAGGTTAATTGGCTTTGGTTTAAAAAAATTGTACATTGTCCCTATCGTGTAGGATAATGCTAGCATAAGGGGATTGCTGGTTGGTGTGGACTTGGTGGGCTGAAGGGTCTGTTTCCACACTGTACCTCTAAATTAAACTAAACTAAAGTGGTGGAATCAGAAACAATCACTACTTTAAGAGACTTTAGGGTCAATATTCTTATTGGTTAAATTCTTAAATTCTTAAAAGGTTAAATTCTTAATGTTGTGTCATTTTTATTTGTGTGCTGCAATGGCAAGTCAAATTTCACTACACCAATTGGTGTATGTGATAATAAATGTTCTTTGTATCCTTTGTATCCTTGTAATATACAAGGCATAGAAGGGCATGGCAAAATACGAGTAGTGCAGATGGGCAAAAGGATCAGCATGGACATGGTGGGCAAAAGGGCCTTTTCTTATGCTGCATGACTGTCATGTTCAATAAGTGTGAGGGAATATAACATGATAAGGGTATAAGTTAATTCTGGGTCACAATAGTAAACGGCTGCTATGGGTACTGTACTTACCTCCAACATGCAGGTGCAGTGAACCACGAATGCTTTAGTGACCAGCTTGATAACATTAAGTACTACCAAGCATAATATACTTAACCTTGTACAATTATGGACTGGTTACTTAGTATAACTGATTAACCATTGTATTATAGACAATAGGTGGAGGAGTAGGGCATTTGACCCTTCGAGCCAGCACCGCCATTCAATGTGATCATGGCTGATCATCCACAATCAGTACCCCTTTCCTGCCTTCTCCCCATATCCCCTGACTTTGCTATCTTTAAGAGCCCTATCTAGCTCTCTCTTGAAAGTATCCAGAGGACCGGCCTCCACTGCCCTCTGAGGCAGAGAATTCCACAGACTCACAATTCTTTGTGTGTAAAAGTGTTTCCTCATCTCCGTTCTAAATGGCTTATCCCGTATTCTTAAACTGTGGCCCCTGGTTCTGGACTCCCCAACATCGGGAACATGTTTCCTGCCTCTAGCGTCTCTAAACCCTTAAAAATCTTATTTGTTTCAATACGATCCCCTCTCATCCTTCTAAATTCCAGAATATACAAGCCCAGGTGCTCCATTCTCTCAGCATATGACAGTCCCGCCATCGCGGGAATTAACCTTGTGTACCTACGCTGCCCTCCCTCAATAGCAAGAATGTCCTTCCTCAAATTTGGAGATGAAAACTGCAGGTGTGCTCTGGCTTCCCGCTCATCTTTGCTATGTTGTACTTGTTCTCCTTTACTTTTATACTGCCCCTGACTTCCCTTGTCAGCCACGGTCGCCCCTTACTCCCCTTGGAATCTTTCTTCTTCTTTGGAATGAGTTGATCCTGCACCTTCTGTATTATTCCCAGAAATATCTGCCATTGTTGTTCCACTGTCATCCCTGCAAGGGTATCTTTCCAGTCAACTTTGGCTAGCTCCTCCCTCATGGCTCCATAGCCCCCTTTGTTCAACTGTAATACTGACACCTCCGATTTACCCTTCTCCCTCTCAAATTGTAGATTAAAACGTATCGTATTATGGTTTCTTGTATCTTTGTTTGTTGTGTATATGTGTCTGTGTGCCTGTAAATGCTACAACAAATAAGAACTTCATTGTTCCGTCCCCGGTGCATATGAAATTGACTCTTAACTCCATAACTATATGATCCTTAATGAAGAAAAAATATATAATTTTGGAATATTTCTCCTGTGGATTTAAGCACAAAAGAAAAATGTTATCCAAATGAATCAGTAATTTTAAATGGTTTAAAATACCTCCTCAATCTGGGAGAAGCTTAAAATGTTGTTGTCTTTCACACTACTTTTGCCTGCAGGAAATGGAGCTGAAACTATCATAATATGAATAATTTCATTTCCCCTCTGAGTGAGTTGGTGCAATATACATTTCTATTTATTCTCCAAGGCTTCCCCTTTTGGTCTCACACCTCCAAATGTGTTTCACACAAACTTTTTTGTATTCAACAACAAAGAAGAACGCAAATCCCTTGACTCGCGCTTCATACGAGTCACTTCATTATTTGGTTGAGTCAGTATTCTTACCCTAAAACTATTTCTGACATGAAAAACAGTTATTTGCACTAGTTCATTTAGTAAAAAATATAATTTGAAGTTCCTAGATAATTAGTTGTTTGGTGATCAGTTCTAGTAAGCTTGTCCATTTTAGATATTGAGATGCAAATGTTATCATGACTGTTTTGGTCAGTGTGAAACTAAAATAGTTGAAAATTGATTTGGAACTGCAACCCATCTCCAATGGACCAGTTGCAGGTATAACTGTCTACCAGGTTCAGCATGCACAGTGAGACAATGAATGGCTGCAATTCACAATTGATTAAAGGTACGCAACAGTATTTAGCTTAGTGTCTGTGCCTCTTTGACGTTTAGATTGCTCAATCTCACTGGAAGGTGTAGTGCTTATTGCTGCTTTTCCAACTTTCTCTGGCAAATATCTTTCAGAGACCTCCATATTTTTGAGATATTTTCCAATTGGGAGCATCAGGATGATACCATGTCAGTATGCTTGCATGACAAGATGGCATAGTGGTGAAAAAAAAAGTTCTTAATTAAACACTAAAGGGCCTGTCCCACTTGGGCGACCTAATCCGCGAGTTCTGGTGAGTTTGCCCTCGACTCATACTCGCAGCATGGTCGACACAAGGTCGTAGGAGGTCTTCGTAACTCTCCTTCATGCTTGAGAGTGGTCTCCGCGTACTCGAGGCCTCAGCTAGGTCGCGGCGTTTTTTTCAATATGTTAAAAAATGCCCGCGAGTAAAAAAAGGTCGCCATGGAAAAAGTCAATACTTTTTTTACTCGTAGGTTTAGTCGTAGTAGGTCGTAGTAGGTCGGCATGTTAGTCAAAGGTAATCGAGGGTGGTCAAAGGTAGTCGTAGATAGTCTTCATCATAGTCGAAGGGTGGTCGTCTTCACTCTCCATGATTCGGTGTCCAATTTCCCCAAAGTTAGTTGTAGCTAGTCAAAGCTGGTCTTCAACCTAGTCGATGGAGGTCTTAAACATGTCATTTTTTCAAACTCCTCTAAACTCACCAATTAGGTCACCCAAGTGGGACAGCTCCTTAAGGTCATTTACTACCGGTGGAGGAATTCTGTGCCATACTGGGACCAGGAGAGGGATACATGAGGGTGAGGTTCAATGAAGGCAGGTTCGTTGCTTATATAAATAAATGAACAGGGTACAGAATGGCAGGGAGCAGAGGAAGTGAGAGATTGAGGGAGTACAATCCATAGGAAAGATCAACTTTGAGCCACCAATAGCGCAGACCAACCTGGCTGAAGATCGTAGACCAATGTGACAGTAACAAATTTCTTACAATATAGTTGTCCTGAACACCGCATCAACCATGTCTGAAGAAGGGTCTCGATCCGAAACATCACCCATTCCTTCTCTCCAGAGATGCTGCCTGTCCCACCGAGTTACTCCAGCTTCTTGTGTCAATCTTCTTGTATCAACTGCATCTGCAGTTCCTTCCTACACATCGCATCAACCATATTCTTAACTGTACACTGTACAATCCTGAACTAGCTAGTAAGCAATAAGCACTTTCACCTTTCCAATGGACCTTCTGAGGCTCTATCAACAACAGCTTGATGTGATGAAAGACAGGTTGAGCTTGAAGACTGACCGGTTGTACATAACAAGACAGAAGTTTATCACCAAATGTACTCATTCTCTGGGTAGACCTTCAAACTGCATCCTGCACTATATCCAGGGCACGATGTTCCCTCTACATGCTTTCTCGGCCACCTCCAACCATGTGAAAGACAAAGAGGAGAAGATCAGGGAACCTTGGATATCAAAGAATATTGAAGGTGTGATCAAGAAAAAAGAGGAAACTTATGGCTGGAATTGGCAATTAGGATTGAGGAATGAGGAATATGGTGGGGAGAAGAGCATGTAAGGAAATTTGGATGGCAAAGTGGGGTCATGAACTATCCTTGGTAATCAAGATTAATGAGAATTCTAGATAATAAGAAGACATTCTATAAGTAAAGAGGTAGCCATGTAAAAGCCCCATAAGACGACCTATGTGTGCAGCCTAACAATGTAAGCATGGCCCTATGTTAATACATTTTATCTGTGTTTACCAAGGGGAAGGAGTTGGTAATTACTCAGCTCAGGGAGAGGTTTGCTGATAATTTGGAGCAGATCAGTATCTAGAAGGTTTTAGATGTGTGAAGAAGTGCTGTGAGAATTCACTTTGGCTATCCCTGACAGCAGTCTATATCCCGCCCATGCTGATGCTAAGCTTACACTTGATGAACTGCACATAGCTACCAAACGTACTATAAGCCCTTGTTCATAATAGCTGGGGACTTCAATCATGCCAAACTCAAGAGTGTGCCACAAAAATATTATCACCAGAGGCCCAAACACCCGAGACTATTGCTACACCAACACAAAATATATACTGCTCATACCCTGACCATACTTTGGAAAATCTGAGCACCTGGCTGTGCTTCTACTCCCTGCTTATACACAGACACTGAAGTGGGAGGATCCGGTACAGAACAGTCGTACAGCGCTGGTCTGAGGAAACAGCTGAGATCCTTTGTAATTGGTTTGAGTAATTGAACTGGTCCATATTGAAGGTCTCTGCAGCCAACCTAAATGAGTATGCTATTGCCGTCATAGACTTCATCAGTAAGTGTGCAGAGGAATGCCAAAGAACACAATGAGGGTATTCCTCAAGTGGTCTACTCCCAGGTGAGGTTTACGTTAAACACTCCTGAGTGGTCCACTCTGAGGTCCGCATCTGTTTTAAGAAGATCATTATCTTCCTGGTGCCAAACAAAAGCAGAATAGCATGCCTTAATGACCACTGACCAGTGGCTCTTACATCAACTATCATGAAATATCCAGCCTCCCAACCAGCCTTGACCTACAGCTGCTTGACCATTGTTGCAATAAGTTCATGACAGACACTTTCTCCCTGGCCCTATACTCATCTCTGGAACATCCGGATCAGGAGGACTCAACCAAGCCCATCTTCAAACTCCTGGACTTGGGAGACAGCAACCCCCTCTGTCACTGGATCCCTCACTTTCTGACCCACAGATTGTAATCAGTGAGGATAGGCGACAAGCCACCCTCGACAATGATTATCCACACTGGTGCCCCACAGCGAGGCGTTTTCAGCTCCTTACTATGATCCCAACATACTCATGACAGCGACTGTGGTAGATCCCCTCGATGGTAGGGAGGTCAGAGCCAATGATCGACTGGGCAGCGTTTACAACTTTCTGCAGTCTTTTCTGCTCCTGGGCGCACAAGTTGCCAAACCAAGCCTGGATGCAACCGCTCAGCGTGATCTCTACTGTGCACCTGTAGAAGTTCGAGAGGGTTCTTCTTGACAAACCGGCTCTCTGTAATCTTCTCAGGAAGTAGAGGCGCTGATGTGCTTTCTTTATAATTGCATCAGTGTTCTGGGACCAGTAGAGATCTTCGGAAATATGCACACCCAGGAATTTGAAGCTCTTGACCCTTTCCACCATCGACCCGTTGATATAAACGGGACTATGGGTCCCCATCCTACCCCTTCCAAAGTCCACAATCAGTTCCTTGGTTTTGCTGGTGTTGAGAGCCAGGTTATTGTGCTGGCACCATTTGGTCAATCGGTCGATCTCACTTCTATGCTCTGACACGTCTCCATCAGTGATACGTCTCACAGCAGTGGTGTCGTCGGCGAACTTGATGATGGAGTTTGCAGTATGACTGGCTACACAATCATGAGTATAGAGTAAGTACAGCAGGGGGCTGAGCACGCAGCCTTGAGGTGCTCGCGTGCTGATTGCTATCGAGGCTGACACATTTCCACCAATATGAACAGACTGTGGTCTGTGAATGAGGAAGTCGAGGATCCAATTGCAGAGGGATACGCAGAGACCTAGTTTTGAGAGCTTGGTGACCAGCTTGGAGGGGATGATTGTATTAAATGCCGAGCTGTAGTCAATGAATAACAGGAAGTACATAGTGAGCTTCGTAACATGGTGTCAAGACAACAACGTCTCCCTTCATAGAAACATAGAAACATAGAAAATAGGTGCAGGAGAAGGCCATTCAGCCCTTCGAGCCTGCACCGCCATTCAATATTATCATGGCTGATCATCCAACTCAGTATCCTGTACCTGCCTTCTCTCCATACCCCCTGATCCCTTTAGCCACAAGGGCCACATCTAACTCCATCTTAAATATAGCCAATGAACTGGCCTCAACTACCTTCCATGGCAGATAATTCCAGAAACTCACCACTCTCTGTGTGAAAAATGTCAGCAAGATGAAGGAGTGAGTTATTACCATCAGGAAGTATGGTGGAGTACATGCCCCAATCAGCATTAAATATGCCGGTGGAAATGGTTGAGAGTTACAAGTTCCTAGGTATAAATATCATCAACAATTTGTCCTGCACTTACCAAAAAGCACACCAATGCCTGTAATTCCACAGGAGTCTTAGGAATTTTGGCAAGTCTTCACAGTTCTTACCAACAGATGCACAGTAGAAAGCATACTGCGGGTTGTATCACAGCTTGGTTCATGAACCACAAGAAATGGGGTTGGGGATGTATTCTGTAAAGGAGTTGGGGATGTATCCTGTCCATCACAAAGACCAGCCATCAGCTCCATCTACATTTCATGCTGCCTTCAAAATGCAGTGAATATAATCAAGGACCTTTTTCACCCTGGTCATTCCTATTTTCCCCTCTCCCATTGGGCAGAAGACACAAAAACCTGAAAGCACGCATTACCTGACTCAGGGACAGCTTCTTCCCCTCTGAACAGTCCTCCCATAAACTAGGGGGTTGGCCTACTCTTCCAACCTACCCCATTGCGGATGTTGAACTTTTTCTCTGCAATTGTAATGCTACAATGCTGTACAACTCTAAACTCTGGAATGTTCTTCTTTGCACTACCTGGTGTACTTACAGTACATATAATAGGATTTGATTTGACTGAATAACACGCAAGGGTTGATAAGATCTATTCTAGGTTGCCTTGGGAAGCTGGGGAGAAAATAGATGGGACGTGACAGAGATTTTTGTATCTTTATTGGTCACAGCTGAGACGCCAGAAGCAAGAAGCTAATTTTGTTTCTTTATTTAAGAAGCTTCAGCAGGTAACTTCAGGTCGGTGAGCTTTAGGTCAGTTTTATAGAGAAATTACTGGAGAAAATCCAAAGGGATATGATTTATGTACTGTACATTTGGAAAGGGAGGGGCTAATTATGGATAGACAACATGGCTTTGTGAGGGAAAAATCCTGTCTCACTAATCTGACTGATTTGCTTGGAAAATTGATGAAGTAATTGTGGAAGAAGCTTATCTGGACTTCATAAGACATTTGATAAGGTTGTTCATGGCAGGCTGGTTCATAAGGTTAAGCATCATAGACATATGGGATCAAGGAATGATGGCTAATTGGATCCAAAATTAAGATAAGAGGCAGAGGGCAGTGGTGAGAAGATGTTTCTCTGATTGGAAGTCGGCAACCAGTGGTGTTCACTGGGATCGATGCTGGGACTCATTGTGAGTATATTAATGTTTTGAATGTGAATGTAGGAGGTATGGTCAGTAAGTATGTGAATCACACAAAAATTGGTGGTGTTATAGTCAGTGAGGAAGATGGCTAAGGTTGCTGCAGATTATACTGTAGATCAAAAGAAAAGTTGAGCAGAGCTTTAGCAGATGACAAATATGAGGTGATGAAGTCAAGAAAGGTAGGATATGTAGAGTAAATAGTAAGGGGCCAGGGAATGCTGATGAACCGAGGGACCTTGGGATTCAAGTCCACAGTTTCCTGAAAATGGCAATACCAAGGGATAAGGTAGTAAAAATGGTATATGGCATGCTTGGCTTCATAGATCAAGACATAAAATATAAAAGTTGGGATGTAATGTTGCAATTTTATAAAACATTGATGAAACCACATATGGAATGTTGTGTGCAGTTTTGGTGGCTACGTTAGAGCAAGGATGTGATTGCATTGAGGAGAGTGAAGAGGAAATTCACCAGGATGCTGCCTAGATTGGAGGATGCCATTTTTGGGAAGAGATTGCTTGGACTTGGAGGTGACAAGTTTGAGGTATGTAAAATTATAAAACGCATAGACAGGGTATATAGTCGGAATTCTTTCCCATGATAAGGGTATAAAAAAAACAAGTGGACATGGGTTAATGTAAGAAAAATGAATTTTAAAGGGGAATTGAAGGAAAAGTATTTTTACACAGAGTGGCTAATACCTGGAACTCATTGCCTGAGAGTTTCTAGAGATAGATACACACATTTAAGAGGCATTTAGACAGGAACCTAAATAAGCAAGACATATAGGATATGGGCAAATGACAGGCAAATGGGATTAGAGTAAATGGGCAAAAAAATCCCATCAGCCACAAAAGCTGGTGAGGCCATACCCTTTTAAATGACAAGTGTCTGGCATTGTTGTTTTGCAAATGTAGTCACCTAGTCTTCAGAGAAGTCACAGACCAAGGGTTGGCTGATAGACCTTGTTCAGTCAATAACATTTCCCAAAGACCTGTAGCTTTCTGCAGACAATCGTCTGGTGTGCAGACACACCTATGTCCAGCAGCTGTTCCTACTGGTCAATCTTTGTTTTCACCTCAGACCCGATCTACGGCAACGTAAGCAACAATCATGTTGAACTGGAGGAACAGCACCTCATTCTGTTATACCTTACAACCAAATGATATGAACACCAAATTATCAAATTTCAGGTGAACAATTGCTCCCCCGCCCCCCACAGCCTTTCTCCCCCCCCACCCCCCACCCTCCACCCACCCCACCCCTCCCATTTTCCTATGTCCCACCTAGATATACACCCATTTTTCCTCCCCACCCTCTCTCACCTACATTCCTTCCTCTGGCTTCACATCTCATATCTCGTCTATCTTTATCTCATCATGTTTGTCTTTTCATTTGTATCCCTGCATATGCAACCATCTGCCAATCAAAAAAACAGAGGCCAAAAGAGGGATGGAAAGGTTAAAGGAGAAAATTCCAAGAGTGGATTTCTGGCAAACAAAGCATGTTTTCATTACCATGGTGATTTAATGTGGGGATGACCAAGAGTCCAGAATTGGGGGAAATACCTGAGGATGACAGGAGGTTAGATATTAGCGAGTAGGGGAAATAATGGAGGGATTTCCAAATAAGGATGATAATTTAAAACTCAGTCCATGCGTTACTGGAAGAGTATAAAGCAGTTAGCACATGGATAAATGGCACAAGAATACAAGTTACAAAACAGGCAACAAAGTTTTGAATAACGTCAAGATCACATAATAGAACCAGGAAGATCATTTCGATAGGGAAGGAATTATTGCCTTGGTGCAAGTAAGGAACAGTCCTCCTCTTTAGGGATGTATAATGATATTTCCTTTACTGCTGTTTAATCATTGTTTAATTTCAACGTCAGAATCAAATATTTTGGATTGGTGTGGAGTTTACATCTCCTGCACATTTAATTGAACTTATCTTCTACTTACTCACGTTGAGGTAAATTGTATAAAGCATTTCCAGTCAGTGGCCAGACTTAATCATCTTCGCATGTCAGAAGATCTGCTGTAAAAGTGTAAAATCATTCGACTGTTATAAATCAGTTAAATGACTGAGTAAGATTTGCAAATTTTACATAATTTGTCTGCTTTTCTGTTCCGTCTTTCGAGAAATGTGCTGTAAAGTGACAAGGGAAAACCCCTGGAAGTAGTTCCTTCTGATAAGACAAGAGGTTTCACAGTGATTCGCAGATGCGCACATACCATCAAGCCACAAAGAACAGCCAACTGGGTCCAAGATAATGTAAGTCCATACATAAATATATATTGGGTTTAGGTAATATTTAATGCTATCATTGATAAATTTGGGAAAGGTACGGACTTAGATTCACTTTCCAAAAAATATGTAATTTACATTTGCTTCAGAATTAAACAAATACTGTATACCTATTTCAATACAGAAATTTAAATGTGTTGAAACATTTTACTGTTTCTATAGATTTATGGCAAAAGCACTAGGACATGTTTGGATACAATGCCACTTCTGCAACCTCAATTGTGTTTTTATTCTATAATTTTTTTTGTATCATCAATATCAGTAGTAAAGCAGCATTTATAATTCCTCTTGAGAAGATGGTTCGAACCAATGCAATCTTTTTGGTTAAGGAACACACATAGACTTGGATTGTTTTCTCTGGAAAGCCGGAGATTGAGGGCAGACCTGGTAGTGCCTGGAACACATTGCCAGGGGTGGGGGTGGTGAAGGCAGATACAATAGTGGCATTTAAGAAGATTCTAGACAGGCACACGCATATGTAGGGAATAGAGGGATATAGACCATGTGCAGGCGAATTAGATTAGTTTATCTTGGCATCATGTACGGCACAGACAATGAATAGGCACTGAAGGGCCTATTCTTATGCTGTTATGTTCTGTGAGTGGTTGGAAAGTTGATTCCAGGATTTGGACCCTGCAACAATGAAGGGACAGTCATATATTTCCAAGTCAGTTCGATGGCTGATTTGGAGGGGAGCCTGCAAGTGGTGGTATTTCCTATGCCTTCTGCTCTTGTCTATCTTGATAAGAGAGATCCTGGTCTCGGAGCTACAATAAAAGTAAATTCAGCAGGAAAGTGCAGTACATTTTGTAGATTGTACACACTGTTGCGAGTGTTAATGGTGGGGGGAATATACATTGAGAGTGATGGAGTGATAATCAAATTGGCTGCATTGTTCTTGATCTTGAGGCTGGTGAAGTTCCGATTATTCAGGCAAATGGAGAGTGTTTCACCGCATTCCTGACGTGACGTAGATGATTGAACAGCTTTGAGGCACAGGAGATGTGTCACTAACTGTAGATCCCCATAATCTGTGGCCACAGTGGTGACCATAGGATGTTGATGATGAGTCACTTGACGATGGTAACGTTAGTAAATGTCAAGGTAAGATCTCTTGTTGGAGATAATGGTCTGGTACTTGTGCAGTGTGAGTGCGTCACATATCTGCAAAATGCAAAAAAGGAGCTCAGCTCAGAAAGTGTACACCATGAAACAAAAGCAAGTCTGAGAAAATATAGTTCTTAGTTTCAGACTACAAACCACAGGGTAAATGGAAAATATAGCAGTGGCAAAGAATTGTGGAGGCAGCAATCATAATCCCGATAGGTTTAACACAGTTTTGGAAAATACAAAGCCAATCCATTGGTAACAATCTGGAATATTGGGAGATGTCCAGTCTTACTGGACTGACCATGCTAAGCAAAAGTGGACTGGAAACTGACAAAAGTAAATCAACATTAGTTTAGTAAAACCTCACTGTCTCCTTGTATCATTCAAGGTGACTGGACATTCAAAGTAATGAGAAAGATACACCAACATTTTATCCAGAGAAGTCTGGAACAAGAGTCGGACATAAAAGTAGACTGGTCCACTTGTAAGTTTGCAGATGACACCGAGTTTGCTGGGGTTGCAGACTGAGGAAGGTTGTGAGGAAGTGAAATATAGATCAGTGCATAAATGGGAGGAGAAATGGTAGAATGGAGTTTAATCTGAGCAAGTGTGACATGTTGCACTTTGGGAGGTCAAGTGTGAGGGGAAAATATACAATTACTGGCATGGACTTTAACAGCATTGATGTCCGGAGGGATCTTGGGGTCCAGATTATGGTTTATAGGAATTTTGTAAGCTGTATTTGGAGTATTGTATGCAGACCTGGTCACCCCATTACGGAAATGATGTGGAGGCTTTGGGAAAGGATGTAGAGGATGTTTCTCAGAATGATGCCTGGATTAGGGTGTATTAGGTACAAGGAGAGGTGGGATAGAATTGGATTGTTTTCTCTGGAACACTGGAGATTGCAGAGAGACCTGATAGAAGTATATCAATATTATGAAAGGCATAGTTAGGGTTGATAGTCAGAATCTTTTTCCCAGGATGGAAAAATCAAATACTAGAGAGCATAGGTTTAAGGTGCGAGGAGCAAAGTTTAAAAGAGATATGTGGGGCAAGTTTGTTTTTACACGGAGGATGGTGAGTGCCTGAATGTGCTGCCAAATGTGGAAGTTGAAGCCGATACATTAGTGGCATTTAAAATCCTATTGGATAGGCATATGGATAATCAGGGAATGGAGGGATACGAGTTATGAGCAGATGGATAAGATAGTTTTGCCATCATGTTCAGCAGACACTGTGGGCCTGTATTTGTGCTGTACTATATAATATGTATTTAACTATGTTTTATGTTAAGGATAAACATTTGATTTCTCAAACATATATTGGGTCAGCTGTAGAGGTTATTAAAAGTGTTTCTTCTTTATCTGACTGCATGAGACTTTCCAATTCTTAACAGTTCAGCTAATGTGTCCTTATTCAACTGTCTGGTAGTACATTTAAAAAAATTGAACTAGTCTTAAAAATACTGATTAGGTTGTAAAAATCTTTGACAAATGTCCATGTTTTGGACATGTTTCCATGTGTTAGTTTATTCATTATCCCATTTAAGTCTCTGAAGGGCGATGCTATTACAATCAACAACTTAAACTTATCGCCAAACAATAAATAATTTCAGTGGTAATTAGTATAAGGGCTAAGCCTATTGTACAAGAGGCTGAATAAATCAAGAAGTAATAATTAGGATAAACAAAGTTAGTGTTTTAAAAGCAAGCAGGTTGCAGCAAGATTGTGGGAGGTATTGAGTCCCACGCTTCAATTTCCAGAAATAGATTGAATCTGCAGCAGATTGCGCCGAGCCTGTCTCTCAGCTCAGAATGCAGTGTGAAAGAGATGATGCACTTGGAGATTCAAAAGAGCAAAAGAGGCAAGTTGGGAGTAATACGTTTATTTGCATATTCATTTACTTATCTTCAATTTTCTGAGGATACTAACACTAAATTCCAGGATATACACTGACTGAACAAAATAAAATCAAAGAAACGTGGGTACATAGTTGAAGTGGAGGACAGGGTGGAAATAAAAGGAGGAGGGACAGTTTGCAAAATCCTAGTCCCCGTTTAGGTTAAAGAAATGCCTCAATTAGCAATTTGACAGATGGTACCAACTATTAAACGTTTAAGTGCAACAAATTTACATCGCTTATGCGTTATACTTTGTGGTATAACTACCAAATTTTTTTTTTGGTGAATTTCTGTGCACCTGGTTTCAATCCTAACTGCTCCAGTTCTGTCAACCTGGAGTCCACATGGATTTTCCTCAAGTGCTCCAGTTTCCTCCCAAGTCCTCAAAACATGCAACTTAGTGGGTTTATTGGCCACATAAATTGCCCTTAGTTTCAGGAGCATCAATAAGAATATGGGAAAAAAATAAAAATGGGATTAACGTAGGATTAATACAAACTAGACTAAGTGGGACATATCAGATCCCAGTCATACATACAGTCATAGTGGCACTTAAGACACTTTTGGATAGGCATCTGGATATGAAGGGAATGGAGGAATATGGATTATATAGTTAAATGCAGAGATTAGTTTAATTTAATATCATGTTCAGCACGAACTGTGGGCTAAAGGGCCGGTTCCTGTGCTGTACTGTTCTATGTATTTGTCTAACACTCTACGCAAGGTGAACATGAGAACCATGAACCAAAATCAGACACTCAGATCAGCATTAATTTCTGTCAGATGAAAAACACACCACCTCCCTACCCTACGTGAAGTAGTGTATGAACTGGACAGAGTGAAACTTGCCCTAAGCATTCTCAAGTCACGTTGTCAAGAGTAGATGCTGGTAAACCTTCCTCCAGATGGAGGCTGTGCATGCCGACATCTCAATTGACTGCAGAGATTCCAAATTTAGTTGGAGATTTTCCTTGATGTTTCATTACAGGCTCTCAAACCCTCGATTATCATCAATATCCTATCACAGGCCCACCTCCCAGTTAATCAACATGCTCATCCTCATGTAGGAAGGAACTGCAGATGCTGGTTTAAACTGAAGATAGACACAAAATGCTGGAGTAACTCAGCGGGTCAGGCAGCATCTCTGGAGAGAAGGAATGGGTAACGTTTCAGGTCGAAACCCTTCTTCAGACCCATTCCTTCTCTCCAGAGATGCTGCCTGTCCCTCTGAGTTACTCCAGCATTTTGTGCCTGTGCTCATCCTCATGGTGCCTTGCCTGACTATGATCTGTCAGCCAAATGGTTCTTGGCTGTCAGGCAAAGAGCTCTTATCTCATTCTCAGTATTATTTTACAACTAATAAGCAAATGGGTTCAAAGAAAATGGGAAAAAAATGTTTTAAAATTTCTCAATGGTTTTGCTCTCAGTAATACCCCAGGAGGTTCAAATCTTTAGATCCAGGAAATTTGTGGGTAGTGGACTAGGGGGATTAATCAATACCTCTCTGACTGGTATAAAACAAAGCAAATGTTTCTATGATCACAATTTATTTTGCTTGCACACATGTAGCATAGAACGGGCCATGCTTGGGAGGACATGGGAGTGTGGTAGGAAAAAGAGATATTGAAAGGTCTCATCATGATATCATCTGTTCCTAAACAGTCAGAAAACTAGCAAGAGGAGATCCAAGTACAGGAGATCCAAGACAGTGTCGGTATTCATGGAAGATTAATTCCTTGATTATGGAGTTAACGTGTTGATACACTGTATAAAAGTCAAGATTTGCCGTCACCGACTCTGATTTGATATGGAGATCTTTAAGATACAAATGCAATTGCACAATATACTCTATGCATGACAGTATTCTAATGTGTGAAAAAATAAATCAACCCACATGAATCCAAAGCAAAGATGAAAATATTTGTAAGAAAGCAGGATTGATGAATGTCAATTGGACAAAGTCTGCATGAATCAATGCATAACATATTTTAAACGACATAAAATGCTGGAGTAACTCAGTGGGTCAGGCAGCATCCCTGGAGAACATGGATTGGTGATGTTTCAAGTCAGGACCCTTCTTCAGACAAAACTATGATAGAAAATATTGATTTACATGTCAGGATCAGGCCTCTACCCATTAGGCATGTGATGATTATTCAGAAATAGCACTGGCTGCAGCTTCTGCTGAGCACACGATACAGCCTTATGTGCCACATGCAAGCCAAACAAATTAACGTTTTGCACTGGCTGTTTCATGCAGGTTTCATCCTCAAGTATCAAGCCAAAGTCAAAAATTATATGACATGGATCGCAAATTTGTAGTGTTAAAAGCTTCCAGTTCAAAAAATATTCTTCCAGCATCCATTAGATCACTTTGGTAAGGGTGTTCCTCATCTCTAGTTGTAAATTACTTTCATTAAACACATTCACAATGTGTATTATGTACCTTATTCAAGAACCTAGCATTCATGTGGTTGTTAACAATTCTAAAGTTATACATTTTGCCTGTAGAGATCAGAATTAACTCCTAAAAAAGTTATCACTTGGCCATTTAGAACATAGAGGTGACACTACGGGAACAGGCCCTTTGGCCCACAATGTCTGCGCAGGACCTGATGCCAAGTTAGAAACATAGAAACATAGAAAATAGGTGCAGGAGTAGGCCATTCGGCCCTTCGAGCCTGCACCGCCATTCAATGTGATCATGGCTGATCATCCAACTCAGTATCCCGTACCTGCCTTCTCTCCATACCCCCTGATCCCTTTAGCCACAAGTGCCACATCTAACGCCCTCTTAAATATAGCCAATGAACTGGCCTCAACTACCTTCTGTGGCAGAGAATTCCAGAGACTCACCACTCTCTGTGTAAAGAATGTTTTCCTCATTTCGGTCCTAAAGGAATTCCCCCTTATCCTTAGACTGTGACCCCTTGTTCTGGACTCCCCCAACATCGGGAACAATCTTCCAGCATCTAGCTTGTCCAACCCCTTAAGAATTTTGTAGGTTTCTATAAGATCCCCCCTCAATCTTCTAAATTCCATCGAGTACAAACCGAGTCTATCCAATCTTTCCTCATATGAAAGTCCTGACATCCCAGGAATCAGTCTGGTGAATCTTCTCTGTACCCCCTCTATGGCAAGGATGTCTTTCCTCAGATTTGGAGACCAAAACTGTACGCAGTACTCCAGGTGTGGCCTCACCAAAACCCTGTACAACTGCAGTAGAACCTCCCTGCTCCTATACTCAAATCCTTTCGCTATGAATGCTAACATACCATTTGCTTTCTTCACTGCCTGCTGCACCTGCATGCCTACTTTCAATGACTGGTGTACCATGACACCCAGGTCTCGTTGCATCTCCCCCTTACCTAATCTGCCTAATCTGCCACCAAGTTAAACTGATCTCATTCGCCTGTACGTTATCCATAGCCCTCAATTCTCTGCATTTCCATGTGCCTATCCAAAGGCCTCAAACACCACTATCACATCTGCCACCACCACCATCCAGGCCCACATCACTCTGTGTAAACAAAATTGGCCTGCACATCTCCACTCAATGTTCCCCCTCTCAACTCACAGCTATGCCCTGGTGTTGGACATTATCACCCTGGTAAAAAGATTTTGACTGTCTACCCTATATATACACATCTCATAATTTTATATACTTTACCAAGTCTCCCCTGAACCTCTGACGTTCCAGAGAAAATAATCTGTGTCAGTCCAACTTCTCCCCAGAGTAGAATCCTTCTAATCTAGGCAGCTTTCTGGTAAACCTTCTCTGCACCCTCTCCAAAGCCACCACATCTTTCCTTTAATGGGGCAACTAGAATTGCATGCTGTGCTCCAAGTGCTACTTAACCAAACTCCTATTGGACTGCTTTATGACTTCCTGACTCTTATACTCAATGTCCCTAGCAATGAAGACAAGCATACCATACACCTTCTTCACTATATTTACTTGTGCTGCCACCTGCATTGAGCTATGAACTTGGGCTCCAAGTTCCATCTGCACATCAATGCTGTTCAGGGTTTTACCATTAACTGTACACTCTTTACTTGCATTCAAATTTGCACATGCTAGTATATCCAGAGTTGTCTACCGAAATCCTACTTTTGTCCCCATATTCTTTTATATATTCCCTTTTAAGCGTTCATTAAATTTGCTTTTAGAGTTTAAATAATTTATTCCAAATTGTAGTTTCATATTTTTTCAGTAGCTACCATATTATGTCTCACTCTGCTTGTCTCCGGCAAGATCTATTTATTCTGCATAATTCCTTCTTGTCCCCAAATCTGAATTAAATCTATACAATTATTTTTCTGTACCTAAATAATTTATGTCAAATAGAAATGGAGTCTGAGAGAATTATTACAGGAATGACATACATTCAACTTGTTGAGCCACAAGTGGCTTTTCTTACAGTTTACTACACAATTATATCATAACCTTTTTATAACAATTACATTTCTTATTACTGTTCTCTTCACCGTGGCCAACTCTATTAAGTGCATCTAAAGAGACATTTTTTTAAAGTCCAGTGCATATCCTTTACTTAAATGACACAATGTTTCCGAAAAAGGTTAATCCAACACGATCTGACGACATTGAAAATAGAATAGTACTTCAAATAGTACAGTTCAGGAACCGGCCCTATGGCCCACAGGTTCTGTGCTGAACATGATGCTCAGTTACACTAATCTCTTCTGCCTTCATGTGATCCAAATACCTTCATTCCCTGCATGTCTATGTGCGTAAGTAAAAACCTCTTGAAGGTTGCTATAGTATCTGCTTCCACCAGCACCTCTGGCAGCACAAACCTGGCACCCACCACTTTCTGTATCAAATATTTCCCCCACACATCTTCTTTAAACTTTATCTTCTAACCTTAAAGCTGGGTCCTTTTATAGTCTTAGACATTTCCACCCTAGAAAAAAGCTTCTAACTGTCTATCCTATCTATACCTCTTAATTGTATATACTTCTATCAGGTCTCCCTTCAATCTCCAATGGTCCAGAGAAAACGATCCGAGTTTGTCCAACCTCTCCTTTTAGGTAAGCTCTAATCCAGGCAGCATTCTGGTAAATTGTCAAAAACCCTGTCCTTCAGCCAACACCGACAAGAAGCGGACTGGCTGGCTACCTAATTCATTCATTTCAGGGGCCTCAATGCAGGGATGCTGATTTTTCTTTTCTCTATAAAACTGAAGATTTCTTAAGTTGTGTCAGAGGCTGGCTTAGAGTAATGTAGAATCAGTATAAATCAATAAAGGCAACAATATTAATACTAAAGATTTATTTTCCAATTATTTTGAAGACATTGACAGAAGATGAATAGTTGTTCAATTGATGAATTCTGGGACGATCTCCTGCAACGCTGCAACAAATGTGCGCACTGTGGGCGAAACTGGAGCGCATGCAAGTCCTCCTGTGGTTTGTACCATCTCACTACCTGTTTCTGCAGCCCATAAACACATGGAACTGATTTGAATAGAAACTTGGTGGACATTTTGTATTTTTGTTTCAGTTACAGTCCAGAAAAATAAATTGTTTCAATTCTCAAACAGACTAGAATAGGTTTCCAATCAATTACTTGGCCACAGTCGTCATATCATATATTTTTTAAATAAAATCTCATTGAATTAATAAAATTAATTTTGTTTCATTTAGAGATACAACGCAGAAACAGGCCCAGATCCCAATTCTTCCCCAAAATTGTAATTTATCCTTACACTTCTGTGTACCTCCTCCCACCCCGCACCAAAAAAAAATCAAAGCACCTAATTTCAGTTTGTCCCAATTACTTTCTAGACATCAAGTCTTTTAGGCTGAGAAACTCAGACAACCCGTGTGATAGGTATGAATTCATTCAGACTATTACAGTTGCAGTAATATTTTCAAGCAGATATGTCTCTGAAGTTCTACCTGGTTTCAAAAACCTCTTGTTGTTGTACTAGTACCTGCTCATCTTATCTTCATGTGTGGCTCCAATAACCAGTTTTGCGTTTAGTCAAACTGTCAAAAATTTTTGCTTTTCCAGTAAAAAAACTCTATCCCTCGGGCCGAAGATGATCACTTTCTACTTACAGCAAGGTGGATTTTATTTGGCTGCAAGGTTCACCCAAAACTTAATGAATTCAGTCCACTTTCAATGGGATGAAGATTCCTTCTGGTTACTGCCCATGCTTTATTTATCCCTTTACTTTCCCTTTGGGATTTATGATTGTGTTTATTCCAGTGATTAGACATTGTTGAGCTGTCTTGGTATTTACTCTGGCAAACTAAGTGGTTTGATTCTTACAATGGTGATTGTCTCTTTATCACAGAGATTTGGAAATGCAATAACGCTGCTGGATCATATTGGGACAAACTCGTACGCAAGTGTATCACGTGTACAGACGTGTGCGGCCAACACCCTCAACAATGCTCAGAAATTTGCAGCGGTGAGCAATTTATGAGTTATTTCTATCATTTTCTGTGAAACCACCAAGCCCAATAAGGTCCATGATTTTAAGCAAAATGCCAAATACTGGAGTAACTCAGCAGCTCAGGCAGCATCTCTGGAGGGAGTGGAAAGGCAACGTTTCGGGTCGGGAGCCTTCTTCAGATGGGAGAAGCAGTCTGTAGGCTCCCATGACCTAATCATTCTCTCCAGAAATGCTGCCTGATCTGCTGAGTTACGTTGTGTTTTACATCCCTACAATCCCCGGTATATCCATGATTATGTTAGCCATCATAGGACCGTGCATTACTGATGCCAATCCTGAGTACAATGACATAGTGCAAGTCAATTTTTTTTTAAAATCCAGCAGGTTAACCATGTTTATGTAAATGATTACACTTAAGGGACAAATGTGAACATGGATTATCGTGATTCTTTCTGATTAATCCCCTTGTTTCTTTAGAGCCGGGCCACAAAACAGCAGGCACACAACTCTGCTAGGCATCACTCTGGGCTCATTTTCATTTGCGGGTAGGGCCCTGGGCTGGGGAACATACGTCCTTCAAAGCAACAAATAACAGCCTTGGTTACTAAAAATAGTAAAACCCTCTTCCTGCACTGTGCTATCTGCAGCCTTTGATGCTCTTGACTGTACTATCCTTTGATGTGTCCCATTTCATTAAATATCCACTCACAGCACAGACAGTGATGGCAGCGTGATGTGGTTACCAGGCGAATTACCAGGCCAGAGAGAAAACATATGGTAAACCTCAATGGATCAAGGAACACCTGTGGAAGGAGATACATAGTTAATGTTCCAGGTTGAAGAACCTCAGTCAGAACTAAAAATAGTAATGGCAAAGACTAAGGGAATATCTATCAGACTAATTCCAGGGATCCAAATAACAGATGGCATGTGTAGGATGGAACTGCAGATGCTGGTTTACACTGAAGATAGACACAAAAGTTAATAGCTTAAGGACTGCCATTAGAGAAAAAAACAAACACATTAACAAGTTAAATCTATGTAAATTCAGAGCCGTTGCTGAAACCTGAGACCAAACAAAGAGCGTTAGAAATGTTCTGCAGATCACACTGTGTCTGTGGAGAAAGAAAGCAATTAATATTATAGATGGGTAGTGACCTTACAGCAGAACTGACCAATTCTGATTAAAAACAAGAAAAGTAAGCTGCCCAAATGTATCGACTTTGCAGCAAATCCTGAAGGGCTGCAGCATTGACAGAGCCATACCTAGCAGACAATAGCCGATTCTTCCATCACTATCCTTTCCAAAATTCTATGTTTCCTCAACACAGATTTGCCAATAGCCTTGCACTCAACAGCCAATGCAGTCAAATAGTAAACCTCTCTTCCTGCACTGTGCTATCTGCAGCCTTTGATGCTCTTGACTGTACTATCCTTTGATATGTCCCATTACATTAAATATCCACTCACAGTACAGACAGTGGTGGCAGCGTGATGTGGTTACCAGGCTAATTACCAGGCCTGAAGAAGGGTTTTGGCCCGAAACGTTGCCTATCTCCTTCGCTCCATAGACGCTGCTGCACCCGCTGAGTTTCTCCAGCATTTTGTGTACCCTCGATTTTCCAGCATCTGCAGTTCGTTCTTTAACACAAGCCAATGCAGTGTCATGGCAACGTCAAACATGGGCAAAGAGTAACACTTGGAAGAACTGCTATTAATAGCAGTATGTACTGTAGATGGGGGACATCAATGATAGCATCACCACTAATCTGGATGTACTCATTGCTACATCAGGGGACTTCAATCATGTGAACATCAGCCCCACGTGTCGAGCTTCTCTCAGTATGTTGACTGTTCCACAAGGCACAATAAGACACTGGACGTGCTATGTCAATGTCAAGGAGGCCTATAGTGTCTTAGCCTTTCCACCGCTTGGCAAATCAGATCACAACCTGGTTTACCCAAGGCCTTCTTACAAACCCTGTGTACTGAGACAGCCTACAACCACCCGGTCTTTCAGAAAGTGGACACCAGGGGCCAGTGAATCACTGAGGGCCGGCTTTCAATGCACAGACTGGGACGTACTGATGGAGCCACAGGAATTCAACAGCAGTATGGACATCGACAGGATGGCTGAATGCATAACGGACTACTTCAACTTCTGTAGGGATGTGGTTGTGCCAGTAAGAACTGCTTGTTGCTTTCTCAACAACAAACCTTGGATTACAAGCAACATCAAGAGCCTCCTGAACGAGAAAAAGGAGGCTTTCAAGGTTGGTGACCGGGAAAAGATCAAGAGAGTACAGCATCACCTGAAAAGGAGCATGAAGCAGGCAAAAAGGGGACTATAAAAGGAAGCTGGAGAGAAGACTGCAGTACAACAGCATCAAAGAGGAGTGGAGAGGAATGAAGACCATCATTGGCTTCAAGGAGAAGAGAAGACAGCCGCCAGGAGACGTGGATAAGGCCAATGAGTTTTACCTGTTCTATAACAGGTTTGATCTGGTATCACCTTCCACCTCCACAGGGAGGTGCAGCCTCTCCGCCACCATCACCTCCACGAGGCAGCCCCCCCCAACACCACAGCTGCAGCACCTCCTATGCCGGCATCTCCTCAACTGTTCTTCACGGTGGACGAGGTGAGAGCTGAGCCGAGGAGGTTGCGCCCTGGTAAAGCAGCTGGCCCTGATGGTGTATGTCCCAGGCTACTGAAAGACTGTGCGGCTCAGCTGGCGGAGCCTCTCCAGACTATTTTCAACCTGAATCTCCAGTCAGAGAGGATACCAGGTCTGTGGAAAACATCATGTCTCGTGCCGGTTCCCAAGCAGGGTGGCTGACCGAGATCAACGACTACAGCTCATATCATGAAGACAATGGAGCGGCTACTCATTTGTCTCCTGAGACCACAAGTCCAGCACGCACTCGACCCACTACAGTATGCGTACCAGGAGAACATTGGTGTGGATGATGCAGTCCTCTATATGCTGCACCGGATCTGCTCCTTTTTGGACGAACCCCGTGGCTATGTGAGGATTATGTTCTTCGACTTTTCAAGTACGTTCAACACCATCCAACCCCTGATTCTGAAAGACAAGCTTAAGAAGATGGGGGTGGACTCCATCTTTATCTCCTGGATATACAACTACCCGACGGGTCGACCATAGTTTGTTAAGCTGGGCGACTGTGTTTCCTGGACAGTGGTGTGCAATGTTGGAGCTCCACAGGGAACAGTTCTGGCCCCGTTCCCCTTCATCCTGTACACTGCAGACTTCAATTATAAGTCTGACACATGCCACCTACAGAAATACTCAGATGACACAGTGATTGTGCCATGTGTAAGGAATGGGCATGAGGAGGAATACAGTGACTTGACCAGTGCCTTCTGTGCCTGGAGTAAAGAGAACTGTCTCATTCTGAACACAACCAAGACTAAGGAGGTGGTGGTTAGCTTTGGCAGGTCCAAGCTTCCCCCTTCAGCCGGTCAACGCTGCAGGGGCTGACATTGAGGTGGTGCAGACATATAAATACCTTGGAGTGCACCTGGATAACAAACTGGACTGGTCTGTCAACTCTGACGCCCTCTATAAAAAAGCCTCTGTTAACTCAGAAGGCTAAAATCCTTCAATGTGCGTAATGACATGCTGTACATGTTTTACAATACTGTGGTTGCAAGTGTCATTTCTTATGCTGTTATCTGCTGGGGTAACAGCATCAGTGCGAAAAACACCAAGAAGCTGGACAAACTGGTTAAACGAGCTAGCTCAGTGCTGGAGGGGAGAGTGGACTTTGGGATGGATGTGCTTGAGAGGCGCAAGGTGCAGGTCATCCTGGAAAACCCCGGGCATCCCCTCCATGCAACTCTGGAGAGTTAAAAGAGCACTTGGAACAACAACTGGCTCCTCTTCCTGCGCTGCAGAACGGAACGCTTCAGGAGATCCTTCACCAATGCAGCTATTAGATTTTATAATATACGGACCGCTAGGCTGTAGGGGGATGCGTTTTTGCATAGTTTAATTGTTAATTATTGGTCTTTTTAACTATTTATTGCTCTCAGTTTTTGGCCACATTGTATTTTATATATTTTCTGTCTGCTTTTGTTTTGAATGTGTGGGTTTGTTGGTTGGGGGCTTCCTGACATCTGAATTTCCCTGAGGGGATCGATAAAGCATTTATTATTATTAATCCAGCTCCTGAAGGAGGTAACCACCTAGGTCTGCAGCAGCTACTGAGAAAAACCAAGTGTTTAATTGTCAAGTATACTATCAATGGAATAATGAAATTCTTAGCTTTGCAGCTTAACGGGCCCATAAATGCAATAACATATAGATAATATATAGTAATCAAAGTTACAATAAATTAAGAATCAAAATACTAGGCAACCATAATAGGGCAAATAGTGAAAACCAAAGTCTGTAGTGAAACCTCCTGATATCAACATTCAGCTCCTTGGTCTTGCTAATGTTCACAAGTTCAAGGAGAATAAGGCCATTCAGCCCATTGAGTTCATTCCACCATTCAATCATGCCTAATCTCTGCCTCCCAATCCCATTTTCCTTCCTTCTTCCCATACCCCTTGACACCCATTCTAATCAAGAATTTGTCTATCTCTGCCTTAAAAGTATCCATTGACTTGGCCTCCACAGACCTCTGTGGCAATGAGTTCCACAGATTAACTACCCTCTGACTAAAGAAGTTCCTCCTAACCTCCTTTCTAAAAGAGCGCCCTTTAATTCTAAGGCTATGATTTCCGGTCCTAGACTCTTCCACCGGTGGAAACATCTTTTCCACATCCCCTATCTATGCCTTTCATTATTTTGTAAGTTTCAATGAGGTTGAGAGCAACTTTGTTGTTATGGTACCATTCAATCTGATTGGACTCTGACTCGTCATTACCCGTTATTCGTCCAACAATAATGGCATAATCGGCAAATATAAAGATGGCGTTTGAGCCATTTTCAGCGACACAATATGGGTTGAGCAGGGGACTGAGCACACAGCCTTGCTCAGGTTCTCCTCTGTTGATGATTATCGAGGAGGAAGTGTTTCCAATTCTGCCATGAGGAAGTCCAAGATCCAATCACATAGGGATGAGCAGAGACCCAGATCTCCCAGTTTGATAATAGGTTTGGTGGAGATGATAGTGTTGAATGCCAAGTTGCAGTCGATGACGACACCGTCTTGGTTTATACTGTTTTTTTTATAAATCTTGGTTCTCTGGGTGTCTACATTTTTAGCTAATTATATTATTACATCGTATGGAAGTTGCATTCCAAATCTCGTTGTACCTCTGTGCACTGACAATAAAATATATATTATTATTATTAGAAGAACAAGGACAAGGGTATTTCCAGAACAAGGGGTCACAGTCTAAGGATAAGGGGGAATTCCTTTAGGACCGAAATGAGGAAAACATTCTTTACACAGAGAGTCGTGAGTCTCTGGAATTCTCTGCCACAGAAGGTAGTTGAGGCCAGTTCATTGGCTATATTTAAGAGGGCGTTAGATGTGGCACTTGTGGCTAAAGGGATCAGGGGGTATGGAGAGAAGGCAGGTACGGGATACTGAGTTGGATGATCAGCCATGATCACATTGAATGGCGGTGCAGGCTCGAAGGGCCGAATGGCCTACTCCTGCACCTATTTTCTATGTCTATGTTTCTATTATCCATTTCAGAGTGGTGAGCCAGTGAGCTCACATCCCCTGTTGATTTGTTATGGCAGTAAGTGAATTGTAGTAGGTCCAGGACCTTACTAAGGCAGGTTTTGATGTGTGTTATAACCAGCCTCTCAAGGCACTTCATTGCCCACGAATGTTAGTGCCACTGATCGGTAGACATTGAAGCATGCCACCTTATTCTTCTTGGGCACTGGTACTATTGATATTCTTTTAATGCAGGTAGAAACCTCGGACCTTATTAATGAGAAGTTTGAAGAAGCACGTAAATTCCAGCTGTTGATCCATGCAGGCTTTAAGAACACAACCAGTTACAAGATCAGGGCCAGGAGCTTTCCGAAGGTTCACCCACATGAAACATTTTCTGACGGTAGACCCAAATGCTGGAGTAACTCAGCGGGACAGGCAGTATCTCTGGAGAGAAGGAATGGGTGACATTTCGGGTCGAGACCCTTTTTCAGACGGATCTTCTGACATCAGACTTGGTGACTGAGATTACAATGTGGCCGGGGACTATGGTATCCAGAGAGGTTCACAGATGTTCTCCCTTTTGTAGCAAGCGCAGAAACCATGAAGCTCATCCCGGAATGATGCAAGTAGTCACTTGAGTTACTACTTTGTTTTGCCCTTTAGGAAATGATGGCATACAAGCCCTGCCGCAACTGCTGAATACCTGATTCGCCCTCCAAATTAGGGAGAATGTCTCTTTGTTTTTCTGATGGCATTGCCAAGGTCATACCTAGACTTCCTATATGACCTTGTATCGACAGACATAAATATCCGAGATGTGTTCCTCTTTAGATTGTGGTCCTGCTGGTTCATCCAAAGCTTCTGGTTCGGAAACACTCAGATGGTCTTGGTGGAAATGCACTCCTCCACAGAGTTCTTCATGAAGAATTGATAACAAATGTGGCATATTCTTTCAGGTCTGTTGCCATGTCCTTAAATATCATTCCAGCTACTGGCTCCAAGCAGAGCCGTTCCTCTGCCACCATTGAACAGCTCTATCTAATCCTTATTGCTGGAGTTGCCCTCCTTAGTCACTGCCTATAAACAAGGAGGAATACAGCCAGGAACTCTAATTTTCCAAAGTGAGGGTGAGGGATGGTGTGATAGGCATTTTTGATGGTGGAGTAGCAGTTGTCGACTGCATTTGATCCTCTGGTGCTGCAGGACACATGCTGGTGTTAGTTAGGAAGTGGTTTCAAGCTGGACTTGAAGGCCTCGGCTATGATGGGATGCATTTGGCATTTGTTGATTGCATTGTGCAGCTTCTCCTGGGGTGAGATGTAGACCAGCTGCATCACTATGTACTGATCAACAAAAGAAGTAAAACTATGTGTTTCTATAGCCAATGGATCAGATCAAAACTACTGCAGTCCTACTACATCCTGTCATAAATGGTGGTGGACAATTACCCAGTTAGCAGGAGGAGGGAGCACTGAGAACATCCCCATCGTCAACTATAGTGGAACCCAGCATGCGAGTGCTGGAGACAAAGCTGAAACATGCAGAGCCATCTTCTGCAAGAGCGACAAGTGGATGATCCATCTCGGCTTCCTCCTGAGATTTCACCATCACGGAAGCTAGACTACAGATAATTCAATTTGCTCCATATAAATATTTAAAAAAAAACAACTAATAGCATCGGATACACCAAATGCCGTGGGACCAGACAACATTGCAGAGGTAGTTCTGAAGATCTGTGCTCCAGAACTAACTGTACCTCTAGACAACTGTTCCAGTAGCTGCAATGGTGGCATCTACCCGGCAATGTGGAAAATTCCCCAGAATTATCCTGCTCACAAAAAATAACAGGACAAATGCAATCTGGCTAATTACAGCCCAATCAATCGACTCTGAACCATCAGCTAGGCGAAGGAATCTGTTCTCATCAGTGCTTTGGACTTTGCCAGGGCAACTTTGCTCCAGAGCTCCTCATGACGGATTATACATTGATCAGAGCTGAACTCCAGAAGTAAAATGAAAGTGACTGCCCTTGTTATCAAGTCGCATTTGATGTCACGAGTGGCAACAAAGTGACATTGTAAAACAGGAATCAAAGTTTGTTGGAGGTGAATCATCCCAGCCCCAGTACATTACAGCAGGAGTTCCTCATGGTGGTGCCCTGGTCCTAATTATATTCAACTGCTGCATCAAACACCTTCTTTCCATCATAAGGTCACGTGATTTGCACATCTTCAGCAAATGGTGCATCCAATGCTTGTCTGTAGCACGATAACATTCAATATATGCCGATAAAAGGCCAGTAACATTCGCCCCACAAAGTAACTGGCAACAAAAATATCCGACAAGGGAGTCTAACCACCATTACCATCAAAGGTCCTACTTGTCAACTAGAAGCTTCACTGGACCACTCACATAAATACACCAGTTCTAAGAGAAGGTCAGAGACTGTAATCCTGACAGCAACTGACTTGACCCAGACACCCCCAAGGATTTTCCATGATCTGCAGGGCACAAGTCAGGAATGTGATGGTGACCTTTCCACTTGTGTAAATGTAATTCTGACAATCATAGAATCAGTCTAAAGGGTCCCAAGCCCAGACATCACCTATTCAAGTTCTCCAGAGGTGGTGCCTGACCCAGGGTTACTCCAGCAGTTTGTGTCTTTAATTAGAGTACAGGCGCTCTCAGTCCACCTCATCCATATCGACCTTGATGCCTATTTACGCTAATCTCATTTGCCTGCATCAGGTCCATATCGATCTTCACCCTTCCTATCCAAGTAACTGTCCAAATGCCTCAAACATCGTAATTACGTCTGCTTCTACCCACCTGTTCATTCCATGTATTCATGACCCTCAGATCTCCTTTGAACTTCTCCCATGAAACCTGTGCCCTCTACTTGGCTATGCCTGCTATGGGAAATTGATTCTATCTATGCCCTTCTTATGGTACAAATGTCCATTATGTTACCCCCTCAGGCTTCTACATTCCAGTGAGAATAAACACTGGCTATCCAATATCTCCTTATAACTACAGCCTTGCACCATTGTGGATGGTAAAATATTATATTTAATATGGAGGAATACTTGATGGTTGGCATGGATATGGTTGGGAAAAGGGTCAATTTCTGTGCTGTATAACTATTGTTACCCCGGCATTCACTGTGAATAGAAAACCTGGGGTTTGGGAGGTGGTTTCAGAACAGGCTAGATAGAAACTGCAGTGCATTTTGTAGATGGTTCACACTGCAGTCACTGTATATGGTGGAGGAAATTAATGTTTAGGAAAGCATACGAGGCACCACGCAAGTGGGCAGTATTCTCTGTAGGGTGATTTGTTGGTGCCACACTTATTCAGGCAGGCAGAGAATATTCTATCACACTCCTGACTTGTTCCTTGTAGATGGTAGAGAGGCCTTGTGGTTTCAGTGATGAGTCAATCACCCAACCTCTGAGCTACTCTTGTTGCCTCAATATGTATGCGCAGCAACAAATCACCCCACAAATAGTTGTGGTCCCATGCCACTTTTATCTTTATAGCTTGGAATGCATCTTCACAGGAGAGCTACGACCCTAATAATAGATACCCTCCTTTGCTGTATTCATGCAAAGCAGATGCATTGGAGTGATGTGTGTCATCAACTCTGCTTCCTTTGCTTAGATCCTGGCTTGGTTTTCTCTTTGAAGACATAAAAACCACAAGAACAATTCGCAAAAGTTACATGAGGGTAACAAGGGCAAAGGTAGGATCACTCGAGGATAGTTATGCCTGGAGTCAGATGTAGAAGAATAAATACTTTGCATATATTTTTCCAATGCAAAGCTCATGGAAATCGTGAGATGGGCATGGGATATACTTTTTGCTCGGGCAGTTGAGAACAAAAAGTAAATAATGTTTGATCTCTTAAAGCATCAAGGTGGATATATCCTCAGGACCTTAAGAGATCGATCCCAGGTTAATAAGAAGCAAGATCCCCACGGATTGGAGAACAGTCAATATTGTTCCTTCGTGTAAGAAGGGAAATAGAGACAATCCTGTTCATTTTGGCTGGTGTGCCTCATGCCAGATGTAGGGAAACGATTTTAGAGGATTCTAGAAGATTCTTAGAAATAGATTTTATGGTAGAATGTGCTAATTAGGAACAGTTAACATTGCTTTGACTGAGGCAGGTCATGTCCTACAAACTTGATTTCAGATTTTTGAGGAGATGAAGAAGGTGATTGATGAGGTATAGATATAATGAGGACGAAAATGCAGTTGGTTAGTAAGTTTGCAGATTACAATATTGGTGGAGTTGCAGGCAGTTCAGAAAGGTAAAGATCAGTTACAGATATGGGCAGAGAAATGACAGATTAAGTTTAGTTGGAGAAAGAGTGAAGCATTGCACTTCTTCTTCTTCTTCTTTCGTGTGGCATGCACAGCCTAAAGTTGTAGGACAACTTGTTCTATTTGATCTTCCATTTGTGCACATCGAGTTGATTGCATTAGTCGAAACAGGGCGGACGATGTGAAGATTGCAATCTTCCACCCCAAGCATTGCACTTAGGGAGGTCGATTAGAATGGCAAGATTTTAACAGCAAGATCTTGGCAATAGTACCCTGAAAATGGAAACACAAGTAGACCAAGAAAGAGGGCGGAGAAGGTTTACGAAAATGTAACCAAGATTCGAGGGCCTGAGCTATAGGGAAATGTTGGGTAGGATAGGACTGTCCGAAGGGCCAATTCCATGCAGAATGACGATGATTAAGTGGTAAAGAATGCACATTGGTATGTTTGCCTTCATCGGTCCGAGCATTGAGCATTAGAGTAAGAAAGTCATGTTGCAGCTCTATAAAACTGATTAAGCTGCATTTGGAGTATTAAATGCAGTTCGTCGCCTCATTACAGGAAGGATGTGGAGGCTTTGGAGAAGGTGCAGAAGAGGTTAACCAGTATGCTCTCTGAATTAGAGGGTAGGAAAGGTTAAACAAACATGGATTGTTTTCCTACATTTATAAATTCGCATTTGCTAAATATGTCAGAGGTACTCACCTGAATTTCAAGCAGTTTTGGGGATATACAACAATGTTGTTATAGTTTCTGACCATGTTGCAATTTGCATCCAGCACTTCTCCATGCCCAGCGATAATGGCACTGCTGGAACCCTCGGTCATTAAACAGACCCCATATTATTTGCAAATGCAGGAAATAGGGGAGAAAGATAGGTCTAGACTTTTACTGGTACCAACCAGCTTATAAATGTTGTAAACCCTTCGCGACTGGGCTCTTGTGGTGAAAGGTAAAGAGACCAAAGCTACAGGGCTCGAGCTTTAAAGGAGGCATACCATGTTGGCATTGCTAGCTCTCCCGTGTGCTCATAGGCAAGGTCAAACTTACTGCAATTTTACCTAATCTACTAACATTTTGTGCAATATTTCTTATTTACATACATAAAGGTATCTGTATAGATACAGTATAAAGATTAAATTATTTTACATAGCAGGATCCTTCTATTCCCCGAAGATAGACCCAAAATGCTGGAATAACTCAGCGGGACAGGCATAATCACTGGACAGAAGGAATGGGTGATGTTTTGGGTTGAGAGTTAGGGAAGAGGGAGCCAAGAGATATGGAGGGGTAAAGTGTGAAAACGATAGATGATAAGGAAATATAGAATGGCCCATTATTAGCTGAGGGGAAGGTGACAAAGAGACATGCAATTAGTAATATCAAGCAGAAGGATAGTGACACCGGTCAGAGAACTAGGGTGGGGGAGTAACAGAGAGAAGGGAAGCAAGGGTTACTTGAAGTTAGAGAAATCAATATTCACACTGCTGGGTTGTAAGGTGCCCAAGCAAAACATGAGGTGCTATTCCTCCAATTTACATTGGACCTCACTCAACAGTGGAAGCCCAGATCAAAAACGTCAGTGTGGGAATGGGAGGGGGAGTTGAAAGTGTTTAGCAACCGGGAGATCGCATAGGCCTAGGCAGAATGAGCAGAGGTGTTCAGCGAAACGATCGGCAAGTCTGTGCTTGGTCTCGCCGATATATACTGGGTATGTTACAAAACTTACCTTTAGCAGTGGTGCAGTTCTGTCACTGGCCGTGTGCGTGACTTTGGCGCCTTTAAGGGGGTGGGGGGGGGGGGGGGTTAAAATGCAGTTTTCCCCTTGCCATCCGGAGTTTTCTGTTGTCGGAGTGCGATCTATTTCTGGAGATTTGTTCCGACTGCCGGTAAGTTAATTTTTTTTAATAAGTAGTCCGACTATTTTATCGCTGCAGTAAAATAAAAATTAGCTCCTAATGCCGTGAACGCCGACAACGGGGACCGATTTTACGTAGGGGACAGGTAAGTGAAAGCTGTTTATTTTTACATATAAACCTGCTTTTTTAGATGACTTTAATCAATATTTCATGTTGCGAAACGGTGATTTAGTCCCCATATGAACCGGCAGAATTTTTCCTGCTGATATGGGGTTTAAATTCACCGCAACCGCAATGTTCCAATCCATCGCGTTCCAGAAAATCCCACTCGCAAGCTGTTTAAAATGCCCAGTAATTTACGGGCATTAAACACTGAATTCCTTCAATTTGGCCTATAAATTAATGACAATTAGATTTAAAAATCATGTTACATTGTGAATTATTGTGTGAATGTTAATTGGACCTTAGGCTTTAAATTTATTTGTTTTTAATTTTTTCTTAAGAAATGGATAGATGTTTAGATCTAGTAATTGAATTTTGTAATTTGCTACAATTGGGTAACTAACTAATTATATGCTTTAATTTTAGGTCATCCAAGTAAGATTGTTTCATATTTGTTTCTGAATACTTCAATCTATAATAACTGAAAATTTATTTCAGTTCTCTTAATTTTTAAGAAAGTTATGGGCTTTTGACTCTCCTCGATCACAACTTTTCTGTTAAGTCAATGGAAAAGCAATAGGAAGCAAGTTGCTAATTTCCGAGTATGAAAATGGCCATAACATTTTTAATACTGAAGATATGAAAGTGAATTAGGTGTAAAATTAAACTACTTTTAATGCTTTATCTGATGGGATAAATTGCAGACTTGATTTTTAAAAACTCAAAATTTTGTAACATTGCTATATATATATGAGTCTGCACCAGGAACAGCGGATACAGTAGATGAGGTTGGAGGTAGTGCAAGTGAACCTTTGCATCACCTGAAAGGACTGTTGGGGTCTTTGGATGGAGTTGAGGGAGGAGGTATAGGGACATGTGTCGCATCTCCTGCATGAGTTAACCAGGGAGTTGCAGAGGGAGTGGACTCTGCAGAAAGGGGTGGAGATGGGAAGATGTGGCAAGTGGTGGGATTCCGTTGGATGTGGCGAAAATGTAGCAGGATTATATGCTCGATGCGACGACTGATGGGGTGAAAGGCAAGGACGAGGAGGACTGTCCCTGTTGCGACTGTGGGGAGGGGAGGCAAGAGCAAAGCTGCGGGATACCAACAAGACCCATGCGAGGGCCGCATCTATGATGGAAGAGGGGGACCCCTGTTCCCTAAAGAATGAGGACATCTTGGATGGAACACTTCATCTTGGGCACAGATGTGGCATAGATGGAGGAATAGGGAGTTGGGGATATTCCCCGTTTTACAATCAGCTAGATCACAGCACACAGCCCTGCAAAATGTACTTTATGTTAAGCATTCATGCTTGGTTTCATTCATGTTAGCCTTGAATTAATTATACCATTCTATTTTTTTTTAAAGAAATCACAAGCTCAAATCAAGATGCCCCAGTTGGTGTCAAAAACTGCCTACCCCACGAAGATCATTTTCACATCCTCAACTTCGTCTTCCTGACAGCAAGTCTGTGCATAGTTACATGTTTATTTCTGATACTGGTGATTTACACTGTCAAAAGAAGAAACCCCTTCACATATGACACTGCTGATTCCAGCCACAAGACTGGTCTGCATTTAGAAGGTGAGTAAAATGTGATTGTTTTGAAGCTGCAGTGGGATATTGGATGTAATCCTTAGGCAAGCATGCTCATGGTGGGTTAGAGTCATTGCAGAGGTTTGGTCTGAAACCCTAACAAAATAAAACCAGCATGATGTGTTGTGTTGTCACCCTATCTAGTGGCAAATGGCCCAGAGGCTCCAGCCAAAATTGTGGCTCAAGAACTAACAGCAGGTTTAGTCACAGGCTGGCCTGTGTTTGCTGTTCTGGATAACTGTACAGACAGAAATGGTGGTGGAATGGGGGTGGGTTCCTGCTGGCACGGGAGGTTGCAAGTATGGAGAGCTTGGATAGGCCCTCCAGATCCAGGAGTTCAGCAATAGAACTGGCCCTGGCCCTGTCCCTACCCACACACAAGGCTACTGTCTCTGGAACCTGGGCTGGCAGAGTGTAAACCAATAAACAATTGGCATTGGCGACTCACCTCACAGTCTCGTGTTTTAGATGGCCTGTCTGCAGAGAGCAAATTACTGCTTACCCATGATCTCATCTCCATGTTCCAGCAGTTTTTCATTTTAGGAAACAAAACTTTCTCCCACCGCAATTTCTCCCACAATTTCCTCCAAAAGATCTAAAACTGTAATATGATGCAAATCCAATCTACTCCCCAAAATCTCACTAAAGGACAATTTTGATGGGGGATGAGGAAAACTCGAAACTTTTGTCTCTGATGTTTCAAAGACAGGGACAAGAGAGGAAGATTAGTCCTTTGACGTCAGATCTGCCCTAATGGATTGGGAACAAATAAGGAAGCAATCCTATTACTATAGGTTGACTGGTGAGCTGTTTTGTCAATGGTTTTGCTACCATTAGGTTGGAGCAAATCCTTTTACTAATAATAGCAGAGCCTTCGGTAATGTAACAGATTCTTAGATATTTGAACAGCTAATGCCCACATGCAAGATATCTGCACGTTGGCCGACTCTATGACTAATTTTATTCAGAGCCTGACCACATCTACTTGACATTCAATCAATATCACTGCGAAATCGTCTGACAGTCTCATCCTGTGATCTGCCATTGACCAGAAATTCAATTGAAACAGCCACATAATTGCAGAATTTAGGAGTGGATGAAGGCTAGAGATTCTTCAGTAAATGGTTCACTGCCCAACTCTCCAAAGCTATTCCATCTTCCAGTTCATTTCAAATTTTGTCAGCTATCATGTAAGTGGCAAGAAAAGTGGCTTGAGAATTATTAGGTTCAGACAGTGGTGTTCTTAGATGCACAAGGCATGGTTTGAAGATGTAGAACCCTTCATTGGTTTTTACTCAACATCAGATTTATATAGCATAGAAACAGCTCCTTTGGGCCACCATGTCCTTACCAACATTTTTGCCTATTTACACTGCCCATTTTCCTGCATTAGAACTGCACCCTTCCATAAATGTATCTGTCTAAATGCCACTTAAATGCAGTGATTCCATCTGATTCCACGCCTTCCACTGGCAGCGTGTGCCAGATATCAACCAGTGTAAAAATTTGATTCCTTGGATTCCCTTTATAACTCTTTTTCTTACCTTAAACTTGTCCCCTCTTGTTTTTGATATCAGTGTATGGGGGAAAATGTTTCACTGTCAATGCTATTTATGCCTCCGTGCCTTGAAAAATATATTGACAACATTTCAGTAGAAGTAGAGGTAATGGATAAATGAAATCTTGACAGGCTGGATGTTTTGGAGATGCTTTGAAAGATTAAGGAATCTGATCCCAAGTTAGGTAAAGGAAGTAGCCTTAAAGATAGTGGAAGGACTTGTCAGAATCTTCTAATCTTCTCTGTATACAGCAAGTGACAAATGTGGCACATTTCCACATAAAAAGGTGTTAAGGTGTTCCTATGATCTATAGGTAATTGACTTTAACATTGATAAAATTAATAAAAGTGGATAGTTCCCATTATAAAACAACCGTATTTCCCGGCAATGAAGACGCTATTTTTTACCCTAAAATAAGGCCTGAAAATGTACCTGTGTCTTGGAGGTCGAACGTTAGATTGTTAGCCAAGAAAGATAAATTTGGCTATCCCTCAGTACAGCGGCTGTAAAAAGGGGGGAGGGAAAGAGTTCCTTCCACAACGTGTGGGGAGTCTGGCCCGGGTCAGCACGGCTAAGCCACCAGGGGTAAAGTTGTGGGGAGGGCAGGAGTGTCAAGTAGCAGGGGGTCGAGAGTCATGCCAGCAACTCACTCAGTAGCTCAGGTGGCTACGAGCGGTCGCCGGGACCGGACAGTGGAACTGCAGCTAGACCCGGGGCTTGCAGGCGACCTGGAAACTGCAGAAAACTAATTGACAAACACATGAAAACTATGTATTATTAGCATGCATGATTACTAATTTATGTATTAGTATATATTATTACAAATTACTAATTTAGTTAGTATGTATTATTACCTCCATTTATTAACTATGGCGATAGATGTGGACCGCCATCCGCTCCCAAACATTGGTCCTGGCCCCTATGCAAAAAAGGTTGCCGACCCCTGGACTAAACCAAACCCTTGATCCTGTCCCGCCAGCCTTGTTCAAAATTTAGCAACTCAAAATGGAGGTGCGTCTTCAATGCAGGTGCGCCTTCACTGCTGGGAAATATGGTAGTTTTGAACTCTCCTACACTGGAAATAAAACTCTGAAAAAAGTTCTGACAGTCTACTATCTACACCTCTCATCATTTTATATACTTCTATAAAGTCTCCACGCAACCTCTGCCATTCCAGAGAAAACAATTCAAGTCCGTTCAACCTCTCCCTGTGGCGAATAACCCCTAATCCAAACATCATTCTGATAAACCTCCTCAGTAACCTTTCCAAAGCCTCCACATCCTTCCTGTAATGGGACGATCACAATAATGCGCAATACTCCAAATGCAGCCTAACCAAAGTACTATAAAGCTGCATCGTGACAACCTGACTCTTATACTCAATGCCCCAACCTATAAAAGTAAGCATACTTATGCCTACTTTACCACTCCATCTACTTGTGTTGCCACTTTCAGCGAGTTATAGACTTGGACTCCAAGATCCCTCTGTACATCATTGCTGTTAAGAGTCATACCTTTAATTGCATATTTTCCCCTGACATTGAATAGTGCAACAACCTGAGACCCCCAATAGTGCAACACCTGAGACTTGCTCGGATTAAACGCCATCTGCCATTTCATCATCCATTTCTGGAGCTGATTTGTATCCCGCTGTATACCTTGACAGCCTTCCTCACAGTCCGTGACCCCAGCAATCGAGATGTGACCTGCAATCTTACTAACCAACCCGTGGTAACGTTTATGTTTACATGTCACTTTCTCTTTGCCACTTTCTCAAACAAAGCCTCGATGCAGTTAGTAAGACACGACCTGCCATGCCATGGTACAAAGCCATGCTGACTTTCCCTAATTAACCCTTTCTCTGCCAAATGGGAGTAAATCTTATCCCAAAAATCCTCTCAAATAGCTCCCCTACCATTAACGCGAGAATCACCAGCCTGTAATTCCCTGGATACTCTCTACTTCCCTTCTAAAATAAAGGAACAACTTTAGCTACTCTCCAGTCCTCTGGGACCCGCTGAGTTACTCCAGCTTTTTGTTTCTATCTTCGGTGTAAATCAGCATCTGCAGTTCCTTCCAATCTCTAACAACTAATCGTCTTATACTATAAGTTATAGTTCTCTGGCTGGCGTGTTGAAGTTTAAAAATGGAAATGTTAAGTACTTTCGGGAGGGAGGTTAATGTTCGACTCTCCCAGCCTCACACACGGAGACCGTACGGTGAGGTTTCAGCACAGCCCCGTAAACAGACTGGGGCATCGCTGCTCGGGGGTTCAGCCGGATGCCCCAGGCCCACGCTGCAAGTTTGCACGAATCTGTGCGAGCCGGGAGTGGCCTGGGAGAGCGAAGGCAGGCGGGGTCCCCAGCACCTGTTGCCCACGACCAGGCAGCTTGGCGTTGCCGTCACACTCCGCCCACTGCGGCCTCAGCAGCCCGGGGCTCCGCTCCTCGGCTGAGACCAGGTTTGGGTAGAAACAAACGTTGAAGACATTATAGACGAGTGGAAAAGTGCCAGGGGGGATTGAAGGGAAGCAATAAAATAACGATACAATATTTTATCTGTAAGATGTACACTTAAAGCAGCAATTTAGCACAGTAAATCTGCACTCTACTATAGATGGCGCCAACTCCTCTTCAGACAGACTGCAGCAACGAGGCGTAGAAAAAGACGACCAGAATCAAAGCATATCTTCCGATCCGTCAGAAACTTGCAGCTGCTGCTTCTCGGAGCACAGGATCGGCGGGAAAGGCCGAAGGTTGCCGACAAACATCGCCACATCCAGCCAGTGCATCCAGGAACCACCTGCCCTTGACATACGAACTCTACCTTCTGAGACAATTCCCCAACACAAGCCGTTCCAGATCATCTGTTCTCCCTCGCAACCCAGCACTAAAGAAATAGGGAGCTTCCTGGAGAAATGCCATATGAAGTACTGAAACCACTCGACAATGATTAGAAAGCACACTCTTCACAACAGGGTGTACTTCACTGCGAGAGAAAGGCTTTAGAGAATGCTGTGTTTTAGTAAGGGCACTTTAGTTTAATTATTCTACTAGAGGGGAAGGATATTGCCGCAGACTATTGCTATCTAACAAAGCTATCTTCAGTAAAAGTAGGTAAATAATTTAAAGACAAGGACGAGACAATATTTGGCTACTCAAGGATCATGTGTTATTCAGATTTGCTAAGTACCACAGGCGTCTTTGTGCCCTTTGAGGAGCTGGATCTGGGGAGGGGGAGAAGGGGAAAGGGGGGGGGGGGGAATAAGGGGAGATGTTAGAGCCAGTTCCTGCAGCTAACCTTATGAGCAAAAAGTAAATGACACGAATGTACTGGTTAAATCTATTTTAAGAACGTTAAGATCGACTAACACTGTGGAAGATTAAATCGTAGTCAAAGGGAGAGCTGAATAAATAGCAGAAAGGCAACCAGGGCTTTAGGTCGAGGGTGAGGGATTGGGAATAGTAGACCAAAATGCTGTCATTGTGAACTAAACAGAACTCACATACTGCATACATTTGTAAAATGGCTGCAGATTGTTTGAATAGTTTTGTCAGAAAAATGAAGTTTGCAACTTCAAGAATAGAAGAGAATTAATTATAAAATGTCAAAGTCTAATAGCAACTCAAAACTTGTATCTGACAGCGCCATCACAAGTGTTTTACTGCACCTGTTCAATTATCATACCCACAGATCTTCTACCTTATGTAAAATAAATAAAACATCTTCAAATTAACCTTCTGGAAGTTGCTGAGAAGGTGATTCATCTGATATTGGGAATTGCACTGAAGGATCTAAAAATAAATCAGAAACAAAGCAAGCTATAGATTTGACGGACTAAATGGCCTTACATCTTAAGGAAGCGTGAGAAACAAAGTTCCAGACCAGTTAGCCTTACCTGGATTGTGGGAAAACTTAAAATTCACTAAAATAACAAAACTAAAAAGTGAATATTAACAAGTACAATGTCAGACATGATGAACATAATGGCCGATTAAAAAAACACATGCATCGTGCATCTAAAATACTGTGACGCTTGGATTTTCAGAGGGCATACCAAGCGAGACTTGTGAAGCAAACTCTAACAAATGGGAATTATAAAGATCGTAAAACAAAACTGATTGTAAAAGGATTTGCATTTTGTATCAATAAAAAAAAATGGCAACAGTATAAAGTGTGCACAAATCAGGATAATTCAGGCTACGTACATAAGTCCCATAAAGTTATAGGTACAGAAACTAGTGATCTTTCCATGTGTAAGGAAATAATACCTCACAAATACAGACTCAAAATCAAACACAAATTTAGAAAATACTGAATGTAAGTTTAAGACAATGAGAAAATAGAGGCATGATGCATGACAGAGCTAATATTTAAACTTGGTTTCACCAAAGGTCACCAGGGCTAAAACAGGTTTGTTCTCGCTACTACGGTTTACAAGTGAGATTAGGCTAACCAAATTTATATATACTTGGAGGCATTATGTAGGGAGAAAAGATTGCTTCTCTATGGTTGGATAATGAAATCTATAACTGGGAAATATAACATGATACAATACAAATAACTATGTCTCCATGACATATGAAGACAATATCAAGTAGTCTCCCATAGTCAAATGATTTATTTTGACATTTCGCTTTTTCAGAACATGGAAAATAAAAATCAAATGAGATTACAAATGAAATTGGTACTGCAGGCAATACCACAAATGGAGAACTAGAATAACATAGTGGGGCTGAATTCAAATATACATTACCCTGTCTGGAGGATATTAATGGGAGTCCTTACATTTTTTTAATATAGAGGATAGTGCATTAACAAATGACCCTTAGCATGGGAAATGCCTGACCCACCTGGCACTCCGGGAAATGCATTTTATTTTAAGCAGCTTTTGTATACCAAACACTAATACCCACAAATAAAGAGGGCAACTCTCCGAATGCATTGTGATTACCCAAGCTCATGAGCTGAGGGCATCACTTATCAAACTGGGGAGGCTGATTTTTTTTGTAAGCTTTTTGAGGGCAAGGTGTGTGAAAGCAGTCGTATTACATTTGGATGTTTTCACTTCTGTTAGTGAATTCATTCCACTACAGTGAGCTACACATCTGTTTAAAGTGGAGCAAGAGTCCATTGCAGGATGTCAGACAATCTGAAGGCCAAGTGACATGTTTGAGATTTTTGCATAATTGTGAATGAAAATAAATAGAAACCTTATTTTTTAAAATAAAGTTGTTGCCACTAACAATGCTACTTTGGAGATTATCTAAAACTATCACCAAAATGAATGTTATAGCCAATGCTTAGCAGTTGTATTAACAGTAGGATTATAAGAGTCATGTAGAACATCTTATTTTTGCTTTCAGATCTAAAATTAATTAACATTCATTAGCCATTACATCATTTCAGACAAAATCAGTGCAAGAAATCTGTATTACTGATCTGTACGAATTATTTTGTTTGCACAGCAACATTAAAAAGTTTAGATGGGAATGTATGGAGGGAAAATTTCTTACCACAATAATGGAAAACTTGTCACTTGACCTTAAATGTTCGAGAAAACAATTCTCAAAATGTAGCTTACACTGCCATGTGGACATTGCCCATGCCATACCCAAATACTCAAGTTTCTGGCGCACCGCACAATACACAGGGGATGGCATATGAAATGCCCGCGTGGGACTTACACTGCATTCACCTACATGTAAACAGCACAGGTTCTACACTTCACTGTAGTTACAAGAAAACCCAATATTTAGAAGGCCTATTCCAGAGGAATGAACACGAATGAAACTCAACTTGCATTAGTATTTTTAAGCCGAGTGACAAAGTTTTGAGTTCTGAGCTCCCGAGGAATATAAAGCACTCTGGAACCTTTATTTGTTAATACACAGAGAGGCGGCGAGGGGAAAATTGACTAAAAATGCTTCCACAGGTTAACTGAAATTCCACTCAGGTGTGACCAATTGCCTGGCAGGCAGATTAAACTGACAGGGTCTCATAATCCAATAACCAGCTGCCATATGTCTAGTTTGTGAATAAACTTCTAAGCGCAAATTTCTGGCTAGAACACGCATATTTACAATTTCCTGCTGTCGTTTTATGGCAAGAATATTTAAAAAATCAAATAGAGTAGAACTGACTGTGGAATTCAAATAAATTATTCTATTTTAAAAGGAGAATAACAAAAGGGAATATTCCAGATTCTCAGAAATACTAAATCTTGACATTTTGAGGAGTTTGCTACAAAACTCAGCATTTCCACATGAACAAATTGCTTTGTCAAAGGTTTGGCCAAATTGGAAATAATCATTCACGAGCCAATTTACGAAAAAAATGACATCCTATATTTAAAGCGTACCATCTCAAGTACAGCAGATGCTAGGAAGGTTACATTGCATCACTTTGTATTTGGGCTGAGTTGCATTATGCTTTTGTAAAGTTTGACTGGAGTTTTTCAAATATATGGTAAACACCAACTGGGATTCCATCTACTGATGCTACACCAAGAACTTCCTACAATAGTTACCCCGTCTAACTCAAGTGGCTAGAATTTGGATTTGGTTCCACAGTGCCTTGCATTTCTCTCTATTTTGGTGCCCTGATTACTAGCAGCTACACAAAAACCCATCACAATAAGCACAGAGCTGCAGCAACCACGATATGGATGCCATGTTCTCAGAAACATTGGTATAATTGCTTCCCAATCTAGTAACTACAGTGTTTTATGAAGGCTGAACCAAAAGCAAGTAACAAAGGGCTGGCTTCTTGCTCTGGTAGGGGAAGACACATTATTTCATATAGGCAATGGGTCAAAGCAACCCAGTGAGGGATTAGCCTTTAACAGGATAATAGTGCAACAAATGGGACTGTGCCTCAAAAAGGTATATTTAATGGGCCAGATGGATTACTGAGAATCAACATGGCATCCAGGATGCTTGCTAATCACCATGAACTGTTAATCATAGTTATGCTCTGTTTTATGATTTTTTTTTGTGTATAAATAAAACATTTACTTATCTTTAACCAAGATTGTACAACATTATGAAATGAGCAATATCAGCTCCCGTGAAACAAGCTCTTCGGGAGTTGCTCCTCAACATCCCGTCCTGCTTAAGAAAGATGTACAGAAAATTTGATTTGTGGATCATAGTTCCAAAAGCAAAAATACAGAATATAAAAGTGAGAATAAACAGAACAGGCTGCATTTCATCAGCATTCCCTCGTCTCAGGCCCCTCTGGTCTGATCACATTGTTTCGTATAATGAAGGCCACTCAGACTGCCACATGGATCCTACTTTCTGACAAAACAGCAAAAGTCTCAAACATTGATCTACTGCTATGCCCAGACTGCATAATTTAAAAAATAAACCGAAGGGAAGAATCCAGAGCAGTCACTGTGGCCACTATTCAAACTGCAATGTGTGTGTGCATGCGTGTGCGCACATATGCATGCACGTACACGCATGCATATTTTAAGACACAAACACAAAATTTTCCACCACTGTGATGTAAGGCCATCTTAAAACATGAGCGTTTGTACAATAAACAAATACCAAGTCCAGTACAGTTTCATTACGGCACAGCTGCTCTGAACCTTTGACAGGAAAAAAAATAACAAAGCTAGAAGGCAAACAAACCTGGGCCCAATAGAGAGATCTGTCAGGTTGTATTAATCCGCAGTCCTCTGGCAACACATACATACTGAAAACCTGTCTCAGTACTGCATTCAGTTTTAATGGCCATTTTTCTGAAAATATATGCCTACTAGTTTCATACAGTACTCAATATCTAAATCCACAGAAGTGTATCTGCAAGTCATTAATACCATCCATTTGCTCTCAAACGCATCACATATCAATGGGATGGTTTGTTATTATTGTTATACACTTGGTCAGCTGAAGCTGGAGCACCATGGGAACAGAAGCAGAGATGTGTACCCTCCCCCCTCCCTTCTTTCCAGAGATGCGGGCTGCAGCTTTGAGGATAACCCGTGCCTCCTCAGTCGCATTCCATTGGGTGCCGTCTCACTCCTTCAGACCAAAGTCAATGTCAAGTAGGTTCACTCAGTGCTGACAGTACTTAGAGTTTCAGGTAGGTTGTGTATCGTTCTGAAGACTTCCCCCAGTCTGATAAGGCTACTCGTATTCAAGGAATTGTTTGTGATAAAACAAGAGATACCTGCGGAGAACGAAATACGTATTAATGTATATACAAAACAGGTAATCAACGTGTGTGCTAATGCACACCACAGCTAACCACAAAGCTTTATTACAGCAAACTGTTTAAAAGTGACACTAACTACTGTTGTACAGACAATATACTAGGAATGTAAATACAACTATAGATATAGTATGTTCAGTACTAAACAAAATTTTAAAACCTTGTTTAAATGAAAGGAATTGAAAGCTACAGAAAATACAAATACAAAATAAACCAAATAAGAAATCAAGTAGAACTCGATGATAGAAATCAGGAAAAAATAGATGGGATAAACACAAACATCAGCCAGCTATTAATGCATGCCTGATCCCTCATTCAAAAATATCACCTTAAGGCAACCACGCCATATTTATTGATTCCCTTAATGTCTAACATCTTTCAATCAGGCTGCCATCAATACACTCAGCAACCAAGCCGTCACCACTCCCCTGGATAGAGAATTATAGAGATTCACCACCTGCCATGTGAATACATTTCTTCAATCCAGAATAGCTGACTGCTTACTTCGAAGGTAACCCCTGCTTTGAGACATTTAGGGGAAATATCATTGAATCTATCCTGCCAAGCCACTAAATAATTTTGCACATTTCGATGAAATTATTTTTAATCTTTCTAAATGAAAGTATAGCCTCAATCTGCCTAATCACTCCTCACATGATAAATTCATCACCCCAATAATCAGTCTTGTTAATCTTCATTGTCATTCATCTATTGCAAGTACACCTGCCCCACAGTTGATAGAGCAGATTAACGCAATATTCCAAGTGAAGTTTACATAATTGGAGCAAGTTACAAAATGGATTTGGGATTAAAACAAAAATATAATTGCCATAGGCAACAAAGAATTTCCACAAGAAACTACCAAGAACATGGCTAGAATATTATTATGTTTTCTGCATAAAAGCAATTATATCCAAGCATTAGAGGTAATGCAGATATGGGTTAGGACTTTACAATGCATATTCCAAAAAACAAAGTTATTCACGAATTCCAGATTCTAAAGCAAACAAATGAATCTAGCCCTGATGCAAGAGTGCTGTAAAGTCTGGAATCGGGAGAAACAGACCCAACCTTGGAAGGAAGAAGATGCTTTAATAATTGAGATGTAACAAATTTTGCAGAAATTGGTGAATGTGTTTGTAAAGATAATCAAAAGGCAGAAATTGCAGCTTTGCATTGACATTTTAGTTACTGTGAATCATCGAGTTACTGTAAATATCATTTTCATCCTTTCTTGCAAAATGGTACGCACCCTTCACTATCTAGCACATCTTTTATGCTAGCCTTGGTGATAATTGCATCGTCACATTTAAACCACTGGTCCTTGTGTTGTCGAATGAAGCTGGTATAGTGCCCACTTTCCAGTGTTCCCTGATGATTGACCACAGCAAACAGTGAATACCTGCAGAAAGTGAAAAGGACAACGTTACTGAGATCAAAAGATGTGCACAATTTCAACAGGAGGAAATGCATGTAGGAGGGATGCATGTTCACACTGATCTATCATAATTTCACTTCAAATATTGCTTAAGATAGCATTTTCTACCAGCCAAACCTGCTCATATTTTTTGCTATCTTCAAGGCATTTATGCTAAATGTTACTTGCAAATGTTTTCAGCGATCACATGTTCCTTTGTAGCTGCATTCTCAAAAAAAATGCAAGACAATAGATGATTGTGCTCAAGTATAGGGATTGCCCCAAAGGACAGCATCACTGCAGGTGCACAAAAGGGTAGGAGATGTGAACCTTTGTAAATTGTTTCCCCATTACAGGACGTGACCAATGTTCATTGAACACATGGGCATACAATTTAATTGCATCCTAGAATCCTCTGCTTTAGTCGCCACTTAAAGACTGTCTAGCAGATATGATACATCCGGATCTTCAAGTACAAGGGTGCTGAAGGAGTACTTTTGAATGAAATTATTTCATAATTAATGTCACATTTTCCCCTTCAATTGGAAGCAGATGATAATAGGGAAGGTTCTGCTTGAGTTGCAGTAGGAAACAGATGAGTGTTGAACCCCGCTGCTTACTTTATTCCAAGTTAAATGCTAGAAAATTACATGAAAATTATGAAAAGCTTTGCAATACAAAGCCACACGATGAAGACATCAAGTGAAAAAAACCTGCTTGAAATGGATTATATATTTACACAAAGCACATACATGAAGATCAATAGCATGGGTAAAATGTTTTTTATGGCAGACGCCAGTCATTGATGGGGTCATCAACAAAAACTTGGGGAGCCAATTAGAAATGGTTTTAACATGTATAAATCACTTAAGATCATGCTGGAATATTTTGTGTGATTTCAGTATTCTGATCTGCAAAGCAATACAAATATTAGTGAGGTTCAAGAGAGAGCAACAAGGACTTCTTTATAGGGAAGTCAATCCCAATCTTTAACAATAAAGACTTGTATAAATCAATTAGAACAAGTAAACTATTGCCAGACAAATGATCAAAGCACTAGAAGGCTCCAGTAAAATATTTAGTAGCAACAAGCACGGTTAAAATTGCAAGAAAAAGGCATAGAATCCAGTGGAGGAAAAACTAAAAAATCCAAAGGAGAGAGCTGATTTGGGTTCAAATGGCGCTCTATTAAAAAAGAGTTGAGAATTGAACAGAGATAGAAAATGCAGCTTGAGTTTTTTTCCTCCCAAGGAAGATAGAGAAAGAAACTTATAGCACTTAACACAGGGTATTGAAAATGGCATGGGTGGGAAAGCCATGATAACCAAATACTATTGTATCTGTGGTATTCAGAGCAGGAACATGAATAATGCCAGCTTTTGTAGATTTTGTTCTCAAGGCACTATTTTCCAAGTCAGGCAAAGGAAGGTGTAGAATTTAGGTACTCAAACCAAATGGTTTATGAGATACAAACTATTTTAAAGAACATTCAAAGAACAAACCAGATGCAAAAATGAACTGTAGACAAATAATATAGAGCAAAATATTTCAATCCATGGTGCTTCAAGTAAAACTAAATATCTGGCCAATAATGTAATTTAAGATTATGGAAAAAGACCAATGTTTAATCCTGCACAGAACTTTAGGATAACAATGTTTTTTTCATGGAGTGCAGACAATAAATGTTAACTCCATGTTGATATCTAATGGATTTTGTTTGATTAGTTTGTGATAAAATTTGAATTGTGATTAATCATTTCCTTCAAATAATTGAGTAGATTTAAAATATATTTGATTGGACCAGTCTTCCAATTCTATTCTTTGCTTTGAAAGGTTTGTCCCCTGCCACCTTGAATGGAATTCTAACTCATATTCTTATGAAATATACACTTGCCTGCAATTATTCAGAAATGTATTACAGTTTGAATGGATGTTGGAGTGAGATATTCTCTTTAAAGGAACCCCACAATACACTGACGAGTGAGACACTATTTTTAATTGAACACGTTCGGATAACGAAAAGACTCACTTGTGATTGGGTTGCTTGCCAGTTATGATGTCATGCCCACACATACACACAAGTTGCATCTCTCTCAGCCTGTGCTGTTCACATAGGACTCTGGAATGAATAAGTGCACTCACTAAGAACAGGCCTCTCCTTCCCACAACTACACAGATTATTGCAACGTACTCAGCAAGCCTCGTACATCAATGGTACCTCCAGATCAAATTCTGAGAACTGACCTTGGCTTCACAGCTACACATGGTTACTTTTCATATGATTGTATACGAAAGGGAATTGATGGATTTGGTGTGTATTGTGTTTATAATGGGCAGTGATTTATTAAACTACAATTTATAAATACTAGACAGCAAATAACTGTAGGAAACTGAACACCAAACAACAAGTGTCAGTGAATGGAACAGTTACATTTTGTCTCAACTAGAGTTAACTCATGATCAGATTAGGTTACCAAAAGGTGACAATATAATTTAAAATGTCCTCAAAAACAACAACCACTTAACAAACTCTAAAATAGGCTTTCAACATTGTCAAACATTGAATTAGACTCTGCCGCAGCCCTGCCCCCAACCACCCTCCCCCCACCGCCACCCCACCTCGAGTGGGTTGGAATGAGCCACTAAGCATCCCTCTACTACACAGTTATTAAACCAAGCAGCCAGTTTCTACCAAGAGATTGGGTGCTCTTAAGGATCTAATGGTTGCCTACACTCAAAAATGCAGGCAACTTTAAAACCATTGCTGTGTCATTGAATTCCATTATGTACATACAGCATACTGTCCAAGCAACATTCTATGAATTATTGAGAACAATTTTTTGCATTTTGCAAATACAAACTTAAACTTACTTATTGTCATTGCTTAGACTATCCACAGGCTGCTGGTACTGTCCATTCATCCTGCTCTCTTTACTAAAAAAAGAGAAAAGGTTACAAATAAAAGGCTTAACATATTTAAAATAACTAATGTGTCTATGTACTCACATGAGCACCAAAATAAAAACTTGCATTGCAGCTCCTTAAGGACAAAGTATATTTTTAATGAGAAAGCAACACTTTTAGGGATAATTTGCAATTGTTGGCAGTGCCACATGGTGCAACAACCAAGGCTATACAAGATTTGCTGACAGCCCCGAAGTGCTTCCCATAACAATTACCTACTGAAATAATTGCTTGGAAATTGCACAGCTTCACCGCTGCAGCAAGCCAAAGAGAACTTTGTCTTCTGGACATCCATCAACAGAACTAAAGTGCCAACAGCTTACTTTGGTTTAATAAGCTATGTCAGACTCTGATAAGCAGTGTTTATAACCTTGTAACACAGGAACTTTAAGACTTTTGTTCCCTTACACTATCCCAACTAGGATAACATCTTTAGATGTTAGGAGGTTGCAGGGTGACCTGGACAGGTTGAGTGAGTGGGCAGATGCGTGGCAGATGCAGTATAATATAGATAAATGTGAGGTTATCCACTTTGGCGGCAAAAACAAGGGGGCAGATTATTATCTCAATGGGGTTAGGTTAGGTAAGGGAGAGGCTCGAAGTACCGAATGGCCTCCTCCTGCACCTATGTTCTATGTCTCGATGTCTTCATCCTTGTTATTGCAGTCTAAGTCCAGAAATGCACTGCATCTATCAGAGGAGTTTTTTGGAGATACTTGGCAGAGCTGAGAAAATGTTTCATCTCCTGGCGCCAATAGTTTCTTTAAGCTCTCACCTTCCATTTTGGAGATGCAAAAAAGAACATTTTCCCCTCAGTTCTCCACGTATTTTCTTCTCCTTTCCCCACCCAAGTACTTGCCATTCTTCCTCATATTTGCTGTTTGGCATACTTCAGCTCAGGCAGAGCTGGAGGCTGAGGTGTGGACATTGCAACAAATATGGGGAGCGGGAAATTGCCTGGATATTTTGTACCCAGGTGGCAGTAGCACAACACAAAGAAGAAAGATAGGCAAGGCAAGGGAACCAAGATGGAAGCAGCAAAGGAGCCTCAATCTTTGCAATTGTCCAGTGTTTTGAGGTTCTTTCAGCTCATTTGAATGAGATTAGGGACTAGAGAGAAAATAAAGTCACCGACCATGGTACAGAAAGCCATTCAGTGGGTGGGAAAATTATGTTTTGTTCAATCCATAACATAGCTATGGTGGTGGTGGGGATGTGTGTCACTCTCTTTGCAACAAAGAGCAAGTCCAAAAGGCAGCATTGCTTGTAGAAACTAGGAACAGCAGGTGCTGGTTTACATTTCCTGCCATAATGGACAATTTTACATTATCCCACGTTATGTTCCATTTGCTGATCTTCTCCCACTCACTTATCCTATTTATATCCGGATATTGCCTCCCAATGTTCTCTTACTTTCTTTCCTATCTATGTGTCATCAGCAAATTTAGCAAAAATACATTTTGTGCCATCATCCCAGTCATTTATATAAATCTTAAAAAGTTGAGGAAATGCCATCCTTATATATCTAGAATAGTCTATATTAGTTTGTTCTTTGGTTGGCTCTCAAAATGTGTTGCTCTTAAAAACTCTGAGCTTCCCACGTGGACTCTCTTTTTACATCTGCCTTTTCCAATTTAGATTAAAATCTCCCATTATTGTTTTATCCTTCCGAGCAGCCTCAATGTACTTCTTCCTTTATGCTCTGCCCTACCATGTGGTTACTTTTACATAGCCTGTACGCAGGTTCCAAGGTGGCTAATTGGCTTATTTATTTCTCAAGTGTACCCAAACAGCTGCTACATGCTGGTTTCCAGAACTTGGCTTATCCCCTTCTATTGCACCAAGATTACCATTTATTAGGAGCCATTCGTCCACTATTCCCCAAGCTCCCTAACTTTGAAAATATTAAGTAACCTTCAATATTCAGGTCCCAATCCATGTAATCATGAACACCAACATTTGTCTCTCAAATGACAGTAAGATATGTTTTTCCAATTCCACAGTTTTGAAATGCGGTGTTTTAAGAACAATCTCTTTAGTTTGTTTGCCCTTATTTTTTAAACCACGCCTTCTTACTGATTTACTCTTAGACAAACCTTACATTTTGGCCCTTTCACTGTTTATCATTTACCACATTAATATTTTTCTCTCTAGATTTATCTCTACACTGCCTCCACTCGTTACATTAAATTCCTCATTGCCTTCCTGTTACTTGGCTTGCCCGCACATTTGTCTCAGCATAGATCTGATTTAAGCCTTCCCAAGGATACAGCTCCACTTTTCCCATAAATGGTGTCTGTGCCCCAAGAACTAGAAACCACTTTGCCCACACTAGCCAGATATTAATTTATCTGATTACATTTGTCCTTTGCCAATTTGCTTGTAATCAGGTAGCAATGAGATTATTTTCTTTGAGGTTCTGTTTCTTCATTTAGCAACCATCTCCTCACATTATTGAGAAACCTGCATCTTGCCTGTATTGTTAGCATGTACCATCTACATGTACCACAAAGTCAGATCCTTCCCCTCCCAATGCAAGTTCCTCTCCAGAAACAAGGGAAATGTCCTGAATCCTGGCACTGGGCAAGCAGTCTGAAACAGGGTTTTGACCCGAAAAGTCACCAATTCCTCTTTTTCAGAGATGCTGCCTGACCCGCTGAGTTATTCCAGCATTTTGTCTCTCTCTACGGGAAGTAATGGTGCCCGAAGGGAAAGAGTGCTGGAATAGCTCAGCGGCTCAGGCAGCATCTCAGGACAACATGCGCAGGTGAAGTTTCATGTCAGATCAGTAAATGGAGTACAAGGTGGATTAATGTAAATCGTCCATTTTGACAGGAAAATTTAAATGGGGAATGGTGAGACATTATGGAGTTCTAAGTAGAGGGATTTGGGTGTCCTAGTGAGTGATTCTGAACAGAAACAGGAAAATATTGTAATCCCTATGGAAATTGGATTGCAAATATGGTGAGATTATGCTTCAGTTATATAGGGTATAAGTGGGATCTCAGCTTGAGAATTGTGCACAGTATAGATCTCCTTAAGGAAAGATGTTAACATGTTGGAAGCAGTTCGGAGGTTTACTAATATCTGGAATGGGAAAATGATCTTTGAAGGAAACATTGAACATGCTCTATTTGTACCTGCTGGAGTTTATGGGCGAGTGGGGATTTAAGATTCTGAGGTGCTTTGACGGGATCTTTGACAGGTGTCGCTATTTAATAATAACGGGTTGTCTATTAAAGAGGCCCGGGGAGCCGTTGGAGACAGAGGGTGGAGCTACCTGCTGTGAGTATAAACCTAGCGCGGGGCTTGCCTTTCACAGAGGCCCGGGGAGCCGTTGGAGACAGAGGGTGGAGCTACCTGCTGTGAGTATAAACCTAGCGCGGGGCTTGCTTTTCACAGAGGCCCGGGGAGCCGTTGGAGACAGAGGGTGGAGCTACCTGCTGTGAGTATAAACCTAGCGCGGGGCTTGCTTTTCACAGAGGCCCGGGGAGCCGTTGGAGACAGAGGGTGGAGCTACCTGCTGTGAGTATAAACCTAGCGCGGGGCTTGCTTTTCACAGAGGCCCGGGGAGCCGTTGGAGACAGAGGGTGGAGCTACCTGCTGTGAGTATAAACCTAGCGCGGGGCTTGCTTTTCACAGAGGCCCGGGGAGCCGTTGGAGACAGAGGGTGGAGCTACCTGCTGTGAGTATACACCTAGCGCGGGGCTTGCTTTTCACAGAGGCCCGGGGAGCCGTTGGAGACAGAGGGTGGAGCTACCTGCTGTGAGTATAAACCTAGCGCGGGGCTTGCTTTTCACAGAGGCCCGGGGAGCCGTTGGAGACAGAGGGTGGAGCTACCTGCTGTGAGTATAAACCTAGCGCGGGGCTTGCTTTTCACAGAGGCCCGGGGAGCCGTTGGAGACAGAGGGTGGAGCTACCTGCTGTGAGTATAAACCTAGCGCGGGGCTTGCTTTTCACAGAGGCCCGGGGAGCCGTTGGAGACAGAGGGTGGAGCTACCTGCTGTGAGTATAAACCTAGCGCGGGGCTTGCTTTTCACAGAGGCCCGGGGAGCCGTTGGAGACAGAGGGTGGAGCTACCTGCTGTGATTATAAACCTAGCGCGGGGCTTGCTTTTCACAGAGGCCCGGGGAGCCGTTGGAGACAGAGGGTGGAGCTACCTGCTGTGAGTATAAACCTAGCGCGGGGCTTGCTTTTCACAGAGGCCCGGGGAGCCGTTGGAGACAGAGGGTGGAGCTACCTGCTGTGAGTATAAACCTAGCGCGGGGCTTGCTTTTCACAGAGGCCCGGGGAGCCGTTGGAGACAGAGGGTGGAGCTACCTGCTGTGATTATAAACCTAGCGCGGGGCTTGCTTTTCACAGAGGCCCGGGGAGCCGTTGGAGACAGAGGGTGGAGCTACCTGCTGTGAGTATAAACCTAGCGCGGGGCTTGCTTTTCACAGAGGCCCGGGGAGCCGTTGGAGACAGAGGGTGGAGCTACCTGCTGTGAGACTGAAATCTGCAACGTTCCATCTTCCAGTGAGGAAATCTGGTGGGGAATCTGTGTAGCCTCTGATTGGTTGAAGAGGACCAGAGGAAGCAGCTGATTGGCTGCAACTCTGGGTTTACATTTCTCCATTTCTGCCTTCAGGTTTAACGATTCTGGGTGCTAAGGACTCTGGGAGCTAAGGACTCTGGGTGTTAGGGATTCGTTATTTATTAGTAAAGTTTAAAGAATAAAGTTTTGTGTTTAATAAAAATAAAATAATAAATAAAATAAAATAAAATTAAAAAAATATATATATATTTAATAGAGTAATTTGGGAGTAAGATGTCAGTGGAGATTGGTCCCGTGGTTTGCTCAGCCTGCAACATGTGGGAGATCAGGGATATGGTCGGTGTCCCTGATGACTACATTTGCAGGAAGTGTGTCCAGCTGCAGCTCCTGGCAGACCGCATTGAACGATTGGAGCTGTGGCTGGATTCATACTGGAGCATCCACGATGCAGAGAAAGTCGTGGACAGCACATACAGCGAGTTGGTCACGCCACAGGTAAAAGGTAAGAGGACAGAAAGGGAGCGGGTGGCCAATAGCCAGCAAAGCAGTAGGCAGATAGTGCAGGAGTCCCCTGCGGTCATCTCCCTACTCAACAGGTTTACCATTTTGGATACTGTTGAGGGAGATGGCTCATCAGGGGAATGCAGCAGCAGCCAAGTTCATGGCACCATGGGTGGCCCTGCAGCACATGATGGGGAAAAAAAGAGGGGAAGGGCTATTGTAATAGGGGATTCAATTGTCAGGGGAATAGATAGGCGTTTCTGCGGCCGCAAAAGAGACTCCAGGATGGTATGTTGCCTCCCTGGTGCAAAGGTCAGGGATGTTACTGAATGGCTGCAGAACATTCTGGAGGGGGAGGGTGAACAGCCAGTTGTCGTGGTGCATATTGGCACCAACGATATAGGGAAAAAAAGGGATGAGGTCCTACAAGGTGAATTTAGGGAGCTAGGAGATAAACTCAAAAGTAGGACCTCAAAGGTAATAATCTCTGGATTATTACCAGTACCACGGGCCAGTCAGAGTAGAAATAGGAGGATATTGCAGATGAATACGTGGCTTGAAAAATGGTGCAAGGGGGAGGGATTCAAATTTTTAGGGCACTGGAACCATTTCTGGGGGAGGTGGGACCAGTACAAACAGGACGGTCTGCACCTGGGCTGGAATGGAACCAATGTCCTTGGGGGAGTGTTTGCTAGTGCTGTCGGGGAGGATTTAAACTAATGTGGCAGGGGGATGGGTACAAGAGCAGAGAGGCAGGTGGGTGTAAAACGAGGGTGGAAGCAATAGGGAGCAAGGTGAAAAGTAAAAGGGATAAGAGCGTTGTAAAAACAAGCCTGAAGGCCTTGTGTCTCAATGCAAGGAGTATCCGTAATAAGGTGGATGAGTTGAACGTGCAGATAGCTATTAATGAGTATGATATAGTTGGGATCACGGAGACATGGCTCCAGGGTGACCAAGGCTGGGAGCTGAACATCCAGGGGTATTCAATATTCAGGAGGGATAGAGAGAAAGGAAAAGGAGGTGGGGTAGCGTTGCTGGTTAGAGAGGAGATTAACGCAATGGAAAGGAAGGACATTAGCTTGGAGCATGTGGAATCGGTATGGGTAGAGCTGCGAAACACTAAGGGGCAGAAAACGCTAGTGGGAGTTGTGTACAGGCCACCTAACAGTAGTAGTGAAGTTGGGGATGGTATAAAACAGGAAATTAGAAATGCGTGCGACAAAGGCAAAACAGTTATAATGGGTGACTTCAATCTACATATAGATTGGGTGAACCAAATTGGCAGGGGCGCTGAGGAAGAGGATTTTTTGGAAAGTATGAGGGATAGTTATCTAAATCAACATGTAGAGGAACCAACGAGAGAGCAGGCTATTTTAGACTGGGTATTGAGTAATGAGGAAGGGTTAGTTAGCAGTCTTATTGTGCGTGCCCCCTTGGGCAAGAGTGACCATAATATGGTCGAGTTCTTCATTAGGATGGAGAGTGACATTGTTAATTCAGAAACAATGGTTCTGAACTTAAGGAAAGGTAACTTTGAGGGTATGAGACGTGAATTGGCCAAGATTGACTGGCAATCAATTCTAAAAGGGTTGACGGTGGATACGCAATGGAAGACATTTAAAGACTGCATGGATGAACTCCAAAAATTGTTCATCCCAATTTGGCAAAAGAATAGATCAGGGAAGGTAGTGCATCCGTGGATAACAAGGGAAATCAGGGATAGTATCAAAGCAAAGGATGATGCGTACAAAGTAGCCAGAAAAAGCAGCATACCAGAGGACTGGGAGAAATTCAGAGACCAGCAGAGAAGGACAAAGGGCTTGATTAGGAAAGGAAAAATAGATTATGAAAGAAAACTGGCAGAGAACATAAAAACTGACTGCAAAAGTTTTTATAGATATGTGAAGAGAAAGAGATTAGTTAAAACAAATGTAGGTCCCTTGCAGTCAGAAACAGGTGAGTTGATCATGGGGAACAAGGATATGGCGGACCAATTGAATAACTACTTTGGTTCCGTCTTCACTAAGGAAGACATAAATAATCTGCCGGAAATAGCAGGGGACCGCAGGTCAAAGGAGTACTTGAGTGAAATCCAGGTCAGTCGGGAAGTGGTGTTGGGTAAATTGAATGGATTAAAGGCCGATAAATCCCCAGGGCCAGATAGGCTGCATCCCAGAGTACTTAAGGAAGTAGCTCCGGAAATAGTGGATGCATTAGTGATAATCTTTCAAAACTCTTTAGATTCTGGAGTAGTTCCTGAGGATTGGCGGGTAGCAAACGTAACCCCTCTTTTTATGAAGGCGGGGAGAGAGAAAACGGGGAATTACAGACCAGTTAGTCTAACATCGGTAGTGGGGAAACTGCTAGAGTCAGTTATTAAAGATGGGATAGCAGCACATTTGGAAAGTGGTGAAATCATTGGACAAAGTCAGCATGGATTTACGAAAGGTAAATCATGTCTGACGAATCTTGTGGAATTTTTCGAGGATGTAACTAGTAGCGTGGATGGGGGAGAACCAGTGGATGTGCTGTATCTGGACTTCCAGAAGGCTTTCGACAAGGTCCCACATAAGCGATTAGTATATAAACTTAAAGCATATGGCATTGGGGGTTCAGTATTGATGTGGATAGAGAACTGGCTGGCAAACAGGAAGCAAAGAGTAGGAGTTAACGGGTCGTTTTCACAATGGCAGGCAGTGACTAGTGGGGTACCGCAAGGCTCAGTGCTGGGACCCCAGCTATTTACAATATACATAAATGATCTGGATGAGGGAATTGAAGGCAATATCTCCAAGTTTCCGGATGACACTAAGCTGGGTGGCAGTGTTAGCTGTGAGGAGGATGCTAGGAGAATGCAAGGTGACTTGGATAGGCTGGGTGAGTGGGCAAATGTTTGGCAGATGCAGTATAATGTGGATAAATGTGAGGTTATCCACTTTGGTGGCAAAAATAGGAAAACCGACTACTATCTAAATGGTGGCCGATTAGGAAAAGGGGAGATGCAGCGCGACCTGGGTGTCATGGTACACCAGTCATTGAAAGTAGGCATGCAGGTACAGCAGGCAGTGAAGAAAGCCAATGGTATGTTAGCTTTCATAGCAAAAGGATTTGAGTATAGGAGCAGGGAGGTTCTACTTCAGTTGTATAGGGTCTTGGTGAGGCCACACCTGGAGTATTGCGTACAGTTCTGGTCTCCAAATCTGAGGAAGGACATTATTGCCATAGAGGGAGTGCAGCGAAGGTTCACCAGACTGATTCCTGGGATGTCAGGACTGTCTTATGAACAAAGACTGCATAGACTCGGTTTATACTCTCTAGAATTTAGGAGATTGAGAGGGGATCTTATAGAAACTTACAAGATTCTTAAGGGGTTGGACAGGCTAGATGCAGGAAGATTGTTCCCGATGTTGGGGAGGTCCAGGACAAGGGGTCACAGCTTAAGGATAAGGGGGAAATCCTTTAGGACCGAGATGAGAAGGAATTTTTTCACACAGAGAGTGGTGGGTCTCTGGAACTCTCTGCCACAGAGGGTAGTTGAGGCCAGTTCATTGGATATATTTAAGAGGGAGTTAGATGTGGCCCATGTGGCTAAGGGGATTAGAGGGTATGGAGAGAAGGCAGGTACGGGATACTGAGTTGGATGATCAGCCATGATCATATTGAATGGCGGTGCAGGTTCGAAGGGCCGAATGGCCTATTCCTGCACCTAATTTCTATGTTTCTATGTTAAAGATTAAGACGAGCTGAAAAAATTCTGAAGGTTATTAAGTCTTTGAATCAGTTCCTCGGTGGGTCTTTAAATATTTCTTATGGCAAGTGTGGGAATTGAAAAGTTACAGTACATTGTGGTAATGAGTAATTGGTACTGCAATCATGTCATCCATGGTCTTATTAAATGAGGGACCAGGTGGTTTATTCCTGCTACTAATATGCATATTTATACATAATATGAACACTTCACTCCAATTCGTAACTGCATTGAAACATACCATTTTCCATCATGTTGCACAACCCATGAGGAAAATCTCCATTTCCTCCTACATTTTCAGATTTTTAAATGCCAATCTTCGGTCACCTAATCAGTATGTCTTCAATGAACTCACTGACACAGCATTTTATCCCTCACTAAAAATTACACTTCATTTCCACATTGACAATGTGCTACAATGTCTCAGCAGTTCACTTTTAGACAAATGTTTAAAGCAAGGCTCGGCCTCCAGACAATAACTGTGTACTCTACCCAACAATCACCAGTTATCTTACTACATTTTGTAGGACAGTTATATACTTTAACAATAAATTTCCATTGGCTGTGAAGTACTTTGCAAGTCAAAAGATCACATAAGAATGCGTGCTTATTTTAATTCTTCTCTTGTTAAGTGTTGCAATGCTTTAGATACAAAGTTCTGAAAGTACCTAGAAGCCATGAACGGAGTCATGTCCAGCTCCAGTGGAAAAGAGACGTATGTAGTGATCTTTCGCCGTAACTTGGCCGAGTGTTCAAACCGCTACAGGAGTGGAACAAGAGCAGATTTTTTTATTACCAGCAGAAACAAAATGCAAATAACCTCAACTAAATTATCTTCATTTTAGTGTTACTTCAATGAAAATGGTGCTAAACATTGCATGTACCGATTCTAATGGTGGCAAAAGTATTATTGAAACAAAGTTTATTTTCCCAATAATGCTGGAAATATTCCCCTACAATAGCATTATTGAAACATGGTTGGCATCTGCAATAAGTATAGTAAGTGCATAGAGCTCAGATCTGTACTCATTCATATATGGCAAGTGCAGATTAAGAGGAAAGTTACACAATCATGAGTAATATTTGCATAGCCTGCATCATTGTGTTAAACATCAGTACCAGAGTATCTACAGTAACCTCCATAATGTTTGGGACAAAGACCCGTCATTTATTTATTTGCCTCAGTGCTCCACAATTTGAGATTTGTAATAGAGAAAAAAAAATCACATGTGGTTAAAGTGCACATCGTCAGATTTTAATAAAGGCCATTTTTATACATTTTGGTTTCACCATGTAGAAATTACAGCAGTGTTTATACATAATCCCCCCTCCCATTTCAGGGCACCATCATGTTTGGGACACAGCAATGTAATGTAAATGAAAGTAGTCATGTTTAGTATTTTGTTGCATTTCCTTTGCATGCAACGACTGCTTGAAGTCTGCGATTCATGGACATCACCAGTTGCTGGGTGTCGTCTCTGGTGATGTTCTGTCAGGCCTGTATGGGAGCCATCTTTAGCTTATGCTTGTTTTGGGGGCTAGTCCCCTTCAATTTTCTCTTCAGCATATAAAAGGCATGCTCAATTGGCTTCACATCGGGTGATTGACTTGGCCACTCAAGGATTGCAACCTTGGATTGCAACGGTGTCGTGGTCGGGGTGCTTGTGTGTCTCAGTGACCCCTAGAGCTATGCCAGCGGGAGATTCGCCTCCTGTTAGGGTCTCCCATGCTGGACAAGTCGATGGGTAGAGGCGAGACGAAGAGCGATCCACTGGTCCTCCAGGTTGGAGGTTGAGCACAGGGCTAACAACCCTGTCTCGTAAAACAAATATGTTACGGAAACAGCATCTGAAGGAATCAACACTACTGGGCGTGACTGACTTCCAGGGCTATCGAGGTCCAGACGCTAGCCCAGAACAGACAAGAGTGGAGGCATAATAGGCAGTAAGTAAGTAAGTAAGTAAGGAAGTAGTAAGTACTCAAGAATTGACAATTTTTTAGCTTTGAAAAACTCCTTTGTTGCTTTAGCAGTGTGTTTGGGATCATTGTCTTGCTGTAGAATGAATCGCTGGCCAATGAGTTTTGAGGCATTTGTTTGAACTTGAGCAGATAGGATGTGTCTATACACTTCAGAATTCATTATGCTACTACCATCAGCAGTTGTATCATCAATGAAGGTAAGTGAGCCAGTACCTTCAGCAGCCATACATGCCCAGGACATAACACCCCCACCACTGTGTTTCACAGATGAGGTGGTATGCTTTGGATCTTGGGCAGTTTCTTCTCTCCTCCATACTTTGCTCTTGCCATCACTCTGATGCAAGTTAATCTTCATCTCATCTGTCCACAAAACTTGTTTTCCAGAACTGTGCTTGCTCTTTTTTGTACTCCTTGGCAAACTGTAACCCGGCCATCCTATTTTTGCAGCTAACCAGTGGTTTGCATCTTGCAGTGTAGCCTCTGTATTTCTGTTCATGAAGTCTTCTGCGGACAGTGATCATTGACAAATCCACACCTAAGGAGCGTTTCTGACCTGTCGGACGGGTGTTTGGGGATTTTTCTTTATTATAGAGAGAATTCTTCTGTCATCAGCTGTGGAGGTCTTCCTTGGTCTGCCAGTTCCTTTGCGATTAGTAAGCTCACCAGTGCTCTCTTTCTTCTTAATGAAGTTCCAAACAGTTTTGGTAAGCCTAAGGTTTGGCTGATGTCTCTAACAGTTTTATTCTTGTCTCTCAGTCACATAACGGTTTCTTTGACTTTCATTGACACAACTTTGGGCCTCGTGTTGATACAATACAATACCATTTATTGTCATTTGAACCTCATTGAGGTTCAAACGAAATTTCATTTATGCAGTCATACATACAAGAAAAGAACCAAGACACAACACAATTTACACAAACATCCATCACAGTGAATATCCTCCTCACTGTGATGGAAGGCAAAGTCTTATCTCTCCCCTGCACTCCCCATTCTTCTCCCGATGTCAGAGTCAAAGCCCCCTGCGGGCGATGGTATATAAGTCCCGCGGCCATTCATGCCGCGCCGGGCGATGCAAGGCCCCGCTCCGGGTCTTGATGTTGGAGCCTACGGCGGGCCCTAGCAAGTCCCGTGGCCATCAAAGCCGCGCGGGGCGATGTAAGACCCCGCTCCAGGTAGTCTTCAACCCCGCAACTCGGGCGGGAGAAGTTGCTGCCGCGGGAGCTCCGAAAAGCGGTCTCCCAACAGAGACCCGCGAGCTCCCGGCGTTACCGTCCACCGGCCTGCAGCTGGAGCCCCCGAATCTCTGGGCTGGGGCAACAGCAGCACGCCACCACAGCTCCTCCAGCGATATATAGATAAACAGCAATAAAAGTTTCCAAAGGCAATGGAAAGACTAGGTGCTGTGAGCTCTCTTATACCTGCATAAAGGAGTCAATTAAACACACCTGAGCAATTACAAACACCTGTGAAGCCATGTGTCCCAAACATTATGGTGCCCTGAAATGGGGGGGACTATGTATAAACGCAGCTGTAATTTATACATGGTGAAACCAAATTGTATAAAAATGCCCTTTAATAAAATCTGCCAATGTACACGTTAACCACATGTGATTTTTTTTCAATTAAAAATCTCAAATTGTGGTGTACAGAGGCAAATAAGTAAATGATAGTGTCATTGTCCCAAACATTATGGAGGGCACTGTATGTAAAAAGATTTAAAAAAATTGAGCTTGTCACTCAAGTCAAAATTCGCTGTTGGCTCTTCACATTGCAACATACAGAACTTTCATTGCACATGTTAATTTTCAGCTGAATTTTTCAGTTTTTATTAAATGATTTTCGACTTGAAACATCACCTATCCTTTTTCTCCAGAGATCCTGCCTGACCCGATGAGTTACTCCAGCATTTTGCGCCTATTTCTAATTTTCAGCTGCTTGTTCCCATTGAAAAAGATGCCCTTAAATTATCAGGATTTTACCACTTCATTTTTGCGGCACGCATGGAACTCGGTAACGATCTCATTTTTTTGCTGCACTTACTGCATGAACAACTTAACGGAGGACTTTGTAGTGTAAAATAAACCTCTTTCAGAACATATAGAAGTGAATTATTTTGCTTCTTCTCCTGCTAGTAATGGAGTTCAACGTCAACAGACAAGAACGTAAGTTATTTCAGGTTGCAACTTACTTTGAGATGAAAACAGGCCACTATGGGAAGTTTCTTCATTGTAAGCTGTTTTGTTGATTCTTGGTAACTATGGCAACCACTACATTTTATTTTGGCACTGCTTCCGAGATGCTCAGGTCTTGTAAACCTGGGGATAGAATTAGTAAAAGAAAGGATTTTTTAAAAAACATGTGATCTTAGGTATGGGCAAAACTGCTTCGGCAGGATTTATTGTCCATCCATAATTGTCACATGATCCTTGAGTTAATCAGTAAGGAGGCTTGGAGTATCATAGACCACATCCAGTTACGGCGGAAGTTCGCTATCTTGATAACTGCTGTTTTTCTGAAAGCAATTTTAACGGTATTTTTTCTAGCCAGCTCATGTTCCAACCATCCCAGCCATACAGCTCAGAAATAGGTCCTTTGGCCTAACTTGTCCATATTGACCAAGATGCCCATTTACTGAATTCATTTTACAACTTGCCAAGGTGATGATTGAACTCAATCGCTGGATTTTGAGTTAAGCCCCATAAATCAGTAGATTATCATACCATGCTTCCACAACCCTTATTTAGCCGTTATCTAGAATAAACCTCTGCACCAAATGCTTCATAACATGGATTATAATAAACAACAAAAATCATGAGTTGCTATAACTGCAATGCTGAGTGAGAACCATTTACAGAAGTTACCTTCGTAGACAGTCTGTGAGTGTGGTGGTACCGGAGGACATATGGCTTTCTCCATTCACAACATTCCCATCAGAGCCAGGGCTTAAGGGCCAGAATGGCGTGGAAGACCCGGGCAAGTCGAGGCTAATATCCCAGAAAGGATCTATCGTAGTGGAGACACCACTGAAATAAAAAAGAGATTATGACAAGGTCATAGCAGTGCACAGTGCCAGAAGAACCTGATTTCGTCTCACAACTAAAATCAATTTTTTTTAACCTTTTGCCATTCAGAAGTTATGTTACTATGTTTCTAACCTCAGATGCCCACAACTGAATGTTAATAGTATGCTAAATCTCAACAGTATCTAATAACCCAACAGTCTATAATTGAGACAATCTGGCCAACTTGTGCCTCAGCATTTCTAGAACAAATGGAAAGCCTTTTTTGAAGTCCACCCTGCAGAATTTCTTCAGCTTAGTGGTTTAAATTATCTCTTTATTGTCGATTTATATATTAATGATCAGTTTGACTGGGTTTACTCATTTTATGTTTCTGTTGCAATTACCTGTTAAAACATTAGCAAACGAACTCAACCAAAGGTCGAGTTGTTCAAATCACATTAGGTGGGAAATGGTACAAGAAAAAAATCTTAGAACCATCTCAGGTCTGCTATGAATTAATTAATTTGATATTTAACAATAATTCAAGTAGACACAAAATACTGAAGTAACTCAGCGGGATGGGCAGCAGCATCTTTGGAGAGAAGGAATGGGCGATGTTTCAGGTCGCGACCCTTCTTCAGAAACCCGTCCAAAGTAGGGACTCATCCCAAAACATCACCCATTCCTTCTCTCCAGAGATGCTGCCTGTCCCGCTGAGTTACTGCAGCATTTTGTGCCTATCTTCGGTGTATACCAGCATCTACAGTTCTTCCCTACATAATAATTCAAAAGTGTGGTTTTCATCAAAATTCTAATTACCCAATCATTTCTATTGAGCAGCATGAATAGCACTAAGATCCCATTTCATTATTTAAAATATGATATCAATTAGCTACCTTGAATTAAGACAAACAAAGCATACTTGGGTTAGAGATGCATACTGGTGTACTTGGAACAGCAAAAGATTGGAGTTACAGTTGGCAACTTATTTTAAGAGATGTACAGCATTACAAAATGATGAACCAAACAGAAATCAATGAAGCGACGAGATGGCTATGTTCCTGAATATTATTTTTGAGAAAACACTCAAGAATGATGCTAAAATCTAGTACTTTGTTTCTAAGAAGGATAGAAATACAATGTTGCTCACATTCTCCAGTTATAACCAAAGATGTGAATATACAGTGCCCTCCATAATGTTTGGGACAAAGACCCATCAGAAACACTCTTCAGGAGTCAGGTGTGGATTTGTCAATGACCACTGTCCGCAGAAGACTCGATGAACAGAAATATAGAGGCTACACTGCAAGATGCAAACCGCAAAAATAGGATGGCCAGGTTACTGTTTGCCAAGAAGTACTTAAAAGAGCAACCGCAGTTCTGGAAAAAGGTCATGTGGAAAATGGTCAATTATTGAGTGGCCAAGTCAATCATCCGATGTGAACCCAATTGAGCATGCCTTTTATATGCTGAAGAGAAAACGGAAGGGGACTAGCTCCCAAAACCAAGCATAAGCTAAAGATGGCTGCAATATAGGCCTGTCAGAGCATCACCAGAGAAGAATCCCAGCCACTGGTGATGTGCATGAATTGCAGACTTCAAGCAGTCATTGCATGCAAAGGATATGCAACAAAATGCTAAACATAATTACTTTCATTTACGCGACATTGCTGTGTCCCAAACATTATGGTGCCCTGAAATGGGGGGGGGGGGCTGTGTATAAACACTGCTGTAATTTCTACATGGTGAAACCAAAATGTATAAAAATGGCCTTTATTAAAATCTGACAATGTGCACTTTAACCACATGTGATTTTTTTCTATTAGAAATCTCAAATTTGTGGAGTTCAGAGGCAAATAAATAAATGGGTCTTTGTCCCAAACATTATGGGGGTCACTGTAACCAGACACAGCTCCCTTCTTCTACAGATTTTGATGGCTTAACATGGCTTCAATTAAAATCTACAACAAAAATCTATTCTCTTACTGGCAGACTTGGCAAGTGACATCAGACTGCAGTCCCCCAGTGAAGATTTGGTCAATTATGCAGTTACAGTGGTTTGGATTGCTGGCTTTCTTCCCGTTATCATCACCTACAATAAAAAGTGATAGAATCCATTTAGAGAATTTAAATGACTTAACAGAAAAAAGCAGAAACAAAACTGCAAGATATCATTCATTAATCTTCTCAACAGCATTTGCAAAAGATAGCTGACATTTACTGACTCTTCTGTCTGTATCTGCATGGTTAAAAAGCAATGTTAAATGCTTGCTTAAAGTTAAATAAGCTAACACAAAAAATATAGTCAGAAATATTTCAAAATGCAATGTATTTAAATAAGAGTCTGGAAATTACGCTTTTTTGACATCAAAATAGTATTGTCAACCTTAATACTCTTTGTGAAAGTCATAAAGAACAACTTCAATTGTAAGATTTACAGGGCAGCATTGTAATGTTGCAAAATGAAATTAATGAAACTAACATTGATGATTTCACCACCCCCTTCCTCAATGATGTGTTACATGTTCTCATGTAGCCCAATAGGTTAGATTGTTGCAAACAACTCTTAGAGAGCATAATAATTCAAGCAACACTCTTCTACCTAAAGTGGAGTTTGGCTGCAGAATGAATGGAACTGTAGAAATAATGGAATCTGGATAAGTTACTGAAGAAAAGTGATTAAAGTTTTTATTTCAGTACGAACAAACAGTTTAGTCCGAAGGCACGAACACAAGTGAATTTGAATGCCTATATTTGGGGAAATCCACCAAGCTAACAAATTATCATGACCACTCTGACAACCCCCGTGGTTTGAAGTAGTAGCTGTAGTCTTATTTGGAAGTATGAAGTCTGAACAAACTTCTTAATGCATCAATTTTCAGCAAACGGGTACAACTGATCAGCAGCAGGAGCCTGGAATGATCCTCAAATAATCCCAGGAGATCCAGGACATTATATTTGAGGTCAGATCATCATTGACTGGTTAACTAGCAGAATTTTAGCCAAAATTAGGTTAATACATCTTAGCTGCTCTGGTGTAAATAGAAACTGATGCATTTTGTTGCAGACAATTTGTGCAGATACCTGGGGATGGGGAGGTGGTTTACGTTAAAATTTCTTAACATGCCCAAAATTGCTTACCTCCCAGAAGTCTATTTTCAGCGGGTTTTTTTCAACCTTGCCCCACGTTTAAGAACAGGCATCTAATCCAAAGCAACAGGACTTGCTATAACTTTGACATTTTGGGTCAACCAGTTGACTGGTTGATCCTGTTACAGCCTCCTTAACAGTATAGGAAGCAGAGCCTCATGAGTAAAGCTGATTACCAAAGAGTGGTATAGTGGTGCAGTGATTATTACTGTGGTTTCATAACTGCACAGATCCAGATTCAATCCTTGCCTTGAGTACTGTTTGTGGAGTTTTTATTTGACCCTAGGTCCTCCAGTTTACACATGCATGTTAAATGGCAATTGGGAAAAAAAAGGACAATTTAAATTTGGATTGGGAAAAAGTATTTTTCCATCCTGTTCTATGAAGTGCCATACAGAAAGCAAAATAGGAATCTGGAACCACCAAGGCTCAACCTACACTTCCACCCACAATCATAATACAGGGTTTGGCTTGATAAAACTCCACACAGCCGCCTAGAAAACATCAATTTTGAACATCTGTTTAAAAATAGCACAGCTTGGCACAATGCCCTCTCATTGACAGTGCTGCACAATGCTGCCAATGACCTCTGCTGTTGATGAGAAAACTTGCTGCTGTGAGGAAAAATGGTGCCATGAATGAATGCTTGTTTTTCTCCCTTTAATCCATACCTTTGCAGTGCCTATGTAGAACATCTAGTGCAGCGATCAAAAACTCATGTGCATCCTGCTGTTCGTACCCTGCTAAATGCCGTGCATGTGTCCACACCAAATGCAGTAACCTATATGGAATATGTGGAGATCGATATCCAGAGTAGAACTGTATTAAAGAAAAACAAGTGAAAACATGGAAGCACATTTCTCTATGTCAAACGTAGTTAGTTGTCTGATCTGACACAATTTGACGAATTGGCACAAGAGGATCCAACAGGTGAATTACTTTTAATTAATTGTACGTTGTCAACTGCGCCCAGGCAAATCAAGAATATTTACCAAAATATTTGGAAACTCACCAACAAAGTTTGTAATCTACAATCAACAATTGCAGATTTGCTTAGGAAGCTCTGCTAAATTGGCAGGCTGCACTTTCACAAAAATCTGGAGACGATACTCACAGAAACGGGTGTTAATACAATGACATAATAAGCACTTTTATTATAAAATGTTAGGAGATGACAAGCAGAGCTCTGAATGATAACCTACTTAAGCATTTCACATTGCTTGGTGGAAACAAGCATATATCATTTTATGTTCCAATTACCTTTATGGTTTTTATATTGGATTTAAAAGAGCAAAGCATATTATAGCAACACAAAATGCCTCTTCAAATTTCACAGGGTAAAAGTAAATCATGTGCGTGCCCCCCCCCCCCCCACCAAAATTGCTTTGCCTGGAATTGGATACCATTCAGGAAGAATATGCATGATATATTTTCAGTAGAATATTTGTATTTGTTTTTTACAGAAAACAACGCCAAAAGCTAAAAAGTGTGAGGTAAAGATGGAGTTGAGAGATCAAGGAGCCCTTGGAACCAAATCCGATTGTCTACCCTGTTTATGCCTCTCATAACTTTATAGGCCTCTATCTAGTCTCCCCTCAACTTCTGACTCTCCAAAGAAAACAATCCAAGTTTGCCCAACTTCTCCATACAGTTAATACCCTCAAGGCAGCATTCTGGTAAACTCTTCTGCACTCTCTACGAAGCGTCCATATCTGTCTTGTAATGGGGTGACCACCACTGTGCACAATACTTCAAATGAGGCCTAACCAAAATCTTATAAAGCAACAAAATGACTTCCTAATTCTTATACTCAATACTCCAACTGATGAAGTGTTTGTGCACAACCTTCTTTACTACTCCATCTACATGTGTTATCATTTTCAGAGACTTGCACCCCAAGGTCCATCTGCGCATCAATGCTGTTAAGAGCCTTGCAATTAAACTCCAAGAGCAACACCAAAATGTTGCTCAGATTACACTCCATCTGCCATTTCTCCATCCATATCTGCAATTAATCCATATCATGCTATGACCTTTAAAGCCTCCCTCACCTTCTGCAATTCCATTAATTTTGGTATTGTCTGCAAACTTACAAACCACCCATCTACATTCACGTCCAAGTAATCTCCTGCTCACAGATTCTATGTATTCTATGGGAAAGCCAGTTCTGAATTTAAACTCCTAAGTTGCCTTAGATGCAGCTCATTAGGTCTGCTGAATTTGTCAGTCTTTAGTTTCAACGTTTATCTGGAAGCTTCTTCTAACGATAATTATCCCTTAACTTTTTTCATCCTATATTACCTTATTTCCCGCAATTTTAATATGCATGTAGTAAAATCCATTTTACACAGATACAAGACAGGTTTCTGTCTGTCATTCTGGTATATTACAATGTCCCTTCACAGTACCTATGGCACCAATCTTTACTTTTACTACTTCTCCCCATTTAACCTAAAAAATATTTCAAATATATATACCTTGCTTGTTCACATGCTTCAAAAATTCCCCTACAATTATTAGTTTATTTCCAATTTAATACTATATTTAATTTAGTTAATGAACTATCAGTGAATCCCCTGGCATATGCTGTCTTAATTTTCCAACAGTTTAGGTCCATTGAAATATTTTAAAATTCTGATTCCTCCTGCCTCTCAATTATTATCTCAACTATTATTCCCAATCCACTTCAGCAAAAAAAAAATCATAATAGAAATATTGTTACCTTTATTTAAGGTTTAGTTTCAGACTCAGTTATCACTCTCAATCTCTGAAATTTTTGCCCTGATCATTCTTGCCCAGGGATCATTTTCTGTGAGACTACCAATTAACTTCAACTTATTATACATTATCAAATCCCCAAAAAATCCTGTTCCCTGGTAGGGTGTGTAATGCATCATTCTGGGTGACTGCCTTGAATCCAATCCACAAAGTAATTCAAAGACTGTATTGGGCAATTTGCTTAGACCAATCTATATTCAGATTTAAATTGCCTATATTTATTGCATTAACTTGGTCACAAGCCACTATTCTTAACTGATATTTTATTCACTGAGACTGCTGGAGACTCAATGGATTGCTATCAATGCTTTCACCTTCTGTTTCACATTCCCACAGAAATGATTCTTCCTGGCTATTTTGAGTCAAGATCATTTCTCACTGTTGCCCATCCTTAACGGCAAAATTCTCTCACCACGTTACCCAATTCTACTTTTTTTTCAAATACCAATTTTACTCCAATATTTTACCAGCAGTTTTGGCCAACTTGCAATCATTTTCTGTAATAGCTTGACTAATATTTATCTTCATTCTTCACCATGTACTACGTTACAATTCATTGAAGTGGAGCCAATCCTTCAGGTTCTGACTTGACCGACATCTACTACAAACCTACTGACACCCATAGCTATCTTGACTACACTTCTTTCCACCCGGCTTCCTGTAAAGACTCTATCCCCTACTACCAATTCCTCCGTCTAAGCCGCATCTGCGCACAGGACGAGGTGTTCCATACCATGGCATTGGAGATATCCTCATTCTTTAGGGAATGGGGGTTCCCCTCTTCCATTATAGATGAGGCTCACACTAGGGTCTCCTCAATATCCCACCGCTCCCCTCTTACTCCCCCTCTCCCCATTTGTAACAAGGACAGAGTCCCCCTTGTCCTCACCTTCCACTCCATCAGCCGTCATATACAGCATATAATCCTCAAACATTTTTGCCACCTGCAACGGGTTCCCACTAGTGGTCACATCTTCTCATCACCACCCTTTACTGCTTTCCGCCGAGACCGTTCACTCCGTAACACCTTGGTTAACTCGTCCCATCCCACCCAAACCACCCCTTCCCCAGGTACTTTCCCCCTACCCTGTCCATGTGAGACAGAGGTTCACTTGCACCTCCTCCAACCACATCTACCGTATTCGGTGTTCCAGGTGTCAACTTCTTTATATCGGCGAGACCCAGTGCAGGCTCGGTGATCATTTCACTGAACACCTCCGCTCAGTCCGTCTTACATAGAAACATAGAAAATAGGTGCAGGAGTAGGCCATTCAGCCCATCGAGCCTGCACCGCCATTCAATATGATCATGGCTGATCATACAACTCTCAGTATCCTGTACCTGCCTTCTCTTCATACCCCCTGATCCCTTTAGCCACAAGGGCCACATCTAACTCCCTCTTAAATATAGCCAATGAAATGGCCTCAACTACCTTCTGTGGCAGAGAATTCCACAGATTCACCACTCTCTGTGTGAAAAATGATTTTCTCATCTCGGTCCTAAAAGACTTCCCCCTTATCCTTAAATTGTGACCCCTTGTTCTGGACTTCCCCAACATCGGGAACAATCTTCCTGCATCTAGCCTGTCCAACCCCTTAAGAATTTTGTAAGTCTCTATAAGATCCCCCCTCAATCTTCTAAATTCCAGTGGAGTACAAGCCGAGTCTATCCAGTGTTTCTTCATATGGAAGTCCTGCCATCCCAGGAATCAGTCTGGTGAACCTTCTCTGTACTCCCTCTATGGCAAGAATGTCTTTCCTCAGGTTAGGAGACCAAAACTGTACACAATACTCCAGGTGGGGCCTCACCAAGACCCTGTACAACTGCAGTAGAACCTCCCTGCTCTTGTACTCAAAACCTTTTGCTATGAAAGCCATCATACCATTCGTTTTCTTCACTGCCTGCTGCACCTGCATGCCTACTTTCAATGACTGGTGTACCATGACGTCCAGGTTTCGTTGCATCTCCCCTTTTCCTAATTGGCCACCATTCAGATAATAGTCTACTTTCCTGTTTTTGCCACCAAAGTGGATAACCTCATATTTATCCACATATCTTAACCTATTTGATCTTCTGGTGACCCAGCACTTCAAAACCCCCTCCCGTTCCCAATCTGTCCTGGGCCTCCTCCACTGTCATAGTGAGGCTCTTCAGTAATTGGAGGAACAGCACCTCATATTTCGCTTGGGTAGTTTACACCCCAGCAGTATGAACATTGGCTTCTCTAACTTCAGATAGCCCTTGCTTTCTCTCTCCTTCCCCTTTCCAGTTCTCGCACTAGTCTTACTGTCTCCGCCTACATTCTATCTTTGTCCCACCCCCTCCCCTGACATCAGTCTGAAGAAGGGTCTCGACCCGAAACGTCACCCATTCCTTCTCTCCATTGATGCTGCCTCACCCGCTGAGTTACTCCAGCATTTTGTGTCTACCTTCAGGTTTTATCGTTCCATACTTTTGCCACTACTTTTTTATTATATATCCTGACTTTTTATACTCCTATTATAGGAGTGTTTGACTATTCACAAACCGATATTCAATGATGTTCACCACTCGTTCACCACTCATCCCCTCAAGTTAAACTGCTTCTGAAAGCAGCAAATAATTTGTCTCTCCAAATCTCTTGTTCAGAAACTGTTTGTGATGACTTGAGAAGCAGCATCCTGCATTATGTTCATGGTTGCAACTGACTCTACTAATAATCACTCACCTCCTGAAATAGCCTAGACATTTCACAGACTAGACAGCAATTGGGACTCTGCATTTCACATTTGTGTCGGTCGGAAAGGAAAAAATCACGGAGTAATGGAGTGTGGGTAAGTGCCTGGACAATGCAATTCATGAAGCAGGTGTTCCCTAGGTTTATGAGGCCTCGGAGACCTGAAACAAAGAATACATGAGTCAGTAGGAGCTTATGGTATTCTAACTCACCAGGACAAAAGAAAATCACTTAAATTGTTGAACAGTACAAATGATTATATGTTGTATAAATTAATCATGAGTTCTATTTGATACAATTGGCATACATGTACAGCCATATACTACCAAAGCAAAATATAATCTATGAATATGCATTTTCAAATTTCAATCAAAGCATAAAACATACAGAAAGCAGTACAACTTTTCACTCCTGCAGAAGACCATTAAAGCATTAATGTTTTGGAAAATAACTGCCCCAAATTTGGATTACAGTTTTGTTTTGTCATGGCTGCTCCTTCAGTTCCAATCCATTTATATATAAATGGAAAACAAAAGCAGCACAAACTTAGATACTAATGGCCCGTAGCTCACCAGTTCATTTCATTCAGGATAATTGCCATTCACCCAATCTTCCTTTTCTTCCACCTCTGCACTTCTTCCCATCCAACAGATTTGGAGCAATAATGATATGGATCAGGAGAAGGGTATATCTTAATCACAAATGAAGAGGCACTTTGGCTGTTCTTCTGGCAAGTGCCCTTTCAGAGTCATAATAGTTGGGTTGGAGTTATATAACTTATCCATGCCACCCAAGGTGCCTTCCTAAACTAGCAGGGCTCGAAATTAGGTGCCAATGTCCACCTAAAGTCCTGCCGGGCAACCTAAAAGCCATGCCATTTTGTCCGGCTTGGCAAGCACCCGAGATACCTATCGTTCAACTTTTGAGCGGGCCCCCCTCTCTATCTCTCTGTCTGTCCGTCTCCGCCCGCTATCCGTATCCATGTCTGTGCCGCCGGGACTCCGCTCTCCGCCCGCTCATCATCCGCCGGCACGGCTGGCTGCCGTGCACACTGCCACGGCCTGCACATCCTCCCCCTGCACATGTGCACAACCACGGCCAGCACACCATCAGCCGCCCTGCACATGCGCACTACTACGGCAACTGGTGGGCGCCAGGCATCTTCTCCCTCCCTTTGCATTGTGGGAGATCTGTCCGCCACTGCTGTCCGGTCGCCGCCTCAACGCGACCACTGAAAACCAACACAGAATCACTCCCTGGAGCTGGAGTAATCCCTGGAGTAACTCTTGCTTCTTGGTTTCTTGGTCCTCCAAAAATATTCTAAATGGTATTTAAACTGGAGTGGACTCCACACCACCAAACTCCAAACTCTGAAAAATAACAGGCTGAAAAATAACAGGGTTCTTGGGGGAAAAAAGAGCTACCTTAAATTTAGTTGCATCTGGTTGGGCAACTATGGTAGGGTGAAGACTATTCCATGCTTTAATTGTGCGGGGGAACTCCATGGAGTGGCCAGCATCTCTGGATGGAAGAAATTGGGTGACATTTCGGGTAGAGACACTTCTTTAGATTTCCTCTGGTTTTAGTGTTTTTAGTTTAATTTAAAGATTGTGTGGAAACAGGCCCTTCGGCCCACCGAGTCCACGCCGACCATCGATCACTCGTACACTAGTTTTATCCCATACTTTAGCGATGTAATTCAAGAGTGTTTTATTTTCTCACGTCCCAGTTAGAACAATGAAATCCTTACTTGCAGCAGCACAACAGAACATGCAAACATAGAACTCTGCAAACAATGTTATAAACGAGAAAACAAAACAGTGTATATTTATATATGAATATATAACTACTTAAATACATACGTGTGTGTGTGTGTGTGTATAATATATACCCCCACACACACACATACGATTTCCCTCCTGGAATTAATAAAGTTCTATCGCATAGTATTGTGTGTGTAGGAAGGAACTGCAGATGCTGGTTTAAACTGAAGATAGACACAAAAAGCTGGAGTAACTCCACAGGTCAGACATAACCTCTGGACAAAAGGAAAATATCATGTTTTGGGTTGTGTCTGAAAAAGGTTCCTGCACACCTTTGGAATGTGGAAGGAAACAAGAGCATCCGGAGAAAACCCATGCGATCAAAGGGAAAAGGAGCAAACTCCATACAGACAGCACCCATATTCAGGATCAATTCCGGGTCTCTGGCATTTTTAGGCAGAAACTTAATGGCCAATGTACTGCCCCATAGTCTTGAACTGAATTAAAACATACAGTAGCTGTAAAGGGAACATAGCAACACTTAGAGATTTAAGACTTTTTTTTGGTAACCAAAGTTATCAACATTATAATTTTTGTGTGTTGGAAAACAAAATATAGTGGCACAGCTGGTAGACTTGCTGCCTCACATGCTGGAGATCTGTGTTCGATCCTGTCCTCAGGCACTGTCTGTGTTGAATTTCCACATTCTCCCTGCAAGCGTGTGGGTTTCCTCCCACATCCCAAAGACGCATTGGCTTTGCAGGTTTACTTGTCTCTGTAAAATTGCCCCTAATGTGTAAGGAGTGGGTAAGGAAAGTGGGATAACAGAACTTGTGTGAATGGGTAGACAAAAATGCTAGAGAAAATCAGCGGGTGAGGCAGCATCTATGGAGCGAAGGAATAGCCGAAGTTTCGGGTCGAGACCCCTCTTCAGACGGATGTGAGGGTGGGGGCGGGGGGCGGGAATCAGAAAGGAAGAGGCGGAGACAGGAGCCTGTGGGAAAGCTGGGAATGGGAGGGGAAGGAGGGAGAAAGCATGGACTACCTGAAATTGGGGACGCCAATGTTCATACCGCTGGGGTGTAAACTACCCAAGCGAAATATGAAGGTGCTGTTCCTCCAATTTGCGGTGGGCCTCACTCTGGCCATGGAGGAGGCCCAGGACAGAAAGGTCGGATTCGGAATGGGAGGGGGAGTTGAAGTGCTGAGCTACCGAGAGATCAGGTTGGTTATTGCGAACTAAGTGGAGGTGTTGTGCGAAGCGATCACCAAGCCTGCGCTTGGTCCCACCGAGGTTGATCACCTTTATGCACCTCAAAAAAGATGAATAAAAGCAAGGGATGAAATGGAAAAGTCTGCGGTTTTGCATCTTCCTTAGTCACGAGTGAGGTGCCAGAAGACTGGAGGGTGGCTAATGCCATGCCTTTATAAGGGCTGCACGGACAAGCTAGGAAACCACAAGCTGGTATACATAACATTAATGGTGGGAAAGTTACAAGAGGGGATTCTGAGAGACAAGATCTATGCAGGAATCGGTTGAGGAGTCAGCAGGACTTTGTGTATTGGAAATTATTTTTTTGAAGAGATGACCAAGATGATTGATGAGGACAGGGCATTAGCTATAGTCTACATGGACTTTAGCAAATATTTCGACAATGAATCACATGGGAAACTGGTCTGGAGAGTGAGATCATATGGGATCCAGGGTAAGCCAGCTAATTGGATCCAAAATTGGCTTGGTGGTAAGAGTCAGAGGATAGCAGTGCAGGGCTGTTTTTCCGATAGGAGACGTGTGACACGTGGTGTGTCACAGGAATCGGTGTTGGGTTCACTATTGCTTATCGTATATATTAATGATTTAAATGAAAATCTAACTGATCTGATAGCATGTGGGTAACACCATTATTGATGGTGTGCTGTGCAGTGAGGAAGGACTTAGATCAATTGGGTTAGTGGGCAAATGAATGACAGATGGAATTTAACTCAGACAAGTACAGAATATTGCATTTTGGGAAGTTAATCCGAGGCAGAATTTATATGGTGAATAAATGAGGCCCAGTGGAGTGTTGGTGGATGGGAGACCAGGGGGTACAAGTAAATCGTTCCCTAAAAGTGGCAACAGAGGTAGACAAGGTGCTGAAGGCAATTTACAGCATGCTGGCCTTCATCAGATGGGGCACTGAGCTTACGAGTTTGGATGTCTGTACGTTGGTGAGACCACACCTGGAATATTGTATGCAGTCACGCCACATTGTTATAGGGGGGGGGGGGGGGCATGGGGGGGAGGGGTGATTAAGTTAGAAGGGGTGCAAAAAGATTCATAAAGCTATGATCAAGATTGGGAGGCTTCAGTTATAATGATAGGCTGGGATGTCTTTCCCTGGTGTGAAGGAAGCAGAGGAGTGATCTTAGAGGTCTATACACGCCATCAAGAACATAGATAGGTTGAATTGTCTTTTTCCCAGGGCGGCCAAAAACTAGAGAGCATAGGATTAAGGATACAGGGGGAAATAAAAGGCAAGTTTGTCCTACACATAGCGTGATGGGTATGGGATGAGCTGAGAAATTGGTAGAGGCAGATACAGTTAGACAGGCTCATGAAAAGGAAAGGTTTAAAGGGAAGTGGACAAGTGCAGGCAAATAGTACTAGCTGAGGCAGACACCTTGATCAACATGGATGTGTTGGGCCAAAGGGCCAGTTTCTTTGCTTAAAATTCTATGACTATGACAAAATTGGATTGCCCACTCCACTCTGCTGAACCCTTCCACACCTTTACTTTTACACAGCCCATATTTCAACTAATCGACCAAGTCATTGAGATCATAGTTGGACAGAGGCGAGATATTCAATCTAAAGAATAAGGCCCAGTCACATTTGACATTATTAAGAATTCCAGATAGAATTTAAAGGCAAATTATTTCCTGTTTGCATCTTATTATTTCCCTTCTCTTACACAACAATGAGGTTATCACAACGGAATACTTAACTCCCTGCAGGCAGTTCATTAAAATCAAGAATTACTTGCTTTCACTTCAATCAAGTTATGAAAGAGGTTGACAAGCAAATTATTTTAACTTAGTATGGCTGTTATCTACCCGCTACCATAATGTGCAGGCTGTGACAGCCTTCGTCCAATAGCAAAGTCATACAAAATAATTGGAGATTAGACAATGCACGTTACAGTGAAAGCTGTAATTAGAGAAACTTGTGGTTTAGGGCTTATGGTGGGCCCTGAGCAACTTCATCATCTTGTGTATTCTTCACGACTTCAGACCCAAAGTGTCTGTAACGCTTCAATGTTCTTTAATTCACCTGTTTCCATTTGCAGCCATTATCCTGTTAAAATGGATGCCTAATACACATTAAATTAACTAGTAAATGATGGAAACGACAATATAAAATACGTGTTAAAGAAGGAACTGCAGATGCTGGAGAATCGAGGGTTACACAAAAATATAAAATACACTTGACAACAATCCTCCAATCCCTGACACCAAACAGCTCCCATGCCCCTCACTCATCTCCCAACCCCAATAGAATTTAATTAATATAAACAACATCTAATCCTTGTCCTCAGAATTAAAGTACCACCATTATATGGGATAATTTTCTTGGAAATTGCAGAAACATCTTGCTGTGATAAAAGCAATTGTGAATGCAAGTGCTGCCCCCCACTGGCAGTTTGTAAGGCTGCAAAACTTGAAAGAGCAATCATTCTATAAGACACCAAATTTGGCAATTTAAAATTGGATACATTTCCGTATGGACGATCAATAGGGTTAAGTATCTTTAATTTTGACTTTAGCAGCAGAAAAATATTATTTGGCACCTGGAAATTTGGGCCAGCACCTGGAAATTTGAGGAGCATTTGCTTTGAATACGATAAGAAATAGAAGGAAAAGGCCATTATTGTCCTCAAGTGCACTCTGCTATTCCATCTGATAATGGCAACTGATCCTGGCCTCAGCTTCACTTTCCTGCTTTTCCATCATCCTTGACCCCCAACAGAAAAAAACAAATCTATCTCAGTATATTGAATGATTCGTCCTCCACTGTTGCTGGAATTCCAAGGATTCACAACCATTGGAAGGATAATCCTTTATTCTGAAACCATGTCCCAGTTCCAGATCCTCTGCCCTCGCTCCGTCAGAGGGGAAATGATCTTTCAGCATCTTCCCTGATAAGCTCCTCAGTATCTCCTATGCTTCAGCAAAATAACATCTAATTTTTAGGTTTATGTTTATTATTGTCACGTGCACGCATTGTCGTGTGGTGGTGGAGGAGACAGACACAATAGTGTACCTGCTTGCTTCATATTCCTTAAAGACAGTGTCTGATTTAATCTTTCTAAACCCAACACGTTTCCTTTTTCTATTTGAGTAAATTAACCTCTTTGGTTCCCTTACCTTTCCATCCTTGTCCCTCCACCTCACTGGAACATGCCAGTTGTGAACTCTGATCTACTGGCCTTTAAACAAGTCAGATTGGGACACACAATAACAACTGCTCCCAATCTCCTTCCTAATAATGCTGTAATCTGCCGTACCCCAACGATGGAGCCGATACACTGTAACGTCCAAGTTCAGAGCAACTTCTTCCCCACAATCATCCGGCTATTAAACACTACAACCTCCGAATATGCTCAGAACTACATATAACACTGAACTTTTGTTGTTGCTTATTATGCGGTTTACATATCTGTTGGGCTGCGACAAGTAAGAATTTCATTGTTCTCTTTCGGGACAGATGACAATAAAACATTCTTGACTCTTGCTTCCCACATTCCTGAGCTGACTATCACTAATTAATGAGCAAAATTAATTGAAATCGGCAATCACTGCAAAAGATCAGACAATTGCCCTGTGCACCAGGAGATAAAAGTCTCTTGCACGTCTCACTTAAAGAAACAGTTGTGTCCATGTCTAACCTAAAGAAACAGCCTGTGACCTTGCTCAAATTCAGATTTAACACATAAAAAGGAACATATAAAACAACAGACATCCGTAGAATAGTACAATCTGCTGGTAGAGGCTGTAAATGATTTGGAAGTTATCATTGATCACACACTAAAACCATCTAGATAATGTTAAGCAGTTATTAATACAGGAAATTGACTAATGGCATATTTGTGCAAATAGTATCAGGTCACCATCAATTCTTTTTCCAGAATATGTGCAGAGCAATGATCTGGGTCTGGTGCAGCATATACAAATTTTGGCCCCCGTCTCAAACAAAACAAGTTCACAAAAAAAGCCACGTTTCGAGGCAAAGTAACCAAATGTTTCACCCAAAAGACTTAAATTTGAATATCCCCTCTCTGCCTCAATGGGTGTATAGAACAATATCCATAAATGGTAATTGATTTTAAATTATTTCATATTTTTGAAAGACACAACAGATTTCTGTTGAAAAGACAGACTGCACTATTTCTGAGAAAAGGCAAGGGTTTGAAAATATTGCCCTGTGGCGGCACAGTGGCAAAAATGGTAGAGCTGCTGCTGCACAGTGCCAGAGACCCAGGTTTGATTCTGACCACGAGTCCTGTGTGGAGTTTGTACCTTCTCTCTGTGACCATGTGAGTTTCCTCCAGGCGCTCTGGTTTCCTCACACATCCCAAAGACATGCAGGTTTGCAGGTTAATTGACCTCTGTAAATTGCTCCTAATGTGTAAAGAGTGGATGCGGAAGTGGGGTAAAATAGAACTGGTGTGAACGGGTGGTTGATGGTCAGCATGGACTCAATGGGCTGAAAGACCCGTTTCCATGCTGCATCTCTAAACAATGGAGACTGTCATGTATTGTTGTATGCACATAGTGGAACTAATAATAATTAACTGTAACTGATGCATATAATTTCTCACCCGATGGCACGTTAATTCTACCCATCCCCCGCATCCCCGACATTGTCCTGTAATGCAAAAACATTCAACACATGGACTGCACAATTAAGCAACTAACACTACGGGCATAATCTCATGATACAATACCAATCCACAATAAAAAAATGTTTGTAGATATTCCCCTGTTATAGAAATGAATAACAAGTCTCTGAAGTCAATTGAATCAAGGCTGCAGTATCCACCAGCAATCCATTTATATAATTTGGAAAACAGATGACTCATTGTGAAGGTCCAGTGTAATTTTTTCTTATCGGCATTAACCATGAGCAATATTATAGGTATATTACAATTGCCCCCTCATTATGACACCTGCAGTATCAAGCTAAGCTTAATTCTAGGGATCACCTAGAATAAATAAATGATAAAGTGCAATAGGCTGTTATTGTTCATAGTTCGCTTGATGTCGTGTTGAATAGCCTGATGGTTGTGGGGAAGCAGCTGTTCCTGAACCTGGATGTCCCAGATTTCAAGCTCCTGTACCTTCTTCCTGATGGCAACGGAGAGATGAGTGTGTGGCCAGGATGGTGTGGGTCTTTGATGATGTTGGCAGCCTTTTGAGGCAGCGACTGCGACAGATCCCTTCGATGGTGGGGAGGTCAGAGCCGATGACTGGGCCGTGGTCTCAACTTTCTGCATTCTTTTCCGCTCCTGTTCAAGTTGCCAAACCAAGCCACGATGCAACCAGTCATAATGCTCTCTGCTGTGCACCTGTAGAAGTTCAAGAGAGTCCTCCTTGACATACCGACTCTCCGTAATCTTCTCAGGAAGTAGAGGCGCTGATGTGCCTTCTTTATGATTGCACCAGTGTGCTGGGACGAGGAAAGATCTTCGGAAAATTGCACGCCCAGGAATTTGAAGTTGTTGATCCTTTCCACCATCGTCCAGTTGGTATAAACGGCATTGTGGGTCCCCATCCTACCCCTTCCAAAGTCCACAATCAGTTCCTTGGTTTTGCTGGTGCTGAGAGCCAGGTTACTATGCTGGCATCATTTGGTTAATCGGTCGATCCCACTTCTGTACTCCAACTCATCACCATCAGTGATTCGTTCCACAACAGTGGTGTCGTCGGCGAACTTGTTGATGGAGTTTGCACTATGTCCGGCTACGCAGTCATGAGTATAGAGTGAGTACAGCAGGGGGATGAGCGCGCAGCCTTGAGGTGCTCCTAACGTGCTGATTGTTATCGAGGATGACACATTTTCACCAATAGGAACTACTATGGTTTGTGGATGAGGAAGTCGAGAATCCAATTGCAGAGGGATGCGCAGAGACTCAGATCTAAGAGCTTGGTAACCAGCTTGGAGGGGATGATGGTATTAAATGCCGAGCTGTAGTCTATGGATAACATCCTGACATATGAGGTTTTTGTTGTCCAAGTGGTCCAGAGCAGAGTGGAGAGCCAGTGAGATCGCATCCACCGTTGATCTGTTGTGGCTGGAAGCGAACTGCGGTGGGTCGAGGTAGGAGTTGATATGTGCCATAATGAACCTATCAAAGCACTTCATCTGTTGCCTCCCCTGATTTGTCCTGTTTTTTCTTGCTCCCAGTCTCTCTCTTCCCCCACCTCCCCCCACAATCAGTCGAACAAGAGTCCCAACCCGAAACATCACCTATCCATTTTCTCCAGAGATGCTGCCTGACTCACTACCTTACTCCAGCAGTTTGCGTCTATCTTAATTCCAGAGAATTCAGCAGACAAAAGTCCTAGCAACGGCAGGCATTGTAAACAGCTCTTTCTCTCACAAAATACTGAGCCAAACTGAAAATATTTGCAGTCATACACAATTTCAATTTCATGGATCCAAGAGAATGAGTGTGAAAAAATGTTGCATGGAGGAAACCAACTGAAAACATTCTTTCAGCAAGTAGGAATAACTGGATCCCTGATGGGGACTATCCGTGATAGGACAAACAAGCCACTGAAGCAACCAAAAATATTAAGCCAGAATCCAAGTGAATTAGGTGGTTCGCATCTTGCCCCAAAAAGGAAAATTAAATGCCATCTGTCAATATAGTAATTCTTCAATGGAATAAATCTGTCCAGAATCTTTAGCTGGATTAATTTAAAAGTGCTAACTCTGTACAGCTAATTTATTACTGCTGAATTCTACCCAAAGAAACATGATGCAAAAAACCTATCATTTTGTACTAAAATGTGCACCAAGGACTGCAGTCCAGGTTTAAGAACCCCTATCGCAATTAGTGTAAATATACATTTCTGTCGAGATAGCGATGGCTTAGCTCCCTACCTGTAATTCTGCAATTCCCTTCCTCCCTCACATCCCCAGCCCAAAAATCAATCAAAATAGCATTCAGGTCAATAGGGGGCAGTGTTAGATAAGTTTAGGCCAATGGATCCAAATGGTGATGGTGTGTTGAAACAGATCAAAAGGAATACAAAAGGGAGATAATTTTGTGGTCACGATTCATCAGAACCACATTGATAAATATTTATAATTTAGCCACATGTCCGCTGATATATTTTGCACAACGATGCTTAGAGGAGAGGGGGAAAACCCTAAACCACTATCTCTACTGCTGCACTGCACCGCGCCCCCCCCCCCCACACCACCACTGGGAACCCCAGTAAAATTCCCCCCTCTCTCTGACACTCAGTAACCCCCCGCTACAGGGAACCTCAGTAAAACCGGCGACTCCACCTACCCCTCCCTCTCGTCTACACATCAGCAGGTCAGAGCCATCACCTCACCCGAGTTCCAGGCTCAGCACCAGGCCCCACAGCCGCCAAGCTGCACGCTCCTACACCACTGAGTCTGACTTTCCAAGGTCCCATTGCGCGCTGCCAGCCGTCGGACACCTCCTCCTACTTGGACTATGACCCCACAAATGAGCACCAGGCCATAATCTCGCAGACTATTTTCCGTTTTATAACTTCCAGCTGCCTTCCAGCATGTTTCCCAGCCCCACGCAGCCCGGTTTTACCTTCTCCCAAAAATCCATAAATAAAACTGCCCTGGCAAACCGATCGATTCTGCCTGCTCCTGTCAATCGGAATACATTTCCAAATACCTCAACTCCATTCTATCTTGGTCCAATCCCTACCCGTCCCATGTCAAAGACACCTCACACACCTTTTGTCCCTTCAATGCCTTCTGTTTTCCAGGCCCCCCACTCCTTCATCTTTACTATGGTCACTCAACACCTCCATCCTCCATCAGGAAGGTCTTAAAGCCCTCAGTTTCTTCCTCGACACAGAACCAGTCAATTTCCTGTACCAACACTCTCCTTCAGCTGGTGGAGCAGATCCTTATTCTCAACAACTTCTCCGTCGACTCCCCACTCCTCCAGATCCAAGGTGTAGCCATCGGCACTCGGATGGGCCCCAGCTGTCTGCTTCTTTAAGGGTATGTCAAACAATCCTTGTTCCAGGCATACACAAGCCCTATACCCAAACTCTACCTCTGCTACATTGACATCTGTGTCGGGGCTACCTCCTGCACTCATGCAGAACCCATGGACTTCATTAACTTCACTACTAATTTCCATCCTCCATTCAAATTCACTTGGACCATCTCCGACATCTCCCTTTGGTTTCTTAATCTCACTGTCGCCTTCACAGGAGATAGATTATCGATGGACACCTATTATAAACCTACCGACTCCCACAACTATCTAGACTACATTTCTTCCCACCCTGCCTCCTTCCCACCCTGCCTCCTGCCTCCTCTACTCCCATTCCTCAGTCTATGCCGCAACTGTGCCCAAGACGAGGTGTTCACACCAGGACATCTGAGATGCCCTCATTCTTTAGGGAACGGGGGTTCCCCTCTTTCATCATGGTTAAGGCCCTCACAAGGGTCTCCACGATATCCCGCAGCTCTGCTTTTGCTCTCCTTCCTCCCCAGTCGCAGCAGGGACAGATTCCCTCCTGTCCTCACCTTTCACCACATCAGTTATCACATGCAGCACATAACCCTCCGGCATTTTCACCACCTCCAACGGAATCCCACCACCAGCCACATCTTCCCATCTTCACCCCTTTCTGCAGAGATCATTCTCTCTGTAACTCCCTGGTTAACTCATCACTTCCCACCAAAAACACCGTAGGTACTTTACCCTGCAACTGCAGGAGATGTAACAAATGTCCCTGCACCTCCTCCCTCGGCACTGTCCAAGGACCCCGGCAGTACTTTCAGGTGTGGTAGAGGTTCACTTGCACCTCCTCCAACCTCATCTACTGTATCTGCTGTTCCAGGCGTGGACTCCTATACATTGGCAAGATTAAGAGCAGGCTCAACGATCGTTTCGCTGAACACCTCTGCTCAGTCTGCCTAGGCAATCTCCCGGTTGCTAAAACACTTTAATTCCCCCTCCCATTCCCATACACACCTTTGTGTCCTGTGACTCCTCTGCTGTTAAATTGGAAGAACAGCACCTCATATTTCGCTTGGGCAGCTTACAGCCCAGCAATATCAATATTGAGTTCTCCAACTTCAAGTCACCCTTGCTTTTCCTCTCTCGCTGTTCCTTCCCCCACCCTAGTTCTCCAACTAGTTTTACAGTCTTTCTGATTAATTTTGCTGATTGAATGTCCCCATGTCACCTTTCCCTCAGCCAACAGTGAACCATTCTACATTTCCTTATCATCGTCTGCTTTGATCTGTCATTTTCACACCTTACCCGTCCATATCTCTACACCCTCTCCTCTGACTCTCAGTCTGAAGAAGGGTCTCGATCCAAAACGTCACCTTCTCTCCAGAGATGCTGACAATCCCATTGAGTTACTCCAGCATTTTGTGTCCATCTCTCCCATGGAATTGGGCAGATGGGATTGCACAATGCAAGTGTATTCACAAGTAATTGCATCATAGAAGAACACACAAAATTGAAACAGCACACAGTGATAAGAAAGAACCTTGGTAAGATGGTTGATTTGTCACAAAGATAGAAACAATTAACAGGGGAGAAACAATTGCATAATATTTAGCCATAATAAAAATGTATTCATAGGATGTGAATGTTTCCCACAAGGTGGGTATTGTTCAGCCCCATACCCCTTTCAACTAGCACTGGAAGTTACCATTTCAGAGATCAGTTAAAAGTCAAGTACTGAATCACAAAACTGACAAGGCGAAGAGGACAGATTTCCTTCCCTTAATTGAACACGATGGCTTTTTAAAACCAACCGCTAGTTTTGGGTTCACCATTTCTGATGATAGTTTTCCCAGTCAAAATGTAATTGCTTGATTTTAAAATGGTGGCAAGATTCAGACTTGACTCAATCAACAGCCAAGGTCTGTAGATACCATTTCAGTAACCTAACTAATATGCCACCATGCTCTTAATAAATTGTTTCAGGCTTCACTGATCACACCGCACAAACAAGATAGGAAGTACACACTAGGCCATTCAAAATTATGGTTATAAAAAATAAATTTGGACAGAGACATGGACAGGAAAGGTTTAGAGGGGTGTGGCCAAACGCAGATAATGGGACTAGTGTAGATGGGGCTCTTGGTTGGCATGGGCAAGTTGGGCCAAAGGACTTGTTTCTGTGCTGTTTGACTCTATACAATATCATATTGGGCAAGGGTACAAACATGCCCAAAGCAGCAATTTATAATACAGACTATAAGCAGGTTTTACATTAATGGAAGGCAACATTCATTGGGTCAATGATCAGTAGCTGGGGATATAAAGCAACATCACTGTAACATGAATAGAGCCAAGACTGAAACAAAAATCAGGACTTAGGGAAAATATCAAGTAATGACAGACATCAGAAAGGAAAAACACAAGTATTTTCTAGAATGATCTAGAATAACAATACTAGTTATGAACATTAGCATCCTAAAAGTACATTATGGGTTTTAATGGAACTGAACTGCTACATGGACTGTTTTATGTTTACAAACGAAAGTGCTTCATCCTGATGGCAAAGCAAGCTTAAGAGAATAAATATTTGAAATGCACTTGTTTAAGTATTTGAAATAGCATTAAAAAGCAAGCAAGAAAATGAGATTCCATCCAATTACTTAAGAGCTAGTACCTAATCTAGATGGGCCAGAAGGCCATTTTCTAAACTGCAAATGAATCCAATTGAGAGTTTGCAATAAGCATGCAGTTAATTCCAAATATGTTTAACCTACATAAAACCCTCTTCAAATATGCCAAAAGATTAGGAAAGAAAGCACAAGAATGCATATAATGGCATGGTTTATGGTTAATGCTTATAATGGTTTAAGTATAAGTAATGATTTATGAACGTCTAAAATTAGTAATATCTTATAATATATAAAGAATTAAAGAAACACCAGGCTCCAACAGATTAGTACAACTACTCTTGCTGGTCAAAATGCACACATGGAAACTTGTAATGGAACCGTACTAGTTTATGGATGGGATGAATGCCCCAATCCAGCATGCAACTTCCATGGAATTACATTTCACATGATGTCAAACTGGAAGAGGGAGACTTATTCTTTAAAGATTCAGGTCTAGGTACAGAATTGCATTTGAATCTCACCATGGATTATCAGTCAATTACTGCACTAAATCCATAAAGCAAATAGGCAACGTGGCCCAAGAGCTGGCAAGCACTGGTTATCAACTATTCTGCTGACAATATTTTTCAACGAAGATATTCTTAATGAGAATCAAACCTTAATAGCTCACGAATGCTGAAATAATAAGTACATTGGGATGAGTTTTGCTTTAATCTTGTGTTAGATTTCTCTGTTAATTTCATTTAAATATTTCCACCATCATTATTTCTTTGCCTTTTTGGTTTGGTTTCTCTTCAAGCTTACTTCAATGACATCCAGGAAAGACTAGGTTTGGAGATTCTGAACTCCTGTATCGATGTAAATATCCAAATCTCAGAAACAGCATTCAAAAATATTAGCAATTGGTTGCTCTAACCAGAATAGCCATAAGTGGTCATGTGCAACAGAAAATAAATACAGCTTAAGGTCAGGATATCAACAAAATAATATTTCTTGAGGATGCTAACCAACATGCAAATGTTAGCAACTGGACATTTATTTCTTGATTTCCATTTCCAAACCCAAATAAGTAAAATTCAATACTATTAATCTTTGGCACATAAATTAATACTTACCCAAAACTTCTTGACACCAATCAAAGACTGTGACAATTGATAGGAAAAAAAATAATTCAGGAAGAAAGCAGCCTTGCAGCTCTACTTTCAGGATTGTTATAGGGACTATCTCAAGTCGCTTGATGATTTTTTACTTCGTATGGTAACATAATATGGTAGATGCAAACCTTTCAATCTCCTACCATAATTTAAATGTCATTGTGACATTGGTGTTATTTTCACCAACAAAAGCTTATGGCCCCTTTTTCCCAAATTCCAATTCACTTACCAATGGTACAATTTGTAGTTATTTTCCTCCGTTTAGGATTGTGCCGTAATAGCTCCAATTCTCTTTTTGTTGGTTCCCATGTTGAATACTTTTCACCAACCCCTAACAAAAAATGTAAAAGGACATTTCAAATCTTCATAAATTAATGACATCAGACTCTACATTCAGACATAGACATTTAACCAAAATAATTTCCTACATTTTCATAAATTTTAAACCCATTATCCGCATCGAGCAATTTCAAAAATAGATTTTTTTTTTAATTTTTTTTTTTTTAAAGTCTACCATCTGGCTAATGGAACATTGATTATTCCAGATATAAGAAAATCAATATCATGACCCACGAGAGCAATTCCTCCTTGAGATCACTGAATCAAAGCTCAGCATCTGACCATCATTTGGTAATTAAAAGCATTTCAGACAAGCCAGATCCAAGAGGCCCCATGTCTATTCCTTAGAATTGATATTGCCCAGGGTTAGCACACAGGTGTAAGGTGAAGGTGGAGAAGTCAACTCAAACTGACATTCTCAATGCAGGTCATATTTACTGAAGCAGGTCAGTATCAGATGGCAATGTACCTCATTTGTCTAGTTTTCTGGATTGGTCCTAACAATGGGGGCAAATAAATGGTGTCCTTAAATTTATCATGTTATTATAAATTTAAGCAAAACACTTCCAAAAATCACATTTCAAGTGAAATCTGGGAATGAAGCGTGGTCTTCTCGCCTGTGTCAACGCCCAACTATCTGATCATTTAATGCTAAACTTTCTCCCCAGTTTTCTGAGCTTCAATCTTTGTTCATCTATTCCCACCACTGAGGCCACATTTTCCAACATGCCCAATATCAACAGACACATCAGTATTTTTGGCAAAGCATAAGCATATACATTACTATAATGATATACCAACTTTGGGATTTTAAATGGTTTTCCGTTCTATGCAAAGGATTGCAAGGCAACACAGGTGGAAAGGCTCAACTCATTAACTGGTCTTTACATGTTGAAACTCTAGTGCAGTTTCTAGATTGACAACAATGTATCATTCATTGAAAGTACACTGGAGGACTGAAAACCATGTCTCCAAGATGAATGAATGAGATTTGAAAGTCAATCAGGCAAATTCTCTCTGGTAACAATCAATATGTATCCCTCAATCAAGCAACTTCTGGAGGGAATGAACAGACCAGGTTTTAGTTGGCATACTTGCATTGATAGGCCAGGGAAAAGAAAACAAGAGTTAGGACAGAATATTGCAATTTCACAAAACAATGTGTTAAAATGCACTTGGAGTATTGTGTACACCTCTGATCGCTCCACTATTGGAAGGAGGTGTTTACACTGGAGCGGATTCACTGGGATGTTGCCTAGTTTCAAGAAATTTAGTTTTATAGTTTTAGAGACACAACATGGGAACAGGCCCTTCAGCCCACCAAATCCGCACTAACCAACGATCAGCCTTATACTAGTTTTATCCTACACTCCAGGGATATTTTACAGAAGCCAATTAACCTACAAACCTGCATGTCTTTGGAATGTGGGAGGAAACTAGAACACCTAGAGAAAACCCCAGCGGTCACAGGTAGAAGTTATAAACTTCGTACAGACATCGCCCATAGACAGGATTGAACTCGGGTCTCTGACGCTGTAAGAGGGCAATTCTACTGCTGTGCCACCAAGAAAAGGTATGGCGAGAGATTGGAAAGGATGGGCCAAGGTGACCCAATTGAAGTATACAAGATTGAGAGTCATAAATAAGGCAGTCAACATCCTTTCCCTCCCCTCCAAGTCTGAAGAAGGGTCCTAACCCAAAACATTACCTAAGCATGTTCTCCAGGGATGCTGCCTGACCCAATGATTAACTCCAGCACTTTGTGCCTTTTTTTGTAAACCAAGATCTGCAGTTCTTTATTTCAATCCTCTTCCCATAATTGGGATATTAAAAACAAAAAGGCATAGGTTAAAGTGAGAGAAATGCATATTTTAAAGAGATTAGAAGGGTTGTGAGGGTATTTTATCAAGAGGTGAATATGTCTGGAATCAATGCCACATGAGATGGTGGAATCAGTTATAATCACTATGTTTTAAAGGCATTTGTACAAACACTTAAATAGGAGAGGCATCGAATGATGCAGACCTAATATGGGCAAATGAGATCATGTCGAAGGGTAAATAGTTGTCATGAATACTACTAATAGACACTAATTGGTGTTATCTACAGACCCCTAAATAGTAGTCCGGATGTAGGGTGAAGTTGCAGCAGGAGTTAAAACTGGAATGTAACAAAGGTAATGCCACTGTGGTGATGGGGGATTTCAATATGCAGGCTGACTGGGAAAATCAGGTTAGTTCAGGACCCCCAAGAAAGAGAGTTGTATGAGATGGATTCTTAGACAACATGTAATGGAGCCGACCAGAGAAAAGGCAATTCTGGATTAAGTGTTGTCTAATGAACCAGATTTGATAAGAGAACTCGAGGTAAAGTAACCGCTTGGACGTAGCGATCATAATATGATTAGTTTTAATCTGCAATTTGAGAAGGAGAAGGTTAAATCGGAAGTGGCAGTGACGCAGTTGAACAAAGGGGACTGAAGGCATGAGAGAGGAGCTGGCCAAGGTAGACTGGAAAGGGATCCTAGCAGGAATGACGGTGAACAGCAATGGCAGGAATTTATGGGCATAATCCGGAAGACGCAGGATCATTTCATTCCAAAAAGGAAGAAAGATTCTAAGGGGTGTAGGCGGCAACCGTGGCTGACAAGAGAAGTTAGGGATAGAATAAAACTAAAAGAAAAGATGTATAACACAGCAAAGAGTAACCGGAAGCCAGAGGATTGGGAAACTTTCATAGGACAACAGAAGGTAACAGAACGGGTAATACGGACTGAAAAGATGAAGTACGAGGGGAAGCTGGCCAGGAATATAAAGGAGGACAGTAAAAGCTTCTTTAGATATGTTAAGGGAAAAAGAGTAGCAAAGTCAAATGTGGGTCCCTTGAAGGCAGACATGGGTGAAATTATTGTGGGTAACAAGGAAATGGCAGAAGAGTTGAACAGGTACTTCGGATATGCCTTCACCAAGGAAGACACAAAACAATCTCCCAGATATACTGGAGGACAGAGGATCTAAGGGGGTAGAGGAACTGAAAGATATTTTAATTAGGCAAGAAATAGTATTGGGTAAGCTAATGGGACTGAAGGAAGATAAATCCCCTGGGCCGGATGGTCTGCATCCCAGTGTCCTCAGCGAGGTGGCTATAGAAATAGTGGACGCATCGGTGATCATTTTCCAATGTTCAATAGAATCAGAATCAGTTCCTGTGGATTGGAGGGTAGCTAATGTTATCCCACTTATCAAGAAAGGAGCGAGAGAGAAAACGGGGAATTACAGACCTGTTAACCTGACTTCGGTGGTGGGAAAGATGCTGGAGTCAATTATTAAAGAGGTAATAATGGGGCATTTGGATAGCAGTAAAATGATTAGTCCAAGTCAGCATGGATTTATGAAAGGGAAATCATGCTTGACTAAGCTTCTAGAATTTTTTGAAGATATAACAAGTAAAATGGATGAAGGGGAGCCAGTAGATGTAGTGTATCTAGACTTTCAGAATGCCTTTGATAAGGTCCCGCATGGGAGATTGGTGACTAAAATTAGAGCACATGGTATTGGGGGTAGGGTGTTGACATGGATAGAAAATTGGTTGGCAGACAAGAAGCAAAGAGTAGGAGTGAACGGGTCCTTTTCAGAATGGCAGGCAGTGGCGAGTGGAGTGCCGCAAGGCTGGGTGTTGGGGCCGCAACTGTTTACCATATATATGTTAATGATTTGGAACTTGGAATTAGGAGCAACACTAGCAAGTTTGCGGATGACACAAAGCTGGGTGGCAGTGTGAACTGTGAAGAGGATGTTAGGAGATTGCAGGGGGACCTGGACAGGTTGAGTGAGTGGGCAGATGCGTGGCAGATGCAGTACAATATAGGTAAATGTGAGGTTATCCACTTTGGTGGCAAAAACAAGAGGGCAGATTATTATCTCAATGGGGTTGGGTTAGGTAAGGGGGAGGTGCAGCAAGACCTGGGCGTCAATGTACACCAGTCACTGAAAGTTGGCATGCAGGTACAGGAGGCAGTGAAGAAAGCTAATGGAATGTTGGCCTTCAAAACAAGAAGATTTCAGTATAGGAGTAAAGAGGTTCTTCTGCAGTTGTATAGGGCTCTGGTAAGACCACATCTGGAGTATTGCGTACAGTTTTGGTCTCCTAATTTGAGGAAGGACATCCTTGTGATTGAGGCAGTGCAGCGTGGGTTCACGAGATTGATCCCTAGGATGGCGGGACTGTCATATGTGGAAAGATTGAAAAGACTAGGCTTGTATTCACTGGAGTTTAGAAGGATGAGGGGGGGATCTTATAGAAACATAAAATTATAAAAGGACTGGACAAACTAGATGCAGGAAAAAACGTTTAGAAGGATGAGGGGAATATCTTATAGAAACATAAAATTATAAAAGGACTGGACAAGCTAGGTGCAGGAAAAATGTTCCCAATGTTGGGCGAGTCCAGAACCAGGGGCCACGATCTTAGAATAAAGGGCCATTTAAGACTGAGGTGAGAACAAATGTTTTCACCCAGTGAGTTGTGAATTTGTGGAATTCCCTGCCAGAGGACAGTGGAGGCCAAATCACTGGATGGATTTAAGAGAGAGTTAGATAGCGCTCTAGAGGCTAGTGGAATCAAGGGATATGGGGAGAAGGCAGGCACGGGTTATTGATTGGGGACGATCAGCCATGATCACAATGAATGGCTCGAAGAGCCGAATGGGCTCCTCCTGCACCTATTTTCTATGTTTCTATGTTTGTATGAATATGATGGGCCAAAGTGTCCGTTTCTGTGCTGTATGACTGCGACTTTATCAAGATTTGCATTTGATTATCCTATTCTTGATTTTCTGTCTCTATTAGGAACAACTTAATCATATGTGTACATGGATTCAATCATCTCTTTGCATCCCCATTGCATTGTGTAGAAAGTACTGTTCAAGCCCTCATGGGTCCAAAGTGGATCACACTAAAAACGATGACCAATGGCTACAACTTTGCGGAACTTACTAACAGATTAATGCAGCCATCCGCATTGCTTACAATACCCCTCATCTTTATTGGTTATGAGGCACAAATTTGGTTGTGTGGTATTCCAGCCACCATACGCGATGCAAAATACACAATGCCTGGGAAACTATTGGTCACATCCTCTTATTAGCTTCTGAACATCAGTCCTTCAATCTCCTCGCTTTAACCAATTTTTAAAAACTTGTCAATTTCCGCCAACAATCTTTAAAAGTTAAAGGTTTTTTTTTTAAAGATTAAAAACATTCGTGAATGAATAATTTACTTATTTTTGTACAGAAAATCACATATTTATCGCACTGAAAATGGCCACTTGGCCCAGTGGTTAATGTCAGTTGGACAAAGGTTATTCAAGACTAACCCCACAATATGAATGAAAAAAAAAAGTGCTGCAGGAACTCAGTGGGTCAAACATCATCTGAAGAGGAAATGGGCAGGCGATGTTTTGGGTCAGGATTCTTCTTCAACCTGAAAAAGGGTCCAGAGTCAAAACATCATCTGTCCAATCTCTCCGCAGATACTACCTGACCCTCGAACTTCCTCTAGCACTTACTTTTTGTTCACAATTCCACCATCTGCAGTCTCTCATGTACCCACAATATGAAACACCAGTTAAACTCTACATTTGAGTGGCAAATTAGAATGTGTTAAAACTGTATGAATTGGTTAAAAAGTAACAATTCTGGAATAAAGCATGTAACAATTGATCATCCTGCTCAAAAATGCATATGCAAGAGATTACAGAAGACAGAACAGTACAGCACAGAAAAGGACCTTTCGCCCACAATGTCTGTGCCATACATGATGTCAAGATAAACTAATCTTATCTGCCTGCACATGATCCATATTCCCCCATTCTCTGCAGATCTATTTGCTTATCTAAAACCCTCTTAAACACCACTGTTGTATCTGCTTCCACCACCCATCTGTCTGTTGTATCTGCCCTGGAAGCCCATTCCAGGCACCCACCACCCTCTGTGCAAAAAAACCTTACTCCCTGCATCCTTTTTTAAACGTTGCCCCTCTCATCTTCAAGCTATTCCCTCGCGTCATTGATATTTCCACCCTGGGGAAAAAGGTTCTGACTGCCTACTCGATGTCTCTTATAATTTTGTATACATATCGAGTCTCACCCCAAACTCAGGTGTTACAGAGAAAATGCCAGGTTTGTCCCTGTAGCTATTACCCCCTAATCCAGACAGCATTCTGGTAAACCTGTTCCACACCCTTTCCAAAGCCTCCACACCCTTCCTGTAATGGGGCAAGGAGAACTGCACACAATATTCAAAATATTGCCTAATATAGTTTAACAGAGTTGCATCATGACTATCATGACTCTTACATTCAATATGTATCCAAATCATTAAGACTGAGCAAATACAGAATTTCTAACCATTACAACTTGTTGCAGCAAAGTTGAGTTTCTGATCCTTCACTACACCATTTATAAAAATCACTCCTCTTCAATCCAACTAAGCTTGGTATCTTTCTACCTCAGGTTATCGTCATCCTTTGTCATCTCCAGACTCTATTGCAGCAGGACTCTTCTTACCAGTCTTGTTTTCCACCTGCATAAACAATAGCTTATCCAAATTTCATAACTAATGTCTCACTAAATGCCTTTGCCCGCAATGATTCATAGCAATCAAATATTGGATAGTTTATTGTATTGGATAGCTCTACCCAGTGTGTTAGACCTTCCCAACCATATTTGTTACATTTCCTCAAAGCATCCTTAAGACCAAATCCCAAAAGGAACCAAAATGTAAAAAAACATTTATGCCACATACCTTGCAACTTCCATGCTTTCCTTTGTTCTTCTTTGGCAATTTGTTCCATGTCTTTGTCATATATATAATCTTGACACATAAAACAATATATACCTCCATACAAGAGGTCTATGGCTAAAGGAGAGAAGAAAATAATAAATAAACATTAAGGGGTCAGCAATAAGCACCTTTTGACAAAACGTTCCTAACTGTAATCAAGAACAAGGTGTGAAAGAAAATTACACGTATGGAAAATGTGAATCACATGAGCGATCCCTTACTTTTTCCAAGTATTACTGATGCATATTTCTTTCATTCCTTGAAAATTAAGTTTAAATCGCTTCAAATAAATAGCACCATGACACCAAGGTAATCATGAAATTAACAATGTCTCGAGATTACATATGTACTATAGAAAGTTTCCCAACTTATTATATCATGGCCTGATATGGCAATTACATTGCACAGGGAGAAAAGAGGCTACTAGAATCAGCCTGGTCCAACGCGGGCACAGCATCAAAAGTATCAACATGAAGTACTGCCTCAAAAAGGCAGCCTCTGACATCAACGATCACTGCCATTGGAGCCATGCCTTCTTGTTACTATCATTTGGCAGGTACAAACGTTTGAAGCCCCACAACACTAGCTTCAGGTACAACTACTTTCCAATAACTATCAGGTTCTTGAACCAAACTATACAGCCCTAAAAAAGAAAGACACATAGTGCTGGAGCAACTCAGTGGCTCAGGCTGCATTTCCAGAGAACTTGGAGATAGGTGATGTTTTGGGAACTTGGAGACAGCACTCACATCTGCAAGTGGATCCTCGGCTTCCTGACCAACAGACCTCAATAAGTGAGGATGGGTGATAAATCATCCTCTATGTTAATACCCAACACAGATGCCCCACAGGGATGCGTTCTCTGTCCCCTTCTATACACTCCTATATACTAGCGTTTTTACAAATTCCTGCCATTAGTGGCGCTCTTGATGTGCTCACTGCCTGTGCGTGCGACTCGAGAGGCTGTGGGGGTTGGGGGAGGGTTTAGTAAATTGCAGGTTTTTATTGGTTGTCAGGGTGGGATTTCCTTGTAAGACAAGCTTATGAGGAAATGTCTGTCATCCTGTTCGCGATTAAAAAAAAAATTGCTGAACTATTGAATCGCTGGATGAAAATCGCGATAACTTCAACACCTTCAAAATCACAGATCGCAAGTTCAGGGCAAATCAAAAGGTATGTACTGTAGGACATTTATTTAACATCACATCTAGTTTTTGGTGTAATTACATTTTAATCTGATGATGTGAAATATGTTATTTAGGCCGTGTCTTGCCTGCCGGCTGTGAGTGTGAGCAAAATCACAGCGGCGGCCACAATCCGATCTCTGTATCATAATCAACAAACATCCACTCTCAAGATAATCAAATTCATTATTTTTTGCACAATCATGTCATAAGAACATCTAAATGATCTATATTTTGTGTTAATGTCTATCCATGATCAATATTTTCGTACTAAATATCTGACTAAAAACTTCCGCAGTACATAGTAAAATGGCCCTTGCCTGCTGCAGTGTTATAAACCAACAGAGTAAAATTTATAGGAATTAAACACTCAATTCCTTTGATTTGGCATAGAAATTCATGACAAAGTGAGATTTAAAAATCATGTTATATTGTGAATTCTTGTGTGAATGGGATCAGTTTGTTATTTAGATACTTTTGCTATTTAAACATTTATTTTTAGCCTTTTCTTAAGAATGGGATCGATGTTTAGATCTTGTAATTGAATTTAGATTAATTTAATTAATTTGATGACACGGATGGGTATTTACTATTTGTTTTAACGTTACAATAATATTAAAGTTCTGATCTTAAGAATGTCACATTTTTAAATTTTCAAGGCAGTCTGGGTGTTTATTACTATTTCCGTCACAATGGTTAATTTTGTAATTAGCTAATTAGGTAATAAACTAATTATATATTTTAATTTCAGGTCATCCAAGTAAGATGTATCATATTTGTTTCAGAATGCTTCAATCTATAATGACCGAAAATTTCATTCAGTTCTCTTAATTTTTAAGAAAGTTATGGGCTTTTATGTCAATTGACTGTCCTCGATCACAGCTTTTGTGTTAAGTTATATGAAAAGCATTAGGGAACAAGATGTTAATTTACGAGTATGAAAATGACCATAACTTTTTCAATACTAAAGATGTGAAAGTGAATTAGGTTTCAAATTAAAGTTCTTTTTATGCTCTATCTGATGGGATAAATTACAGGCTTGATTTTTAACATCTCAAAATGGAACATCCCTATATATATATATATATATATATATACACACTGTGCAGCCAAATACCAGTTCAACTCAATTTATAAATTCACAGGCGACACCACCGTAGTGGGCCGGATATTAAGTAATGATGGGATGGAATACAGAAAGCAGATTGAGAACCTTGTAAATTGGCGCCAATACAACAGCTTCTCCCTCAATGTTGGCAAGACAAAGGAGATTGTGATTGACTACAAGAAGCAAAGCAGTACAAACACCCCAATATACATTGATGGCGCCAAAGTGCAACGTCCCTTGGAATAAATATCACCAGCAATTTTTCTTGGACCAGCCACATCAAAGCTATGGCAAGAAAGCACACCAATGCCTCTACTTCCGTAGAAACGTAGGAAATTTTGCATGTCCCCAACAACCCTCACCAACCGCTACAGATGTGCGGCAAAACAATTTATCTGAATGCATCACAGCCTGGTTTGGCAACAGCTCCGTTCAAGACTTGTGGACACAGCTCACCCATCACACAAACCAACCTCCCTTCCATTGACACCATCTACACTTCACGCTGCCTCGGCAAGGTCACCAGCATAATCAAGGACCAGTCTCACCCTAGTCACTCCCACTTCTCCCCTTTCCCATCAGGCAAGAGGTACAGAAGTTCAAAAACACATGCCTCCAGATTCAGGGACAGTTTTTCCCCCAGCTGTTATCAGGCAATTGAACGTCCCTCTCATTGACTACAGTGTGGTCCTGACCTCCGATCTATCTCATTGAAGACCTTTGAACTATCTTTAATTGGACTTTATCTTGTACTATATGTTGCACTGTGGTTGACTTGATTGTAATCACATATAGTCTTTTCTTTGACTGGATAACAGGCAAACAAAACTAAATTATGCAGAATCCATTCTTAAACTAGTAGCAGCAGGACATTAAACAAAATCAAAATACAATTAAAGGAAGACATGGTTTTTCAAAACTTAAATTATGCTTAATGAATCTTTTAAAAATTAACATCTTCAAAAGAATATTGCATAAAAATAGTCACGTTTGGCAACAGTGGCAGAGGATTTTGATTTATAAATAGCACAAAAACTAAAAAAGGTACAGATGCTAGAGATACAAAATTTAAAAAAACACTGGAGACGCCCAGATTAACCTGTATGTGTGGAACAAGAATTAGAGTTAACAAAGCAGTGTGATGACTGTCAGAATTTGGAAACTCGAAAATCAAATATACTTCAAGTTGAAGAGAATATAGAGAAGTGTCAACAAACTAAAGTCCGAGGAAGTAATACTTTGCTGATGTTACAAAAATCAAAAAAATACTTCAGCAACAAAATAGGTCACCTACCCTATTAACTTTAAACCATTGCAATAACTTCTGTCGCCCACCCAAACATCACAATCCCTCACTGCTATCGCCTCCTTGTTTGCTCCATTATTTATATAACTTTTTGCAAGCAATTAGTTCCTTTCTGAGTAAGATCCGTGAAATACGTTGTGGCACTCTACATCATGAATATGCCCAGCAGAAATTACAAATGGACAGAATGCAGCCAACATGGTTCTTTGCCATTCCATTTGAACAACAACTAGAAGACTTAATCACAGACATTAATAATTGGCTGATGAATCACTTCCACTTAGCCTCAAAGTATTTCATCATTACTCTACTCCCACAGTGACTAATGATAACTAAACCAAGAATTCCAAAGACCAAAACTACATTTTTATTTGGGTCCTAAGTTCAGTAGATAATGTATAATAGAACAAGCCTATGCAAAAATTGACATAATTCTTAATCATGATAGTAGAAAGTAAAGCACTATATTATTCATGATTCATAGAACATAGAACTGTACAGCACAAGGACAGGCCTGTTGGCCCACAATATCTGTGCCGAACATGACGCCAAGACCATCACATATCTAGCTGCACAGAACCGATATCCCTCCATATCCATGTGCCTATCCAAACATGTTTCAGGTAAATCTCCTAAATTGGACCTAGCCATTGCACCCTTCACTCCTCCTCCCTTTTCATCAAGCTAAAAAATGTTGTCTGCATCTTAACGATATACAATAGGACTTCATTCATCCCAGGAGAGATATTGATCTGCCAACAGTCATAAAAGCACAAAATACATAAAACATTAAAGTGACGAGTGGAAAGGATTGTGGATGTGCAAAGACTGGGGAGGAGGGGGGAGTCAGTCTTAGTCCAACCCACAACAGAAGGGGGAGAAGTTATACAGTTTGATAGCCACAGGGAAGAAAGATCTCCTTTGGAGTCCAGTCCTTTTCACCCAGTTGTGAATCTGTGGAATTCTCTGCCAGAGGCAGTGGAGGCCAATTCACCGGATGTTTTCAAGAGGGAATTAGATTTAGCTCTTGGGGCTAAAGGAATCAAGGGATATGGGGAAAAAGCAGGACTGGGGTACTGATTTTAGATGATCATACTGAATGGCGGTGCTGGCTCGAAGGGCCTACTCCTCCACCTATTTTCTATGTCCTGCATCTTGGTCGAACCAGTCTGTTGCTGAAGATAGGTTGACCAGTATGTCATGGAGAGGCACTCGATCATGAAAATGGCATTATCTTGCTGAAATCATCAAAAAAGGCATGAAAAGGCACATGGCTAATTCCTGGCTCTAGTTATAACTTTATAAATCAAAAGTAAATCCATTTGTGGAATCAAGTTGTTGTAAGAAGGAACTGCAGAAGCTGGAAAATCGAATGTAGACAAAAATGCTGGAGAAACTCAGCGGGTAAGGCAGCATCTATGGAGTGAAGGAAATAGGCAATGTTTCGGGTCGAAACCCTTCTTCCCGTTGGATTCAAGTCTCTCACTTTTATCTTTGTATTCAGAAGATAGGAGAATGATGACAACCTATCAATGGTATAGAGATAGCCCTCAATGTGGTTGATGGATTCCTTAATACATATGTGGCCTGAATGATTGTACTACATTTTCTTCTTTCTGCAGCTACATGAATGTTCTCCATGAAAAATTTAAAAAATATTTCTGTATCCATGTGTAAACATATAAACACTTGTTCCATAAGAATAGATAACTTGGAACTTCCTAGTCTATGTTACTACAATATATCTTGACATGAGTTATTGGTGCATGTTATGTCCATTCACATGGACGGTTCTACTCTTTAGACTAGAAATAGTGTGGAAACAGGCCTTTCGGCCCACCAAGTCTGCGCCAAGCAGAAATCATCTCGTACACTAGAACTATCTTATACACTAGGGACAATTTATAAATAACATAAGCCAATTAACCTACAAACCCGTACATCTTTGAAGTGTGGAGTGTGAAAACCCACACAGGCACAGGGAGAACGTACAAACTCCATACAGACAGCATCTATAGTCAAGGTTGAACCCAGATCTCTGGCACTATAAGGCAACAACTCTACCACTGTGCTACCCTACAATTCACAAAATGTCATACGACTTGGCAAATTCAAACACTGTAGGTAGGCTTTACATCAAGCTAAAACATCCAGTCTGCAAGCTCAGTAAACGAAAACATCAGCTATTCAGTCAAGTGCTCAGTTTGTAAAGCAATGGAGTTTTCCTTCTTTTCTGGTTCCCCCAACAGTAAACACTTCAATTTCTAGGGTGATGGTTCAGTGGAGCCTGTGGCTTGCTTCCAATAAGCAAAAATAAAATCGACACAGAATCAGAAAATCTCAGGTTCAGAAGGAGAATTTTATTATGTGCTTAAATTTAATTTTCAGGGTCTGGTCATTCTGACAAGCCCAGAATCTATTTCCCATCCCCTTAAAGGTATTGTGAGCCACCTCCTTAGAACTACTGCAAGTCTTCTTGTGAAGATACTCCAACAGTGCTGCAGAGTAAGGGATTGACAGGATTTAGACCCGGTGATGAAGGAAAGACGATATATTTCCAAGGCAGGACAATGGGCGACTTAGCATGGAAAATGCAAGTGATGGTGTGGCCAGGTGCTGAAGCCCTTGTCTTTCTTGGTGGCAGAGGTCACAAGTTTGGGAAAGAATAGATGGAACACAATGGGAGAAATGGGATTGCCTCTCCAGACAAATGGGGTTGTGTTTCTAGAAAACAGCCTGTATCGCAACTCAAAACTGTGTTAAGGAGCTCAAATTCTAAAAAAAAATTAGCCTTTAAAAAAAAAAATTACAAGCAAATTATTATTCTGTCCAGATTCTGAGAGATGAATTTGAGAATTCTGTAGAGAAGAATCTCCGCAACCCAAACAACTGTGAAGCGGGGTTTGCATCTATGTATTTTTTTTTAATTTAATGTATGCAGATTTTTAATATGCTTTATTGCCAAAGTCCCATTGAGTTTCCCTTTCCCCAATGGAAACAGGGTGACTTGCAATCGGGTCCAATATGGAAGATTGTACTGATATACAACCAATTCTTGGAAGTACAACAAAGACAACACATTCTGCCCTTGGATTTCATTACTTTGCCTCAAGCCATCTTTAACCCTTTCATTACAAAATGCTTCAACTTTTTCCCAGGAAATTATTTCCACATATTACCATGGTGACAGCATTTCTTCACAGTAACATTTAAAAAAAGTATTAGCTTAAACAACACTGACTTGTGGTTTTACACATACCAGATGCTACCAAATCTTATTACATGCAGATCTTATTACATGTATTGGCCCCTTAATCTAAGAATTTCTCTATATTTTCTAATTTTTTCATCCAAAAACATCCATCCACACGTTTACTAAAAATTAAAAACCAAAGATAACATCCATTCTATCGGGTATCTTTATAGCCAGCATGTGCAGAAACAATAGAATGTGCAAATGACCATGTAGTCAAGCCGTTATAATTAACTGGGTGGAAGCAAGGAGGAAAAATAAATCATGAAGGTTAATAAAAACCAGAGAAGGACACAAAGAGCTAGAGTAACTCAGTAGGTCAGGCAGCATATCCCGAAAACGGATAGGTTATGTTTCACGTCGGGACCCTTCTTCATACTGATTGTGTGGGGGGGGGGGGGGGGTTGAAAGCTACAAGAGAGGATAGGACAAATATAGATACAAAATGCTGGATTCACTCAGTAGGCCAGGCAACCTCCCAGGAGAAAATAGATACGTGACATTTCAGGTCGGGACCCTTCTTCAGACTGATTGTAGTAGGGAGAGTGGGCGGTGGGGTTCGTTACTTAAAAATGGAGAATTTAAATGTACATACTGTTGGGTTGTTGGTCCTCCAGTTTGCTTGTGGTCTTACTCTGGCAATGGAGAAGGCCCAGGAAAGAAAGATCAATATGGGAAAAGCAGTTAAATTGGGTAGCACCCGGGAGATCCAGTAGGCCTTTGCGGACTGAGCACATGTTTGGCAAAATGGGCACCAAGTCTACGTTTGGTCTCGCCGATGTATAGGAAGCCACACCGAGAACATCGGATGCAGTAGATGCAGTTACAGGAGGTGCAAGCAGTCTTCTGTCTCACTTCTAAGTGACAACTGCGGCAGGAGGAGAGGGAGGAGGTTTGAGGGGAGACAGGTGTTACATCTCCGGTGCTTGCTAAGGAAGTATCTGGAGAGGGGATGGTTTGGTGGAAAAGGCCGAGTGAACCAAAGAGCTGTGGAAGGCAAATAGGAGTGGGGATGGGAAGACGTGACTGGTGGTGGGATCATGTTGGAAATGTTGAAGGCAGAGTTGGGTGGAACGAACGGTAAGGATCAGGGGAATTCCATCTTGTTCCGTTTGGGGGTTGGAACAGAACCTCAATCTACTTTGGTAGCTTACACCCAAATGGTGTGAGCATTGAATTCCCTCATTTTAGATATCAAATTTTGAAGAGACGGAGTACAGGAAGGAGATTCAGAACCTTGTGACCTGAGATTAAGAACCTTGTGACCTGATGTCGACAACAAAGTTTCTATCTATGTCAGCAAGACATAGTGATCGACTTCAGAAAGCAAAACGGTATACATATATTGTGGTATGCATTGATGGCACCGAAGCAGAGATGGTTGAAAGGTTCAAATTCCTCACAATAAATATCACAGCAACATGTCTTGGACCACCCATATCAAACCAATGACCAGGAAAGCACACCAAAGCCTCTATTTCCTTTGAAGTCTTAGGAAGTTCAGCATGTTCCCAACAATTCTCACCAACCTACAGATGTGCCATAGAAAGCATTTTATCGGGATGTGTCACAGCATGGGATGAGAACAGCTCCAAGACCACAAGAAATTGCAGAGAATGGCAGAGAACCTCCCTTCCATTGACACTACACACTGTCTCGGCAAGGCTAGCAGCATAATCAAGGACGAGTCTCACTCCAGTCACTCGTCCATCAAGCAAGAGGTATAGAACGTAATGCTTTTGGACTTTCAGAAGTTCCTACATAAGAGATTGGTATACAATATTAAGGTGGATGAGATTAAGGATAATATACAAGGAACACATTGATAATATGAGCAGCAAGGAGAGCTTCAATAGTATTTTGGGCAGCTCTGTGGCGCACCGGTAGAGTTACTGCCTTACAGCGCCAGAGACCCGGGATCGATCCCGACTACGGGTGCTTGTCTGTACGGAGTTTATACGTACTTCCTGTGACTTGCATGGGTTTTCCCTGGGATCTCTAGCTTCCTCCCACACTCCAAAGACATGCAGGTTTGTAGGTTAATTGGCTTGGTATAATTATAAATTGTCCTTTGCGTGTGTAGGATAGTGTTAGTATGCTTGTCGCCTAAGCCTGATCCTTTCTAAATCAGGAAATTACTGCCTGATCCTTTCTAAATCAGGAAATTACTGACCAATGAGCCTTGTTTTTATCGTAGAAGAGCTTACACTCTTAAATATTTGGAGTTGATTAACTTTGGATTTGTATAGAGAAAACACACATTTTACTTCGGAGTCACGTGAGTGATACCGTGAAGAAGGCCCGCCAGGCTGCATGTGCACCAGTATGTCAGCCGCATTGGCGCAAGCACCAGTCTGGCAGGACACAGCTCCTGCCGGTGCTAAGTTAAACTTAAAAGGTAAGTTTGGTTTTTTACTTACATGGGGTTTTTAGGCAGGAGCCTCTTTTTACAGAGGTTTTTCCTGCCAGTTTCACAGCCCGACAAGTTGCTGGTTATGGACTGTGGGGAAATTCCAGTCCGACCGCAAATGCGGATAAACCGGCAAAATTGATCGGGTTGCGAGATAAGGAGCCGCTAACAGTGCAGTTAGCGGCTCCCCAGCCTGCAGGGATGCCATAAAAATAGCAAGAAATTTAAGCAGAGTCGCTGACAGGGGGGTCAGCGGCTCCCAGCCTGCAGGAATGCCGTAAAAACGGCAAGAAATTTAAGCGGAGTCGCTGACAGGGGGGTCAGCGGCTCCCAGCCTGTGGGATGCCATTGGAGCGGCAAGGAAGCAATGCTGGAGCCACCAACAGTGGGGTCAGTGGCTCACAGACGTTGGTCCCCTGTCAAAGAAATTACTGGGACTCATTCAGCCCTATTTGGACTCAGGTGAGTCGGGCTATAAAGGGTTTCTCCAGCCTGACAGGACTGCTTCATGTGTAAAATGTGCGGGCCTATGGGACAGGCCGTGCCAGCAGCGCCTGACAGGGCTGCTTCATATATGAAAGTGCCGGCCTACGGGAGAGCTGTGCCAGCAGCACCTGATACAGGGCTGTTTCATTTGTGACATTACTGGCCTATGCGAGAGCCGTGCCAGCAGCGCCTGGCAGGGCTGCTTCATGCGTGAAGTGCCGGCCTACAGGAGAGCCGTGCCAGCAGCGCCTGATGCAGAGCTGTTTCATGTCAAAAAGCTCCGGTCTTTATGAAAGGCGGCGCCAGCAACGCCTGGGACAGGGTTGCTCAAATTCACACATATCTGCTCGCCCACGGAGTCGGGAGATGATTCTCCACCGGGGCTAGACAGCAAGGCCCACGGAGTCGGGGGATGAATTCTTCACCGGGGCTGGATAGTGTGTTGCAACGACTATCCTAAATACAGCAACTGTTGTATACAGTGCTACAAAGGTCTCCCTCTCGGAGGCAGAGACCAAGATGGGTCAGTATCCTGCTGACACCGAGTCTCAGGGTATGGCTGTGGGGCATACCCAAAGGGATGAAGGGCACGTGTCAGAGGTACCTTTCCTGATAATAAAGTTGCCATCCCAGTAGAATATTCTATTGGGTTAAGGCCAATGGGTTCGCATCAGCATTTGTATCCTGCGGCCTGCGGCAGCGCCTGTTAGGGTTGTCTACGAATCACCCTCTCCCAGGAGGGAAGAGCAAAAGATCAAGATGACTCCAGGCTCTAAAAATGTCAATAGAACATACACAAGCACATATGTGCCGGCAGTGAACAACGGCAACAGGGGGATGTGAGAGCCAGCCGCTGAATCGGTTATTCAGGTAGGTCTATTCTACAGGGGAAGAAGCCTGGCAGACGAATTAATTCAGCCAACGACGGGCAAAAGTCATAGTTCAGAACGCACCCCAGGCGCTCATTGGCAGTAGCGGTTCACTGCAGCTGGGGGCAGCATGATAGCTCAGAAATTCCATGTACCTTCCAATCATGCTCAACTAAATGGGTCTAGCACTTCCAAAATTTGGGTAGTGCACCGTTCACAAGTTGTAATATTTACATTTGTTTGGACAACACACAAAGGGTAAAAATATTTGGTTGAGGCACAGCCGGAGCATTCCAAGTAAGTTTGGATTATGGCCAGGGTTCGGAAATTGAGCAAAGGTTCTCATGCAAACCACCCATGCAATAAGGCAGGATTGGCATGTTATTATGAAGAATGGAGAGTGTCGGGCATATGAACTTTCCGAATGTAAAAACTTATTCCTGACTACAACAGATTCATAAGGTAAGAGATACATGTTATACAAATCCCATTACAAAGGTTATCAAAGACAATATAACTGTACTATAACAGTAAAGCTTTGCAGTATGGGATAAACTGTTTGTTGGTCATTGGGATTTACCTTTAATTATTATTAGCCTTGTCTCCGCCTTGTGGCAAGAGATTGGGGTTATAGCAATCTGTTACAAAACTGAGTAATTGGCAATATAGCAGCTGTGTTGCAGCTGAGCAAATCAAGGAACTGATATTGTGTAAGTAGCAATTAGATTGTTGCTAACAACTTTGTGCTATTGTCAGCTGAGGCTACTTCAGCCACAATGATGAAGTAACAGTATTCAGCATTGCTGAACATGACAATAACTCATTGAACTTGAACTTGAAACTCGCTACAGTAGTGTGGTCGGTTGAATTCAGTTATTATGAACTGATGTTTAGAACTCTAAGATGAGAAGTTCGAAATACCATCACCTACTCAAAGGTAGTGGAGATTGCATGAGCTACCAATTCTTCAGTTGTTGGTATCAACTAAATATATACACTAATACCCATGAGTAAGGGGTATTGAGCAAATATACATATTCTACATGCTCAAATTCAAGTTGCTACTCTACGATGGTGACATATGTTAGTCACATGATAATCAAGGGAAAAATATCCTGTAATTAATCTCCTTGCCACTGGTGTATCATCCAGTTCAGATCGATGATAACACAGAATAAGTGTTAGATCTCGAAGTACGATGAAAGAATGGTTCAATACTTCATCGAATATTCATCATGTTAATGCATGTTTTTCACTCATTGCAAAACATTTGTGGCACAACAGTGCGGAGAAATACTTTCTCGCTTCAATAGGAGGAATGGTCTTTATATCTTCCTCATTTTTTGCCTCATTAGCCGGGTCTTAAAACAGTCAGCAAGACCTCGCTTGGGTTCATACTGTCGGACTGGCCAAGCGTCCATGTTGCCTGCTTCATCAGGCATTATGGCACAACGGTATACGGTTATGCCAAAAAACAAGAACTTGCTGTTTCAAACTGTGCTTCACGAGACCGGCTTTTGCACGGTAAAACAATTATTGACCTACACATTTTGAATGGATTGACTTTTTCCTCTGGTTGTCACATCAAGCAATGAAGGTGCTCACTGCAGTGTGCAGGGATAACACACAAAAAAACAGTGCATTCCTATTGAGGGGATCAGAAGTGTTTTGTTAAATGTTAATGTTACATTTAATACAGTACAGATTACTGACATTTCCAGCTCATTTTAAATGGTATTGACAATAATTCAATTATAGAGACACTACAGCTGCAACATAAGGGAACTACGCTGTCGGGTTCAACCCGGATATCGAGTTGTTAAAAGATCTTGACACAAGTTCTCCCACTACAAAATTATGCAGTTATACATTGTTAAATAAACCCTATTTCTACATTGAATGCAATGTTACTATTAATGCATTTATTTCTCTTTCGAGTTAATCAATGCAGTGGGATGCCGAGATTTGTAATCTGCGGCATGAAATCACAAAGCTTTGAACTCTTCACGGAATCACTCATGTGACTCCGAAGTAAAATAGTAAGATTAAACGAGAACTTACCAGTTTGAAGTGTGATCTTGATTTTATGAGGAGTTACGTTGGTGATTACGTGCCTCCCATTCCCAACTCTCTCTCATAAAGGATATGGTAGTTCTCGAGTCACTGATCTTACTATGTTGTTTATTTGTGATTTCATACCGCTGCTTTGAAGTTTGGTGTGCATGCGGCCTGGCGGGCCTTCTTCACGTAATCACCAATGTAACTCCTCATAAAATCAAGATCAAACTTCAAACTGGTACGTTCTCGTTTAATCTTACTATTTGACCAGCTTTACTGATTCAATGTTTTTCCAATAAAATAGTGAGTTAATGGGGAATAAGTGGAAATATATTCTGCAAATAGCATAAGGATGCAAGAACAAAGACTTCTGGAACTCGTGATGAAAATTTAGAAATAGATCCATGCTAATAAAAAGTGACCTGATCATTGTTGGCCATTCTCAGCTCCCCAATGTGGAAAAGGTTAAGAGCAAAATGTTTAAGCAGGAGGGTTAAGTTGAAAAAGCTTGTCATAAGAAAAAGGCAATATAATAATGCAGCTATTTCTTTTGCTCAAGAATTATTGAAACAAAACCTTGAAAAACAACCTCGCTAAATGAAATGGGGCTAAAGCTGTGAAAAATAATACAAGAGAGGGCAAGGAAGTAGAAGCGAAACCCATTAATTAAAACACAGATAATTTTCTAAGTCATCAGTATTCCTGAAGGATTCGGAGATTCCATTATCTGTTCATGGTCTGGCAATTCGCATAGAAAATTAAGTTAAAACAATAATCTCAACATTGTGACCATATACCATGTCTTATTTTATTCCACAGAACTTCCCTAAACCTTTTTAATGCAAACTTCTGGCCATCCAATACTACCTCGCTCATATATAGTCTATTTCATTCGTGCAGATAAATAAGCTTTAATACAAAGGACTTCATCCCAATTTATGATGAAGGACAGTGAATAACTACAATAATCGAAAATATAAAAGACAAAATACTCAATGTTTCCTTCTCGCAATCAGTCCTTTTCATACACTTATCATGGATGCTAGGTCAAACTGCGATTTTTCACATCCAAATTGGATATTTACCATTTTTTGATTATAAAACAAACAATTTTGTGGACTGTAATTAGCTTCATATAATGAAATAATAATTTAATCCAGCATATGAACAGAAACACGATTATATTAAAAACATAAGTATGACTAATATTAAAGTATAGCAAATTTTCAAAATTGTGTGCATTATGTCTATTCATATTATGTGGAAATTGACAAATTAGATATATTGTAGTGAAATCAGCAATGAAAAACAAATAAAAAGTGGTTGCAATGTGCTCACCTAAGTTGTGGCGCTTAGACTTTGCGTGCTCGTGTATGTGTTTCTTGGTGAAACAGCCAAAGAAGACACAGTATAGACAGGAATGGAGCCGGTTGAGGTGACCACCACACATATGACAAATGCAAGATTTTGCCTGTTAAAGAAAAAACAACAAATGTCAGAAGAAATAGTGTAGAAACAATCAAAAACACATGGGATCATTTTATTCAGGTTATCTATCACCATTCCCTCATATTCTGGGGCGAATTGCAATTTTCACTCTAAATATTTTTCAGAAGCTATTATATGATTGGAGAAAATCAAAGATATTCACAAAGATGCGTTTCAGATTACTTATTAAATTTAAATAACAAATGCACTTCAAGCACGGTGCACAAAGCTCTTAGAGCTTCATGCATATTTTTGCCACTTTTCCTCCATTTCAATGATACCCTTGTCCTTCCTCACACAATGAAGAACGTCATATTTTCCAAAAAAAATTTCTCCAAATTCCCTGCTTTGCCCAGCAAATATTTCAATTTGTTTCTATTTGCATGATCCTCACAATCTGATATCACTACTTTGTTTAAGAAGGAACTGCAGATGCTGGAAAATCGAAAGTAGACAAAAATACTGGAGGAACTCCATGCTGGAGGCGGCATCTATGAAGCGAAGTAAATAGGCGACGTTTTGGGTCGAGACCCTTCTTCAGACTGATGTGGGGGTGGGGGGGGGGGGGGAGAGAAGAAGAAGAAAGGAAGAGGTGGAGACAGTGGGCTGTGGGAGATCTGGGAATGGTAGGAGACAGAAGGAGAAAGCAGGGACTACCTAAAATTCTGTTCGTGCCCCACCAAACTTATTTCCTCAACTCCATCCTATCTCCCCTGGTTAAATCCCTGCCTACCTATGTTCAAGACACCTAACAAGCTCTTCGTCTCCTCCATGACTTCCGTTTTCTAGGCCCCCATTCCCTCATCTTCACCATGGATGTCCAGCCACGCTACACCTCCATCCCCTACCAGGTGGGTCTTAATGCCCTCAGTTTCTTCCTCGACCGCAGAAACAACCAATGCCCATCTACTGATACTCCCCTCCGCCTAGCGGAGCTGGTCCTTACCCTTAACAACTTTTCCTTTGACTCCTCCCATTTCCTCCAAATCCAAGGCGCAGCTATGGGCACTCGCATGGGCCCAAGCTATGCCTGCCTCTTTGTTGGGTACGTCAAACAATCTTTGTTCGAGGCATACCATGGCCCTAGCTCCGAACTCTACCTCTGCTGCATCAACGACTGCATTGGTACTACCTCCTGCACCCATATAGAACTCACCGACTTCATACATTTCACCACTAACTTCCATCCGACATTCAAATACACCTGGACCATCTCCGACATCTCCCTACCATTTCTAGACCTCACTATCTCCATCGCAGGTGACAGACTACTAACCGACAACTACTATAAACCGACTGACTCCCATGGCTATCTGGACAGCACTTCTTCCCACCCTGCTTCCTGCAAGGCCTCCATCCCCTACTCCCAATTCCTCCATCTACGCCACATCTGCACCCAGGATGAGGTGTTCCAAACCAGGGCATCGGAGATGTCCTCATTCTTTAGGGAACGAAGCTTCACCTCTTCTACTATAGATGAGGCTCTCACCAGGGTCTCTTCTATACTCTGTAACTCTATTCTCACACCCCCCCCCGGTCGTAACAAGGGCAGAGTCCCCCTTGTCCTCACCTTCCACCATACCAGCCGTCACATACAACAAATAATCCTCCGACATTATCGCCACCTCCAACGGGATTCCACCACTGGCCATCTTCCCATCTCCTCCCCTTTTGGCTTTCCGCAGAGACCGCTCCCTCTGTAACTCCCTGGTCAATTTGTCTCTTCCCACCCAAACCACCCCCTCTCCTGGCCCTTTCCCTTGCAACCGCAGGAAATTATCGCTTTACCTTCCCCCTCGACTCCATCCAAGGACCCAAGCAGTCTTTCCAGGTGAGGCAGAGGTTCACCTGCTCCTCCAACCTCATCTATTGCATCTGCTGCTCTAGGTGTCAGCTGCTCTACATCAGTGAGACCAAGCGTAGGTTTGGCGATCGCTTCGTCCAACACCTCCGCTCGGTTCTCAATAACCAACCTGATCTCCCGGCAGCTCAGCACTTCAACTCCCCCTCCCATTCCGAAACCGACCTTTCTGTCCTGGACCTCCTCCAAGGCCAGAGTGAGGCCCACGTAAATTGGAGGAGCAGCACCTCATATTTCGCTTGGGTAGTTTACACCCCAGCGGTATGAACATTGACTTCTTCAATTTCAGGTAGTCCCTCCTTTCTCCTCCCCTTCCCAGCTCTCCCACAGCCCACTGTCCCCGCCTCTTCCTTTCTTCTTCCCGCCCCTCCACCCGCACATCAGTCTGAAGAAGGGTCTCGACCTGAAACGTCGCCTATTTCCTTCGCTCCATAGATGCTGCCTCACCTGCTGAGTTTCTCCAGCATTTTTGTCTCACTACTTTGTTTGGTAATTTACAAAATCTGGCTACTTCCAAGTCATTAACGAAGTAATATAAACAGCTGATGTCTCAGCACTGAACTCACTGGTCACCAGGTTGACAAGCTAAAAATAATCCCCTTATCCCTGCTTCCTGCCCGTTGGCCAATCAAAAATAGAAAATAGGTCCATAGGACTGCCAAGTGTAGCAGTAGATAATGTTTTAAATAAACTTTTTTTTTTTCAGACCAAGAAGTTGGCGATGGCAATGGAGAGAGGTGAAGAAAATCAGCCAGAAATTATTGGTTCCCTATACAAGGCAAAAACAATAAGTGTATTGTGGAAGGAGCTTGATGATTCTACATTAAAGTCAAGGTACGTAATCTCAGTTGAGTGCAAGGTATTGAAACAATTATGAATTGTCAAGAAAATAATAGCAGGAATAAGCATAGACTTTCAAATTTGCTTCCATTCAACACTGATCTTCTCCAACAACTCCATTTTATGGCTTATCTCTATAGCCCTTTAATATCCAGAAAATTAAACAGTGGTAGAGTCTACTTTGAATACAAGCAGTGATGAACCTCCAAAAGAAATGTGTTATCTCTGTCCCAAATCATCTTATTTTGATATTCTGAACTCTAGCTCTGGATGACTTAGCCAGGACTAATCCTTCACCATCTATGCTACATTGCTCTCTTGGACCTTGACACGCATCTTTCTTCTGGAAAATAAATGGCCTCTACTTCTCAATCTGTCCTCAAGTGTCGGATCTCCAGGCAAGTATAGAATCTTTTCATTTCACTCCCTCTGTAGCACTTGCATCATTCCTAAGGATACCAAAGTCGTATGCAGTTTTCCAGCTGTGTTCTCACCAAGACAAGCGAGTAGTTCCCCGCTTCCTCTTGCCTTCCTTGTGTTGCGGGTTCACATTTGAGACTCTCCATGTGCGGGAAACGTGCCAGAATCTATAGAATTTCATATGATAAATAGAGTATCCACTATTTCCATGACCATATCTTAAGACACTATTCTTGTGTTCTTGCAAAGTATTTCTTTGACAATACCGGTTTATTCCACTTCCACATTTGCACTAGATCCTTGAATCAACAGACTATTTTGTTATTGTACATTTGTAATTATCCTGCCTAACCTTTCCTTTTTTCCTAACTGTAGATGCTTTTACAATGTGCTTCTATGTTTCAGCCTCCATTTACTCGCTCAAATGTGGTGCAAGGGCAGGATCATTGAATTTTGGACCATTTTAAATAAATCAGTAGAATGGTGGGGGGGGGGGGGGGATAGGTGGCAGGGCAAGAACATTCTAATGATGAATCAATGCCCTATTTTCCCTTGATGAGGGCAAAGGAAGATCTATAAAGCATTGGCTGGTTTTCAGATTATTTTTAGTATTTCTCTGTGCAACGTATAACAACCAATTTAGAATGTGCACACAAATGCTGTAGTCTCAAAGTTACAGTTGGCTATTCATAATTTCCTGTCATTGGGCACCATGAAGCCAATGACAAGGCAAAAACGTGCAGCAAACATCCAGATCATATGCAGCGGAATCTCCATAAACATGGCAGAAAAACATTTTCTATATTTTATTGTAGGGCAATAACTGCAAAGCCAAAAAGCTAAATGTTTATAATTGTTTTAGTTAAAGACAACTTGTTCACTCCTGAACAATCTTAATATACTGTACACGGTATTTGAAAGTATTTATCACTTGATTGCCCAATATACTGGAGATGAGAAGGCAAGTAAAATAAGTACTTCTTCAGCTGTTGCCTGGACTGCAAGCTTCACTCAGCCCCCCCAATATAATGATGTTAACATGAGTAAGCACTGTCCCCGCACAGATGTGTACCGTAGATTTAGTTCCTGCCTCCATCGCATCTCTCAGATCAAAAGAAAAACGTGATTGTGAACTAAACCTGTCCCCCCAGATCCCAGTTCCTATAGGGAAATACTTGGCCATTGCAGTTACCATATTTTAGTTGTGATGCTCGGCCGAGACCTTATCCACTCTCAATTAGCGGTAACGGTCTTTTTGTATTGTCTGAAGAGAGCAAAATGATCACTTTTGATCCAGCTGATATTTACCATGTATCACTGGGAAAATACATTAACTGTACATTCCTTCTTTGCTGCTGTATGTAGAAGTTTGTCATTTATAAATTAGTAGTTACATTTCCTACATTACATGAGGAAATACGTTTTTAAAAAAAATGTTAATTTGCAGTAAACACGCTCTGTAAAATCCAGAATTAAAAAATGATACCTATAAATGAACAGAACTTTAGAAATTAAAGCTCTAATAGATCTCATACAAGCACTGTTAGAAAAATCAATAGGAGTACCGATTCAGAAATTCATACTTAATATCAATGCAACTATGTATTTTTTTTAAACCTGTATTTAAATCTTTTGTGAGATTATAGAAATGTGGGGTCTGCAGTTTTAAATACTTATTGTTTCAATGTGGAAAAGACATTCTTATCATTTGTTGGTACCAAAACCCCAACCATAATACTAAACACAAATGAGACAACTGCTTTATAAGTGTACTGAGCTATTCCAGTGTCGTTCTATTCGCTGCAATGCACCAGGCACTGCAGTAACGTGGAAAACAACATAACCAATACTGCAGCAGTGCACAGCATTGACTTGACTGCCATGCCAAAACCCTATTTGCCCATCAGTTTTGCAGCAGATTGTACATCTCTATTTGATGAGTATTGATTGCAAACTTAATGGATTGTTTACAATGCAAATGATGACTCTTCAAGTCAAAATACTTAGTGAGCACTTCTTTTGCTGCTGTACTGTTATGGTATAAATAAGATTCAGTCCCACAACAATTTGTTGTTTAGACATGATATTTATTTATATTTTTTTACAATGTATATGACAGACACACATTGTTAGAAAAGCCTTAAGGTCAGTAGATTTATTCAATGTGTAATTTGAGAGCTACAGACTAGGATCGTTAGAGCTTCTCTGAACTTTTAAAATCAAGATTAGACCTGTACCAGAATTATCCCAAACATTTAGATTTTTCTCTATTCCCACTTAATCATTCTGAGCATTGGACAAGAATGGGAATGGCTTCAGCTGCAATGTCATCTCACAACATGAAATGCCCAGCTGAACATAGCAAAGCCCAATTACGAAAGTCAATTTGAAATGTTATAAAGACTCCAAATTGAAAACACAATTAACAGTGAAAAATAGGTAGAATTTGATACTCCAGCAGGAAAGATGGTGACAAATAGAGCTCAAGTACAGTGAAATGCAAAATCATTCCTTTACAACTTGTGAACACTTAACAATTAATTAACATGGTACAACCCAAGTGTAGAGATCTGCTATGACAAGAAATGAGCAGATAATCTACATTTAAATGTCCAAACACAAAGAATCAGATTTGTCAAAATTAGAACACATGGAATTAGGGTGATATACTGACGTGGATTGGCGATTGCCATCAGAAAGTAGCAGGAATAAACAAACCCAGAAGGGAGATTTTGCTATTGTGGACCACAGGAATCAGTGTTAGGGCATTATTCCCTTTATCATGTATCTGTACATTGGGAATGGCTCGATTGTAATCATGTATTGTTTTTCCGCTGACCGGTTAGCACGCAACACAAACTTTTCACTGTACCTCGGTCCACGTGACAACAAACTAAACTAAAAATGTTTACTCTGTGCAAATAAATTGGACCAGGAAATTTAAGTTTGCTAATGATACAAAGTTAGTGTCATTTTGAATTGTGGGGAGTATACAGAGTGGCTTCCAGAAGACACAGCAGGCAAATGACTGGCAGATGACAGCCACCTGAAGAAAATGTGAATTTGTCCACTTTTATATATAATAAAAATTAAAAGGGTTAAGAATTGTTTTAATAAGAGACTTAAATGTTCAGAGGGTCCTTGGTGTCCTTCGACACTAGTCAGTGAAAGTTAACACACAAGAAGCAATTAGGAAGAATGGTCCATTGGGCAACCATGTATTGACCTTTATCCTTTGAAGATTTCTACACAGATCGAAAATATCACAGCAATTGATATTGGTTTATTGTTATTGTTTGTGTGTTACCCAGTCAAATCATACCACGAGTGCAATCGAGGCACACGCAAGTACAGCGGGTAAGTGCAAAGAGAAAAATACCAGAGTTCAGAAGGTAATGTTACAGCTAGAGTGAAAGTACAGAAAGAAAAGAGCAATGGTCCCAACGAGATAGGTTGGGAGATCAGGAGTGCACCTTAGCTATGCAAGGACCATTCAGTGGTCTGATAACAGTAGGGAAGAAGCTGCTCCTGAATTGACAGTACGTGATTTCAAGTTTTTGTATCTTCTACCCAACAGGAGACGTGAGGAAAAGGAGGAATGCCTGGAATTTAAGTGGTTCAGTGTTGGAGAGCGGTATTGGGAATTAAAATAAATTATCAGCCACAGCAACGCAGGCACGAAAAGCCAAATTTCATACTTCCTGCTTCTATTTCTTATGTTCCAATTTGTCAGGTCTCCAGATCCACAAACTAGATGCAGTTGCTTATAGACCCAATCTAATTCTTGTAATGACATAATCTTTCAATAAATAAAACCAATGGCGTCAGACCCTGCCAAGTTTGCATTAGGTAACCAGAGCTAGCCAAATGTGCAAATAGACAAGCCATTAGAAGGTATCAACAAAACAAAAGAGGTAATGGCAAAAATAACAGATTACTAATGATAGGTGATTTAAAATATATGGGGTCATTGCATAGTTTCAGTTTGGCATTTACCTCAATTATGAAGAGTAACAATAAGTCTAAGGTGGTCTCGACCCGAAACGTCGCCTATCTCCTTCGCCCCTTAGATGCTGCTGCACCCGCTGAGTTTCTCCAGCTTTTTGTGTAACACCCAATAAGTCTAAGGTAATTGACAGTTTACAATTTACAGCAAGACAGCAATAGTCCATAAGAAAATAAAGTTGATTAGGCAAAACAAAAGTCCATGCCAATATAAAAAATTGACCACTGGAGAAATCAAGACCAACGTGGCTATGGAAAGGGTAAACAAGTATGAAATTGGGAAGTGGGAGAAACACCCTCAAATGGCAAATCACAATATGCACATCACAATCCACAAAAAGTAGCTAAAATGGCAAATGAAGACAGGACACAGACATGAAGTGCAGCATTATCTGTACACAAAATTAAAAACTGGAGCCACATACAATCTGGTTCTCTTTAGCAAAATCAGCACTTGTTTTTGCCCATGTTCCCAATCATTAAAGCAAAAGAACACACAGCTGGTGGGACATTAAAGCATGGGCAAATTAACACCTTGGGGCATTGGAGTGGCTATTGCAGTGCTGCTTTTGAAGAGTTCAGATGGTTCAAATAATGTTCAAAAATATCACAAAAATAGGGACATCATGAGTTCACCACGAGTTAACTTGACAAACATTTGTAGGCAAAATGGTCAGTCATCCTTGCAATCAGTCCTAAATGCTTTATTTAATGAGAAGACACAAAAAATAGCCGGTCTAGCTGTTTCTAGATGAACCAAACAAAAAGTAATTTGAACGTAGGAACTATGAACTTGGAAAATAATGAAAAAAAATTGGACAAAGGAAGAAACTAAAGATAAAATCATTTAGAAACTAGCTAATTTCAGCAGGATGAAAGTAAACTGCACCAGAATTAACTGACAAGGAAAGAAGTAGATTCAGCATAACTGAGCAGCTATTGGAGACAATTAAATGCAGGACAAAGAAAATTTATCTAATGTCAAAATTAATGTGTAAATTTACATATATTGTGGTAAACAGAGAACTTGGATTGCACAATCCATTTCCGCAGTGGAACTGATGTACCAGAAATATTTAACTGCACATCCATCTTTAAAAGTAGGTAAAATGGATCTTGAATTTGATAATAATGTGGTATCCAACATAAAAATAGTCCATGATAGTCATGCAGTGAATGTGGAAACGGGTCCTTCAGCCCAACTTGCCCACACCAACCAATCATCCACACTAGCCCCACCTGCCCACGTTTAAGCCCATATCCGTCTAAACCGGTCCTTACCATGCATCTGTCTAAATGTTTCTTAAACGTTGCGATAGTACCTACCTCAACTACCTCCTCCAGCAGCTCATTCCATACACCCAGCACCCTTTGTGTGATATTTATGCACAATGGAGTTTCAATGCAAAACAGTTTAAAATTTAAAGAAAAGGAGGCAACATTGTTGAATAAAAATGAGCTTAAAACAAAATTATTTGTTGTGAACAGATAATTTTCAGACTGTGAGGCATATTGTGATTTCCCCTAGGTTCAATATGATTTTCTTGATCATATAACAATTTTGGGGCATTCAGAGACCACGCCTTGAAAGTGTGGTAAACAGCAAGGAGGATAGTTATAGATTTACATAGTGTACATGGTGCAAAGACAACATAAAAGTATACAATTGTAAATGAGGAAGAGACGCATTTAGGTTAATGGAACCAGGCCAATTTAAGAAAGCAATCTTCCTTTACAATGTTACAGAGATTCAAAAAGAGAGGTTATGTTGCTCTCTATTCAACATGGCATAACATTATTTTTAACAACAACACTATCAAAAGACATAAAGGCCCTTGCTGGTGCGATAAAAGTTTGGACTATGATATGCATTTAAAAGGTAATTTAATGGAGGCGTAGGTCACAATTTAGGGAAACAGTGCATAAAGCGGCTATTTCCATTGGGATCTGGAGTGAACGTGAAGGGCAAAAGGCTGCAGCAGTGACTTCAAGGAAATGTGCACTTAAGTATTCATTGCAGACACTCCCTGGGCTTAGTTCCATAAACCCTTACACGTTAGATTTTATGCAATTTGGAATCACGTTAAAACTAGGTTGAAACAAAGAACTGCAGATGCTGGTTAATGCATAAAACAACACTAAGTGCTAGAGTAACTCAGCAGATCATGCATCTCTGGAGAACACAGATAGGTGATGTTGTGGGTCGGGAACATTCTTCAGACTGATTCAGTTAAAGTTCAAGGCATGCATGTTCCTGTGAAGGGCAAGGCAGCTGGGAGTAAGGAATCCTGAATGACTGAGAGGGTCGCTCTGAATGAAGCTCTGGTCAGGAAAAACGAGACAGAGGCCAGGTATAATCAGCAGGAGTTTAGGGGACTGAGGAGCCTGTCTTTTGCCCATCTACACTAATCCAATTTGTCCGCATTACGTCAGTATCCTTCTATGCAATGCCTTTTAAATGGATCACATCATAATCCACCACCTCCTGGTGGCACCATGCTAAAAACAAAATCCCTCAAATCACCTTTCTCTCTTAAATCCATGATTATCCATCTTGTTTGGATACCCCTACCATGGTGAAAGGATTTTGACCATTCACACAACAATCTGCTGGAGGAACTCAGTAAGTCAAGCAAATTTTTGGAAGCAAAGGAACTGTCGCGTCAGAACCCTACATGAGAACCTGCCATGGCACCTTTCTGCGGGGAACATGGCACTTTCCTGTGGTGACATTTTGCAAGCAGCACAACAGCAAAGAATTAAGTATAGCAGCTCTGAACTTATTTGGATAAATACAGCACTAATCAGAGCTGTAACTGACAAGCTGCTGGTCCACTTAAATGGATTAGCGCTGTTACGATCTCCTGACGGCTACGGAGCTGCCGACAGTAAGGGAATTTCTGATTGCAGGGAATTCCCCAACTTTGCGGAGGATCACAGGTACAGCGAGCGAGTAGTGTCAGGAAACGCCGGGGAGGCCTCCAATGTGTCCGGAAACGTAGCCAATGGGCAGGCATGCAAGAAAGACAGAAGCACAGGGGATGGTGACCCTCCCTCCCTACCATTCTACTGGAAAATAAGTGGAAGACAAAGGCAAGGCTGCTTTATCAAAGGGAAATGAAGGAATGCTAGGTGTTCTTTCACAGAGACATGGGCTCACCCTCAGCATCCCAGACTCAGCCATCTAGCCCGAAGGTTTCTCCATCGATTGCATGGACAGAACATAGGCAGTGGTAATAGGGAAAGGTGATGGCATCTGCCTCATGGTAAACTCTTTGTGGTGCTCAGATGTCACAGTCCTGTCTAACTATTGCTTTCCATAGCTGGAGCACCTCATGGTGAAGTGCCGCCCCTTCTACCTCCAGGGGAATTCATCTCCATCTTCACGACCGCCGTGTACATCCCACCCAGGCAGTTGCAGACCTAATTTATGGACTTGAAACCCAAGAAATCTCTCTTTATCAACATTCCTTAGTGTCCTACCATTTATTGTGTGCCTTAACCCCAATTCACTTCTACCTCGTACTTGTTGGGATTAAATTCCACCTGCAACACTATTCATCAATCTACATCCTGCTGTCGCCTTCAATAATCTTCATTATCTGCAACACCACCAATCTTCAGGCCATCTGCAAACTTAAACCTACTGCTATTTCTCTTTTGTTGTTAATTTTCTTACTCAACCAGACACTAATCGTATGTTTTAGACTTCAGCTGGGTTGAGCCAGGTCAGCCCAAACCTAATTCACCTATACCTAACCTGATCCCTTCCTAATGATGGAATTGGTCCTGTGGGGAATCTGCTGCAATCAGATGGAATGATCAAGAAACCACATCAGCCTATTTACATTGTTGGACACCAGAGAAGATTCAACATGTCCACAAAGATTCTCTCGAGCTTCACCAGATATGATGTAGAAACTATTGTGATGGGATGCATCTCAGTCTTGTATGGCAATGCCCTACCCTTCACCGCCTGAACCTGCAGAGAGTGGTGAACACAGTCCAATCCATCTTAGACATGTCAACCGCTTCCATCAAGTCCATCTTTACTTTGTGTGGTATCAGGAAAGCTACTGCAACACACAGTGAAGTAGGACTGGATGGAAGGAAATGACCATCCTTGACAGATATTGTCGAGGATCCCTGCCACCTGGTGAAGACATCCAGATTTAAATACAGCTTCTTCCCCCAGGATATCAAACTCTTGAACCTATCACCTTTCACACCCTATTACCAGAGTTGGTTCTGGAGGTGGAAAGCGCAGCTTTCAACTGCAGTAGCGATGGAATTATGTCCTGTTGGAACACTGCAAAGCCCCAAAGTACCTAGGTATGGTCCTCGATCGCACGTTATCATATCGCCAACATGTTGTGAAAACCTAGGCAAAGGTCAACACCCGGAACAATGTCATCCAAAAATTGGCAAACAGCTCATTTGGAAGTGACCCAACAACAATCCGCACTGCAGCCCTGGCACTCTGTTCCTCAGTAGCAGAATATACAAGCCCCGTCTGGAGCCGCTCTAAACATGCACGCAAGGTGGACTCTGCATTAAACACTGCCTGCAGGAAAACCACAGGATGCCTGAAGCCGACAAAGGTTGAGCATCTGTACGAGCTGGCAGGCATCAACGAACCATCTCAAAGACGTGATCAGGCAGCTGCAGTAGAACATTTCAATGCGGACATAGACCCCCGCCACCCTTTGCACAATCACCAACATACCAAGAAATGCCTGAAGAGTCGGAACAGCTTCAAGGAACTAGAGCCAACCGTGCCAGGCATCAAAACCAAACAACAGATGGCAGCAGGACATCACCTGCCTTATACTACCTGGAAGGCTCTAAACCGCCTCCCCACTGGAGTGGGACGTTGCGGACTCAACCTGAAGAAGTGGGGCCTCTCGAACTCTGACAAGTGCAACTGTGGAGAGGTACAGACAATGGCCCACCTACTGACTTGCGATGGAGAGGCATGCACTGCGGACGATCTCCGCAGAGGCACAGATGTGGCACTGGCTGTGGCAAAGCGATGGCAGAACGTCATCTGACACACGAGTGAACAAACCAGAGTTGCTGCCACCTACTCTTATTCTTAACTTTAACTCATTCAGTTATTCCATTTGTAATTTAATATTCTTCTGCACTATCCAGGTTTTACACAATACTGTACCATTCTGCAGTTTTCACTCTGTTTTCTCACATCTACTCCATCAATATGAAGGGTCCTGAAACATCAACTGTCCATTCCCTCCACAAACGCTGTCCGAATTTCTCCAGGACTTTGTTTTTACTTAAGATTCCAGGATTTGTAGTCTCGTGTCTGTTGTATTAATGTAGTATTTATCATAATTGTATGCATACCGTTTACTTATGCGAGCTTCCCGACAACAAGGTATCCATAGCACAATGGTGTATACGACAATAATACTAATCTGATCTCAAAGTGTAGTTATGTCTCCCACAAAGAAAATTAGCATTAAGTCAGGGAACGAGTTATAATTACAATCAGCAAGAATGTTTTTATTTGTAACGAAGACTTGCCTTTTGTTTTATCAATTGGCATAGACTTTTATACCCATCTCATCCTCGAAACCTTCATAACAATGAAAGAATTGAGCAATATACAAAACTATTCGCATTTCAAAGCTGCAAGGCAAAACAACAAAGCAAAAGAGATGGTATAAAATCCCAAACTATTCATGATTGCAATATAAATTATGGGATACAGAGGCTAAAAGTTGCATCCAAAGTCAAGCTGAGGATTTAAAAATTACATTGAACAAGGCAGGAGGAACATAATTTGGGATGCCATTTGTTTTTAATTGACAATCCTGCAACAGGAATTGAAAGTTAGTGTTGAACCTTAGCTAAGATTACACTATAAACTCCTTGGAACATGCAGGCACATCGTGGTGTTCTTTTCCAATGTCTTCATTCCAATCTGCGTAGTTCATCGAGAGCCTCTAGTGGCAGAATTGGAGAATACGGCCAGTTTTACAAAAGACAAAGAACAGAATATTTTTGATAATCATTTATGGAAATCCAAAATAAACACAAAGTGCTGGAAATACTGAGCAGCAGAATCTCTGCAGAGGGAAATGTTGTGGGCAGAGGGGTGCTGTACTGTTCTATTTCAGGTCAATGTTCTTTCATCAGACACTTTTGGCAGTTCATTAACCCATAATACAAAATGCTGTTCCTCTCTCTCTCTCCACAGATGATGCCTTACTTGAATGGACTTAACACTCACTAGGCAATTACAAGCAACTAGCCATGAGTAAATTCTAAGAGCAAATATATGACATTACTAGCTATTTAGATGCAGCAGGATATTATTGCAAAGTTAACTAGTAAGGGTTTAGTTCTACACCAACGACTGCACCTCCACAGACACCTCTGTCAAGCTTCTCAAGTTTGCGGACGATACAACCCTGATTGGACTGATCCAGGATGTGGAGGAATCTGCCTACAGACAGGAGGTGTCACAGCTGGCGTCCTGGTGCTGTAGCAACAACCTAGAGCTCAATGCTCTTAAGACAGTGGAATTGATTGTAGACTTCAGGAGAGCTCCCCCTCCCCTCACCCCACTCACCACCAACAACACCACAGTCACATCTGTGGAGTCTTTTACGTTCCTGGGAACCATCATCTCCAAGGACCTTAAGTGGGGGGCTACCATTGACTCCACAGTCAAAAAGGCACAACAGAGGATGTACTTCCTATGGCAGCTGGGGAAACACAATCTGCCACAGGCAATGATGGTCCAATTCTACACGGCCATCGTAGAGTCTGTTCTCACCTACTCAATCATGGTCAGGTTTGGCTCAGCCACCAAGCACGACACCTGGAGGCTGCAGCGAATCGTCCGATCAGCAGAGAAGGTTATTGGCTGCAACCTTCTCTCCATTGATGAACTGTATACTGCAAGGGCCAGGAAGCGAGCGGGCAAGATCATCTCTGACCCCTCTCACCATGGCCACAAACCTCTTTGAATCACTTCCCTCTGGAAGGCGACTCCGGACTGTCAAAGCTGCCACAGCCAGACATAAAAGCAGTTTTTATCCATGTGTAGTTGCTCTACTCAACAGCCAAAATCTGTAGCCTCCCTTTGATCTGGTATTTTGTTGGTCCACATGCTTAATCAATGGTGTTTTATCATTAATGTTTTATTATTATTAATGTTTAGTGTTTTCTGAGTCATTCGTAACTGTCACTGTATGTCATGTTGTTACTTGTGTAACTTGTTGGAGCACCAAGGCAAATTCCTTGCATGTGAATACTGGGCCAATAAACTTACTTACTTTAAATTTTCTGGTGATCCAGTCACAAAATGAAAGGGTAAGGTAAAATGTCACAGGAAGTGGTCAATCATACATCTTCATCCACTTCAAAGTTATGGTTCACCCTGCCTTAACTTCCCGCACTCCACCATTCTTAATGAGGAATGTTATTTTAAATAGATGTTTTTCTTCTTTCATAGCCTTTCTACTGCACAAGATCTGGAATAAAATGCCAGCATTACAGTCTATCCTGTAGGGCCTAATGAAAGCAGGTCACATCATTGAAGCTTACTTGCAAAATGGCAAATTAAAATGGATGCAAAGGGAAATAAAATGAAACTGACAGGCCAGCCAATGATTTAATTTAGGTACTGTGAAAAGCTTTTGTTCCATGCTAACCAGTCAGCGGAAAGACTATATGCGATTACAATCGAGCCATCCACATTATACAAATACAGGATAAAGGGAATAACATTTAGTGCAAGATAAAGTCCGGTAAAGTCCAATTACAGATAGTCAGAGGGTCTCAACTAAGGTAAATAGTAGCTCAGGACCGATCTCTAGTTGTTAATAGGATGAATTTGAAGGTATGTATTTTCACACTTCTGTCCCTATTTCCTGATGGGAGGGGGAGGGGGGGGGGGGAGAAAGAGAGAAGAGAGAGTAATCAGGATGAGACTATTTCTTGATTATGCTGGTGGCCTTGCCGAAGCAGATTGAAGTGTAAATCGAGTCAATGGAAGGGAGGGTGTCTACAATTCTCTGCAATTTCTTGTAGTCTGTTGCAAGACTGGAGCTGTTCCCAAACCATGTTGTAATACATCCCAATAAAATGATTTCTACGATGCATCAGTAGAAGTTGGTAAGAGTTGTTGGGGACAGGCCGAACTTCCTCATCCTTCTAAGGAAGAAGAGGTGTTGGTGTGATTTCTTGGCCATTGCTTCAATATGGGTGGTCCAAAACAAGTTGCTAGTGATGTGTGTGACTGAAGTCAAAGAACTAGTCTGCACTGTTTAATTAAACTTTGAAATTTGTTTGACCAAAAGAAAGTTTGTTCAGAGAAAAAAAGAGATATGGACCTGCAAAATAATTTCCTGCTGGCTGCAATCAACATACGATGCAAAACATCAAAGGATTAGCGAGTCTGAAGAAGGGTCTCAACCTGAAATGTCACCTATTCCTTTTCTCCAGAGATGCTGCCTGACCCACTTAGTTACTCAGGCATTTTGTGTATCTTCGGTGCAAATAAGCATCTGCAGTCCCTTCTTACACAAAGGATTAGTGTGCTCTTTAAAAGGAGGTATGTGAAGTACTAATCTAAAATGGTATTCACGGGAAATGTGTTGAATTAATAGAACCAAAATTGTATTTAAAATGCTGGCAACCAAAACATTTCTGCCTTGTAATTTAGTACCCGATCCCTTCTCCCAAAAACTGTCAAATATGATGCGATGAATCAGAAAGATCTCCACATCAACTCATGCATAACTGAGGAATTATGTTTCCCTCCTACAATCCCAGATTAAATACGTGCCTAATCAGGGCTCGAAATTAGAGGTTGCCCAGTTGCGAATGGCCACCTAAAGTCCCGCCGGGCAACCTAAAAGCCATGTCATTTTGCCTGGCTTGGCAAGCAAACAAAAATCAAGTAGATTGGGATCAATCCCTGAATTTGGTAGATGTAAATTCCTGGAATTGGGATAGAATTGCCCGTGAGCGGACGGGGTTAATGAATAGGGACAGGGGACGGTTGCAGTCCGGTGGTTGCAGTGCAGGATTGGGATGATCACGGATTCCTGGGCACAGGGATGGGATTTCCCTCGTATTTGGTGGGCGTCTGACCCACAGCTGCAGCCCTGGCACTTTGTCGTGGATCTGGGCCCGGGCTGCGCTGCCGGTGTAAGGGCGCCGCTCTCAGCGCACCCGAGACACCTACCGTTCAACTCTGAGTGGGCCCCTCTCTGTATCTCTCTCTGTCACTCTCCGTCTCCGTCCGCCATCCGTGACCAGGCTGCCAGGTCCCCGCTCTGTGGCTGCCCTGCACATGCGCACTGCCACGGCAACTGGTGGGCGCCGGGCACTTTCTCTCTCCCTTTGCATTGTGGGAGTTGCCGCGACCTCTGAAACCCAAAGCAGAATCACTCCCTGGAGCTGGAGTAACTATTGGTTCTTGGTTTCCTGGTCCTCAAAAAATATTCCAAATGGAATTTAAACTGGAGGGTGGACTTAAGCAAACAAGGGTTCTTGGGGAAAAAAATAAGAAAAAAATTAGTTGCATCTGGTTGGGCAACTATGGCAGGGTGAGGACTATTCCATTCTTTAATTGTGCAGGGAACTTCATGGAGCAGCTGGCATCTCTGGATAGAAGAAATTGGGTGACGTTTCGAGTAGAGACACTTCTTTAGACTCCCTCTGGTTTTCGTCTTTTTAGTTTAATGTAAAGATACAGCGCAGAAACAGGCCCCTCAGCGCACGCCAACCACCGATCACCCGTACACTAGTTCTATCCCACACATTAATGATGTAAGTCGACAGTCAAGAGTGTTTTATTCTCTCACGTCCCAGTTAGAACAATGAAATCCTTACTTGCAGCAGCACAACAGAATATGTAAACATAGTACTCTGTAAACAATGGTATAAACGAGAAAAGAAACAGTATCTATTTATATATGAGTGTGTGTGTGTGTGTGTGTGTGTGTGTGTGTGTGTGTGTGTGTGTGTGTGTGTGTGTATCACACACACAATTTCCCTCCTGTGATTAATAAAGTTCTATCGTATTGTATCGTGTGTGTAGGAAGGAACTGCAGATGCTGGTTTATACTGAAGATAGACACAAAAAGCTGGAGTAACTCAACAGCTCAGACAGAATCTCCGGACAAAAGGGAAATATTACATTTTGGGTTGGGTCTGAAAAAGGTTCCTGCACACCTTTGGAATGTGGAAGGAAACAAGAGCACCCAGAGAAAACCCATGCGATCAAAGGGAAAAGGAGCAAACCCCATACAGACAGCACCTATATTCAGGATCAATTCTGGGTCTCTGGCACTTTTAGGCAGCAACTTTATGGCCAATGTACTGCCCCATAGTCTTGAACTGAATTAAAACATACAGTAGCTGTAAAGGGGGACATGGGTGACTTAGAGATTTAGGACTGAAAATCAATAATTTCGTTAGTAACCAAAGTTATCAACGTATAATTTTTTGTGTGTTGGAAAACAAAATATAGTGACACAGCTAGTAGACATGTTGCCTCACACTCCAGAGATCTGTGTTCGATCCTGTCTTCGGGCACTGTCTGTGGTGAATTTGCACATTCGCCCTGCAAGCGTGTGGGTTTCCTCCCACATCCCAAAGACGCATTGGCTTTGTAGGTTTACTTGTCTCTGTAAAATTGCCCCATATGTGTGGGGAGTGGGTGAGGAAAGTAGGATGACAGAACTTGTGTGAATGGGTGGTAGACAAAAAAGCTGGAGAAAATCAGCAGGTGAGGCAGCATCTATGGAGGGAAGGAATAGGCGATGTTTCGTGTCAAGACCCTTCTTCAGACTGATGTCGGGCGGGGGGGGGGGAAAGTAAGGAAGAGGTGGTGGGCCTCACTATGGCCATGGAGGAGGCCCAGGACAGAAAGGTCGGATTCGGATTGGGAAGGGAAGTTGAAGTGCTGAACCACTGGGAGATCAGGCTGGTTATTGCGATCTGAGTGGAGGTGTTGTGTGAAGCAATTGTCAAGCCTGTGCTTGGTCTCACCGAGGTTGATCACGCGCTGAATAATCCAACCACATTTTTGTTTGGAAGTGGAAAGAAATAATAGAAATTGCATTCATTGCAACGTGTAAAAAGAGTTGAGATACTGTATTATAATTTTGCTGCATGTCATTGTGGTATATATCATGTCTTGATTGGTGAATATGGCTAGTTGGTGACTTTATTTGAAGCAGAAATAATATGTGAATGCTTCATTGAGCATAATTTCGAACGGTAACTATGCTCTTCGTCCGAGCACATTATCGCACGCGTCATGCAAGCCGTCTTAAATGACCACCTGAACTGCCATTTGGCAACCTAAAACGCTGCCTATGTTGCCCGGCTGGCAACAGAGAATAAAAGTGAGAGGCCTGCTAATATTAAAAGAATATAAAATACATACTGAATTGTTGGCTATGAAGCAGTAGGTTGAAGTTTGAGAAGAAAAGCCAGAAAAATGGGGCTAGACCAACTTTAAAAAAAAAGGTAATTAAAAAAAAAAAATGTTTTGCTGCTTCGGCACAGCTCTAGTGACCTGTGTTCAATCTCATCTCCTGATGTCACCCAAGTGGAGTTTGCACATTTTCCACATGAATGCATGGGTTTCCCGAACATCCGCAAGATTTTGTTAGTTGGTGGTGGGGCAGCCGAGTACTGATCGGGTGAAAGCAGGTGATAGGTGAATTGGAGGTTCAATGGGTGTATGAAAGAAAGTTGATTGAGGGGAAATAGGTGTGATGAGTTGGACTGACAGGAATGCTGAGAGGTAACCAAGAAAATGTGAAATAAGACGTTGAAATCCAATTTATTACTATTTTAATAATTATGGCATTGTCAACTTTTTATTCAATTGATTTCCAGAAGTGCTTTTGGACAATGTTGTACTAATTACATTAATTTTAAATTTTGTATCAATTAATTGCATCTCGCAGGCTGCAATCTATCTATCTTCTGTCTATACATAACTAAAACTGATCTGTTATCTTCCGGTTTGGCGTTGTTTCTATTTGCACAAAAACGGTTTGTGATAGCGCTGCGATTTTTCACCAGTTCAATCACAGTTTTCCTGTTCTGCGAGGGTACCGAGTTTACTTCCAATCGGTTGAATGTAGTAAAAGTTAGCAAGGTTTAAGAATCTTAAAAAATGCACATGCGCAGATTGATCCCTTCTCCTGCCAGTCAGCGCCGTGCGGATTAGACTCTTCCCCGTCACGGTCCGCCCCTTATTTACTGGAGCAGAGGATGGCTGTGCTCACTACCCCCCCCCCCCCCCACACACCCCCAGCCCACACACACAGCGCTCTCTCTTCCCCCCCCCCCCCAACAATCCCTCACCACCTGCTACAGGCCCAATTTAGAGGGTCAGTGGGCAAGGGATAACAGGACTGCGGGCGGTGGAGCTTACTCCTGTGTTAGTGCAATCAAGGGACCAATTGAGGTTCCTCGCACTGACACTGGAGTAAGCTCCACCGCCCGCTTTCCTGTTATCCATCGCCCTCTGACCCGCTCCGCTCTATGATCTTTGCTCTTGAGCTGGTCCCCTCACTGTCCAGTCTACATTGAAAGGCACGGACCGGACAGTGAATGCCATGCAGTGTCACCCAGCACAGCAAGTGAGGCCATGTCCTGATCCCGGCGGCAGTCGGAATTTAAGGAACAGCGGCGGCTCGCAGCCACCCGAACTACTTCCCTCCCCGGCCACAATGTGGTGGCTCCGTGCCCAGATCGCCGCGTACGTTGCTGGCATGATCCCCGACCCCCTCCTCTTGCCCGGGCCAGACTCCCCACACACTGTGAAAGGAACTCTCCCCCCAATTGGTCCCTTGAATTTGTATTGTCATTCAATAAGATCACAACTGATTCAACTTGTCCCGGTGTGCTCCTGTTTTTTCCCCCCCCATCATCTCTCCACCTGCCATCATCCTCCACCCCCTACCCATTCAGTCATTCAGAATGGAGGAGATCTGGAAGCGTTGGGCAAATGGAATTGTTATTCCTTTATTTTTATTTTTTATTTTTGAGCGTTAGAAATTCTATGTCCAGCCAGCCTTTTTTCAAAATTTAGCAACTCAAAATGAGGGTGCGTCTTCATTGCCGGGAAATACGGTAGTTTATTGTCTCGTGTACCAAGGTACAGTGAAAAGCTTTTGTTGTGGGCTAACCAGGGGCAGGACTGGCAGGTCAATGTTCCATGGTACAGGAGAGTCAGGGGTGAAGAAAAAAAGAGGGGGAGTTGCATTGTTGGTTAAAGAGGATGTCACGGCTGTATTCAGAGGTGACATTCAGAGGTTCATCTAGTGAGGCTATATGGGTGGAGCTGATGAACAAGAAAGGGATGATTACATTAATGGGGGTTGTACTACAGACCCTCAAATAGTCAATGGGAATTAGAAGAGCAAATGTACCGGGTGATTGCAGACACCTGCAGGTCAAATAAGGTTGTTGTGGTAGCGGTTCAACTTTTCCCAATATAGACTGGGAAAATCATAGCATGAAGGGTTTAGACGGGGTTCAATTCCTCAAAAGTGTTCAGGAGAGTTTTCTTAAACAGTATGTGGAGGCCCCCACACACGAGAGGGCAACGCTGGATCTAGTATTGGGAAATTGAGAAGGGCAAGTTAATGAAGTGTGTGTGGAGGAACCTTTTGGGACAAGTAACCACAGTTCGATTACGTTTAAGGTAGTTATGGATCAGGACGGAGAGGGTTCACGTGTTAAAATCCTCAACTGGGCTAAGGCCAACTTTGAGGGTATGACATAAGGTCTAGCTCCTGACTGGAGCACGCTATTTGAGGGGAAAGGATCATCGGCCAAGTCGGATGTTTTTACAAGTGTATTGAAGAGAGCTCAGGTTGTGTACGGCCCCGTGAGAGTGAAAGGCAAAGCAGGCAAACGTAAGGAAGCTTGGCTGACGAGGGAAATTGAGACGTTAGTCTAAAAAAAGACTAACTAAGTTGCTCCTAAGTTTCAGGAACTTAGGAGCAAACAAAAAAAGATCAGAAGGGCACAAAGGGGCCAGGAGATAGCTCTGGCGGGTAGCACAAAAGATTTTATAAATACATAAGGGGAAAAAGGGTAACTAGAGAGAAATACATAAGGGGGAAAAAGGTAACTAGAGAGAGTGGGTCCACTCAGGAATAAACGCAGTCACCTCTGTGTGGAGCCACAGGAGATGGGCAAGGTCCTCTGTATTTACCAAGGAGAAAGACAGTAGGGCGGAAGAAATTGGGGCAGTCACTGGAGAGCAGTCCAGGTTACCATCGAGGAATAACTGAAGGTACTGTTGTGTTTGAAGGTAGACAAATCTCCAGGGCCCAATCAGATATATCCAAAGACATTAAAGGAAACTGGAGAGAAAAATGCGGGAGCTCTGGTTAAAATTTAGGAGTTGCAATGTAACCTTAAATACAGGAGAGATGCCAGAAAAGTTAGATCTCATGGGATCCAAGGAGCGATATCTGAATGAATAGCAAATTGGCTCCATGGATGGAAGTCAGAGGGTGGTGAATCTTTGCAATTCATTGCCACAGAAGGCTGTGGAGGCTTAGTCAATTAATATTTTGAATGCAGATAAAAATAAATATTTAACATACGTGTGTGTGTGTGTGTGTGTGTGTGTGTGTGTGTGTGTGTGTGTGTGTGTGTGTGTGTGTGTGTGTGTGTGTGTGTGTGTGTGTGTGTGTGTTTAGTGAATAGCAGGGTAGATGTGGAGTTCTTGCCGGGCCAGGATCGCCATTTTCACTGAACATCACGTTGGAATATTGCACTGGGGGACGGGCCCCAATGGGGATCTATATATATCTATCTATTATATCTTATATTATATTTTGTATTTTATATATATTATTATATTATATAACTAAAAGTCTCATCTTGTATTAAAAAAATGTATGTATGTTCCTGAAATACAGCCAAAACGGTACATGACAGCACAACAATTTTAGGGGCGGCTTACTCACCATTCGCCTATGGAACTATGCCAAAACGGAACATGATAGCGCTAACATTTTTGCACCACCTTTCTCACAATGTCCTGTGATGGTTGTGTCACGTTTCGATCTGATTGATGTTACATTTTACAAGTTATTAACATTTTTAGCTTTACAAAGTCCCACTTTGAGAAAGAATGACTTAAACATTGCAGTGCACTTGGCAGTTTGAAGCTATGATGTCACAATGGGATCTCATTTACATTAGCTGCCAATCAAAGCTACAATGTTGCTATCCCAGGACACAGAGTCCTTCAGGGGGAGAATTTGTAAGCCTAACCCAGCACATATGTGATTGCAAAGCCACAGCAAAGTTTAATGGCCTTGCCGGTGGCACCTACATCACATTAAAGAATAAAAACATGTTAGTGAAATTGCATTATTTTTAAAGTTTAAATGAGGGAGGGTGAAAAAAATGAGCCGACCTGCACAATTGGGGGCTATGGGTGAGTGGTGGAATATTGCATTGGGGAACAGGTTGCTTTGGGGGAATGGGTGAATGGTGGAATCTTACGTTGTGTTGGGGAACCAGGCCTCCCATGGAGGCTATGGATGAGTGGTCGAATATTGTGTTAAAAATGAGCCGACCTGCACTGTTGGGGGCTATGGGTGAGTGGTGGAATATTGCATTTGGGGAACGCGCGAGTTGTCAAATATTGCGTTGGGGGAATGGTTGCGTTAGGGGACCAGGCCTCCCGTGTGAAAGGGACCCAACGGGTCCCACTGGGACGCGTGTGTGTGTGCGTGTGTGATATATACACATACATATATATTTTTTTAATTTACTCTCATCTTGTTTGTCTGTTTGTTTGTTTTCAAAATCCCACAAAATGGCCCACTCTACTCGCCATTGTCCTGCGGTGTGCAGTACCAAGTTTCATTCAGATCGATGTTATATTTTACAAGTTATTGACATTTAGAACTTAAATAACTTAAAATAGAGCCCCCACTTGCCGGCCGCGACTGCGCAGTTGGGGGAGGCCTGGCAGTGACGCAAAATGATGCCATCTCCATGCTCGTGCGCAGTAGGCCCAACTGAATGTCTCGAGGATCTCTGGCATCACAACGAGGACCCAACGGGTCATCTAGTAAAAACTAAAAACAACACCACATCGTAAACACACTTAAATATCTGATCGAATTCAACTCCCAAGGCTGCTGGAAGGACATTCAATGTAGTGCAATTTCACTGGAAGCAGGAGTAATTAAAAATTTGAACATGGAAATTGTTAGGATTGTAAAGGCAGGAATATCCCTATTACAGCTGGAAAGAGAAAGCTTCTGATTAATAGTGCAGGCATTAGAGAAAGCAAAGTAGAGACGCCCATAAACTATGGTAGAGGTGAAGAAAAAGGCATCCCAGAAGTACCAGTGTAAAAAGTCTCAATATCAGAACTGATATAGCAGAAACCGGGGAATTGAATAGTTTACAAAGTGCACGGCAACCACTTCCGAACCCATAGCCCAAATATTTAGGGGAACAACAGTAGCACACTCATGGTAACAATATATCCACGTCACCCTCCTAGTCATAAATTATCTTCAAAAGGAAATTAAGGATGGGTGATTTTTTTAATTAGAAACGTAATTTCTAATTTAAGTGTTCAAAGAAGTTCCCGTTCTGTTATATTTAAATTGGCATATAGATGACAGACTTGATTTTACATCACTTTAAAAGACAGCACCCTTGGCAATTCAACGTTTATTTATTGAAAGGAGAAAAAAAAGTGTGGTCAAGTCCAGGCACGAACCTGGAAATCAAATTTCTGACTCGGGACTGCTGCCACAAAGAGCTCCAAGATATCCAGATCGTAGATCTAGTTTATTCTTACTTCAGAAGTATCTACATGCAAGTTTTATATTTTACAGAAAACGTTGTGAGTAATGTTAAAATGTAAGCATCACGTCATCATCCTCAAAATAACATCTTGCAAGCAAGATGCCAGACGCCTCCATCACAACCCGACCCAACAGCAGAGCAGTATCACGGACATCGTCCCAAAGCTGATAAATCAGCACTCCTCAATGTTGAGCAGCATTTCGTAAAAACTCTCACTCAAACTAGCAAGGTCACAAATGTAATCTGGATGGAGGACTCCAATATCCATCAGCATTGTGACTTGGCAGCACTTGCACTGTCCAAGCCCAGAAGGATATGGCTGTCATACTTGCAGGTAATTTGAAAACAAACCCGAGGAATAAGCTTACCAGACTTCATCCTCACCAATTCATCTCTCGCAGATTCAACTGTCTGTGACAATGGTAAAAAGCATACGTTTCGTGGAAATGAAGCCCTTCCACAGAGGAGACCCTCCATCACGCTGTACAGTAACATAATTGTGCTATATGAATAAATGCAGAGCACACCTACCTGTTCAAAACTAAGCCAGAGACTCAGTGGACCACCAAAAGCAATAGAATCTACACCACAACTATTACCATTGGTACCAACACAACCAGGGGACTAATCCTATTTCTACAAGATGCCGGGAGCAGCATCAGATGCATCAACATGGCAAAACTGCACCAAACAACTTCACACTAAAAAGCCACACACAACTAAAATCCAACATATAAGATCAAAGCTCTGCCATCCTGCCACAATATTGGTATTCACATGACAAATGAGGAACTTTTCCCAGTCGTCTATCAAGAAAAATGGGGAAAGCTGCAATAAATGTTTCATGGTTAGGCGACACCAAAAATGATTGACAATGTCATCAGAATTATCAACTAGTAATTTCTCATGAATAGCTCGGTGGCACAGTGGCACCTGATCAAGACTTCAGGTGCCGCCTATATGGAGTTTGTATATTCTCCATGTGACTGCATGGGTTGTCTCTGTGTGCTCCAGCTTCCTCCCACACTCCAAAGATGTACTCCAGGTGTGGTCTCACTAGGGCTCTGTACAACTGCCGAAGGACCTCTTTGCTCCTATATTCGATTCCTCTTGTTATAAAGGCCAACATGCCATTCGCTTTCTTCACTGCCTGCTGTACCTACATGCTTACTTCCATAGACTGATGTGCAAGGACCCCCAGATCCCGTTGTACTTCCCCATTTCCCAACTTGGTGCCATTTAGATAATAATCTGTGACCTTTCTCTCCTGTTAATTCTGGTGTCTAATTTTTCCTATACTCTTTCCCTTTAACGCCATCCTTGTATTTCCAATTTGTCTCTTCCCCTCCCCCCCACTAATTAGTTTATACCCACCCGTGTAGCAGTGGCAAACCTGCCTGCCGGAATGCTGGTCCCCCACGTGTTAAGGTGCAACCCGTCCCTTTTATACAATTCACCCGTACCCCAAAACAGATACCAGTGGTCTAAGAATCTAAATCCCTGCCCCCTGCACCACCTCCTCAGCCACACATTCAGATCCCCCGTCTCTCTGTTCCTGCCCTCACCAGCACGAGGTACTGGAAGCAAACCGGAAATAACCACTCAGGAGGTCTTGCTTTTTAACCTTCTTCCGAGCTCTCTAAAGTTACCATGCAGAATCTCTTTCCACCTTTTCCCGACATCATTGTGCCGATATGTACTACCACTTCCAGCTTCCCCCCCCCCCCCCCCTCGATTACGCCCTGCAATCGGTCCGTGAAGTCCTGGACCCTGGCACCAGAGAGGCAACACACTATCCTTGGATCCCTCCTGTTGCCGCAGAAACCCCAGTCTGTGCCTCTCACTATGGAGTCCCCTACTACCATGGCTCTGCTTGATGTCTGTCTCTTCGGCTTTGCCTCAGCGCCACGTTTTGACTTTCAGACCTGTCCGCCACTCAGACTGGCAATGTCTTCTGTCCCGACAGCTTCCAAGAGGGTGTACCCGTTTTCAAGAGGTACACAGTCCTTCAGGAGCTGAACCTGGACACACTTTCCACAGTTGTCGCAGCCAGAGGCACCAGCAGTATCCCTGACCTCCCACATCCTGCAAGCATCACACTGAATCAGCTTGCCTGTCATTTCTTCACTGCGTCTCACCCTCGCCAACTTTTAGCGGAGTCTCCTCACCTCAGCCTCCCCGCCGAAGACTCACGAACCAAAGACTCGCACTTTTCTCACAAGGCACCTTGAAGGTATGTGTTGCAGGCTGGCCCCGACCAGTTTATAAATCACCCGCTCCTGAAAAAACACTGAAAAACTCAGAGATTACCTTCTCAGCCAATCCCCGCATGCACTCCTTCACCTCCACTTCTCTGCCGACCTTGAAGGTCCTGAAACATCACCTGTCCATTTTCCTCTACACAAATGCTACCTGACCTGCTGAATTCCTCCAACACTATATTTTCCACATGATTTCAGCATCTGCATTCTCTTGTGTCCCCTTTAACATTCAACTGTATTAACACTGTTTTACACAGTAAGGATCCTGTAAATATCTGAAATATCATATCTTTTGAATTGCTATTTTTTACTGGTGTATATATTATACTGGAAATTTTGTAGTGCCTGTAGCTGATGAAAACAAAATCATATTCAGACCTTGCCATTCTGTTATGGCAAATGAAGGACACTAAACAATTGCTGTAGAAGGAAATCATGCTGCTCGATGTTGCATGGAAGTATCACCTGTTTTCCTTACAAATTATTTACATCCAGATTTCCAATTAAAATTCTGAAAAAAAGAAAGTTCTGAAAAAAGGAAACTCCCTATTCAACATCTGAGCCTCTGACCCAATTCAAAATGAACTTAAAACACTAATTCATTCTTAGGGAAGTGAAAGCACCACAACAACTCAAACTAACTGCCTCTGTCCATACTCAAGATATCTACTTCCAGTTTTGTGTGCAAAATATAACTAGCTGAAAGCAAATGGGGTTAAATAAGTTTGCCTTGATGGTATTTTGAAAAATAACATTCATTCCATCTTTCTTGTCCTTCATCACACATTTTACTGGAGCTATACATTTTAATCAAATAGAAAGAGTCATACAGCAGCCTGTATATACCACGTTTGTCAAATCAGCATTTCTTCCTTGGACTTGAAAACATTGTAGCATTCTGCACATGGTAGACAAATTCTATTTATGTCAATATTTAGGATCAACTTTAAAAACATAAAAACTACCATAGCCATTACATTTGGAAATTGTAAACATCTAAGAATGGCATACCGCGCATGAATGCCAAAATGCTATTTCAGGGTCCACAAATAAGGTTTAAATAGAAAAAGGAAAAACCTCCACATAAATAACATTGTTAAATACGCCACCAGAAGTGAATTTTATCTTTCAGGAATGAAGGGCCATTGGAATATCCTCCTCTTCCCTGATAGGCAATAGCAATGTTTATTTGTGGATGAAGCCACTAACTGTTGAGTTCAGCATCAAGATGGCCGCAACGGCGGCCACAGCAGGAAACAAAGGTACCAGGAAGCAGATTGGGGTCTCATCTCCAGTGCCCTCAAAATCGCACGAGATGCGACAAGATCGTCTGCGAGGGGCCCAAGGCATGAAGACTAAATGGTGGCTGGGTGAAGCAAAGGAAGCTGGTCGACATGTTATCATGGAGTGGCCCTAGAGGCCCGGCAGCAGCCTGGGGGTCAAATTGATTAATTGGCACCACTCCAGGTAGCAAAGTGCACGTCAGATGTGGCCTGCAGTGATGGAGGATACCAACAACTTCACTTGGCCAGGCTGACCCTGCAATGCCACCAGGACACTAGACTTTTATGGCAAAGTTAAGAACTCTACAGTTATAACAACATGGACTTGAATCATGAAAAATGGCACCAAAACATAGCGACTCGTGTATACGGTCTCAGTATATTTATTCCTATAAACTTGTACCTGACTAAGATTATAAACATATAGTAATACTGTTACTAACTGTATTGTCAAACAGTGAAATTCATTTTGGCATAAAGTACTATTGAACCATTAAGTTTTATTATTTCAGCAGGAATTCCATCTTCTCGCAGAGCCTCGTTACGTAACTTGGAAAATGGTCTTGGACTTATCGGTCAAGGGGCAAGCTATGCATCTGCAATCCTTACTCACTATTACTGCCGCCACCTCACCCCAACCCCGCTGCCACCCCACAACACCACCTGGCTGTAATTTGGAGCACATCACACACATTTCTTTGTCATCCTCAGTAGACACAAAATGCTGGAGTAATTCAGCAGGACAGGCAGCATCTCGGAGTGAAAGAATGGGAGATGCTGCCTGTCCCGCCGAGTTATTCCAGCATTTTGTGTCTCTCTTAGATTTAAACCAGAATCTGCAGTTCTTTCCTACACTCTTTGTCATCCACCATCAGCACCAGTAACAAGGAGACACAAGGAACTGCAGATGCTGGAATCTTGAGCAAAACAAAGTGCCAACTCAAAATGTCATCTATCCATTCCCTCCATAGATGCTGCCTGACCTGCTGAGTTCCTCCAGCACTTTGTGCTTTAGTGCCAGTAATAACTAATTTTTAACATAATTTCTAGCCACTATCAGATATTCTCTTTGTCTTTCCCTTGGCTTCCCCACCTTTAGTCACAGATATTTCCTTCTGCAACCTTAGTCACATATTTTGTCTTTCCAAGTTTCATTGAAGGCTTTTGTACCCGAAACATTAACTTTAACATTAACACTGTCTACTGATGTTGCCCAATCTGTTGATTGTATCCAACATATTTTATTTTTGTTTCCAAGGATATCAAAAGTATTTAGCCAACTACACAATGAAATTCTGCTATCCCCAAACCTAGAAACATTGGTGGGTTTGTCATGCAGACAGCCTTTAAACATGAAAAATGCAAGGGTAAGTGTGCAAGATAAAACAAAACTATTTTATGAAATGTATAAGGGAATGCTGTAAATCAAATAAAGACATACAATACTGGAAATGATCTGCAACCAAGCAACATCTGCCGAGTAAGAAATATTGCAATTGTTAATATTCCAGATCATCTGAACTGAATAAAGTTAAGTTATGTAGAGTGATTTGTGAAAGGCAGGTGGATATATAGTTGTGACTGCTGCTAGTTGCTCAAAACAGGTCCCACTTCTTCCCAAATCCCCACTCATGCTGTTTAATAGGGTAAATAGCTGAACATAAATGTATGATGGGAGAATCAAGAGGGGCATGAGTCAGAAAGTAGGTTGCAAAGAAGTAGGTGGGGAAATGAGATTGATGGATTTGGCTCTGAAAGCAAGCATAGTAGCAATACAGCACACAAAGACGATGTCAAAAGAAAATAATATGCCATGATGGGATTAGAAGTATCACAGCTTTAAATAAAAAGTTGGGTGGTTGGGGAAATAAAAAGTTAAATGACAACCTAAAAATTAGTTCAGTAAGGCAAGAAAAAAAGTGAAATCATAGGTCACAAGTTACCCAGTGAAGCACACTGAAAACTTGCAATTACTCTACAGTTATTTTAGAAAATCAATGCAACATTTATGCACTTTGCTGAATTTAGTGTCCCAGCAAATGCAAATCAGACCCATTTAGTTCCTTCTCACTGCTAACAAATACCAGGAATTCACAACGACACCAGTTCTGGCAAAACCTCATCGCACCCACCCATGTTCTGTCAGATATCATCCATGGGAATTCCAAATTACACGTCTGAAACAGCTCCCTCAAAGCAGCAAACAACCAAGATTGTACTATCAGGAGTACACTTTGTTGATCAAAATACCAGATATCAAATTCAATTTAACCTCAGATGATCTAATTCAGCATGTGCCCCATATTCTCCTCCCTCAAACGATGAATCTTCTGTTATCACATCTCTTTCTATTCTCGCAGACTTGCAGTTCCTTGACCCAACACATTGCTGCCTGAACCATTCTATGAAACAGAATAGCCTTTACATAGGGCGCCCCCAGCACCACCAGCCTTTACATAGGTCTCTCTCATAACAAGCTCCTGCCCACGGATCGTCCTGATGGTCTGTTGAAAGTGAGAGCTGTCAGAAGGCATGTTTGGCTGGCATAAAGCTGGGGAAAGCTGATACCTACATCATAGTAAAATAAAACACTGCTCCTGGACTGTGCGAAAACAGGTTAGAGGTGAATGACCAACGATCCAATTCCTTCCGGCTACATGTTCTCCACGTTTACAAAGAAATGAACAAAATAAAGCATTCTCAAGCAAAGATAAATGTAGAGGGAAAAATTAACCCCCCCCATTACTAATTAAAAATCAAAATCGCACGACCGTGATTAGAATTTGAATATTTCCTGTAAATCTTCGAGCCTAGCCCCATTCCCTAAATGTAATCACATTTATATGTAATGACAATGTTTTGCCCTCATAAGGACATTTTATTTAGCAGAAAGAAATTGATAAACCAGGACCTTCCAATAGTTTTAATCAAATATATCAGACAATAATAAGACCCATAGCAGCAGAATTGAAAATTGCCAAAAATGTCAAACTACCAACCTGAAATTCCTCCACATACACCTACAAGAAATTGGGTGAGATGGGCAAGAACCTGCAGCTTCTCCCATCTAATTCTATGTGAATTCTGGTGACAGATGCTAACTTATGTATCATTCAGCGTAAGAGTCTGCATAAGTCTGGGACTTGTTTGCTTGGAAATAGATAAACACCAGAACTTATTTTCTGAACTGCTGGCCCAAAAATAATTGTTTTTAAGGGCAGCAATCCTCAAGGACCATATGACAAAACAGAGCTGATAAAAGTCTCAACTCCAGTATTTTGTGTCTATCACTTAATTCCTTTTATTTCACCACTAAACGCACTTACAAATCATGTGCATCATGAAAATGTTAAAAAATGCTGTACCAAAAAAAATCCAGAAAATAGAAGCAATGCAGTTTGCAGACTTTCAGAAGAAAATCTAGAGTTGTGAGTCAGTGAGGGGTAAAAAAAAAGTCAAAATTATAAATTATCACACAGCCTCCAGAGATAAGCAAATTGTAAAACAAATTTCATCTTTTCGCTCTCCCTTCATTCCCAAGAGTTATAGCCCACCGAATGATTATTCTGACTCGAATACAGAAAAGTCTGCAACTCAATGCCTGAAGAGTAATTCCAACCATAAAAACAGCAACTCTACAAATGAACTACATTCATGGCTCTGGGGTAACAGGGCATCTCCTTGCAGGGTGAGAGTGCAGATTCCAGAAAGAAGGGGGAAGGTGAGAGAAGCAGGAAAGAGGACAAATGAGAAATCGGGGGGAACTCCGTACTATCCGTGTTCCCTTTGCAGGTTTGAGGAAGACTGAGCCACTGTGACAAACCGGAGATCACCAGCACCACCATGTGGTCAAGACTGGGCTGCAGTAAGAAGCCCAAGACAGCCAGTGCCTCTACTGAGGCTAGACTGAATGATTGGGGCAAGCCTGAGATGCCAGTGCTCCATCCTGCCCTCAGACAACAGCCACACACACAGGAGAGGACTGAGCCGCCAGGACAAGCAGAGATCGCCAGCGCTACAGCACATGTGCCCCGACAATGAGAGACAGCGCCCCCATACAGTCCTTGACATTCTTGTCACGGCAGGTAAAACATATCATGCAAGTTCACTGTACTGCTAATGACAGTGTGGTCATTGCCGATCCCGGCGTCAATGACAGTCCCACAGTTTCCACGCTTCTAAAGCGAGAGGGAGGCAAGAGGTGGTGGTTACTCCACTAATCAGGGAGAATGTCACTGCAGCTCTGACAGAAAAAATATTATAGTTTGTCAACTGAGCAATATGGGTAGTGCTGAAAAGTAAGAAAGGTGAAATCACTAATGGGATTGTACTATAACTACCCAATAACCAACAGGAGATAGATGAACAGATAAATAGACAGCTTACAGAAAGATGCAACTGCAACAGGATTGTCAGTTTGTGAATTTAACATTCCCAATAATGACTGGGACTTTGTGCAAAAGGCGTAGATGAAGCAGAATTTGTTAGGTGTATCCTAGGAGGGTTTCCCAAAGCAGTATGTGGTAATCCAACGTGAGGTGGGACCATAGTTGACGCAGTATTCCTGGTGATGGACACAAAATGCTGGAGTAACTCAGCTGGTCTCTGGAGAAAAAAGAAAAAGCGACAATTTAGATCAGAAACCTTCTTCAAACTGAAAGTGGGGGGGGGGGGGGGGGGGGGAATAAACTGCAGGTGAGAAAAGACCTGACCAAATCAGGGTCAACAACAGATGACCTCAGGAAGGGTGGAATCTATAATGGCAGATTGTAGGCTGGAAAAGGTGTGATGACAAGAGGGACACAAGGATGACTAGGGTGGGGGAAGGGGAGGGAATGCAGGAGTAACTTGAAATTAGAGAAATCAAGAGGTCATACTGCTGGGTTATGAACTGCACAAGCAAAATACGAGGTGCTATTCCTCCATTTTGCATGGTGCCTCACTCTGACAGTGGAGGAGGCCCAGGGCACAAAGGTCAGTTTGGGAATGGGATGAGAAAGTATGAGGACAGGTGTTGCATCTCCTGTGGTTGCAAGGGAAAGCCCCTGGGGAGGTGGTGGTTTGGGTCGGAAGGGATGAGTGAACCAGGGAGTTACAGGGGGAACAATCTCTGCAGAAAGCAGAAAGGGGCAGATATGGAAAGATGTGACCAGTGGTGGGATCCCAATGGAGGTGACGAAACAAAATCAGAGGAGGATGTGTTGTATGCCACGGTTGATGGGGCGAAAGGCGAGGACTAGCAGGACTCTGTCCCAGTTGTGACTGGGAGGCGAAGGCAAGAGAGGAACTACAGGATACCGAGGAGACATGTGTGAGGAATAAATCCCTAGGGTCTGATGGGATATATCCCACGATCTGATAAAAAGCAAGAGATTGCATGAACCTTGACAAATATGTTTGCAAGTTCAGCAGCCACAGGCAAGGTCCCAGAAGACCAGAGAGTAGCCAGTATTTTGTTTAAGAAGGGAAGTAGAGTTAATCCACAGAATTATAGGCCATTGAGCCTCACATCAGTGGTAAGGAACCTATTGCAGAGGGTTCTTCAGGACAGGATTGGCTCCCATTTGTAAGGGAATGGGCTAATTAGGGACAGTCAGCATGGCGTTGTACACAGTAAGTTGTGTCTTACTAATATGATAGTGTTACAAGATGACAAAGGCAAATAGAGGCAGAGGATGGTGTCTATAAGAGTTATAGGAATGCAATTCATGATGTTCCCCACGATAGAGTGAACCAGGAGATTAAAATGCACTGGGATTCACAAAGACCTGGTGGTATGGATACAGAACCAGCTAGCTCATAGAAGACGGAGTGCTGTGATGGAAGAACGTTATTTTGGCTGGAGGTATGTGACTAGTAGAATTCCACAGGGATCTGTGCTGGGACATCTGTAGTTTGTGATGTACATAAATGTTTTGTATGTAAATGTAGATAAATTAGTTTGTAAGTTTGATGAAAATACCAAGAATGCTGGAGTTGCAGATCATGGGGAAAGCTGTTAAAGTATACAGCAGGATGTAGACCAACTACAGGAATGGGCAGAGTAGAGGCAGATCATATTTAAATCGAACAAATGCACTTCGGGAGGTTGAACAAAAAAGGAGGACAAGATCATTAACAGCATTGAAGTGCAGAAGGATCTTGGGGTCCAGCTCCATAGCCACCTGAAGCTGGCATTACAAGCAGATAGAATGGTAGAGAAGATGAATGGCATGATTGGCTACATTGGTTGGGGCATCAAGTCAGGTTGATGTAGGATGATGTAGACTACGTTTCGAGTTCAGCGTGTAGGCCTGATCGCCCTATCACGGAAGGATGTGGTAGCTTTGGAAATGGTGCAGAAGAGGTTTACCAGAATGCTGCCTGGATTAGGGATTTTCAAAGGAAATAAGAGGTTGGACAAACTTGGGTTGCTTTCTCCAGAATGGCAGAGGTTGAGGAGAGACGTGATAGAATCAGAATCAGAATGCCTTTTATTGTCACTATACACATGTACAATGATAGTGACAATAAAAGGCATTCTGATTCTGATTCTATCACATCTCTCCTCAACCTACAGAAGTGTAAAATTATAAGAAGCATAGACAAGGTAACTCAGTCATAACATTTTTTTCCCCCGGGATGGTGGTGGAGTCGCATATAATTATGGCATGCAAGAATGTTTTAGATAGGAACTTGGATTTCCTGCGAATGGAGGCGTTTGGATAGTGTATAAACAGTTGTGATGTTCATGTTCTATGCTTTCCATGGCATCACTTTCTGTATGGCTGATCTGGCATCTGTGATGGGTACATGACCATCTGGCCAACTGACATCATTCCACTGATTTTCTGTTCAAAACAAGCATTGAGTGCATGGAGCTCATTGGGGAGAAAGGTGAATTGTGGCCAGTGATTCTGCCCAACTTAGGCCACTATAGCAGGCGAGCCTTGCCACAATCAATAGGTGTCACAGAGTCAACATTTAGACATGTTCCATATAGAATTCTGAGCTTTATGATCAATGCTAATCTCCTCTTAAACTTGGGGAAAATTTCTCCCCACACACCTATACTGCCTCACCAGAGTATTTCCAGCATTTTCTCTATAAATGTTCACATCTGTATATCTTGGGTTTTTTTTTCCATTCAACTAATCTATGCAGACAAACAAAATAGGGATGCTAGGTAATCTTGCAGACCAGGAATTTTGACATACAAATATCGCTTTCTTGCTGTCCTCCTGCCTCAAAGCAATGAAGGGTTCAAAACCAATTTCCCCACTGTGAACAGCATCAGACAAAATAGCATTCTCAGAGTCATCCAACAGAGCTGTGATATTCAATATATGCAGCCACTAATCTTTCTTTGGCGGTCACTCAGGATCAAATATGCTTGCTTATACTCCATCTCCATTAGTTCTGAAATGACCTCTGAAGCCAATATGGGATTTGCAGACTCATGCCATAGGTAGGACAGAAGATCCTTGATGGAGCTGTTTGAAATATGACACACTCTTCCACTGTTTGCGTTATCCTGGTGTGTACTCCTAATGTATGGACTTTTAGTGCTCAGTGCTAACCCAAGTCCACCGCCTTTATTTTGAACATAGTCATGGGCCAGGGATTTCCAGCAGTGGGCAAGAAAGACATCTTTGAAAAGGAATATCCTTAAAATGTATCCCTTATCGGCAGCACGGTGCTGTAGCAGTTGAGCCAAAGACCCAGGTTCAATCCTGACTATGGGCACTGTCTGTATGGAGTTTGTACATTCTCCCTATGATCTGCATGGGTTTTCTCAGAGATCTTCGGTTTCCTTCCATGTTCCAAAGACGCACAGGTTTGTAGGTTAATTGGCTTGGTATAAATATAAAAATTGTCCCAAGTATTTACAATAGCGTTAGTGTGCGGGGTCACTGGTTAGTGCGGACTCAGTGGGCCGAAGGGCCCGTTTCTGCGCTGTATCTCTAAACTAAAGATTCACACACCACACAAGTGTCAATACCATAGGAAATCAACTACCATCATTTTAGTACACAATATTCTATACAAAAATATGTCTGGGAAATAAACCGTAAGAGGAGAGGGGCTAGAACATGGAACAGCACAGGAACAAGCCCTTCAGCCCATGCCTAACACAATAACAAGTTAAACTGATCTCATCTGCTTGTGATCCATATCCCTCTATTCACTGCACATCCATATGGCCATCCAAAACCCCTTAAACATCACTATCGTGTCTGCCTCCACTGCCACTCCTAACACGGGGGGGGGGGGGGGGAGGAGGAGGCAGAGGGGACACGTCCCTCCCATGTTTTGAGGGGTGGGGGACATCCCCAAGTTTTTGTAATCCGGATTTTAAAATCTCCGCTTTCCGCGAGACAGTGGAGGTGGGACTGCTGATCGAGGGCGCCGATTAGATGAGAGAGACGTCGGTCAGCAGGCAATGGGGGCGGGACATGATTAAGCACGATGATTGGAGGAGGGAGGAGTGGGGGGTGGGGGGTGGGACTGAGGACAGAGTGCGGTGACTGGAGGAGGGAGACGTGGCACAGACCTGGGCCTCATCCGCAGCCAGGATCGATCCCAGCCGGCTCTCCGGCGCTGTCCCGTCTCCACCCGAGTGCCCCCTCCCCCATGGGTGGCCAGAGACATCGGCAGTCAGACGCGAGCTGTACCCCCAGGCCCACAGCCAGCGCAGAGAAGCAGCGCTAAACCCAGCTCACTCTGTCTGGTTAACCTGCCTGGGCTTGCGGGAAATACGGGCACTGCACAACTCCATTAAACTTTACCCTCTTATCTTATAGCAATGCCCTCTAGTGTTGGACATTTCCAATCTGAGAAAAAAGGTTCAGATTGCCTACCCCATCTATGCCTCTCATAATTTTATATACTTCTATCAAGTCCCTCAATCATCAACATTCCAGAGAAAACAATCCAAGTTCAACCAACCCTCTGTCAGTGAAACCCTCTAATCCAGGCAGCATTCTGGTAAACCTTTTCTGCACTCTCTCCAAAGGCTCGACATCTGTCCTGTAATGCGTCAACCAGAATTGCATGTAATACACCAAATACAGCCTAACCAAAGTCCTATAGAGCTGCATTGTGACTTTCTGACTCTTGCATTCAATGTCCCTAGCAATGAAGGCAAGCCTACCATATGCCTTCCTTACCACCCAATCTTCTATTGCTGCCACCTTCAGTGAGCTATAAACGTGCATTTCAAGAACCCTCTGCATATCTATGTTGTTAAGCGTCTTGCCATTAACTATATTTTTCTCTTGCATTCAACCTCCCAAAGTGCATCACCTCAGATTAAACAGTGACTAATCAGAAACTAAAGAAGAAATTTATTCATGGAAGCAGGGACCAATTTTAACATGTTAAAGAAGGAACTGCAGATGCTGGCGAATCGAGGGTACGCAAAGGGCTGGAGAAACTCAGCGGGTGCAGCAGCATCTAAGGAGCGAAGGAGATAGGCGACGTTTCGGGTCGAGACCCTTCTTCAGACTCAATTTTAGACCAATTTTAACATACCAAGTGCAATACGGCAAGCCCAGCTATACCCAATAATCAGTAAATGACTCAGATGCCTTGCATTCTAGCCTGCTAAGAATACCAAGGGAGGAAACTGCAGGTGTTACCTGTATTCTTCCAAGCATTTGTAGAGTCTGAGGTAGTCCCAAAGACTAGATTGGCAATTATTAAATCTGTGTGTTCAAAGGGGGAAGTCAAGTAACTACAGAGCACAATCTGCTTAACCTTCATGGGGAAATTCTAGAAACAATCAGGGACAGAATTTGTGTCACTGAGACAAATGTGCATAGACAAGAGAAACGTAGCATGGTCTTCTGAAAGACAAATTATATCAAACTATCATTGACTTTTTAATTACAAGGGTGGCAAAGTGCATTGTTGAAGAAAATGCAATTAGTGTAACAAGGACTTTCCGAAACACATTTGATAAGGTGTCACATAGTTGATTTGCCATCAAGATTGAAGAGCATGGAATAAGAAAAACTGCAGACTAAGTAACCAGGAACTGCAATGGTAAAAGGCTTTTGGGACAGAATATAACGTGAAGATTGACAATACCAGGTCAATGACAATACCTCCATGTTTAAAAAATAAATAAAACGTGTTAATAATTTGAAAGTATGTGCATGGATTAAATTTCCTAGTTTACAGATGGCTATACGTGTGGAGGATAGAAATAGACAAAGATGATATAGACCGGCTGATGGAATGGGCAAAAATAAAACATTGTATGTCCATAACTGGAGAAGCGCGTCTAGTTCTAAATGCCACACTTGGGGCTGATTCAAAGGTTCCAATGAGTGGAAGGAATTTACTAGAACAATTCAAGCAATGAGGTACTATACTTCTTTAGATACACTGTGACTGCTCTTCTACATACAGGAAAGATAATGCGGCGATCTGGAGGGAAACATAAAAATAATTCCAGAAGGTACAACATTCCCACTGGCAGAGAGGTCAATAACCAGGGACATTTCTCTTTGGTAGTCAAAGATGCTTGCTTCCATTCCGTCTGTTGATTCTGGAGTGTTTGAAGCGGTTACTCACAGACTCTGCCACAGGTTGGAGACTAGTGGGTTTTAATTCAAGTTGAGAGATACAGCGTGGAAGGAGAGAAAATGAAAGATATGAAAAGAACAAATCAAAGTCAGCAACAAAGTTTTCATATCTTTCATCCATTTATTCTTTGTACATTTTCATATCTTTAATTTCTCTCTCACCCGACTCTCGGGCTGAAGGGTCTCGACCCAAAATGTCACATTCATTTTCTCCAGAGATGCTGCCTGACCCGTTGAGTTACTCCAACATTTTGTGTCTATCTTTGGTGTAAACCTGCATCTGAATTTCCTTCCTACACTCCCTGTGACCACGTGGATTTCCTCCAAGGGCTCTGGTTCTGGGAACGAATGCAAAAGTGGGATAACAGAGCTAGTGACCATTTACCTTGTACCTTTATCAGGTCACCCCTCAACCTACTCTACTCCAGGGCAAACAAGCACAACCTATCCAATCTCTCCCCATAACTAAAGTCCACTAATTGAGGCAAAATTCTGATGAATCTCCGCTGCATTCTCTCCAGCACAACAACAACCTTCCATTAGTGCAGCAACCGGGACTGCACACTATAAAGCTTGGAAGACAAAAATGCTGGAGAAACTCAGTGGGTGAGGCAGCATCTATGGAGCAAAGGAATGGGCGACATTTTGGGTCGAGACCCTTCTTCAGACTGATGTGCGGGTGGGGGGGAGAGGCGGAGACAGTGGGCTGTGGGAGAGCTGGGAAGGAGAGAGAAAAGAAGGACTACCTGAAATTGGAGAAGTCAATGTTCATACCGCTGGGGTGTAAACTACCCAAGAAAAATATGAGGTGCTGCTCCTCCAATTTGCGGTGGGACTCACTCTGGCCATGGAGGAGCCCAGTACAGAAAGGTCGGATTCGGAATGGGAGGGGAAGTTGAAGTGCTGAGCCACCAGGAGGTCAGGTTGGTTAATGTGAACTGTGCGGAGGTGTTGGGCAAAGCGATCGTCAAGCCTACGCTTGGCCTCACCGATGTAGAGCAGTTGATACCTAGATCAGCGGATGCAATAGATACAATACAATACCGTTTATTGTCATTTGAACCTCAAATGCAGTTCAAACAAAATTTGGGTCACAGCCGACACCCACCACAGCTCTCCACGCTCCGAAGTCGGCCAGCTCCACGATGGTGAATCCGCAGGCTCTGCGACTGGAGCCCCAGGTCGATTCCAGCTGGAGGCCGCTCCACGGTGCTAGGCCCCAACGACAGCGGAACGACCCCCCCCCACATATACACAGCTAAAAACAATACATAAACTACAACCAACAGGGCGGACTGCAGAGGTCGCTGCCACGAGGCGCCACCATCTTTACACGATGAGGTTGGAGGAGGTGCAGGTGAACCTCTGTCTCACCTGGAAAGACTGCTTGGGTCCTTGGATGGAGTCGAGGGGGGAAGGTAAAGCAACAAGCATAGCATTTCCTGCGATTGCAAGAGAACGTACCAGGGGAGGGGGTGGTTTGGGCGGGAAGGGACAAATTGACCAGGGAGTTACGAAGGGAGCAGTCTCAGCAGAAAGCAGAAAGGGGGGGAGATGAGAAGATGTGGCCAGTGGTGGGATCCCATCGGAGATAGCAAAAATGTAGGAGGATTATCTGTTGTATGTGACGGCCGATAGGATGGAAGGTGAGGTCAAGGGGGACTCTGTGCTTGTTACGAGTGGTGAGGGGGGAAGCGGAGTGAGAGCGGAGCTACGGGATATAGAAGAGTCACTGGTGAGCGCCTCATCTATAGTCGAAGAGGGGAACCCCCGTTCCCCAAGGAATGAGGACATCTCCGATGCCCTGGTTTGGAACACCTCACTCTGGGTGCAGATGTGGCGTAGTCGGAGGAATTGGGAGTAGGGGATAGAGTCCTTACAGAAAGCAGGGTGGGAAGAAGTGTAGTTCAGATAGCCATGGGAGTCAGTGGGATTGTAGTAATTGGTCAGTAGTCTGTTACCTGCGATGGAGATAGTGAGGTCTAGAAACGGTAGGGAGATGTCGGAAATGGTCCAGGTGAATTTGAGTGCCGAATGGAAGTTAGTGGTGAAATGGATGAAGTCAGTGCGTTCTGCATGGGTGCAGGAGGTAGCACCAATGCAGTCATCAATGTAGCGGAGGTAGAGTTTGGGGATAGGGCCACAGTACACCTCAAACAAGGATTGTTATAAACCATGTGTAGTCTCACCAATATTTTGTAAATGTGTAGGAAGGAACTGCAGATGCTGGTTTATACCAAAGATAGACCCAAAATGCTGGAACAACTCAGCAAGTCAGGCAGCATCACTAGAGAAAAGAAGTAGGTCACATTTTGGGTAAGAACCCTTCTTCAGACTGAAAGATAGAGAAGGCTGGGACAAAACCACACTGGCACATATGCCATATGCATTCTTTATTGCCTATCAAAAAACAATCCTTCCTCCATTATCAATTGCCCCCTATTACCAAACACACTTCGGATCAGATTAGCCAACTGCCTTGGATCCAAGGTGCCTTGACTTTCAGGACCAGCCCACCACTCAGGGCCTTGTCCGTTGCCAAACTAAAGCCCATGTAGACAACATCTACTGGCCTGTCTTTAATCTTCTTAGTTACTACCTCAAAAAACTATATAGCTATTCCCCACTCTCCTAGCCGCTTCACTGTGGCTAAGATAGATGCAAAAATCCTTGTCAGTGCACTAGCAATCTTCTCCCTTGCTACCCACAACAACCTGGATAGATCTCCTTGTATCCTACGACCATCAAAATCTTTTTTATGCTACCCTGTTCCAGTATTCATTTGGGACCTCGCCCACATTGCTTGGTCCCATATATAGATGTTGCTTTCGGCCTCCCAAGGAGAGCAGCTCTTTCCTCTTGCTCCTACTAACATTCAAGGAATATCTTGACATTCTCCTCCATGTCACTTGGTCCTATATTTCCCGTCTGACTTAAAAAAAATTATCTCCAACATATTCAATATTCCTCAAGAGACTCTCTTGATTCCCGTTGCCTATACCTGCCGCATGGTTCCTTCTTTTCTTCCTCAAAACCCAAGTTGTTGGGTGGCCTTCATAAAACAATAGTTTTTCCTAAATAGATACTAAACAAATCATAGCAAAATGTACAATCGATATAAAAAAGGAGATAGAAAGGAATTACATTGTGTAGCAAATATAATCACAGAGCAAGTTTAATCATGGAGTACAGTACAAAGCATTCTCTGAACAGACCTGCATCTATAAAGGATGTGGCAGAGAGTACGCAAAGAAAAGGAGGTTTGTGACACATTGTAGGCAAGGCATGATGGGGAAATAGGGAGCAGCAGTGATGCTCTCTACACCATGTTTGCACACACCTTACACGACAAAATTCAATATCCAATTCATTATTTGATTTGGCCACAATGCAATAAAAATGAAAGTAACCAATAAAGTAATTTATTATTATCCAGAACCTGCACATTACTAAAAGCTTTTAATCTTGTATTCAACTGCAAAAATCCAAAAACTATTTCTCCCCTTATTCATTGCTATTTTTTTTCCTATCCCAAGATTGCAATAGACCACGTTTCAACTTCCTGGTATGTAATACTGAAAAATAACAGATGGTTACCCCTCTTGGTATAAAAAAAATCATTAAAATTCCATCCAAATGAACCCCAACTATACAAGAGGAACTATTTTCCATGAGGGAAATCTTCCTGCATTCACAAACAGATCACCTCCACTTTCTGCATTAGCCTTCTGTAATTACATACAAAATGTAGATTAAAAATGTACATTGTGCACAACCTTTTCCCAGATCCAATCACCAATTAGAGGACCCCCCCCCCTTTCTACAATCCTACCTGAAGATGAAACCCTGTAACATTCCTTGTTTTCTGCTACACTACTGTAAACTGATCCCCATGTGATACATATTCTGAGGCTATCGCATTATTCCTGCATCAACCTCACCTGAACATGAAGTTTGACAAATTGTAACACTGCCAAACTTCACAGCTATAAGAAAATCACCAACGTAATCAGTCAGCTTCTCGTCAGACAGTAATAGACTCTAAAATACAAACATCACTAAGACATGGATTCAATCTTAGTGAATGTTATCAAGTGCAGATTACGTTAATTTTCTTGGGTGTGGTGGGGTCTATGTAAATAAGACCACCAAGTCAGAAGAGCAATTCACCTTGTGCTAGATCTAACAATCACAAATTGTTTCCTTTGTCTTGCTGGTTACATAAAGTCATCAGTTATAAAATACACAAAATGGGGCCACACATCCCACCAAGATCACCATTCCATGGAAACTACTTTTAAATAACATCCCACCATTCCAGAAAATATTAGCTCCTCTGTAATCAAAAATGTTTCCCAGCACTAATCCCAATTTGACCTTTTACCAATAAATAAACTTGTCACATTTCAAATTGAAATAATGTTACAGATTAACCAGTTTCCCATCGTATACATCACCTTACACATTTTTATACTTAAAGTTCAGGCGTTTTACACAAAAGATCAGCCTTATAGGCCTTTTATTTCACCAGTGAGGGGCGCCCATTCTGCCTACCCCTCAATGAACGAGGCAAACGGTCCCTCTGCATCTGTCACTTATTGCACATGAAAAAACTCCCCCAGCATCGGCCGATTACTATGAAGTGATAGACTCCACCCATTTCCCTACCTCTTGTAACTCCATCCCTGTTTAATGGGGAGAGGCACCAAATGTACCACTGAATCATTGATAGAGAGGTATCCCGTACATCCGTCCATCGCCGGGTCAATGGGAGTTATCCCTACATACCTGGCCATCACTATGTCAGTCAAAAGGACATCAGTACATATTTGCCCATCAGCCTATCGATCCGTGCGCCACTGTAACTCGTTCCAGGTAGGGCTACGCCAGTATCAGTCCCCGTGAGCAGCGACTCTTGCGCCAGTGGCCAAGCCTCCCTCTCCATCACTCACCGGGGTAGAGAAACTGTTCTAACAGGAGAATCCCTAGCCGCATCGAGACCGCCCTCAGCCACAGCCCTTCCCGGCGCGGCCCGGCGCAGCGCTTACCTTCCTCTTCCTGCTCTCCGCAGTCCCGCTCCACACAAAGCACTGGTAAATCACTCGCAGGCTCTGCTTCCAATTGTCCGCCTTAAAACTGTTCACATGGGAGCACCCGGCCGGACTCATGACAGGAGCCGCACCACAAGCACTGCCGCCACCACCGCGCAATCTCGGGCAACAATCAACCCCCCCGCCGCCGCCACCTCCTCCTCCTCCACCACCACCCTCGCTTTCCACCCCCAAAGCGCCGCCCGCCGCCGTCGCGGCTCCGATTATTTATATGGAGAAAAAGCCCATAGTGTCGGCAAAGGCTGATGGTCGTCAGGCGATAGCGCCGCGGGGGGAGGGGAGCAGACTCGCCGCACTGCCGGAAAATCCGCCCACTCCTTCTATTCTCATTGGCCCAGCGCCAACTCCCTTCTGCCCAGATGCGCAGCTGATTCGCCGCAAACCCGTCCGTCAACTGTCGGTCCAGGTGAGCTCCGAGTTTCGGGAGGAGGAGTCCAATGGGCAGTGTCGCCGGAAGTACCGACTTCAGACACTCCCCATTGGATAATCCCCTTTCCTTTTCGTTTAACTACCTCTCCGATTGGCCAGTGGCCTGTCAATCACCGGCTGGTCCCGGCATATGGGACGGGGCAGTTGGATTTGAATTGGAGTGGTGCGTTCCTTCCGGTTCCTGGCGACAGGGTTTCCTGTAAATGGAAAGGCCGATAATGTTGTTGCTGTTTCAGTTATGGGGTGGGGAGAGAAAAAACTGCTTGGTTCTGGTCTATCTTTTAACTAGGGGCAACCCGAAAGCGGGATAAATAATAATTGCCTATTTTTTGTTTCTTTCGTTTACCTTCAGTTTTTGGCGGTTGCCGTGGAGATATGGCCGTGGATGCTGTGCGTAGTGAGGCTCTAGGCCGTTGTCAATGGCTTTTTCTTTCTCCCTCGCTCCCAGTAAACATTTTCTCTTTCACAATGTCCACTCCCACCTACCTCCCCTCCCAGGAACACCCTGTTTACCACGATGAATGGACGTTGTGGTATCGGGTAGCGTCTGTCCATTGGATTGGCCGCGCCCTGCAGCAGCAACCAACGTGCAATCATTTGTGATTTATGCCACCTATTAAATCTCTTTAAATTGTCTCATTGTATGTATTCTCCCCACAATCTCCACTCTCTGATCTGTATTAATGATTGGGGCTTCTTGGGAAGCGCACATTGTGTGTGGGCACTTACATTGTGTGTGCCCACACACACACACTTTTATTTTTATTCATTCTTTTTGGACTGGGTGTTGCTCGCTAGACCTGCATTTTTTTTTTGGCTAATCCAGAGGATGATCTGATGAACTTAAATGTATCCATTTGTCATAGGCAATCAAACTAATTTATTCACAGCAAGATCTCTGGAGCATTGATGACTAACAATGTGGTGATTTATATAAAAGTTGTGAGCTAAATGCTGGTGGGTCACTGGGTATACTGTGGCAGGAGTTTTATCAAACATCTGATGGTATGAGAACAGTATGAAAAATCCACTGGTGTTCTTCAGGGAAGGAAATCTGCCCTCACCCACTTTGACTTTTGTCACTCCACCCCATTGCAGTTTTAAATTTCAATTGCAGCAATGTGGCCACTAACTGATCACGTTAGTCTCCATTGTGTACAAATAATGTCACTGCGTCGTCTAACAATGTTAGAAGCATAAAATAAATATTTATTTCTGCGCCTTCTTAATAGAAGGCAAATATTGGTAACAGAAATAGCAGGGAAATTGAGATTCTTAAGGTAATGAGGAGCAGACACTTAATGATAGAGAAAACATTGGTAAACTACAACTATGTATTCTAGTGTGCTAAAATAATTGGTTAAGGTGTTAGTAGATACATTAATGATGATCTTTCAAAGTTTCTGATACATTGGAACAGTCTTAGCATCTTTGAAGGCAGCAAACAATGCCCCGTTTAAGAAAGGAGGAAGAAAATGGTAACAAGCTATTGCCAATTGCTGTGTCATTTAATGGCCCTTGATTCCTTGTGTGTTCAGATCAGACAGTCAATAGTTTTTTGAAGGGGGATGCATGGTTGATAAATCTAATGCCCATTTCAGTTGGCAGTGAGTAGGATAAACAGGGAAAATAAATGTATGTAATATATTTAATTTCAAAATGCACATGATGAGATACCACACAAAGGTTATTCATTACTAAAGGGTGCCTGGGCTGTCATTGAGGCATAGACCAATACAGAATGAAAACAGGCCACAGAGTCTGAACTAACCATCACCACCCAATTTTACATTAGTCCCATTTAATTCTCATTAACTTCCCTCCGATTCCACTATCCACCTAATTTACAGTGGTTGTAAAGAAGGGTCTCAACCCAATATGTCACCTTTCCATGTTCTCCAGGGATGCTGTCTGACCTGCTGAGTTACTCTAGCATTTTGTGTCCTACAGAGGCTGTTAATCTGGAGGAAATCCTTGCAATCTCAGGGAGAATGTGCAAATTCCACACAAAATAGCACCTGAGATCAGGATTGAATGTGTTTCTCTGGAATTGTTGGGCAGTGAGCCACTGTGCTGACCTCATTAGCAGAGACTGGTTATTGGACAGACATCGGAGATTAGGTAAAAATGGAGGTAGTCATAAATGCTGGAGAAACTCAGCGGGTGAGGCAGCATCAGAATTTATTTTAGGTATCTTGACATCCTTCAAGTAAGGCCATTATTTCAAGTCGTCTTGCTTGGGTATATTTAGATGAGAAACAGGCATGGTCTCATGTGTAAACACATCACATAGCTATTGAAATAGTCTTCATCCAGACTAGATATTTCTATACTTGTAATATGACTACCGCAGCATTTCTCTTCATTTATGGTACGCAAGAGAATCTTAGTCTTTTCCCCTGTAACGCCAATCCTTCTCATCAAGCTTTCTGTGCAAAAGGTAGCCGAACTTCCATGATCCAAAAATCCATATGTTTACAGCACTGTATTCTACTTGCTGCTCCTTACTTGTGCTGGAAGGAAGGAGAAAATATAGGTTTCTACCTTGGCCCCAATATGCGCATTTATCTGAGGTGAGGTAACAGCATCACTCATAGTTGGCTTCTCCTTCTGTTCTACTTGCTCGGACATTTTTGTAATCTTCTCTTCAGTGTGAAGTTATTCAGGATGATCTTGTTTGCACACATAACAAGTTATACGACTCTTGCAGTCTTTAACCATGTGTCGTTTCTTCTAACATCCAAAGCAGATTCCCTTCTTTAAGAAATCCATTGTTTCTTTACATTCCTTCTTCTTGAATTTTTGACACCACCTTATGGTGTGACCAACTTTATCACACAAAAAACAAAACCTTTGTGGCTTAATAGTATATGCATCTCCTTTTATTCCACCTGTCGTTTCTGCAGGTATTACAGCGGTAGCAAAACTGCTTTCCTTCGGTCCTGATCTTCCTTTTGTTTTAGTAAAAGTAGAACCTTTGACAGTTGCAAATGGTTTAGGATCTTGGATACTCCCATGGTGTGGATCTGACATCAACTGTACTTCCCTTTCCATGAAATTCACCAGGCCAGGAAACATGGCTCCTCCCAGCATGGGAAGACGAGTTGGGTTTACCTATTTCAAAAGATATATGGCGGGAAAGCGCATTATACATATATTACTGTTCTTTAAATGTCAGGCATTGCCTTATACAATTCAAAATATTGCATAGGCTATACTATTCAAAGACCAAATCGAGTAAGATTTTTCCAACTGTCTCCCCCATCTGTAATAAATGTCACCTCCAAGAAGCTACCTTAACATAGAAACATAGACATAGAAACATAGAAAATAGGTGCAGGAGTAGGCCATTCGGCCCTTCGAGCCTGCACCACCATTCAATGTGATCATGGCTGATCATCCAACTCTGTATCCCATACCTGCCTTCTCTCCATACCCCCTGATCCCTTTAGCCACAAGTGCCACATCTAACGCCCTCTTAAATATAGCCAATGAACTGGCCTCAACTACCTTCTGTGGCAGAGAATTCCAGAGACTCACCACTCTCTGTGTAAAGAATGTTTTCCTCATCTCGGTCCTAAAGGAATTCCCCCTTATCCTTAGACTGTGACCCCTTGTTCTGGACTCCCCCAACATCGGGAACAATCTTCCAGCATCTAGCTTGTCCAACCCCTTAAGAATTTTGTAAGTTTCTATAAGATCCCCCCTCAATCTTCTAAATTCCAGCGAGTACAAACCGAGTCTATCCAATCTTTCCTCATATGAAAGTCCTGACATCCCAGGAATCAGTCTGGTGAATCTTCTCTGTACCCCCTCTATGGCAAGGATGTCTTTCCTCAGATTTGGAGACCAAAACTGTACGCAATACTCCAGGTGTGGCCTCACCAAAACCCTGTACAACTGCAGTAGAACCTCCCTGCTCCTATACTCAAATCCTTTCGCTATAAATGCTAACATACCATTTGCTTTCTTCACTGCCTGCTGCACCTGCATGCCTACTTTCAATGACTGGTGTACCATGACACCCAGGTCTCGTTGCATCTCCCCTTTTCCTAATCTGCCACCATACAGATAGTCTACCCTCATGTTTTTGCCACCAAAGTGGATAACCTCACATTTATCCACATTTAACTGCATCTGCCATGCATCTGCCCACTCACTCAGCCTATCCAAATCACCCTGCAGCCTCCAAGCATCCTCCTCACACCTAACTATACCCCCCAGCTTGGTGTCATCTGCAAATTTGGAGATGTTGCATTGAATTTCCTCATCCAAATCATTAATATATACTGTAAATAGCTGGGGTCCCAGCACTGAGCCTTGCGGTACCCCACTAGTCACTGCGTGCCATTCTGAAAAGGACCCGTTTACTCCTACCCTTTGCCTCCTGTCTGCTAGCCAGTTCTCTATCCACATCAATACTGAACCCCCAATACCGTGTGCTTTAAGTTTGTATGCTAATCTCTTATGCGGGACCTTGTCAAAAGCCTTCTGAAAGTCTAGATATAACACATCCACTGGTTCTCCCTTATCCACTCTACTAGTTACATCCTCGAAAAATTCTATCAGATTTGTCAGACATGATTTACCTTTCGTAAATCCATGCTGACTTTGTCCAATGATTTCACCACTTTCCAAATACGCTGCTATCCCATCTTTAATAACCGACTCTAGCAGTTTCCCCACTACCGATGTTAGACTAACTGGTCTGTAATTCCCCGCTTTCTCTCTCCCTCCTTTTTTAAAAAGTGGGATCACATTAGCTACCCTCCAATCCTCAGGAACTACTCCAGAATCTAAGGAATTTTGAAAAATTATCACTAATGCATCCACTATTTCTGTGGCTACCTCCTTGAGTACTCTGGGATGCAGACTATCTGGCCCTGGGGATTTATCGGCCTTCAATCCGTTCAATTTACCCAACACCGCCTCCCGGCTAACCTGGATTTCACTCAGTTCCTCCATCTTATTTGACCCCCGTTCCACTGCTATTTCCGGCAGATTATTTATGTCTTCCTTAGTGAAGACAGAACCAAAGTAGTTATTCAATTGGTCTGCCATGTCCTTGTTCCCCATGATCAATTCACCTGTTTCTGACTGCAAGGGACCAACATTTGTTTTAACTAGTCTTTCTCTTCACATATCTATAAAAACTTTTGCAGTCAGTTTTTATGTTCCCTGCCAGTTTCCTTTCATAATCTATTTTCCCTGTCCTAATTAAGCCCTTTGTCCTCCTCTGCTGGATTCTGAATTTCTCCCAGTCCTCCGGTAGGCTGCTTTTTCTGGCAAATTTGTATGCCTCATCTTTTGTTTTTATACCATCTCAGATTTCCCTTGTTATCCATGGATGCACCACCTTCCCCGATTTATTCTTTTGCCAAACTGGTATGAACAATTTTTGTACTTCATCCATGCAGTCTTTAAATACCTTCCATTGCACATCCACTGTCAACCCTTTAAGAATCACCTGCCAGTCTATCTTGGCCAATTCACATCTCATACCTTCGAAGTTACCTTTGTTCAAGTTCAGAACCCTCGTTTCTGACTTAATTTTGTCACTCTCCATCCTAATGAAGAACTCAACCATATTATGGTCACTCTTGCCCAAAGGGCCACGCACAACAAGACTGCTAACTAACCCTTCCTCATTACTCAATACCCAGTCGAGAATAGCCCGCTCTCTCGTTGGTTCCTCCACATGTTGGTTGAGAAAACTATCCCGTATACATTCCAAGAAATCCTCTTCCTCAGCACCCCTGCCAATTTGATTCACCCAATCTACATGCAGATTGAAGTCACCCATTATAACCGTGTTACCCCTGTTGCACGCATTTCTAATTTCTGTTTGATGCCATCCCCAACTCCAATACTACTGTTAGGAGGTCTGTACACAGCTCCCACTAACGTTTTCTGCCCCTTAGAGTTTCGCAGCTCTACCCATATCGATTCCAGATCCTCCACGCTAATGTCCTTCATTTCTATTGCATTAATCTCCTCTCTCACCAGCAGGCACGTGCCGTCAGGGTAGGCAAGGTAGGCACTGCCTACCCTGACTAAAATTATGAAATGGCAATTTTTAAATATAAATAGTAAAGGCATGGGAGAATTATGCCTGTCCAGGAGATCGATCTCTTGGGTAGGCATAATTCTCCGTGCCTTTCACCCGCAGTGCTTGTAACACGGGAAGCTCTGTGCAGCCCCCGTGCCGTCAGCGCTGCCTGAGCCGTCAGATTCAATGGGAGCTGAAGGCAGCAGAAATTCTGCCTTTGCAGCAGTGCGCATGTGCATCATCTTTCTGCGCATGCGCATCGCGAGTTTCTTGGCGGGATGTTCAAATATGGATTGCCATTATTTTAATAGTATCTTAGCAAACAAATGGAGAATGGACTTAATGTACCAATAATGTGGTAAGTGCATTTCTTTGTACTTTATGTTTTTAAATACTGTAGTTCCCAGGGTGGGGGGAGAGCTCCGTTCACAGTGTTTGGGCAGTCTGGCGTTGTGAAGGAGGGGATCGGGGTCAGTAACCCACTTGCCACGTTCCGGTCTGAGTGCAGGTGAGTTGGGACTAGGTGAGAGTAAAAGTGTGTGAGGGGTGAGAAGTCCATGCCGGGTGCCGGCCGGCCGCAGCCGCTGTTCAGATTGTTGGGAGACGGAGCTCAGGGTTCGCCTCTTGAGCTGCTTTGGTGCCCAGGCGTAAGTTGAGGTGGAAGGTGGTTGGGGGTGCGGGGGGGGGGCTCGTCTTCTGAAGAAGGATCTCGACCCGCTGAATTACTCCAGCAGTGTTAAAGAAGGAACTGCAGATGCAGCAAAATCGAGCGTACACAAAATTCTGGAGAAACTCAGCGGGTGCAGCAGCATCTATAGAGCGAAGGGATGGGTGACAGGAGGGTCTCGACCTGCTGAAATTCTCCAGCATTTGGATCTAAACATCACCCATCCCTTCCCTCTAGAGATGCGGCCTGTCCCACTGAGTTACTCCAGCTTGTGTGTGTCTATCGTTGAATGGGTGACGTTTCCGGTCGAGACCCTTCTTCGGACTGAAAATAAAACTTGCCTCGCGTGAAGCGGCTTGTAAATTAAAACATAAAAACAAGAAATGCTAGACTCATTTATGTGCACCTATTCATTTACCTGGCCTGTTGCTGTCCTCCCTCATCCACCGTGAGCGCTGGACAACTCACTGGGTGCAAAACTCCGCTGCATTCCGGGCAGAGGGCGATGATCACCCGACTGACTGGCAAGTAGAGGCGGCGGGTCGGTCAAGCCCGGCTCCCCGCCACCGGGATAAACACCACTACTGGAGTAAACTCAGCGGGATCTCTGGAGAAGTCTGAAGTAGGGTCTCGACACGAAATCTCACCCATCCCATCTCTCCAGAGATGCTGCCAGTCCCTCGGAGTTACTCCAGCATTGTGTGTGTCTATGGGTTACACAAAAAGCTGGCGAAACTCAGCGGGTGCAGCAGCATCTAAGGAGCGAAGGAGATAGGCGACGTTTCGGGTCGAGACCCTTCTTGTGTGTGTCTATCTTCGGTGCAAACCAGCATCTGCAGTTCCTTCACAATCCCACACTCTCGGCCCCGGGGGGTGGATGGAGCATCACACGTGGATACAACCCACTCACTGCCCAGACTTGCCCCTCCGGCAGGTCTTTAACCGCGTCCTAAAGCCGTTCGTGTTAAAGAAGGAACTGCAGATGCTGGAGAATCGAGGGTTACACAAAGCTGGAGAAACTCAGCGGGTGCTGCAGCATGAAGAAGGTCAGCAGGTCTGAAGAAGGGTCTCGACCCGAAACATCGCCCATCTCCTTCGCCCCTTAGATGCTGCTGCACCCGCTGAGTTTCTCCAGCTCTTTGTGTAACCCTCGATTCTCCAGCAGCTGCAGTTCCTTCTTTAACACGGAGGGTGAGAGATGTTCAGACGAAGAGCACTGCCAGAGGTGATCAGAAGGCGCTGAAGAGCAGTCGGTTCTGGTGTTGGGTCCCGGTGGCCGCTCGCACCCGAGCTGCTTCTATCCCCGGAAGTGGCGGCCAGTTCTGCTGTCCTTGCCCGGAGCGCTGCGGCAGCGGTGAGTGAGTTTGATATGATCTCTGTCCCCCTCCTTCTCAAAACTTCTCCCTTGTCGCATATTTAACCCCTGCCGCAGGCTCCCCACACGCTGTGAAAGGAACTCCCCCTCCAATTGGACCCTTGAATTAGTATTGTCATTCCATAAGATGACAACTGATTCAACGTCCCGATGTGCTCCCGTTTTTCCCACCATCTCTCCACCTGCCTTCATCCTCCGTCCCCCACCCATTCAGTAATTAAAAAATGAAGGAGATTTAGAACCCTTGGGAAATTTGAATTGTTACTTATTTTTATTTTTTTACGAAGAGAACAATCTGCGCATGCGCGGTTTTAAGATTTTTTGAAAGCCGGCTGACTGCCTACCCTGAGTAATTACTCACGGCACGTGCCTGCTAACCAGCAATGCTACCCCACCTCCTTTTCCTTTTTGTCTATCCCTCCTGAATATGGAATATCCCTGGATGTTCAGCTCCCAGCCTTGGTCACCCTGGAGCCATGTCTCCGTGATCCCAACTATAGCATAGTCATTAATCGCTATCTGCACCTTCAACTCATCCACCTTATTACGAATGCTCCTTGCATTGAGACACAAAGCCTTCAGACTTGTTTTTACAACACTTACTCCTCATACAATTATGTTGACAAGTGGCCCCTTTCACATCGATCCCTATTACACTTGGCCATACTCTCCTATCCCTTTGTGAGCTTTCTTTCCCGTTAATTCTGGGGTCATTAACCATCCCTTTACCTCCATCGTCGACTATCCCATTTGACACCCCATCCCCCTTATTCAGTTTAAAACCATCCGTGTAGCAGTGGCAAACCTGCCGGCCAGAATGCTGGTCCCCCACCTGTTAAGATGCAATCCGTCCCTTTTGTACAGTTCCCCCTTACTCCAAAACAGATCCCAGTGATCTAAGAATCTAAATCCCTGCCCCCGTTCCTCAGCCACACATTCAGGTCCCGTATCTCCCTGTTACTGCTCTCACCAGCATGAGGAACTGGAAGCAAACCGGAGATAACAACCCTGGAAGTCCTGCTTTTCAGCATTTTTCCGAGCTCTCTGAAGTCCCGCTGCAAAATATTCATCCCGTTTCTCCAAAACATATCCCGTTTCTCCAAAAATATTCATCTGCGCTTGTTTCTCCAAAACATGGTTTCCTTTCACTGAACTGACTTTCTTTTTTGTATTTTTCTTCTTTCTCTTCATTCTTTCCTTTTTACTTTTTTTCCCCCAATTCACTTATCAATTTATAAAATGTATAATTGTTATGCCAATTGCTTTATTCTTGTACAATTGCTTCTAATAAAATAAACATTTAAAAAAAACATGGCTCCTCAATTCTAGTCTTCCTGCTCTATCTCCACCTTTCTCTAAGCCTATCGGGCAGTTTTAGAATAAACGTCAAAGAAGGAGGGTGCCCACCTGATGACATACCTACCCTACATTTCACCACTCCTATCCCACTGCAAATAGCAAGAGTGCCAACTTCATAGCAAAAGGATTTGAATATAGGAGCACGGAGGTTCTACTGCAGTTGTACAGGGTCTTGGTGAGACCACACCTGGAGTATTGCGTACAGGTTTGGTCTCCAAATCTGAGGAAAGACATTCTTGCCATAGAGGGAGTACAGAGAAGGTTCACCAGACTGATTCCTGGGATGTCAGGACTTTCATATGAAGAAAGACTGGATCGACTCGGCTTGTACTTGCTATAACTTAGAAGATTGAGGGGGGATCTTATAGAAACTTACAAAATTCTTAAGGGATTGGACAGGCTAGATGCAGGAAGATTGTTCCCGATGTTGGGGAAGTCCAGGACAAGGGGTCACAGTTTAAGGATAAGGGGGAAATCTTTTAGGACCGAGATGAGAAAGACATTTTTCACACAGAGAGTGATGAATCTCTGGAATTCTCTGCCACAGAAGGCAGTTGAGGCCAGTTCATTGGCTATATTTAAGAGGGAGTTGGATGTGGCCCTTGTGGCTAAAGGAATCGGGGGGTATGGAGAGAAGGCAGGTAAGGGATACCAAGTTGGATGATCAGCCATGATCATATTGCATGGCAGTGCAGGCTCGATGGGCCGAATGGCCTACTCCTGCACCTATTTTCTATGTTTCTATTACAGGGATTGAAAGATCAAGTCTTATTAGCTCTACTGATCTTCTGGAGGAAAAACCAGTGACTACTGTAAAAGTGCAGCTGATGACAAGTGAAAGACCGTGTGACAGCTTGGAGAGACAGTTGACAGGAGGAAATATACCCAAACGGGGCCGTTATGGGCTAGCTACCCATAACAGCCGGCTCCATCACCTTGTTAGGGCACAAGAGCCACCCTCACTTGGCTACAAAAAGGTCAAAGAGAAGAATACCCCAAGAATCTGCGAGAGCGGGGGCGCAAGATAACTCATCGACTGACCACCCGGTAACAAACCTTGGAACGGACACGACATTGAATCAGGTAAGTAGCAAAACTCTTGAAAAACGAGCAGCTGGACACGTTCTTCAGACCTGTAGGTGTGGCTGGATTAAAGTAACATCAACTCGTGGTCTCAAAATTCATCAGGGACGGAAGAAATGCTTGAAAATCCCCAACCCAGGGCCCCACGTTTACCAGATTGTGTCAAGAGGAAGATTAAATCAGTCGGATGAAACTCAGCGGCAGGAAGAAATCCATAGTCCGCAGAGCATCAGCACCCTACGGAATATGGCAGAAGTTTCAGGCAACAGTCCAAGACGCAACCCGGCACATCATAAAGTGGAGAACATGCAAGGACGTAAGCCGTCGGTGAAATGGCCAAAATCTAACAGCTAGGAGTGGGAAATCATCAATGCAGATGTGAGCTTAATCTCAAGTGGAATCAAGGGTTCAGCAGAAAAGAAGTTGGAGAAAATGGGTGATCTAGTCTACAGCTATGGAAAGGAGAAATTTGGTGAGGAGGAACTCAGCCGGAAAGATAGGCCTCCTCCCCCCCCCCCAAGACCCGTCATCTCCAGGAAATCCAACGACTTGAAGAAAGAGGCCCGAGGAAGGTGTGGAAAAAAGCAACAGCAGAAAAAGGGAGGGCATCAATCTCCTTCAAAAGGACCTAAAACAGAGGCTCTCGAAGCTGCGCAGAGAGGAGAATTTAAAGAAACGATGTAAAAAGGAAAAAGAACAGACTTCTACAAAGATCCCTTTAATTTTGTGAAAGGCATTTTCACAAAAGAAAAAAGCAGATCCCTGAAAGCGACAAAAAGGAGGTTGAAGGACACATCTGAACCATCCACACTGATGAGTTAAAAGATGAACCGATTTTTGTCCCCGCTGACATCACACCAATCTCACCTCCACAACATCAATTTGACATCAGCCCTCCCAAGCTGAGTGAGGTAAAAGAAGTAGTGAGGAAGGCAAGAATGGCCTCTGCACCAGGCCCTAATGATGTTCCGTGTCTACAAGAATGCCCCAGATATTCTAAAATTCCTCTGGAGGAACACGAGGGTTGCGTGGGAAAAGGAAGTCATCCCCAAAGCCTGGCGAAGAGCAGGGGGAGTCCTGATCCCAAAAGAAAAAAAAAAAAAAAATTCCACCATCGAACAGTTTCGGTAAATAAACCATCTTAACATAGAGGGTAAGATATTTTTCAGTGTGGTGGCAAAAAGACTTAAAGTATCTGAAACAAAACCATTACATTGATACGTCAATCCAAAAGGCTGGCATAGCAGGCTTCTCAGGATGCCTTGAACATACCAGCATCATATGGCATCAAATCCAGACTGCTAAGAAAGAACGAAAGAATCTGCATGTCTTGTTCCTCAATCTGGCCAACGCCTATGGATCAGTTCCTCATTCGCTACTGTGGACCGCTTTTGAATTATTTCAGGTGCCTGCAATAACAAATCTGGTAAAAAAAAAACTACTTCTGGGATCTGCAATTTTGTCTCACAACATCAGACTTTACCACAGCGTGGCAACCACTGGAAGTAGGCATCATGGCGGGGTGCACCATCTCCCCATTGACCTTCACTATATCAATGGAGCTCATTATCAGAGCATCAAAATGGGTTGTGGGAGGAAAACGGCTACAGTGTTGTCAGCAATTGCCACCGGTACGAGCCGATATGGACGATATAACAACACTAACAACAACTATCCTCTGCACCAAGAGACTTCTGGAAAAACTTCATCAAAACATCACAAGTGCAGAAGCATCTCCATTGTCAAATGTCAAGTCAAGGATCAAAGATTTAATATTAACGGAATACCTGTTCCAACTGTTTCAGAAATGCCAGTGAAGCGTTTGGGCCGATGGTATGATGCAAAGCTCAAGGACACCGAGCAGTTTGACCTGAAAAAGAATACCATCATGCACATGCATCAATAAGACTTGCTACCAGGAAAACTCAAGCTGTGGTGCTTCCAATTTGGCATACTACCAAGAATCATGTGGCCTTTAACTATGTATGAAATCCCCATCAACAAAGTGGAAAAGCTAGAAAGAATGATCAGCACATATGTGAAACAGTGGCTTGGACTTCCACGATGCTTAAGTGCATTAAGTTAACTCCCGAATGTACGGGAGTGGTAAATTGGAATTACCCATTGCATGACTTGTGGAAGAGTTCAAATGCACAAAAGCAAGGTTAGTCATGACCCTCACTGAATCTGAAGATACTGTTATTCGAACAGCGGCCCTCCGTGTGCCAACGGGGAGGAAGTGGGCTCCATCTGAAGCCATTCAGAGTGCTAAGTCTACTCTTCATTTCCGGGATGTGGTTGGCCAAGTCCAACACAGGAGAGCCGGGCTCATCCCAAAAGCTCCTCAATGGCACAAGGCAACATCAGAGCAGAAAAGACGGCTCATGGTGGTGGAGGAGGTGAGAAGACGGGAGGCAGAGCGACAAGCCAAGGTCGTCTCAATGGCCAAGCAGGGTGAAGGGCTAGCTTGGAGTGCCTGGAAAAGAGGAAACTCAGCTGGTGTGAAATCTGGCAAATGGAAGGATCTGGCTAAGTTTTGTCACCAGAGCCACTTATGATGTTCTACCATCACCCCAGAACCTGAAGCAGTGGTTCGGAGAAGACCCCACTTGCTCCTTTTGCCAAGCACCTGGATCACTAAGGCACATTTTAACAGGAGCCTCGGCCAAGGGCGTTACTCTTGGCGGCACAACCAAGTTCTCAGACAGCTGTCATCAATCCTTGAACAGAGGCGAACGATCACAAATACTTCCCCACCAACATCGGCAGGAAATGTCCACTTCACAACATTTGTACGAGCAGGCCAATCTCCAGAGCACCAGATAACATCATTGGATGCAAGCATTCTGCAGCCTGCTCGGGATTAGAAAATGGAAGTGGACTTAGAAAAAAGGCTTGTGTTTCCCCCAGACATTGTGGTTACAACACTCCGGCCAGACATGGTCCTGTGGTCCACAACAGCCAAGATGGCATATGTTGTGGAATTGACAGTTCCATGGGAAGATGGTGTTGGAGAAGCTTATGAGTGGGGAAAAAAACAAGTACTCTGAACTGGCAACTGAAGCTTCCCAGAATAGCTGGAAGACCAAGATTTTCCCTGTCGAAGTGGGATTCAGGGGATTTATTGCTACATCTATGACCAGGCTATTAAAGAAAATGGGGGCGAGGGGTCACTCCCTCAAACAAGCAATCAAATCATTATCAAATTCTGCAGAAAAAAGCAGAATTGGCTTTGGATCAAAAGGAGAGACAACAATTGGGCTGCAAGATGAATACAGGAAGGTATGGAATTGAGGGGGGTGTAACTGGGACGCCAGGTATCACCGTTGAGCCCTCTGGAGATGTTTTGGGCTTATCAATGAAACGTCAAAGAAGGAGGGTGCCCACTTGATGACGTACCTACCCTACCTTTCACCACTCCAATCCCACTGCAAATAGTAAGATTAAACGAGAACTTACCTGTTCGAAGTTTGATCTTTATTTTATGAGGAGTTACGATGAGGGATTGCGTGCCCTCCGCTCCCAACCCTCATAATATAAATGATCATCTGGTAGTTCTAATCTTTGTGAGCCCTACTATCTTACTCCGGCTATTGGTTCTGTGTTTTTCATGCCACTGCTTTGAAGTATGCCGAACATGCACCTGGCGGGGCTTCTTCACGTAATCCCTCATCGTAACTCCTCATAAAATCTTACTATTAATCTTACTATTTTACTTTGGAGTCACGCGAGTGACTACATGAAGATTTTAAAGCTGTGATTTTCATGCCATAGATCATTTCATACGACACACTGCTTCAGTTTACCCAGTAATGAGTAAATAATATATATTGCTTGAAATTATGCATATTTTCCTTATTTATTTATTTTTATTCAATTTTTATTAATAATAATCAAACAAAAAATAATAACACCTCTATCCCAGGGGAAATAACAACAAATGTTATGCAACAAAGCAAACAATTTTGAACAGAACCCAACACAGCATGTGCAACTCTGGCACTAACAGGTTTATCATAAACTAGGAAAGTATCTTTTTTAGACCATCCTGCAGTCTCCAGAATTTGGTCGAGCGGCACGTCCTGCACCTTCACTGCGAACATTAATACCGCCCTTGTGGAGTGAGATTTATACACATCAGTGTCTACTCCAGTTAATACAGAACCGGTTTATCCATCTAGAAATAGTTTGTACTATCACTTTTATATGTTTCTTGTGGGTAATGAACATTGGTGTCTCACAATCTCGGAGACTCTTAATTCAATATATATTAATTCGGATGCTTAACCACACAATGTTTAGTTGACAGCGTATTTCTTAAAGATTACATTGGTTCCAGCCTTTCTTGGCTTGCTTTGATTGCTTAGATCATTGACATAAAACGTTATTTTATCTACAGACAACTGTATACAATCTAACCACAACATTTGTAATGTTTGTACTCATTGTGCTGATATTAATGGTATGAACATAACCACTTTAAATATTAACTTCTGAAAAGACCGTGTCATAATTGGAGTCCATTGCCGAAGCAATGTGAGAACTATACTGACATCCCAGATTTCTGTATATTTGGGTTTGGTAGGATTTTATTAAATATCCTCTCATAAATCGGGATATTAACAGATGTGACCGATAGTTGTTGTCTCCCCCCCCCCCCCAGACAAATACAAGCATTTGTAAGATCCCCAACCTTAATTTGTTGATAAAGTTACTCACATATCAACTGTATTAAAGACAAACCCCAAATAATCAATTGTTTGGGATGCCTGTAACTTCCATGTTGTTTGGATGTACAGAACCTTAGCTTTTCAATAAGCTTATGGTTGCTGAACTCAGTTCTTCAGCTGTCTCCCATTTACAATTAACATATCCTCTAGATAAGTCATTACAATGTGATTCTGAGCCCTCATTAACACCAGTGCTGGTTTCAATAATTGTGTGAGCAATTTGAGGGCTGAATTTAACCCATTAGGCAATTCCTTCAGCTGACCCATCCAATTAATTGAAGTACCTGAATAATAAGGCATCTTTTTTAAGTCTCAAAAATAACCACATAGCAGCCTTGTGATAACAACTTCATTATAATGCTGAAGTGTATTTTTTTAAATGTTCATACTAAACTATAAATTTAAGTTTGTGAGTCCTAGAATGACTCTGCAACACCCATACTTGTGTCTGGGATATATTATCTTTACCTGACGAGTTTCTGGTACATTCAAACACCAAGCCGTTCAGATTAATGCAGAATTACAAAACAATTGTAATCTTAACCAACCAGAGGTTGTTTCCCCAGAAATTCCATGTGTAATGGAATGACGTTTCTGTACTTCCGTAAATGAACCAGAAGATCTCCTTAATATGGGGTTCGTTTTCATCAATCATAAATCTGGTTATAGCTTGCCCACATAATCCTGCATTTTTTGGGGATAATGTTAGCCAAATGGCAATTTGCATCATGCAATTGGGTTCGAATATGCATTGCAGAGTAACGCAAGCATGTTTTAAAAGTATTGGACATTATTGACCCATGTATGTCTTCCCCAAATACAATGATGCCAACTGAATATCAGCTAGAGGACATACTGGAACACATTTCCTGTCCTCACATCATTGACTCATGGGTGCCTAATTACTGAGTTACTGTTGGCACCCTGAGCAAAGCACAATAGACGGGTGTTTTATATATTATTTACTGTTTCAGTCATAACAGTATCTTGGAGTAGGAGAGAAACCAAATAATGTTGGCCGCCAGGTTCATCCATAGCCTCACCAGTCCATACCGATATAGCAAACTTGGTGCTACATCGAGAACACCCGGAATATTTCTATTGTGCTCTGGTGTATACACATAAGTAGGGACACCAGCTTCAGGGTAGTTTCATCCTGCCCTGGTACTCCCAAGTCTTGCTCTAGGGAGACTTCATCGAGACCTATGCAAGGCACTGGTGAATGAGATTCTCATTCTTCATAGGCACCATACTCATTGTATGGAAACTCCTCCACAGCCTGCCTTAGAATCTCATGGGTCTTAAAACCCTTAATTGTTTTGAGTTTTGAGCATTTTATCTTGCTCTAAAGAATTCATCCAGACCTATGCAAGGCACTGGTGAATGAGATTCTCATTCTTTATAGGCAACATACTTAGTGTATGGAAACTCCCACAGAGCCTGCCTTAGAATCTCATGGGTCTTTAAAACCCTTGACTGATTAGAATTTTGAGCATTTTATCTTGCTCTAGTGACCTCATCCAGACCTAACCAAGGTACTGGAGAATCAGAATTTCATTTTTATAGGCACCATACTCAGCGTATGGAAACTCCTTAGGAGCTTGCCTTACAGGAAGACAGTCAAGGGTTCTTAGACCCATGTATAAGTCAAGTGAGGAGCATTTTCTCCATTTCCAGCCTTCCCCTCATTCTTGTCCTCCCTTGGAGAGTTACTTTCTATACCGTTTTGTATTGCGCATAAATCATATACCTTTAAAATTATAATTCTGAGAGGCACATTCTGCTTGTCAGAATATTAGTATTAACCACAGTATCACACAGGATTATATACATTTCCATAAAGGAAAACTGCATCTGGTAACAAACACAGAGCAGACTTTATTTTACCATTGTGGGTATTTGGAGCCGGCATTTAGCACAGTTGTTATCTCCAAACCCAATCTAAATAGCGGTAACCGGCTTTTAAATCAGCCTTATCTCCCGATCAGATCTAAATCGGAAACTATGGTTTCAGCGCGTTCCATTCAATTACCGCAGTTTAAACACTTATACTCCAGCTGGCTCCGTATTTTCAAGCCATATTTATAGAGTTAAAAAAAAAATAAAACATTCCACAATACATATACACTCTAGCTGGCTCCGCAGACTTACAGAGTTTAAAAAACACTCGCAAGAAGTTCAACACTGACTTACCTGCGGGTTAAACTTACCGCTGGTGGGAGCTGCGCTCTCCACCCTGTCAGTGCCACATGCGTCGACGTAATGCCGAACATGCGCCTGGCGGGGCTTCTTCACGTAGTCACTCACATGACTCCGAAGTAAAATAGCAAGAGTGCCAACTCATTACAGGGATAGAAAGATCAAGTCCTATTAGCTCTACTCTACTTCATATTACTAACAACATTCGTTTCTTCCATGGTTGAGATTTTTCATCGAGTTACAACAACCTCCAAGAAACATCGCAAACTCATGCAAGCCTTCACATCCTCTGCCTTGATAACTGACAAAGGCCTTCTTCATGTATGCATCAGCAATCTTCGATTCGTTACCAAATGTTCTTTAAGCAATTCTCTTGCCGTTTGATAGCCCTCATTTGCAGGCAAATGTCGGCAACTTCCAACAAGCTGATTTGAATATCCGCTTGTGTATTGCTCCAGAAAATTTAAGCGATCTCTTTCATTAGTAGTTTTCATTTCCACTCCTTCCTCAAATGCATTTATGAAAGTTTCAAATTGTAAAGGATCACCGTTATACTTAGTAATTTCTCTTGGAGGCAAGATAGAAGAAAGATTTTGTTGAGCTAGAAGCTCGCTAATTTTATTTTTGATTCATTATCAAGTCACAGAATTCACGTTGGGTACAAAAGGATGGTAAGCAGGCCTCTGCCAAACTTGGCTCATTCGAGCCTGTACATTAGGCCTGTGAGACGAGTGCCGAGTTGTGCAGGGCTTAGCACGTGCTTCAACAGATGGCCCATAAGTTGTTTGCTTCGGTCTAGCACCCTGTTGCTGAGATGAAGTTTTGTCGACCATCCACTTGCTGCTAGTTTTGAATAGAAACATAGAAAATACGTGCAGGAGGAGGCCATTCGGCCCTTCGAGCCAGCACCACCATTCATTGTGATCATGGCAAGACCAGTCTTCCTCTGGCTGTGGATTTCATTTAGCTGCTGCTCATTCTTCGACTAAGGAGCTCTTCTTCTGAGATACTCTCGAGCTGCATCTTGAAGCTTTGCCTTCAAGTATCTCCATCTTCGTGGTGGCTACTACCAACTCCATCTACTTCCAACTGTTTCTTTTCTCTCTTCAGCTGCCGTCTTCCTGGCGGAGGGAAGCTTGTGCAACGGAATGAAATGGACCATCTTAGAAAATATGTCCACCACAGTCATGACTGTGGTGTTGCCTTCAGAAGAGGGCAGGCCCGTGACAAAGTCCATGGAGATCTCTGACCAGGGGCGCGAGGGGACAGGCAGCAGATTCAGGAGGCCAAAGGCGGGCTGACACAAGGTCTTGTTCCGAGCACAAATACTGCAGGTGGCGACGTACTCCTTAATCCCCCTCTCCATGGAAGGCCACCAAAACCGCTGTTTGGCCACAGACAAGGTTTGGCGGACACCGGGATGACAGGAGATCCAAGACGTACGAGCCCAGTGAATCGCTTGTGAACGAAGAGACTCGGGAACAAACAGACGATTAGATGGACACCCTAGCAGAGACTGAACACCAGCAGTAGTCACGGAAACTCTCCTCTCAATCTCCCAAGTAACCGTCCCAACAAAACAGGAAGCAGGCAGAATGGAAGTTGAAACCTTTGGGGACGGGTCCAGATCAAACTGTCTGGAGAGAGCATCAGGTTTGCCATTCTTGGCACCAGGGCGGTAAGACATTACAAAATCAAATTGATTAAAGAAGAGAGCCCACCTTGCTTGGCGCGAGTTGAGGCGTTTGGCTGACTTGATGTATTCCAGCTTTTTGTGGTCTGTCCAAACTAGAAACAGCTGCTTGGTACCCTCCAACCAATGCCTCCATTCCTCCAAGGCTGCTTTCATGGTTACCCACATCGTAATTTCTCTCAGCAGGAGAAAACTTTCTTGAGAGGAAAGCGCAGGGATGTAGTCTACCATCTGTGGAGGACTTCTGGGAGAGTACGGCCCCGATGCCCACACCCGAGGCATCCACCTCATCCACGAACTGGAGCGACGGGTCAGGGTGAACCAGGATGGGGGCTGAGGAGAAGCTCCTCTTGAGTCTCAAATGCAGTTTCTGCTTGAGGGGACCAAGAGAAAGGCACATGGGGTGAGGTGAGAGCATGGAGTGGTGCAGCAGTGACACTAAAGTTCCGGATAAACATTAGCAAACCCAAGGAACCCCTGAAGTCGCTTACGACTGGAGGGTGTATGCCTGGTGGCCACAGCACTGACCTTGCCCGGGTCCATCTGTATACCATCAGGTGACACAACGTAACCAAGGAATTGAACAGCGTTAACATTAAATTCACATTTCTCAGCTTTCACAAACAGATCATTCGAGAGCAAACGTTCCAGCACCTAGTATACATGCTGCACATGGGAAGTTTCATCTGGAGAAAAAATCAAAATGTCATCAAGTAGCAATGTTACAAAATTTTGAGACTTTAAAAATCAAGTCTGCACTTTACCCCATCAGATAAAGCATAAAAAGAAGTTTAATTTGACACCATTTGTTTCATATCTTCAGTATTATGAAAGTTATGGCCATTTTCATACTCGGAAATTAGCATCTTGCTCCCCATTGCCTTTCAATTGACTTAACTCAAAAGCTGTGATCTGGAAAAGTTAAAAGCCCATAACTTTCTTAAAAATTAAGAGAACTCAATGAAATCTTCAGTTTTATAGATTGAAGCATTCTGAAACAAATATTAAACAATCTTACTTGGATTACCTGAAATTAAAGCATATAATTAGTTAGTTATCTAATTGTAGCTAATTATATAAATTCAATGAGTAGATCTAAACATCTATCCATTTCTTAAGAAAAGATAAACTTTTTTAAAATTGCTTAAGTGTCCAAATAACATTCACACAATAATCCACAATATAACATAATTTTTAAATCTCATTTTCATGAATTTCTGGGCCAAATGGAAGGAATTTAGTGTTTTATGCCTGTAAATTAATGGCCATTTAAATCAACTAGCGAGTGGGTTTTAGTGGAATGCGGTGGATTGTAACGTTGCGGTTAGCGGTGAAGTCGGGAGGAAAAATATTGTTTGGTCATACATTTTTTGGGACCCCATTTCGCAACATAAAAATATTATTAAAGCCTCTCGAAAAACCAACTTTTAATATAAAAATAAACTATTTACCTTTTTTTCTTTCCTACGGAAAATCCTTCTTGTTGTCAGTGCTCACGGCTTTTGAAGGTGATTTTTAAATTACTCTAGTTAATAAATAATTTAGAGAAATTTAAAAATACCTTCATTCATGAAATGTCGGAGCGATTTTTCTTCCGCAACGAAATCGCCCGACATTCATCGATTATCCAGGTCCGTTGAAAAACGGCACTTTAAGCCCGCCCCCCTCTGAAAGGCGCCAAAGTCGCGCACACGGGGAGCGGCAGAAGTGCAGCGCCGCTAAAGGTAAGTTTTGCAACATACCTACTTGGAGGAAACCCACGTGTTCACAGGGAGAACGTACAAACTCCGTACAGACAGCAACTGAGGTCAGGATTGAACCCGGGTCTCTGGCGCTGTGAGGCAGCAACTCTACCGCTGCGCCACCGTGGTGTCACTGACCGTGGTGTTGAAGGGTTTCTGTTCCCTCTGTGCAGGTGGGAGGTGGACCCTGACTACTGTGAGGAGGTGAAGCAGACGGCTCCGTACAACTCCGGCACACGGCTCCTCGACCTCATCGACATGACCGTCTTTGACTTCCTCATGGGTAAGAACAGCTCCAGCACACGGCTTGAGTCTGAGTTGAGTTTATTGTCACATGTACCGAGGTACAGTGAAAAGCTGTTTGTTCATACATTTTTTGGGACCCCATTTCGCAACATAAAAATATTATTAAAGCCTCCCGAAAAACCAACTTTTAATATAAAAATAAACTATTTACCTTTTTTTCTCCCCTACGGAAAATCCTTCCGGTTGTCGGCGCTCACGGCTTTTGAAGGTGATTTTTAAATTACTCTAGTTAATAAATAATTTAGAGTAATTTAAAAATACCTTCATTGATGAAATGTCGGAGCGATTTTTCTTCCGCAACGAAATCGCCCGACATGGATCGATTATCCCAGTCTGTCGAAAAACGGCACTTTAAGCCTGCCCCCCTCTGAAAAGCGGCAAAGCCACGCACACGGGGAGCGGCAGAACTGCAGCGCCGCTAAAGGTAAGTTTTGTAACATACCTACATCAAGGTACACAAACACAAATTTGTTCAGTATGTCCTGTAATACATCGTTAACCATGCCTTGAAAAATGGCTGGAGCATTAGTAAGACCAAACGGCATGACCCGATATTCATAATGACCACTGGGTGTGTTAAACGCAGTCTTCCATTCATCCCCCTCCCTTATCCTTACCAGATAAGCATTTCTAAGATCTAACTTAGTGAATATTTTAGCGTCCTTTAACAGTTCAAATGCAGAGGATATAAGAGGAAGAGGGTATCTGTTCTTAACAGTAATGTCATTGAGTCCTCTGTGGTCTATGCAGGGCCGAAGTGCTCCATCCTTCTTACCCACAACGAAGAATCCAGCTCCTGCAGGTGAAGAGGAAGGTCTGATGATCCCAGCAGCAAGGGCGTCGTCAAAGTACTTTTCCATGGCGAGCCGCTCAGGTGAAGACGAGGAATAAAGACAACCCTTAGGAGGAGCTGTACCTGGCAGAAGGTCAATGCAGCAGTCGTATGGTCTATGTGGCGGATGAGAGGTGGCCTTGGCCTTGTTGAACACCTCCTTAAGGTCTAGATAACATGAGGGAACCTTGGTGAGATCTGGAAAATCCCCCTCCCTTGAACGGGGAGGCTGCCAGAAGGTGGTCCTGGAAGATCCCAGCAAACTGCTCCATGATGGATCCTTCCTAGACTCAGGAGAAGAATCATGTAGATAGACGAGTTTACAGTTATTTCCCCAAGAAATTACTTCCCCAGTACCCCAGTTCATGTGAGGATCATGGTAAGACAGCAAAGGGAGCCCCAAAACCAGAGGATGAAGAGAACAGTCGAGGAGATGAACACTGATGGTCTCCAAGTGATTACCTGCCACGATGAGTTAAACAGGTTGAGTTCAGTGAATTACCCTGTACATTAGGCGCCCATCCAGTGCACTAACCTCCTGAGGATCTTGAAGCTGTTCACATTCCAGCTTCAATTCATCAGCCAAGCGAATGTCCATGAAGTTCTCATCTGCTCCAGAATCAACCAAAGCCTGCAGGGAGTGCCACTGGGAATGCACCAACAATTGTACATTAGTGAGTTGACAAGAGAAATGGCTCATAGGAGTGGTACAGCTCACCAATGTCCTCTTTCGTTGGTGAGCCTTGTCTTTTACTGAACAGCCGTTCAACAAATGTCCCAGATCACCACAGTAAAAACACCTCCCCTCCCTTAGGCGGCGCTGCCGTTCCTCCGGGCTGAGTTTGGCTCGTCCCACCTGCATGGGCTCCTCCGATGAGACAGGTGGCACTGTAGGCTGACTGGACCAGCCGAGAGGGACGAAGTCCCGACCGGAAGGCGAAGGGCGACGCTGCCGCCACTGTTGGGAGGAGGACCGAACTGCCGCCGATCTCCTTTCTCGCTCTTTCTCCAAGCCTAGTGTCAATTTGGACAGCCAGGGAAATCATAGACTAAGTCAGAAGGCAGGGTTAGTGGAGCCAACTGATCCTTGATAGCTTCAGACAATCCATTGCGAAAAGCATCCAACAAAGCAGACTCATTCCATCCACTCTTAGCAGCAACAGTTTGAAATTCAATAGCAAAATCCACAACTGAACGATTACCTGGTTTCATGGAGACCAGGTTCTGTGAAGCCTCTCGGCCAGGATTGGAGTGATTAAACATGCGGGACAGAGCTTCCATGGACAGGACCGCCGTCTGGCAACCAGGTGAATTCAGAGCCCATTCCGCCGTGGCCCCAGCCTCCGCTCTACCCGACACGTGCGTGATGATAAAGGCTACCCTCGAGCGTTCTGATGGAAAGGAAGCCGCTTGAAGTTCAAAATGCAGCCCACACTGAATCAAAAAAGGTCTACACCTCTCCGATTCTCCCGAAAAGTGTTCTGGTCGTGCCAAGTGGACGAATGGAGACACTGCAGCATCCGTGGCCATCGGAGCCCCTGGAGACACAGACAAGGAAGTAGACTTGGCAGGCACAGGAGCCGCAGTAGGAAACAAAGAATTCAGCCGAGCAACCAGGTCTTCAAATCAAGAACAAAAAGTGTTCACCTGTGAACTAATGTCCGCCTGGAATCCCTGCAAATGCTCGCCGAGATCCCAGAACCTGGCGATGATCGAGGTGAGTTGACCCTTGAAATGCGAGATGCGCTCCTCTTGCTTCTGGAGCGCTGCACAAAAAGGATCAGAGCCCGCTGCGTCCATTGTTGGCCAGTTCATACTGTCAGAACTGAACGAGGAGGAAGACACAAATGTAGGCTCAGACACAGGACAGATCCGTATTCAGAGTTTAATCGGTCCAAGTCGGAACGCAGGAAAGCAAGCACAGAAGCAACAGTATAATCTAGGAGCAGGCAAAAACAGTGGTCGAAAAACAGGCAATGGTCGAGTTCACAAAGTCACAATATTTCTAGAGCTGGACCGAGGTGATACCAAGTAGCATACACAACAAACTAACAATGAGAACTAGAACACAAAGGGCTTAAATACAGACTTAACAGGGGATAACGAGACACAGGTGAAACACATCAGGGTGGGGCCAACAATCACATGAGGGTAAATGACCTGACAGGAAATGAGACCTGAAACAAGAGGCGATGTGAGACACCAAAATAAAACAAGAATGCAAACTCTTGTATTCAAGATAAAACAAGAATGCAAACTCTAATACTAAAAACCAATAACTAGAAACTAGATCAAACGTGAGACCTGATAGGACCTTGTCAGATGGTTCCCCAAGCAAGTTGTCAAAGTCACTTTGCAAACTGCTTCATAACCAGAACACGCCGACAAATCCCAGGCCTTCCTTGGTTGATGATAAGGACCCTCTCTGTCCGAACTTTCATACACAGCCAGAGTGGCGGCAGCAATGGATATGCGATTATCATGCATTTCCTTCTGGAATGTGCATTTGTAAAACAGTATTCTTTGTCGAGATTCATGCTGCTCAGTTGCATTCTGCAGGACTCTGTGCTCTGTGGGCTATTGGTAAGTCAAGTCAAGTCACTTTTATTTATATAGCGCATTTAAAAAACAACTCTCGTTGACCAAAGTGCTTTACATTGGTGGAGGTACTAACGTTATACAACAGTGGTTCATAGATTAAATACAAACATCACTATATACATATAGCCCTCACTCAGAGGACGTCAAGAAAGGCTTGGGAGTAGAGATGAGTTTTAAGTCTCAACTTAAAGCAGTTCTGAAGGGGGAAAAAAGAGGTGCACACTGAGACTTAGAGAGGGTAGGGAGTCACAATCTTTGTCCGAAGATAAGGGTACCTAAAACATGATGGCATTGGTGTAAGGTAAAACAAAAGAGTATTAAAGGGGATTTGAGGGGAAAGTCTTTTTCATGATGAGCAGTTGATATCTTGAACACCCTGTCTTGAGGAGATGGAATCAGATATGATCACTATGTTTAAGAGGCATGTAGACTGACACTTAAATGGGCAAGGCATAGAAGGATACCAACGTAACGTGAGCATTTGGGATTCATGTAGATGGAAGGAAAGGTAGGCACAGATATGTTGGCCAAAGGTCCATTTCTGTGCCGTATACGTTTATGACTTGGACATACATCAACTGTTGCTGATAGTTATTAACTCGGTGGATGGCATTTTCATCCCTTTCCAAAGCTTGGTGAACTTCCATAGCAAGTTACTGCAATGTTGCAGACTGACAGATACCAGGGCCCACAACTACATACTGAAGACATACAAAAACCTGAAGTGTTTATCGCAGACGTTTTGGAACAAGGCCACAGTTTAAAACCCTTGCATGCTTATGGGTTTCAATGGTGTACAAAGCTATTAGACTTATTTTGTAGGTAGACAAAAATGCTGGAGAAACTCAGCGGGTGAGGCAGCATCTATGGAGCGAAGGAATGTGACGTTTTGGGTCGAGACCCTTCTTCAGACTGATGTGGGGGTAGGGGTGGGGGGCGGGAAGAAGAGTTATTTTGTAACAGTGCAAATGTCCATCACCATAACACTAATTTATGCAACATTCAGCATGCATAGTTACTTTAATAAAATCTTGATAGCATGTAAAACCTAAGGGCAAATTATTTTAAAATTAAATTTGTAATACCACCTATTTCCAAAGATGACTTTACAAAGCTACCTGCTGCAGGTCTCTGATACAACTGCATCATTAATTGACATTTTTAGGTACTACAGGGATGATACAAATGCAAGATTGCAAAACAATAATCAATAAAGCCTGTCTTTCAGATTTCAGAAAGACTGGTGGTCTCCTTACTATGACATCCAATTGTTTCATTTCACTGATTCCAAGGTTTTTCCTTCGACTATAGCTAGAAGTCAATACTGAAGGTTGTCTATGTGCCAAATGTGATGTTTGCAACATGATATTTTTGTGTTCAAAATTGTTTTTATAATAGAGCTCAATGCTGATGTTTTCACATTACGGATAACTGGGGTTTACAATATTTAAATATCAGAATATTTTTTTTGTTAACCTCATTTTATGACAACCTGTAGATTTTCAGAAATTCCACCAGGCGGCAGCAAAGCTTCAGGTGATATATTTGTTTTTTTTACCACAGCACCACTTCCTTGTACTAACCCTTTATTAATGCCATCAAACCTATTGACCTCCACCTCGCTTAACTCAGCAAATGAGCTTTTTTAGCCATTGTGTAAAGAATTCCCTATGTGTAAAGAAATGTTTCCTCAGATCAGCAATTAAAGACCAAGCCTTAATTTAGAGATTGACCCTGGTTCAAGAGACCTAAGACCCCAGCTAAGGGAAACGTCAATAATTTAAATGCTATTGATGATTTTAAAAAACAAAATGCGACTGGCCCGGAAAGCCTGAATTTGAAAGAGGTTTGCAAAAGGGACATCAATATTTTAGCCAGAATTTTTCCTGGTCTAAATGTGGCAAAATACCATCTAGTATTACGATCAGCTGGACTGTTCTCATTCACAAACAAACATCTATCATATTAAATCCTTTAATATATTTGTACGCAACAACCTCACGAAACAATGAGCTATTGGTTGATTCACAGCCTGGTTTGGTAACTCAAATGCCCACGAATGAAAGAGGCTGCAGAAAGTAGTGGACATTGTCTGGTCCATCATGGGTATTGACCTCCCCACCATCAAAGGGAGCTATTGGAACCACTGCCTCCACAAGGCAGCTATTGTCTTTGAAGACTCACAACACCTTGGTCCCTTCCATTGGGAAGATGATACAGGAGCCTGAGAACCATTACCTCCAGGTTCATGAAGGGCTTCTTCCCATAGTTATTGTATCAAAATTGGTTTCTTATTGTTCATGCACTGAAATGCAGTGAATATCTTTGCATGCTATCCGGTCAAATCATATAATACAAGAGTACATTCAAGTCATTGCACAAGTACAACAGGTAGTGCAGAGAGAAAAATACCAGAGTGCAAAATATAGTGTTACTGTTACAGAGAAATAGCAGATTTTAAAAAGTGTATGCTGATATGAGGTAGGTTAGGAGATGAGGACCATACCCATAGCATACAAGAGGACTCTTCAATAGTCTGATAACTGAGAAGCAATTGTTCCTGAAAGTGTCCTCAAGAGATTTCCATTGACTGCTCAAGGTCTTTCTCCATGGTAAAAACAAAGGAGAAATACTAATTGAAGGTCCCTATTGTCTCTCAGGATACCTCTTTTCCCTTAATGTACTTACAAAATTTTTTGGGATTACTTTTAATATTATCTGCCAGAGCCATCTCCTGTCCCATTCTTATCAGCTTGATTTCCTTTTTTAGCTTGCTCCTCAAATACCAAATCTCCTCCAGGTGAACACTTGATCCCAGCTGCCTGTACCTGCTCTATGCTCCTTCTTATTCTTGAGCCTCAATTGATTTCGTCATCCAAGCTGCCTTATTACACCCATCCACCTTGTCATTCACTCTAACAGGGACACGCGTGTCCTCGGCTTTTAAAAATATCTCACTTTCCGGAAGTTCCTTTACCTTCAAACAACCTGCTCCAATCCATCGAGTTCCTGTTTAACACCTTCAAAGTTGGTGTGCTGCTTCAAGTAATAATTTCATTGTTCTGTTTCGGTACGTATGAAATATGAAACAGTCTTGACTCTTTCCTGAAACCATCAGGTTCTCTATGACCTGCACACTCCTAATCCCACTTTAGCAACTGAAACTACAAATCACTCAGATGCAGCATCGTGTACTTGTTTCTGTTTGTATTTTTGCACTGATGTCTTTTGCAGTCTTTTTTCTTTTCGATCTTGTATAACTTGTGAATAATGATGTCCTGTGTGTTGTCTGAGTCTACAGGCTTGCAAACACGTTGTTCGTTGTATCTGTAGCTCACCTTACGTGTGCACATGACAATAAAGGCGACTTGGCTGTTTTCGTAGGAAAACGCTGGAGTAGCTCAGCTGGAGACGTTTCGGGTTGGGACCCTTCCGCATTTTGACTGTTTTCAAATGTATGATTCGAGGACATTTCACGAGAGTGAAGAGTACTGAAGTAAAAAGTATATTGTCATATGCACCAGCAACCGCAAAATGAAATTATATCTTAATTCTTCATGAAACCATTGCTTGATTGCGACTTGATATCAAATCATTACGTTTTCATTGCCTTTGCTCCAAGAAACGGGCAGTACAGGACCGTTCAGCTGAAAGGGCCGTTTCGTGACGATACGGCGCTCTGACTTTTTGCTGTCAAAATACATAGAACGTCGGCTTGGGGTAACACAAGGCGTTTATATCTCCAGTCAACGCAGAGCTCCATGTAGCCACGCACAAAAGCAGACATAAAAATGAGGACAGCATTTGGTGCATTATTTATTTCCCCTTTTTTCTGTAGTGTATAATAAGTCTCGGTTATTCGCACAATGCAGTAATATTGGTTGGAATCCTCCCTCGCAAATGGGTGAGAGACTCGAAACGCTGGAGTAACTCAGCAGGTCAGACAGAGACAGCATCTCTGGAGTAAATGAATATGTGACGTTTCGGTCGATACCCTTCTTCAGATTCAGCCTTTTGTTCTGAGATGCTGCCTGCACCGCTGAGTTACTCCAGCTTTTTGTGTCTATCTTCGGTGTAAACCCAAGACCACAGAGCAATGACCTTTGGTGTAAACCAGCATCTGCAGCTCCCCGGGACAGTGACATCCCCAGATGATTGGATACCACATACGTCATTGGCCAACGTGGGGCGGGGTTGGTGGAGGTGAGAGGTCGAGAAGATGGCGGCGCCCAGAAGGAGATGTCCGTTGGGATGAAAGATCATTGGCAGCGTCGTGCGGCTGGTGAGAGGTAACCCGTGCCCAGGTTTTCCCGTTGAAGTGGGAGGATGCTGGCCCGCATCTGGGCCCGGGCTCCCGCAGGCTTCAGACTGGGGCTTGGTTTACGTTTGACGGGAGGCACGGTGGAGTGCAGGCGACGATACCCGACCGCAGGTGAGCAATAGTAACAGCGGGGACAACTATATCAAACTTATTTGCTTCAGCCAATTGCCTATCATGTTATGAATCCCGTCTGCACAAGCTGTCTGCAACATAGCAGGAAAAATGTTCCCAATGTTGGGCGAGTCCAGAACCAGGGGCCACAGTCTTAGAACAAAGGGGAGGTCATTTAAGACTGAGGTGAGAAAAAACTTTTTCACACAGAGAGTTGTGAATTTATGGAATTCCCTGCCACAGAGGGCAGTGGAGGCTAAGACACTGGATGGATTTAAGAGAGAGTTGGATAGAGCTCTATGGGCTGGTGGAATCAAGGGACATGGGGAGAAGGCAGGCACGGGTTATTGATAACGGACGATCAGCCATGATCACAATGAATGGCGGTGCTGGCTCGAAGGGCCGAATGGCCTCTTCCTGCACATATTTTCTATTTCTTCTACTCTGACTCCAACCGGGGAAAATGGGTCTCGACCCGAAACGTCGCCAATTCCTTTTCTCCAGAGACACTGTCTGATCCGCCGAGTTACTCCAGCTGTTTGTGTCTATCTTTGGTTTAAACCAACATCTGCAGTTCCTTCCTGCACAACTATATAATTGTATCAAGGATGGCGAGTGGAAACCACAGCCTCTGGGTCCAAAGTTTAAGAGTCCAAGCTCTATCCAAACTATGCTGGCTTCCACTGTGGGCAGAGCATTAAAAAATGCAAGAATATATAGGTATGTTGCAAAACTTACCTTTAGCGGCTCTGCAGTTCTGCCGCTCCCCGTGTGCGCGACTTTGGCGCCTTTCAGAGGGGGGCGGGCTTAAAGTGCCGTTCTTCGACAGGCAGGGATAATCGATGAATGTTGGGTGATTTTGTTGCGGAAGAAAAATCGCTCCGACATTTCATCAATGAAGGTATTTTTAAATTACTCTAAATTATTTGTTAACTAGAGTAATTTAAAAATCACCTTCAAAAGCCGTGAGCGCAGACAACCGGAAGGATTTTCTGTAGGGGAGAAAAAAAGGTAAATAGTTTATTTTTATATTAAAAGTTGGTTTTTCGGAAGGCTTTAATAATATTTTTATGTTGCGAAATGGGGTCCCAAAAAATGTATGAACAAACAGTATTTTTCCCCCCGACTTCACCGCTAACCGCAACGTTCTAATCCACCGCATTCCAGTAAAACCCACTCGCTAGTTGATTTAAATGGCCATTAATTTACAGGAATCAAACACTAAATTCCTTCCATTTGGCCCAGAAATTCATGAAAATGAGATTTAAAAATTATGTTATATTGTGGATTATTGTGTGAATGTTATTTGGACACTTAGGCAATTAAAAAAAAAATTATCTTTTCTTAAGAAATGGATAGATGTTTAGATCTACTCATTGAATTTTGTAATTAGCTACAATTAGATAACTAACTAATTATATGCTTTAATTTCAGGTAATCCAAGTAAGATTGTTTAATATTTGTTTCAGAATGCTTCAATCTATAATAACTGAAAATTTCATTGAGTTCTCTTAATTTTTAAGAAAGTTATGGGCTTTTAACTTTTCCAGATCACAGCTTTTAAGTCAATTGAAAGGCAATGGGGAGCAAGATGCTAATTTCCGAGTGTGAAAATGGCCATAACGTTCTTAATACTGAAGATATGAAAGTAAATTAGGTGTCAAATTAAACTTCTTTTTATGCTTTATCTGATGGGATAAATTGCAGACTTGATTTTTAAAATCTCAAAATTTTGTAACATTGCTAGAATATACCACCGGTTGTAGTCAGAGTTCGGGAAATGTTGCATCCAGGATTCATAACATGATAGACAGTTGACTCATGCAAATTAGTTTTATATAATAGCCGTTACAGAACCTTTATTGCAATATGAGTATAATATTCCCAGATAATTATCTTTTAGAGAAAGTGAGCAAAAAGTTAGAAAAATTGTAGTCCCAATAATAAAGGATAGTTAAAAAAAAAAAAGAAAGAACGTCCTAGATCAGAAAACAAAATGGAATAAATGAAGCTGAAAGCTGCAGCTGCTGTCAATCTGAAACGAACACATAAAATTGCTGGAGATGCTTGACAGATCAGAGTAAGCTTCTTTGAGTGAAAAATATAGTCCGTGTTTCAGGTTTTCAACATAACTGGAAAACAAGTGCGCATTAAGTGACAGGAAGAAGGAAGGGCAAAAAGAATAGAGAGAATGTCTGTGACGGTAGAGATGAAGGGGATTTAGCTGCCAATTACTTTCAATGTCAGCTGCTATAGAGAAAATAAATAAAACCACTTGCTAGAACTGTCATTTGAATGGTGCCAGGAATATAACCGTGCTCTCACCAAGAGTAAAACCAAGGAACCGATTGTTGACTTTAGAAAAGAAAGGCCAAGGATCCATAAACCTGTTGTCATCAACGGGTTGGTGATGGAGAGAGTCAGCAACTTAAAGATCCTGGGCTTGCATATCTCTGAAGATCTGTCCTGGACCAAGAATATTGATGGAATCACCATGAAAGCCCATCAACGCCTTCTTCCTTAGAAAATTAAGATTTGATTTGTCAACAAATACTCTCTTGAGCTTCCAGAGAGGTAGAGAGTCTATTGACTGGTTGCATCAGTGATTCAGAGTCTGGTTTGGCAACTTGAACGCCCAGGAGCGAAGTAGATTACAAAAAGTGGTGAACACTGCCCAGTCCATCACAGGAACTGACCTCACCACCATCTATAGGAGGCACTATATCAAAAAGGAAGCTAGCATCATCAAGAACTCTCAACACCTTGACCATGCTCTCTTGACCATATCTTTCCAGGCATCGGAAAGAAGATGTCGGAGTTTGAAAACTAACATCCAGGTTCGAAAACACCTTCTTCCCGACAACCATCAGGCCATTGAACCATGCAAACACTAACTTAACTACGAACTGCCTTGGTTGCTCTATGAACTTTGGGCCTTGTTTTGTTTTTGCCCGATATTGGGTTTTTAATTTATTGAGTGTAGGAAAGAACTGCAGATGCTGGTTTAAATCGAAGGTAGACACAAAATGCTGGAGTAACTCAGCAGGTCAGGCAGTATTTTTGGAGAGACGGAATGGATGACGTTTAGGGTCGAGACCCTTCAGACTAATCACTTATTGATAATTCATTGATCTCTTTTTGTTTATTTATTATATTATCTATCGATAACTGTGTTTAAAAACGTGCTGCTGCAAGTAAGAATTTCATTGTTCCGTTTTGATACATATGACAATAAAACACTCTTGAGATGCACATACAGCTGCGACTGAAAATTTGCAACAATGGAGAGTGCCGGGATTACTCAGATCGTGCTTCATCTGTGATCTTAAATTATAGGCAGATGACCTTGTGTCCTGAAGTTGTTACTTGAAATTCATTATTGGGTCCCCATGGCTGTGAAGTGCTGTTTCTTGAGCTTGTGTTCAGCATAGTTGGAATAATGTAGGAAATCAAAAACAGTGAGAGTGGGAGTGAGATAGAACAGTGTCTCGTCTTCCATCTAGGCATAGTTTGGAGTTAAGAACTAAAGTTGGAACTAAGAAACAATAAGGGGTAGGAGCCATTGATGGGAATTGCCCATAGGACTACAAATGTTGTCATACTATAGGATGTTCTATAAATCGGGGAAATTAAACAAAATGTAACAAAAGTATTTTGATTTAGGTGGCTTTAATTCACCTATAGACTAGGAAAAAACAACAAATTAGTAGTATGCCAGACAAAAATGATGCAGTGTATATAGGAGTCTGGAAACAAGGATCTGCAGGTGCTGGTTTACCAAAGAAAGGTACAAAATGCTGGAGTAGTTCAGTGGATCAGGCAACATCCCTGGAGAACATGGATAGGTGGCAATTCAGGTTGGACCCTTTCTCCCATCAATTTGCTGCGTGTAGGACAAATCTTCAGAGATATGCACACCCAAGAATTTGAAGCTTTTGACTCTCATCAGCGATATAGTCCACAGAGAGTAATGATCAATACAACAATAAATATGACACTGAGTGCAAAACAGCAGAATAATGCAAAGATTGTCATGCAAAATGCAAATAGTGCAAAAGAATGTTAAAGTATAATAAAGGAATAACCAAATGAGGTAGAGTTAAGAGTACGAGAACATAGTAACACCTCTGGGAATGGGATGTAAAAGATAGATTGGTTCAGTAGTCTTCCCCCTCTTCACCCTCCCCCCCCCCCCCCGTATTGGTGCACAGCAGATACAAGCCTTGCATCATGTTTGTTTGCAAATAAGTTGTCTGATTTCTCAATTTTTTCCTCAAATTTTGTAGAACGAAAGAAGTTTTATCAGAATGTGAGTATTTCACAAGGAGAAGGTAAGATTTTGTGATTGAATACCTTCCTAACTCTTTAAAATCCTTCCATCATCTCCAAGGGTTAGGTCAAGAGCCTGATCCAGAGAGATCCAGAGACAAATGCTGGAATCTTTTGCAAATAAACAAGGATCTCAGACTCAGACAGCATCTGTAGCAGAAAAGGATAGTTTGAAGAGGGGTTCCAACTCAAAATACAGGTGCTGCCTGAAATGTTGAGAGCCTCCAGCAGTTTGTTTTTGGCTCAAGCATGTGATGCACTCTGTTTCTCTTGCCACAAGACTTTTTGATCTGAGATTATTCCACTCTGTTTAGTTTTTGTTTTTATCCAGTTATTGAATGAATGTCTCTCTGCTGACATTCAAAAAGTGAAATCCTATGCATCAAGCAGCCCTCCTGATTGGTATTCTGTTTCTCAACTCTTTCTACCACTGCTGGACCATAACTGCCATCTTGGCATTCATCAAGATTCAGCACTGATTGATGCAAAGGCTTCTTCAACAAAACTTTCCATTTCTACCATCAAGAGGGATAGGGGTGGTTGGTGTTTGGGAATAACACAACCTGCCCGTACAAATTCCCCTTGCGGCTAATACACTGCATTGTCAGTTAAAAATCCCCAAACTCCCAACAGTATGAGAAATTTAGGGAATGATGGGATATCTTGATGTTGTAAAAGGCTCTATGTAAATGCAGCTTGTATAATGGTAGATGCTTATTGACATTGGGCAGTCTGTCAGACTTTTTAACGTTTTTTTCAACTTTAACCATTGTGGGAACTTTTTATAGAACATAGAATAGTGCAGCAAAGTACCAAGTCCTTTTGCCCACAATGATTGTGCCAAACATGATGCCAAGTTATACTGATCTCATCTGCCTATACATGATTCATATCCCTCTATTCCCTGCACTTCCATGTACCTATCTAAAAGCCTCTTAAACGGCACTATTGTGCCTGTCCATACCATTCCAGGCAGTGCGAGCCAGGCCTCCACTACTCTGTGCAAATTAAAAAAATATACCTGCCTCGCACATCTCTATTAAACTTTCTCCCTCCCATCTTATATTTATGCCCTCTAAAGTTGGACATTTCCACCCTGGGAAATCAGTTCTGACTCTCCCCAATCTATGTCTCTCATAATTTTATATACTTCTATCAAGTCTCTCCACAACTTCCAATGTTCCAGAGAAAACAATCCAAATCTATCCAACCTCTCCATGTAGCCAAAACCCTTTAATCCAAGCAACATTCTGGTAAACCAATTCCTATATAGGGCGACCAGAACTACACACAATGCTCTAAATGGGGCTTAACCGGAGTCCTATAGAACTGCATCATGACTTCCTGATTCTGATATTCAATGCCCCTAGCAATGAAGCCAAGCATACCATGTACTTTCTTAACCAATCTATCTACTTGTGGTGCTATCTTCAGTGGACTATGAACTTCTACTCCAAGATCCCTCTGTCCATCAATGATGTTAAGAGCCTGGCTATTAACTGTATATTCTTTTACATTCAACGTCCCACTGTGCAACACATCACACTTGCTTGGGTTAAAACCCATCTGCCATTTCTCTGCCCATTACTGCACCCGATCTACATCTCACAGCCTTCCTGATTGTCTGCTCCTCCTCCTATTTTGGTGTCATCAGCAAACTTACTCGCCAATCATCTATATTTACGTCTAGGTCATTGAAACATATCACAAACAGCAGAGAACCCAGCACAGATCCCTGCGGTACTTCACTGATCATAGACCTATAGCTAGAATATCTTCCTTCCACCATAACCCGCTGCTCTCTATGAATAAGCAAGGTTTGAATCCAGATGAACAAGTCATCGTAAATCCCATACATCTTAATCTTCTGGATCAACCTACCATGAGGGACCTTATCAAAAGTCTTACTAAAATCCAAGTATACAATATTCACCGCCTACCAGCATCAACCTCCTTCGTCATCTTCTCAAAAAACTCAAATCAAGTTAGAGAGACACAATCTGTTGCATACAAAGCCGTGCTGGCATTCCCTAATTAGCCCATTCTCTTCCAAATGGGAATAAATCCTATCTCAAATAATGATCTCCAATAGTTTTTTTTTACCACTGATGTGACACTCACCAGTGCTTAGCTCCCTGGATTCTCTCTACATCCTTTCTTAAACAAAAGAACAACATTGGCCACCCTCCAGTCCTCCGGGATCTCACCTGCTTGAGTTCTTTTCCACTCACTTTATATTCCTCATAAGCCTCCTCTGATGCAACCTTCTTAAACCTGATCTACCTTCCTTTTTCTACCTGATCCAATCTCCTTGGTCATCTAAGGTTTCTTTACTTTGCCGTCCTCTTCCTCTTCCTTGCTGGAACATGCTGATTCTGCACTTTAATCAGCTGGCCTTAAAACTGCTCGCACATGTCATCTGCGGACTTGCCCAATAACAACGTCTCCCAAACTACCATCCTAAATTCCTGCGTAGTGACATTGTAATCTACCTTGCCCCAACATCCAGACATATCCCTATTAAAAACCATCTTAAAACTTATGGAGTTGTAAGCATTATCTCCAAATTCTTCTTCCACAGTGACACCGATCACCGGGCTAGGCTTGTTTCCCAATACAGGGTTCAGTATGGTACCTCCTCGAGTCGGACTACCTACGTGCTCTTTAAGGAAACATTCTTGGATACATCAAACAAATTCTACCCCGTCTAATCTTTTTGCCCTGAGTACGTCCCAGTCAATATTGGGGACTTTTTGATTAAAAAAAAAACCCATATAGATATAGATATATAGATAGATATATATAGATATATATATATAGATATATATATAGATGAAAGTAAGGTCACCCATAACATCAATCCTGTGTTTTTTGCACCCTTCAGTAATCTGTCTACATATCTGATCCTCTGTTTCCCACTGGCTATTGGATGGCCTATCCCTTTGGCCAACTTTATCCCTTTTCCTATGTCACTTTGCTGCTCTGTGATGTAAATCTCGATAACAAGTTCATTTAACAGGAAATGTTTTAGTTGAAATCTTTGGTGTTCAACTTGGCACTTTGAAAACTAAGGCAAAGCTGAGTGAATTTATTTTGGAGGCGTGGGTTCGAATCCCACTTCTGACACCATGTAAATGACTTCCAGACTCAGTACATGATTCAAACACATCTTTAATCAGCACTAAAACGTAACAGCATGAAGGATGATTAGTTGTCAACACATCCTGGCAGCTCTAACTGTCTGTGCTGAGAAATAGTATTAGTATAAGTATTACAGTGGGGTGGAGTTAGAGATGCTGGCTGGTGTGTGATTGGTTAACATGCAACATCAATCTACAATTTCACCTAATGTTAACATTGCATTTCTTGTCTTTTGAAATCATTCAAATGCATTGGATAGCAGTTATAGTGCTAAAATAATTGCAAACTACTTTAATATTTAGATGATTTAAACATAATTGGTGCCAATAAATAGAATTATTTGAAAAATTGAAATTTGTATATGATTGTGTAGTATTTATATTACTATGATAGTGTCTTTGTTAAACTGTTTGAGTGCATGTCTCAAGGATTGCCGAAAAGATATGCTTGTGCTGACCAGACTTTTTAAAACTGCAACTGAATTTTCTTGGTAGAAATGTAAAGTGTTCCTTTGTTTGAAGGCTGCTATGCTTTGTAAGGCACTGGTTTTGTTTTCCTGGCTGCTGCAGGAGGAATATTCGAGATAAACCTTGACCGCAGAAAGCTGAAGACTCCTCAGGGCAAGTTGTTCACAGTTCCGAATGAAGCCCTGGCGATTGCAGTTGCCACTGAATGGGAGTCCCAAGGAGACGTACTACAGCACTTTACCATGCATCTGGTAGATATGTGCCTTTCATTTTTTTTTACATGGACCAAAAATGTTAAACATTTCATTGTAGGCAAATGAGATTGAAATAAAATGAGAATGTATAGAAACAAAGAACTGCAGATGCCGGTTTATACCGAAGAGAGACACAAAGTGCTGGAATAACTCAATGGGAAGGGTCCTGACGCCACCTATCCATGTCCTCCAAAGATCTTGACTGGCTGAATTGCTCTTGCACTTTGTGTACTTTTGTCTATTAACCATCATCTGCAGTCATCGGCAATAACGGACACCACTCCCTCCGCTATGGTACATTTACAGTAAACTCTTGTTATAATTGACCATAGCCGGGGAAGTGGTGTTCATTGTTGCCAATGACGACCAATAATATTTAATAAACAAACTGCATGAAGTGCTGGAGTAATTTGGTGACAGGGAGAGGTTGGATAGACTTGGATTGTTCTCTCTGGAACTTTGGAGATTGGGGGCAAACAATGCACTTGATAGGCCAATGTACATTGTAGGCTCACCAATCCCTGAGGCACACCAAGTCATAGGATTCCATTCCAAGAAATAACCCTCTACCATCATCCTCTGCTTCATTTCATGAAACCAATTTTCAATCCAGCTGGCTGGCTCTCCCTGGATCCCGTTTGATCTAACCTTCCAGAGCAGCCTACCATGCAGAACCCTATCAAATGCCTTCCTGAAATCCATATAGACAGCTTTGCCCTCATCAAGCTTTTTGGTTACTTCATGATTTGTGAGACATGATCTCAAATGCACAAAACCTGACGATCCCTAATCAACCCCTGTTTAGCTGAATGCATATGGTTCAATGATTCTTTTATCGTCATGTGTTCCAAAGGAACAGTGAAATACATTTTTTGCGTATAGATCAGTGATATTATTTCCATACACAAAGGCAATCCCTGATTAAGTACCCCATGCATAGTAACGGCCTACTGAGTCCATGTGCAACAGTCACCAGATTTTGGCATTATTTTACATAGTCCAAGCTGCAGCTGGCCGTAACGGCCCATTACAGCCATCACCTCATTTGGTTCGCCAGCTGACCTGATGTGGAAGATTGGACCCCAGTTCTCCTACCGGCCCTTTGTCTAACTTCCGCCAGTGTCAGGGACTCTCCTTCGGCTCCCGGCCCTCTGGGACGAGCTGGTGCTCAGACGCACTCTAGGCGGGCTCCCCCGGTTCTGCGGCTGGCTGCCTGTTGGGTTTTGGCAACCGCCCGAACAGCCCTCTGAGAGCTTCTGCTGTGTGGCCTTGTGTTCATCATCGCTGGTGTCTCCTCAGGTCTTCGGGGATGAGCAGGGCCGAGTTCCTTCGACAGACTACGACCCACTGGTCTTATGAAGTCCGGCCGCGCAGCTTGCTGGTCTTACAACCAGCGATATATATCTTTTCCCTCTGAATACTCACCTCCCATGGATGTTAGGCTCACCAGTCCATAGTTCCTGGGCTTTCCTTTGCAACCCTTCTGAAATAAAGGCACAACATTAACCACCCTCCAGTCTTCCGGCACCTCACCCAGCATGGCAACTAATTTCATATGTCTTTGATTTTCCCTGTTATTTCATTTATATTCAGTGTTAGTTTTAGAGTGCAGGTAGATGAGATGAACTTCACACCACATAAATCCTACATAGGGAGAACTGTACCACCACAGCTCCCATCTTTGTTAACATAGCAATTCTACATTCTCAAAGGATATAAAACTACATAGAAAATCATTCAAGAAATTTATTCCAGGACATTCCAGAGCATCTTTGAGCATGTGTCCTTTTTAAGTGTGGTGTCTAATGTCTGCCAACTCGCACAAAGCAAACCTCAACAGTAATATGATAATTATAAGATATTTATTAGATATTGTTTGAAGGTAAAGTATTAATCTTGGCTGGCACATCAGATAATTCCCATGTTCTTCAACAATGTTCTGTGAGGCGTTTTGCTTCCACCTAAGATTGTCTTGGTTCAACATCTCATCCAGTAGGTGGCACCTTCAAATGTGCAACATTACATCTGTGCTACAATTAATTAACCACAAGGTTAATTCCCGGATGGCGGGACTGTCACAAGGTTAGTTCCCGGGATGGTGGGACTGTCATATGCTGAGAGAATGGGCTTGTATAGTCTGGAATTTAGAATATTGAGAGGGATTCTTATTGAAACGTATAAGATTATTAAGGGTTTGGACACGCTAGAGGCAGGAAAGGTGTTCCCGATGTTGGAGGAGTCCAGAACCGGGGGCCACAGTTTAAGAATAAGGGGTAAGCCATTTAGAACGGAGATGAGGAAACACTTTTTCACATAGAGAGTTGTGAGTGTGTGGAATTCTCTGCCTCAGAGGGTGGTGGAGGCCAGTTCTCTGGATACTCTCAAGTGAGAGCTAGGGCTCTTGAAGATAGTGGAGTCAGGGGATATGGGGAGAAGGCAGGAACAGGATACTGATTGTGGATGATCAGCCATGATCGCATTGAATGGCGGTGCTGGCTTGAAAGGCCGAATGGCCTATTCCTGCACCTATTGTCTATCGAATGATTGGCCTTGATTATTGAAGCTAAACTGACAATCTTCTTTTTGATTAGACAAATTTGTGCAATACTGCACTGGATAATCCAACACAAAGAACAAAAGAACATTTGATTAGATCAGCTCTCAAATTCCTGGACACAGACACTGTGTGGTGAGTTATATTTGCTATAGGTGAGATGGTTAAATTTTGCATGTGCATGCAGACTCAACGTTCAATCTATACCAATTCAATTAATTAATGAATCTACTAACATTGTCTTCAGACACTCATTTTGAGGTATGTTGAGTGGGGATGGGGTGAGGGGAAATGGACCAATGTTGGGTTGGGTTGATGAATCGTGGCAATATCTTTGGGGATACAGGGTAAAAGTGACAAGGTGGCCATATGGATGGAAAAGGCGTGTCACTGAAGCATTTTGAAAGAATTGGGAATGCAATATCTAGCAATGTTACAAAATTTTGAGATTTTAAAAATCAAGTCTGCAATTTATCCCATCAGATAAAGCATAAAAAGAAGTTTAATTTGACACCTAATTTACTTTCATATCTTCAGTATTAAGAAAGTTATGGCCATTTTCATACTCGGAAATGAGCATCTTGCTTCCCATAGCCTTTCAATTGACTTAACTCAAAAGCTGTGATCTGGAAAAGTTAGAAGTCCATAACATTCTTAAAAATAAAGAGAACTCAATGAAATTTTCAGTTATTATAGATTGAAGCATTCTGAAACAAATATGAAACAATCTTACTTGGATTACCTGAAATTAAAGCATATAATTAGTTAGTTATCTAATTGTAGCTAATTACAAAATTCAATGAGTAGATCTAAACATCTATCCATTTCTTAAGAAAAGATAAACTTTTTTTAAATTGCCTAAGTGTCCAAATAACATTCACACAATAATCCACAATATAACATAATTTTTAAATCTCATTTTCATGAATTTCTGGGCCAAATTGAAGGAATTTAGTGTTTTATGCTGTAAATTAATGACCATTTAAATCAACTAGCGAGTGGGTTTTAGTGGAATGCGGTGGATTAGAACGTTGCGGTTAGCGGTGAAGTCGGGGGGAAAAATACTGGGGGTTCATACATTTTTTGGGGACCCCATTTCGCAACATAAAAATATTATTAAAGCCTCCCGAAAAACCAACTTTTAATATAAAAATAAAGTATTTACCTTTTTTTCTCCCCTACGCAAAATGCTTCCGGTTGTCTGCGGTCACGGCTTTTGAAGGTGATTTTTAAATTACTCTAGTTAATAAATAATTTAGAGTAATTTAAAAATACCTTCATTCATGAAATGTCGGAGCGATTTTTCTTCAGCAACCAAATCGCCCGACATTCATCGATTATCCAGGCCTGTGGAAAAACGGCACTTTAAGCCCGCCCCCCGCTGCAAGGCGCGAAAGTCGCGCACACGGGGAGCGGCAGAACTGCAGCGCCGCTAAAGGTAAGTTTTGTAACATACCTACAATATCATAGGAATGGTGGCTGGCCACCTATCACTTCATGCTCTTTAGTTCCATCTGTGTTCTGTTGGTCTTTCTTCTATGTTCCTGATACCCGTCATCAGCAAAGTACAGAAGATAAATAGTGATTGAAATGTAAATCCCAAAATCCAGTTCGCAGTCGCAAATTGGAAAAATAAATCATCACTTTTACTATGGACATCTGTGTAATAAAGGCAGATGCTGGAAATAGCAGGTCAGATAGCATCTGTGGTGGGAAAGACAGTTGATAACCTCTCAGTGGAACTAATTGTTTACTACTATAGGCCTAATTTAGATTCACTGGTTGATCCACCATCATCTTCGGGAAGATTGGTAAACAGGATTTAGGAAATGAAAAGAGAACCTCAGCCACAAGTTTGAGAAGACCGGAATGATTTTGAGATGGAGGAGGAAATTGAAGCTGTAGAAGCAAACTATAATGATGAAAAATTGCATTGATACTATAATAGTGAAAAGGCTGCACAACTCATAGAAGTTAAAGTAACTACTGGATAGAGCAATGGGGGTGACATCAGGGTCTTCTTTAAACACTGGGTTTCAACCGACCTTTATCCACACTGGTGTTTGTTTATGTAGTTACAGAGTCGAGGAGCCATCTGGCTTAGTGGAGCTTCAGAAAAATGAATGGGATCCTGCGGTTGAATGGATAGAAAACAGGTAACGTTTGATCCTGGGTATTTTCCTTGGAATAGGAGCAGGTCAGTGTAACACTTCACGTGGCATGGTATCTATGTTGACTGTTGAAGGAATGAGGGGTGGTGTTTAAAACCTACGCACAATTGGTGTACAGGTAATTCTGCTATAAGATGATAGTTGCGTTCCTTTGCTCCATGCTTTGGTGAAAATCAAGTTATAAAAATAATGGTGTTGATAGGGAAAAACGGGGTTGGGGCTAGAGAGCTTCAGACTCACAATAACAAGTTATTTTTCCTCCACCGTGGGAGCCTGCGGACTTTAACATCGCTGAGCACGTGGTCTCTGGCCAGAAGCCGACTTCGGGAACTCCAAGCCGCAGGAGCTACGACCGCCCCGACGCGGGAGCTTCGATCGTCCTGACGGATGATTCGACTGCCCCGACCGTGGGAGAAAAATGAGGGAAGAAGATTAGATTTTATTGCCTTCCATCGCAGTGAGGAATGTGGGGGATCCACTGTGGTGGATGTTTATGTTAACTTTTATGTAGTTGTGTGCCTTGTTGCTTTTTTAGTGTGGCTGTATGGTAATCTGCATATCACTGTACCTTAATTGGTACACTTGACAATAAATGACCATGAAACCTTTGAAGTAGTTCTCTAGTACCCAAGCAATGTCTCGTTGTAACTAATTTGGCCCACATAATATAAATGGTGATCCCTAATTCATCAATCATGTTATATCCAATTTGTGAAAGAAAAAAATGTGACTCAAATGTCATACAGCACAGGAACGGGCCCTTTGGTCCAGCTCATCCATGACAACTAAGATGTCCCTCTACACTAGTCCCATTTGAATGGACTGGCTGCGAGGTGGAGATACCTGGCTGCGGTGCGGAGTGGGTGGTTTGCGGGGAGATGTCTCCGAGTCATGGGCTCTCTGCCATTTTTCTGATTTGTTCTGTTCAAAATTTATTTATAATCCTTTCTCTAACAGGTACAATGTTGTGATTGGCTCTTCCACAAATATCTTGGGACCAAATATTCCAAAGGAGACAAAAGAGACGTTCGAACAGCATCTTTCCTCATACAATTCTTGGGCACTAATGGGTATGTGATCAGTTCAATCTTGTCTCCGCTGGATATTCTGGATCAAATGATAGAACTTAAAATAAGAATTCCTTGTTTCCCAGTTTAATGCCAGATTGTCTGTGCTTCACAAACTAAAATTATCCTAAATTATGCTACCCACGTTCTAACCTTTACCAGGCATCATTCACCACACTCCTGCATTCACTTCTCGTCTGGCTGTGCTGTGATTTTTCAAATCCCACTGTTTCTGAGTTTCTTCATGTCTTCATCCGTATTACTTCCTTCATGCTCAAAGCACTTGGATATATGCGCATTCTTTCAATTCGGGCAATCCGTGATTTTAGTCAATCCACCTCTGGTGGTACTTTCCAGGCCTTTCTCTCTTTTCATCCTTTGAGACATTCCTCTCTGGATTATTTTTTGATCATTTATCTGATTTCTCAACATGTGGCATGATGTCAAGTTTTATTCAATAATACCTTGTGAATATCCTTTTAAGATATTATGTAAATTATGGTCATCAGTGGTAGGAGAAGAAAGGCTATTTTGCCGATCAAGTTACTCTGGCATTCAATCATGGCTGATCTATCTCTCCGCATGACATCTGACACCTATACCAATCAAGAATCTATCTCTGCCTTAAAAATATTCACTGACTTGGCCTCCACAACCTTCATGGCAAAGAAATCCACAGATTCACCACCCTCTGACTACATAGATTTCTCCTCATCTCCTTCCTAAAAGAACATCCTTTAATTCTGAGGCTATGACCTCTCATCCAAGACTCTCCCACTTATGGAAACCTCCTTTCCACATCCACTCTATCCAAGCCTTTCACTATTCTGTATGTTTCAATGAGCCCCCCCCTCATTCTTCTGAACTCCAGCGAGTTGAGGCCCAGTGACGACAAACTTTTTGGGAATCTTGCAGCAGCATTCCCAAGTCCCTTTGTTTTCTGGATTCTCTAATTTAGAAAATAGTCTACGCCTTTATTCCTACTACCAAAATGCTTGACTCCACATTTTATTACACTATATTCCATCTGCCACTTCTCTGCCCACTCTCCCAACCTATCCAAGTCCTTCTGCATAGTCCCTGCTTCTCTACACTACCTGCCCTTCCACCTATTTTCATATCATCCGCAACTTTGCCACAAAGCCTTCAATCCCCTCGTTCAAATCATTTATAACGTGGAGTAGCGGCCCCAGCACCGACCCTCGCGGAACTCCACTCGTTACTGGCACCCAACCAGAAAAAGCTCCCTTTATTGCCTCTCCTTGTCTTCTGCCATCCAGCCAACCAGCTATCCATCTGCTCTTTGGTACCATGGGCTCTCATCTTCCTTAACATCTACTGTCTGTCCTGCTATTTACTTCTTCAAAGAATTCCCAAAAATGTGTTAAGCAAGACCTCCCCTTCACAAACCCATGCTGACTTCGGCCTATTTTATCGTGAACTTCTAAATACTCCGTAAACTCATTCTTTATAATGGACTCTAAAATCTTACCAACCAGCGAAGTCAGGCTAACCAACCTATAGTTTCCACTATGGCGGTTTCATTCTCCTCATACTTTGAGCAACAGTCATAACTGGAATTGTAGTATTGCTTCATTTGTTCCACAGTATCTTGTGCATAGTTTTGAAAAGAAACAATAGGTAGTCAGCAAATGAGAAAATTATGAGGATTTTTGAGCACATGAATGATGAACTGAAAAATACCTGCCTCTGTACTCAAGCTGTCCTGTGTATTTTTAAGCATGTTTTCTTTTGATATAGATACTAAGAAATTATTATGCACCCTTAGGGTGCACCAATGGCACTTTTGCACATTTAAGGTGTCAACTAAATGCTGCTTGGTATGCCATTCAGAGGCTGAGCTCAAGCTGCCACAGAAATTGAAATTGAAAAGAATTGAACAGACCCTGTGCTATTGTTGAAAGATCAGGAAATTGCCAACAGCTTTATGGTTGGAGAGAAAATAACTTGGGATATCAGCAATGTTTGGCTGTAATTGACTTACACGCTAACCATCCTGGATGAGCACTGTGCCTGGAAGAGTAGGTTGTCTCAGAAGCACTCATGACAAATGGTACGAGGACAACATGGACCAGCTTTTTTTCTGCAGTACTTAGAAAGGAATGCTGGATGGAAATTTGACATCATCAGCATTTCTAGGAGATCAGTGCCTGGCTGTGCCCAGTTGAATTTCTGGAGCGATCTGGAAATGCTCATCACTTTTCACTCTTGGGGAAGTAAATTTTTGATTGCACAATCTGGGAAAAAGAGCCAAATGGATTTCTCGGCAATACTTGCAGATCCAAATCGGAGAGATTTTTAAATGACCGGATAGTATTAGAAGCAGAAATGTGAGGGGTTTGATCACTGGGCCTGACAGTAGTTGAGTGTCGATAGAGTGCGACATTCAGGCTGGAGGCAATCACCAAAACAGGGTGGGTTGTCATTTCCACATCTTCTTGCTACTTCCTTGGAGAATAGCGCAAAGAAGTGAAAGCTTGAATGTAACAAACATGACCCCAGTTGCTGTAACCTGACCAACTTCCAGTCATTCGGGGTGTCCCATAATGTTCGACACAAAAAAAATGGAGTAACTCAATGGATCAGACAGCATCTCTGGAGAAAAGGAATAAGTGATGTTTCGGGTCAAGACCTTTCTTCAGACTGGGAGTCGGGGGAAAGGGAAACGAGAGAAATAGATGGTGATATAAAGAGATATAAAACAAGAATGAAAGATACGTAAAAAAGTAACGATGATCAATGAAACGGTCCATTGTTAGCTGTGGGCTAGGTGAAATGAATTATACAGACAATGAAACTCACCAGGAAGGCAGTGAAACTAGTACAACGACTGGGGTGGGGGAGCGACGGAGAGAGAGAGGGGATGCAAGGGGTACTTGAAGTCAGGAAAATCAATATTTATACTGCTGGGTTGTAAGCTACCTACCTTTAGCGGTGCTGCAGTTCTGCCACTCCCCGTGTTAATGATTTTGGCGCCTTTCAGAGGGGTGCGGGTTTAAAATGCCGTTTTTCCCTAGGCAGTCCAAATTGATCAATCTCAGGCGATTTCGTTGCTAAAGAGAAATCGCTCCGACATTTCATTCATGAAGCTATTTTTAAACTATGCTAGATTATCTATTAGCTAGAGTAGTTTAAATATCATCTTCTAAAGCCATGAACAGCGAAACGGACCTAACGTAGGCGATAAAAGAAGTTACACAGTTTATTTTTACATAAAAACGTGCTTCTTAGGAAGCCTTTAATCAAATTTTCATCATGCGAAAAGGGGACAAAAAAATATATGAACCGGCTGTATTTTTTCTGCCGACTGCGGGTTAAATTCACCGCAAACCGCAACGTTCCAATCCACCACGTTCCACTAAAGCCCACTCGCAAGTTGATTTAAATGGCCTTTAATTTACAGGAATTAAACACTAAATTCCTTCAATTTGGCCTATAAATTCATGAAAATGAGATTTAAAAATCATGTTATATTGTGGATTATTGTGTGAATGTTAATTGGACACCTAGGCAATTTAAAAATGTTTATCATTTCTTAAGAAATGGATAGATGTTTAGATCTAGTAATTGAATTTTGTAATTAGCAACAATTAGGTAACTAGCTAATTATATGCTTTAATTTCAGGTCATCCAAGTAAGATTGTTTCATATTTGTTATCAGAACGCTTCAATCTATAATAACTGAACATTTCATTGAGCTATTAATTTTTAAAAAAGTTACGGGCTTTTGACTGTCCTAGATCACAGCTTTTGAGTTAAGGCAATGGGGAACAAGATGCTAATTTCAGAGTATGAAAATGGCCATAACTTTTTTAATACTGAAGATATGTAAGTGAATTAGATGCCAAATTAAACTTCTTTTTATGTTTTATCTGATGGGATAAATTGCAGACTTGATATTTAAAATCTCAAAATTTTGTAACCTTGCTACTCTATATCACCGTCTACATCTCCCGTTTCCTTTTACCCTGACTCTCAGTCTGAAGAAGGGTCTTGACTCAAATCGTCACCTAATCCTTTTCTCCAGAGATGCTGTCTGACCCACAGAGTTACTTCAGTTGTTTATGTCTATCTTCGGTTTAAACCAGCATCTGCAGTTCCTTACCACATATTGTTTCCTCCAATGTGTCATGTGAGTCTAATGGAACCTTGCAACTCATGGAATGAGGGAGTAGTCTCCCTTAACTACCATTTGCAATTCCCTTTTAAATTATTTCTTAAATAATTAAAACAGTAATTTGAGTACCAAGGACATAATACAGCTGGTCTTTCACTTGTAACTTAAAAATGCCTTTGAAAGTTGAAAATTTCTTGAAATTATTGCTTTGGTTGTTTTTCCACTATTTTAGGTCTGGAGTATGTCATCCATCAGCTTAAATCTATAGTTCTTTCACTAAATTTAATTGACCGAAACCTCGGTGTAGAAAAGGCTGTGCTGCTGTCTCGACTGGAAGAACAGTATCAGGTAGGAGATGTATTGCTGACAGAGTATATCATGTCATGTTCTCCACACTATAAACTTCTACTTACTGATGCTGACAAATAAGCACAATGCTGAAGGCAATAGGATTGACGTTTGCAGAACAGGCAATGGGATTGAAGTTTCAGGCCTAGGGATGAATTCTTGACTTGATTGTATATCTGATCTGTTTGGATAGCATGTAAAACCAAGCTTCTCGCTGTACCTCGATACATGTGACAATAATAATCCTAACCTAAACTGAAAGAATTCTTAGAGACATAGTGAAGACATATTAAAGATGCTGGTGTGTAAAGCCTTGTCATCAGAACAGATGCAGTGGAAGAATTGAGTAGTGTCCTTGCAGGAAGCAGGGTGGGAGGGGGTGTACTTGAAGTACCGTAAACGCTCGCTATAACAGACCACACGGGGGAAGATGGTGTCCGTTATTACCAATGGTCCGCTATATCCGAATAAGGGGGTAAGTAAATACGTACAGTATTAATGGAAAAACAGCCAATAAACATACACTACACAATAAACAGTGAAATACATAATACCTTGGGACGGCACCGTGGCAGCGCAGTAGAGTTGCAACCCTGCAGCGCCAGAGACCCGAATTTGATCTTGACCTCGGATGCTCCCTGTGGCAGCGTGAGGTTCCTCCAATTGCTTGGGTTTTCTCCTGTTTTGCGGAGGTGTGCAGGTTTGTGGTTTGGTTGGCTTCTGTGGGTTGTGTGGTTTGCAGATGTAGCTGCTGCCTCGCGACGCTGGGGACCTGGGTTCAATGCTGGCCTGTGGGCGAATGTGTTTTCTCTGATGGTGTAGTGCACTGGTTCTATCCTACACACTTTCTACCTAGTGTGTGGGGTGGAGGCTCTTGCAGTTATGGGGTCGGGCCAGGTCTCTGGTGCTGCCGACAGTTCGTGGAAGCCAGTTGGGCTGCAGGTCTGCACATGTTTGGGGAGGTGGGGGATGACCCATGCTGTTGCAATGCCTTTGGCATTACAATGTGGCAGGAAAGATAGAACTACCACTGTGGTAGTTCTATCCTACATACTGTGAATTGTTCCTGGTGTGTGTCGGATAGAACTAGTGTACGGGTGATCGCAGGTCAGCATGGACTCTGTGTTTCCATACTAACTCTAAACTGAGCTAAAATGATTCAAAAACCGTATTTAAATGTGTAGTTCTTCAAAGTGTTCAAATCACTTTTAATCGCGTAAGCACAGTGGAAGAAAGAGCAACATCAATGTACTGTACCTGTATCTCTAAGACTAAACTAAACCAATATAATTGCTCCATCTACCTTGTTGTCATTCCATGAAACAATGAACTTGGTCTAAAACAGATTTGGTCCACTAAAACCAAAATCCGTTATAAAGAGGCCTGTTATTGCGATTGCTTACTGTATCTGTGGGAGTTGGTGGGCTCATAATGAATATTGCATCTGAAACTATTATCTGAGTTGGAGGTGTCAAGAATGGAAGAGTACATGTGAAAATGAGTGCAGAATAGAAAAATTGGCAGGAAAGTAATATTTTTGAGTTTATTTGAGCAGAGATATGCTTCTAAATTGAAGATAGACACAAATTCTGGAGAAACTTAGCGGGACAGGCAGCATCTCTGGAGATAAGGAATGGGTGATGTGTTAGATCTACACCCGAGTTACTCCAGCATTTTGTGTCTATCTTTGTAATAAATCTGCATCTGCAGTTTCTTTGTACACATTTAGTCTACTTCTAAATTGTCGATCTATGACTCTTCCATGAAAAATCCCCAAGAGAACAGTAAAGGTTTAAGTGTCTGTTTCAGATTATCAGCAGCTCCATATATTTGTGCATTAATAATGTTACTCAGGTGGCACTGCCTTTGAAAAGTACTCCTACAATAGTTGGTCCAAATATGTTAAAATTGGGGAAATTAATCATTAAACAAAAATCATACATTTGTATAAACTTTCAGAGTTGAATTGCAAATGTTATTTTCACAATGGGATCTTGTTAGATTGACTCCTTTAGGGAAATCGAGAGGGGTAATAGACCTCAATGCAGGACTCCCTCGTAGGTCCAAGTGGCAAATTTGTTTTTGTGTAACAAATGCTATATATTTAAGCTCAAAACAGATGAGCTTGTAAGTATACTCGGTTGTTAAAACATTTTAAATATTGTGCGGATCACTAGAACTGCTCTGTTGTAAGCAAGGTGGTGATTATTTTTGTTTGTAGATTGAGTTTTGGGGAAATGTTGAATGGGCACACGACTACGATCTCTACGAACTACGATCGCGAACTGCAGCAGGAGCCTTGTTTGTCCATCTATGTTCGGAGAGTTCCACCATGAAACATAAACTGCTGCAAGACTGAAGTGGCTGATTGTTTATTTAGTTCCTTCCTGTAACTGGGATTATTTTCCGCATTGGATAAATGATTGTACTTGAAAAATATAAAATTAAAAGCATTTTTCTTTGAACATTTCTATCCATTGAGAATTTTTTTTTAAATCACTTGTGAATGTTTTTTGTATTGATAACTACAAACATTGATTTCAAAAACATTCATTAGTTTCATACATTTAAGAATTGATAATCATGAAGGAGGAAAAAGTAAGCCTCGTTAACAAATCATATGCATATGTAATAAGTTTTATATTATTTTTTGGAGAATTGTTTTCTGTTGCTGTTCTAATGCAGCAAAAGTCATAGCTGACAACCTCTCAATAGTAATTTAGGAATATAACTTACCTTACAGAGTGACCTCCATAATGTTTGGGATAAAAACCCATCATTTATTTATTTGCCTCTATACTCCACAATTTGAGATTTGTAATAGAAAAAAATGCACGTGCTTAAAGTGCACATTGTCAGATTTTAATAAAGGCCATTTTTACACATTTTGGTTTCACCATGTAGAAATTACAACTGTGTTTATACATAGCCCCCCCCCCCCCCCCCCCCCATTTCGGGGCACCATAATGTTTGGGACACAACAATGTCATGTAAATGAAAGTAGTCATGTTTAGTATTTTGTTGCATATCCTTTGCATGCAATGACTGCTTGAAGTCTGCGATTCATGGACATCACCAGTTGCTGGGTGTCTTCTCTGGTGATGCTCTGCCAGGCCAGTATTGCAGCCATCTTTAGCTTATGCTTGTTTTGGGGGCTAGTCCTCTTCAGTTTTCTCTTCAGCATATAAAAGGCATGCTCAATTGGATTCAGATTGGGTGATTGACTTGGTCATTCAAGAATTGACCATTTTTTGGCTTTGAAAAACTCCTTTGTTGCTTTAGCAGTATGTTTGGGATCATTGTTTAGCTGTAGAATGAACCGCGAGCCATTGTGTTTTGAGGCATTTGTTTGAAGTTGAGAAGATAGGATGTGTCTATACACTTCAGAATTCATTATGCTACTACCATCAGCAGTTGTATCATCAATGAAAATAAGTGAGCCAATTCCTTCAGCAGCCATACATGCCCTGGCCATAACACCCTCACCACTGTGTTTCACAGACGAGGTGGTATGCTTTGGATCTTAGGCAGTTCCTTCCCTCCTCAATGCTTTGCTCTTGCTATCACTGTGATAAGTTAATCGTCGTCTCAGCTGTCCACAAGACCTTTTTTCCAGAACTGTGGTTGCTCTTTTAAGTACTTCTTGGCAAACTGTAACCTGGCCATTTTTGTGTGGTTTGCATCTTGCAGTGTAGCCTCTGTATTTCTGTTCATGAAGTCTTCTGCGGACAGTGGTCATAGACAAATCCTCACTCGACTCCTAAAGAGTGTTTCTGATCTGTCGGACAGGTGTTTGGGGATTTTTCTTTACTATAGAGAGAATGCTTCTGTCATCAGCTGTGGAGGTCTTCCTTGGCCTGCTAGACCCTTTGTGATGAGTAAGCTCAGCAGTGCTCTCTTCTTAATGTTCCAAACAGTTTTGGTAAACTTAAGGTTTGGCTGATGTCTTTAACAGTTTTATTCTTGTTTCACAGTGTCATGATGGCTTATTTGACCTTCATTGGCACAACTTTGGTCCTCATGTTGATAAACATCAACAAAAGTTTCCAAATGTGATGGGAGACGAGGAAAGACTAGGTTCCGAGAACTCTCTTATACCTGCATTAAGGAGGCATTTAAACACACCTGAGCAATTACAAACACCTGTGAAGCCATGTGTCCCAAACATTATGGTGCCCTGAAATGGGGGGACTATGTATAAACACAGCTGTAATTTCTACACGGTGAAACCAAAATGTATTAAAAAAACCCTTTAAAAAAACCTTTAATAAAATCTGATAAAGAGCACTTTAACCACATGTGATCTTTTTCTATTACAAATCTCAAATTGTGGAGTACAGAGGCAAATAAATAAATGATGGGTCTTTGTCCCAAACATTATGGAGGGGTTTATTTTGTCATTTCTCACTGCAGCAAGTAAGTATTTTTGCCATTGGGTCATAATTTTTTATTTTGGCCAAAGAGCGATTATATTTTGTTAATGATTAGGGCATTAACATCAGGAAATCGGTTTTCTCTGTTTATATCAGTACTATTGATGCAGACTGCTTTCGCTATTTAACTAGGCACAAAATGCTGGAGTAACTCAGCAGGCCAGGCAGCATCTCTAGAGAACATGGATAAATAAGAGTCGTGATCTGAAACATCATCTATCCATTAACTCCAGACACGCTGCCTGACCTACTGAGTTACTGCAGCATTTTATCCTTTTTTTGTATAAACCAGAATCTGCAGTTCCTTGTTATTATAAATTGTTTTCATTATTCGTTGGTTTCTTATTATCAAAATTGAAATTTTGGAATTTCAGGATTACCACTTTGTGAATTTAAACTGCATTTAAAACTTAACTTCCAAATCTTGTAATGTTTTAGACTTGATCCATCCACTATTCTTGACATCAAACCTTCATCTTAAACTTGCTACAAAACAATGTCAGAAATATTCAGCAGGTAAGGCGGCAGCAGTGGGATAGTGTTGTGTGCAGTTCTTGTCACTCGGCTATAGGAAGAATCTCCGTAAGTTGGAAAAGGTACAGAGGAGATACAACAGTATATTACCTGGGCTTGGTGGATTGAATTACAGGGATCCAATGGATAGGCTGAGATTTTTTTTCTTTGGAGCATAGGTTGAGGGATGACCTAATTGAGGTATACAAGATGGGAAAAGTGAATGCTTGCAATCTTCTTCCCAAGGGAGAAGATTATAAAATAGAGGCCATAATATGCTTAAGGTGAGAGGGGAGAAATTTGAGGGACCTCAGGCCAACTTTTAACTCGGAGGGTAGTTTTTATCTGGAACGAGTTGCCAGATGAAGCTAGAGAAGGGGATATAATTACAACCTTTAAAATATATTTGGACAGATATATAGATATTTAGAGAGCTACTGGCCAAATGAGGCAAATGCGACTAGCCCAGTATGCCAACTTGGCCATTTTTGAATTTGCTGCTATGACAGGACATGATTTTCAAATATGTATTTTAAATGTAAATGAAATTTGTTAAATAATGCATTATTTAAAAAATGAGTGAGCCCAGTAATATTGCAAAGGCCATGCGGATGCATAAGGAATACGAATAAACTTTCTTTAAATGTATAGTTTTATTGAAAAATATAATGTTTCTTTTTCATATTCTGATTGAAGTAAACCAGATAAGGTGTTGTACTATAAAGTTATCTGCTTCCTTCAGAACAATAACTGAGTGTATCCTATTCTAATATTAAAGAAGAGTTGAAAACACATCATCCAAATCACCACCAAGGCTGGGAGAGAAATTGGACATAAGTGGTGAATGGAAAAACACCAAACCTGCATTAAAAAAAAACTGCAACCCAGGGGGAAGGTTGGAGTACACGATCTTTTGATCACCTACTCTATATTAGGTCTGAAAATGTATATTTGCTGAAACATAAGGTTTTCATATCTCCTGAAAGGTTAATTCCTAGATCTGGGAATTTCTAAGAAATATGTAGTTCAGAGGACACCCAACGGCTAAGTAGTGCAGTCCAATCCCTCTGCTGGGGTTACAAACAATCGGAGACAATAGTGGAAGTCATGAAGCTATCATATACAAACATGTCAAAGAGAAGAAACCACGTTTAAAAGTCACAGTAATCCAGGTTTCTGGTTAAACTCCCACAGCGACACAATTCATGAAACCACAGCTCTCACTTCACTTTACACGTCCTGAAGCTCAAGGAAATCTATTTCATCTCGCCAATGACTGACGTAAATGTTAATTTCCAGAACTCGCTTACGATTGCGGGCTATTTCATCTGCATGCAGCTGCCAAACAAAAAAGTATGTTACAATCTTGTAAATTTAAACACCTGCATATTCCCCACTCTTGTTTCTTGAAGTATATTCTTGCTATCTAATTTTCTTCAATCTCATCTATTTACCTATAATTTTTGCCTTAAAACCCTTGAGGCTTCTGCCTATTCCTGAAGATGACGTGGGGTCAAGACCGAGAGCGACCTGAGATTTGATGAAGCATCTAATCTTATGCTCCTTATTTATCTTGAGTTCCATGCACTACTAACGTTGCCATAAGTTAGTAAGGGAAATCCAGTGATGTATTGATAACTGTACACGCACGCATGCAAACTCTCTTCTCCAAGCAGAGAAAGCACATATGTACAATCAGTCAATCTAAACAGCACCAACTCAGATTGTAAGTTAACTGGCCCATGGGGGGAAAAACAATTGGACAAGGTCGTGCACTAATCCGTAAATTCCGGGGTTCTATCACAAAACAGAATAAGACGGTGGAAGAGTACCTAAGATATGAAGGTACCAAATTTGGCAGATTAATTTTTCCATATGATAAACTATTCTAAAGGGCCTGCCCCACTTTCCCGAGTTACTGACAAATTCACCCGAGTTTTCCCCTTGATTCAATCTCGGAGATGCCAGCCGTAGGTGCTCGGGGCTATTTTTTTTCTTCTCGTGGACATTTTTCAACATGCTGAAAAAACGTCCCGACTTACCTGATGCCCCGAGTACCTACGGCTGGCATAACGAGCCGTTACGATATATCCACGGACTCCTATGGACTCGCTACGGACATTCTCCGCGTTATAATCAAGGGGAAAACTCTGGAGAATTCATGAGTAATTCGGGAAAGTGGGACAGGACCTTTACTCCTTTAAGCTCCTTTAAATTTGATACCCTTTTGTCTCCTTTTTATCTCAAATCTGTGTCACTGTCTCCACCCACCTGCCAATCACCCCTTTGTTTTTTACACTTTTCTTACTCCATTTTATTGAACTTTTGAGTTTCCCTTTTGGCAAATTTACTTTCTTTCCTTTCCCTAACCCCAATTTTTCTTTCAACCACTGAAGCTATTCGACTTCACATTTGTTTTCAGATGCCACATTTCTCTTAGCATTGCCACACTCAATGTCCAACTCGTGTTGAATTACTTTGTGGGTGTGAGAGTTGTCATCACCCAGTCTGATCACACCCTCTCCCAAGATTCCCAAAGATGGAATTGCTTAATGGCAGTGATCATGAGAATGAATGTTCCCTTCTTCCTCCAGTCAAGCTCTGGAATATTGCAGTAACTTTCACAAATCTGCTGACACGACACTGACCAGCCATGAATCAGCTGTAGTGATCTTGTGAAAGGTTTTCCATTTGAGCCACAATGTCGATTTTTATGCTTTGCATCTGAACAACGCACTCAGGGAGTGCTACCAATCCGATGTACTGTCTTTCTGAGAACCTAAATTGAGAATTGCGATGTAAAAAAAAACACTGCACTACTCTGAAGAGAAGCAGAGCTCTATTTCCTAGTCAATATCCAACCCTCAACTAAGAGTTGCATCCAGTCACGCACCACATTGTCTAGCAATGTAAAAACTGGCTGCAGTTCTTTACAATATTAACTACTAGTGAATTAATATTACTTGTAACATCAAATTTTAAAATGCTGCTGGCTTCCATTTGTTCTTCAACATTGGGGGAACAATTTCACAAGTTATAGGAGTAGAATTAGGCCATTTGGTCCGTCAAATCTACTCCAATTTGAAGAACTGTTTATCTTCAGTTTGTTCTATTCATCTAAAATGTACCAAATTAAATAAAATTACAGAACTAAAGCATTTTACCTTCTCGAGAATATCCCTGACCCAGGCATTTGACTTTGTAACCATTTTGTCTTCTTGGTTGTCAATCTTAAGTAGATGCAAGTCATGTGATGCATTGACTGTATTAATAACTGTATCTTTATCAATAAAGAGCTGCATATAAATAAAACAAAACATATATATAGCATGTTTGGAAACAAACTAAACTTGCATTTTCATTTTAGTTTTTAACCATCAAGTCCCAAAGTGATTCACAAGTGACAATTAATTTAAAAGTGCGGGAGGAATTAATGATAACTGCAGAAATGAACAGGTCTTTTTCTGGAAATTGACATTTGCTATTTGGTATTTGCTGGGTTGATTATCACTGGTAATCACATTAACGATATTTATTACTTTGCATGGTTAGCATAGCTCATTCAAAGCTTAGCACATCAATAAAATGTTATCTTAATTGATAATTTGTAATGTTGCTCATGGGGAAGGGTTGTGTTTTATATCAGCTGTTAACCATATACTACAAGAAGGTGAGTGTTATGATGTTTGAACGAACAATGCCACGTACAAATGGTCAAAATATCCTTTAAAGATAAAGTATTATATTAATGTATATCACTGTATATTCATGCAATATATCAACAGTATAAATAACCCAACTTAAATTTATAATAGAATTACTTAGACAAATGTGTGCAAAATGGCATGTTGGTCCTTAGTAATCAGATGAACAATGATGATTACCAATTGTATGGTTAGCAATGGACTATTCAAAGTAGTAGGACGTATGTTGCTTGAGTGTCATGTAATACTTTCTTGGACTTTACTGTTAACCATCTTTTATTAAACACAATCCTTTACCATGAGTAACATCACAAGAGATTGAAAACAATTGTTTTCATATTGCAGTGATGAATGTAACACTGTTTGCTCACTGAAACTAATGACCAACCTGCTACTATTGTATTGCCCAACATTTTGCATCCAGTGCTTCCATCCTCCATCATTAAATACTATTTAAATGGTCATCATCTCTTTACCATTTTAGCTTTGGTAAGATCAAACTGATTAACCTCACTGGAATCTTCTGGGAGCTGGTATCGGAATTAAGATCATGGGCAGTAGTTAAAGCTGCAAACCTGTGATGTGGCTCAGTGCAAGGGAACATATTGTCACGAAGGCCTTGATGGCAGGAACAGAGCCTGTGTGTGATGGATAACAGGATGGATTCACTGAAGAAAAGTCCCGACCTGAAACATCACCTACCCATGTTCTCCAGGGCTGCTGTCCGACCTGCTAAATTGCTCCAGCATTTTGTGCCTTTCCTTGGCAAATCTATACTTCCTTGTTTCTATATTCTTCTCTATAACCTTCCTGCCGTATTTAGATTTCCCTGCAGAACATCTATGCTATTAGTCTCAACAAATGATAACAAATTCCACATTCTCAATCTTCTCTGGAACGAAGTTCCACCTGGTTTCCCTATTGAGCTGATTGATAGCCATTATCTTACATTTAGTGTCATGGAGCTAAAGAGAGATTCAACACAAACAATTCCTTTGATCCACAGAGTCCATGTCGGCCATAATAAAACTAATTTATACCAGAGTGTATGAAGGAACTTCAGATTCTGGCTTAAACCGAAGATAGACAGAAAATGCTGGAATAACTTAGCAGGAGAGGCAGCATCTCTGGAGAGAAGGAATGGGTGAGGTTTCAGGACGAGACCTTTCTTCAGACGTGTCGACCGAAATATAAGAAAGAAAAAGAAAAAGAGAGAGAGAGAGAGATCCTGTCACGTTGAGCTACTCAAGCATTTTGTGTCTATCGTACCATTCTCATTAAATCAGAGATCCTACCACTCAGCTGCACACTATGGGTAATACACACTGGTCAATTAACCCACCAATTTATGGACTCTGGTACAAGACAGAAGCCTTTACATGGAAAAGGGGCAAGATGGAGGAACTTTTTGGGCTTGCATTCACTCATCAAGTGGAAGATGTAAATGCAACCCACCTGTGCTACTGTACGGATCAAGGGAATGGAAGAGAAAATATCAAACATGGCATTTTATGAAAGACATTTAGTACCAAAAGCTGAACAGATAAGCGGTAAATGCTCTTACAGCTCTGAGTTCCTCTGGCATTTCCTCATCCCCTTCAGTCTTTCCCATCTTGTCATAACTGCTCATAGCAATTTCCAACATGTTCTCGTGGTTACGGTTCTCCAGGTCCCGGCACTGTGCTATTGTAGATAGTGTTAAAGTTGCAAAGACATCTACCAGTGAAAAAAATATTATTTGATTCATAAGTAAATCTTATACTTTTTTGGGGCATCATATCCAACCAAATCCTCATATCCGCACATTCAGCAGAGAAAGCCAAATGCTTTGCCTAAATTTTTGAGACCAAATCCACACAGATCAAAGATAAAGTACAATAATTTCTTGATAAATACACTTTCATGGCTAATCTGTCTTTCACTTTCAACCCCTTTCTTCTGCCTTCTCCCCATGATCTTTTAAACCCTTACCAATCAAGAACCTGTCAATCTATGTTTTAACAATACCTGAAGACTTGGCCTCCACAGTTGACTGTGCAATGAATTCCACAGATTCACTACCCTCTGTCTAAAATTCCTCATCTCCTCTCTAAAGATATGCCCTTTTATTCTGAATCTGTGCCCTCTTGTCCTAGTTGAAACATCCTTTCCACATCCACGCCATCCAGGCTTTTCATTATTCGGAAAGTTTCAATGAGGTTACCCTCATCCTTCTAAATTCCAAAATGTACAGGCCCAGAACCGTCAAATGCTCATTAAACATTAACCCAATCATCCCCGCCCAGGATCATTGTCGTAAACCTCCTCTGGACCCTCTCCAACACCAGCGCATCCATCCTCAGATAATGGGGCCTAAACTTGCTCACAATACTCCAAATGTGGTCCGACCAGTGCCTTCAAGCCTCAGCATTACAACGTCCACTGACTGTCTATCCTGCTAGTTACTTCCTCAAAATATACCAACAGATTTGTCAGGTAAGCTCTCCTCTGATCCTGCATCATCAGAATTATTGCCAGAAACTCCTGCCATTGCTGCTCCACCGTCATTTATGCTAGAATCCCTTTCCAATCAACTTTAGCCAGCTCCTCCCTTATTCACCTCTAGTTACCTTTACTCAACAGTAATACCAACACATCTGAAGAAGGGTCTCGACCCGAAACGTCGCCTATCTCCTTCGCTCCTTAGATGCTGCTGCACCCGCTGAGTTTCTCCAGCTTTTTGTGTAACATCTGATTTCATCTTCTCCCTCTCAAATTGCAGGTTGAATTTTAGTATATTATGGTCACTATCTCCAAGGAGTTCCTTTACCTTGAGCCCCCTAATCAAATCAGGTTTGTTACACAACACCTATCCAGAATTGCTCTTTCTCTGCTGGGCTCAACCACAAGGTGTGCCAAGAAGCCATTTCGTAGGACTCCAAAATTTTGCCATCCACTGAAGTCAGGCTAACCAGCCTATAGTTTCCCCTCTTTTGGCTCGCTCCCTTCTTGAACAGTGGAGTAACATTTGCAAATTTCCAGTCCTCTGGGACCACTCCTGACTCCAATGATTCTTGAATTCTAAAATTCACGTAATTGTATTTATTTGTCTGTATTGCTTCAGCATTTTGTATCAAAAGTCGCATTCCACAGAATGTTTCTATGTAGCAAGCATACAGGGAAATAAATGTATTTATAGTTTATATTCTGGGTAAAGACAAAGCCTGCATCAAATATTTTTACCATTCTTTCAGATTGATATTGGCATCGGATTCAAATTCTCTTATATTGAATACATGTTTAAAAAGCCTTATTGGAAGTTAAACAAATTAAAATACCTCCCAAGTTGTATTTGAATCAGAACTGAATGCTATGCTCCACACAAAATAGCATTCAGTCTAAAATACTTCTGAAATACAGTGTAGTTATCTGAACTATATATATTTTTTAATAGTTATGGAGAGTTTGGGAAAATTGTTATACATTTACATTTTTGAGCAGTGAGCAGTAAAGAAAGCAACCAGAAAGGTAATAGATGTGATGGATGACAAGAGGTGATTTTTTTTTTTTTCAAACTAAGGGCAACTTGGCAATGTATTAAAGGTATAGGAGCCTGAAAATTGCAATGACCAGGTTCAGGAATAGCTACTTCCCCACAGCCATCAGGCTATTAAACTCGGCTCGGACAAAACTCTGAACATTAATAGCCCTTTTTCTGTTTATTTGCACTTTATCAGTTTATTTATTCATGTGTGTATGTATTTATATAATGGTATCTGGTCACACTGATCTGTTCTATATTTGTGCCTACTATGTTCTGGTGTGCTAAAGCAAAGCAGGAATTTCATTGTCCTATCAGGGACACATGACAATAAACTCTCTTGAATCTTGAATCAGTTGAAACATCAATAATCTATCTGATTAAGATTAAAAACTGTAAAGACATGCTAAGGTGATTTAGGTGATTCTTGTGGTGAGTTAAAGCATGAATAAATACTCGAACGTTTTGCTGCAATATCATTTGTTCATCAAAAGGCATTTATATTAAGTGCTCCATAAGGTAACAAATTGGAATGGATTCAGTCCATAACAGGTAACGTGCACTTGGTTTATGGAAGAACCTCTTTTCATAGGATCAATAAGTTTATCTTATTCCTTCAAGTTAGGGTGTCAAGTAGGAAGTGTTTACATTAAAGGATATAGAGCTTGTACATTTTCAATGTAAGTTGATACAATTTCTGAAATATTTCGTTCAAATTCTCTGGATGCGTCCTGCAAAACCAAGCAAACAAATAATTAAAGCCAACAGCTTAAGCAAATAGTGTAAAATCACCAACATTTGACCATCCTCTCCAGACAGCACTGACTGGCATGAATCCTCACTGTGTAGGAAGAAACTACAGATGCTGGTTTATACCAATGTTAGACACAAAATGCTGGAGTAACTCAGCGGGTCAGGCAGCATCTGTGAAGAATAGGAATAGGTGCCGATTCTGGTTGAAACCTTTCTACAGACCAAAGGGTCTTCAGTAGAAGGGTCTCGACCCGAAACGTCACCTATTTCTTTTCTATCCTCACTGCATTGAAATCAATGTTCAATTCTCTGTTCTATTTCCTTCTGCTTCAGGGATTCAATGCAGAGGATTCTCTCCCCACCCTCCTTAACATATATATTTTAAATTCATGCCTGGTCTAACCTATTTGTTATCTTTTAATTTAGTCCTATGGTAGGGATTTGGACTTTGCTAACCAATCTTTCTTTGAGTGAAAAGTGAAAAGTAAAAAAAACAAAAACATGTAAATACAAGACAAATCTCAAAAAGCTAAATTAAAACAGAGCTAAGCAAAATCTTGTCATTTTCCTTAAGGGGCCCTCCCACTTGGGCGACCTAATCCTTGAGTTCTGACGAGTTTTCCCTCGACTCATACTCGCAGCATGGTCGACACGTGGTCGTAGGAGGTCTTTGTAACTCTCCTTCATGCTCAAGAGTAGTCCCCGTGTACTCGAGGCTTCAGCTACGTCGCGGCATATTTTTCAACATGTTGAAAAATGCCCACGAGTAAAAAAAGTTCGCCATGGAAAAAATTGATACTTTTTTTACTTGTAGGTTTAGTCGTAGTAGGTCGGCATGTTAGTCGTAGGTAATCGAGGGTAGTCGTAGATAATCTTCATCATAGTCAAAGGGAGATCAAAGGAGGTAATCTTCACTTTCCACTATTCGGTGTCCAATTTTCCCAAAGTTAGTCGTAGCTAGTCGAAGTTGGTCTTCAACATAGTCGAAGGAGGTCGAAGGAGGTCTACTACATGACTTTTTTTCAAACTCTCCTAAACTCTTCTAAACTCGCCAATTAGGTCGCCCAAGTGGGACAGCCCCTTTATTTCTTCTGTGTGTACAATTTCCTGTCCAACTTTGGATGATAAACTTTGAGCGGTAGAAATGCCATTTTGTTTCAAATTTACTGGAATTAACTCTACCCTAAACCTGGAACATGGTGAACATCTAACTTTTCAGTTAGAAGGTGGTTCAGACAAGACAGAGTTAATTGTGACCTGGTGCAACAAAACATATTCTGGAAAACTAAAAGCACATTGTATAGGAAACAATATCTTGGTATGAAAGAATAGTTGCATAATTTTCTGTTTGACAATATGTAATGTGTGATATGTTACAGCGATCAGTCGAGGCCTCAACGTTTTGCACATTAGGTAAATGGACGATGGCACTGGAGGTATCACTGCTAAAGTTACTGATGATACAAAGATAGACAGGAAAATAAGGGGTGATGAATAAGTTGGAAAAGGGATAGCAATAGATTGTGAATGGGCAAAGATCTGGCAAATGGAATATAACATGTAATGGCAAATATATAATGTTAATGCTTTGGCTGCAGTTTGATCTGAACTGATAGAATGGATTGGTTACCTAATGAACAAATGTTGAAGAGGCTAAGCTTGTTTTTGCTGGAGTTTATAACAGTGAGAGTTGGTTTGATTGAAAAATGAAAGATGGTGAGGGGACCTAATGGTGAACCTAGGGAGGATGTATCCCCTTGCTTGTGGGATTATCTAGCACTGGAGGACACTATACAAAAATAAAGGGTCTCCCATTTAAGTAAAGATCAGGTGACATTTTGACAAAGGATCTGTGGAGCGAAGGAAGGGGTGACGTTTCGGGTCGAGACCCTTATTCAGACTGATGTGGAGGGAGTTTCTCCAGCATTTTTGTCAGTCGCCCCCCACCCCCACCAGTCTGAAGAAGGGTCTCGACCCGAAATGTCACCTATTCCTTCGCTCCAAAGATGCTGCCTCACCGGCTGAGTTTCTCCAACATTTTTGTCTACCTTTGATTTTTCCAGCATCTGCAGTTCTTTCTTAAACATTTTGACAAAGGATAGTGAGCTTTTAGAACTCTCTTCCTCAAATAGTAATCCACCATAATCTCCGAAGGGACCGCTGCGTCTGTGCGCGCCGCCATCTCAAATATAGTAGAGTCTTTTAGTTTCATGACTAATCCTAGCTTGTAGAGTATCATCTGACTGATCCTGAGCTGGAGAGGGGAAGAAACATGTAGAAATCCAATTTTCCCTGGAGCTCTGGCATGTGTACATGGGGTAAAGGCAGGATGAGAGGTGGCCGAGACCTTCATACTGTTGAATCGCTGATAGCTGCTCAATCTATCCAAGTTCACACTTGAAAAAAAGTGCATATGAATCTGGTACTAGAGACTTACTGGTACCTGTAGTGCTGAGTAATGGTCTTTCATCAATAGAGCATACAATCAGCACTTTGAAGGGAGTGATCAATTTTTGTCATCCCTAATTTCTACTCATGCACAAACACTCACTCTAGCACTGAACTGGCTTATTAAATGTAACATTTATCTTGCTCAGACCAAAACATGAACTGTGCTTCCATTTTGACAAATGCTGACTGGCTTGCTGAGAGATTACCACATTTTACGTTCTCATTTAAAAAATGATTATGTGGGGAATAGATATATAGTTTTAATTGCAATGAGATGTCATCAATTCTTACCTCCAGTTGGTCAACCAATTGCATTTCCAGGCTCATCAGTTTAGTCCATAATTTGTTGATTTTCGCCCGCAAATGTCGACTCTTACTCTCCATGAGCGCGCTCTCAGAAATGCGCTGCATTTCATTCAATACCTGCATGGATAGAATATAAACATAACCACTTGCTACTAAATACAATACCTACTCTTTTGTCTTCAATAAGCAACTTTTATAGCATCTTTACTGCAGCAGAAATGTCCTGTGATGCTCCACTGAAGCATTTTCAAACAAAATAATTGATGTCAAATCCCACAAGACGATACCAGGGAAGATGATCAAAGGTTTCATCAAAGAAACACATTATAAGCAGCTTTAAAAATAAAAAAAAATTGCTTTCCATGATGAGCCAGCAATTAATTTCCCATCTACAATTACCCTTGAGAATATGGTCAGATTCCTTCTTGAGCCACTGTAGTCTCCAAGTTGTGGGAATACCTACAATGGTGTTAGGGATTTTATCCAGTAATGGCAAAAAAATGGCACATTTCCAAGTCAAGATGGTGTGACTTGGAGGACATTATCCAGTTGGTGATGGTGCCATGCTTTTGCTGTCCTTTTCTTTTAACTGGTAGAGGCCAAGGGTTTGGAAGGGACTGTCTAAGAACTCCAAGTCATTTTAAAGGCAGAAAGAGAGTCTGACAGGATTAGTAATGGAATTCCACAGCTTCAGGTTTTCACAGCGAAAAGCATTAATTTGGCAATGTGGAATTTAGCAGAATTGTAGAAGTAAAGATATTGTATATCAAGGTTTTGGATGAGAGAATTGAATTCTTTGTGGCCACGTTTGCAGATGATATGAAGATAGGCGGAGGGACTGGTTGTGGAAATAAATCAGGGACACTGCAGAAGGATTTGGCAGGTTGGGAGAGTGGGAAAAGAAGTGGCAGATGGAATTCAGCATAGCAAAGTGTGGTGTCATGCATTTTGGTAGTATGAATGAAGGTGTAGATTATTTTCTAAATGGGGAAAGAATTCAGAAATTGGAGGTGCAAAGGGTCTGGGAGTGCTGGTACAGGATTTCCAAGAAGAAAATTTGCAAGTCGGTAGAAAGGAAGACAAAAACAATTCGGCTAGCATTTATTTTGAGAGAACAAGAATATAAAAACAGGGATGTAATTTAGGCTTTATAAGACACTTGTTGGACTGCATTTGGAAAATTGTGACCAGTTTTGGGCCCCATATATTCCATACGGGATCAAAGAATATGGGGAGAAAGCAGGAACGGGGTAATGATTTTGGATGATCAGCCATGATCACATTGAATGGCGGTGCTGGTTCGAAGGGCCGAATGGCCTACACCTGCTCCTATTTTTTTCTATATCTGAGGAAGGAAGTGCTGTCATTGCAGAGGGTTTTGGAGGAGGTTTACGAGAATGCTCGCAGGAATGATTGGGTTAACATATAATGAGCATTTGACAGCACTGGGCCTGTAACCACGGGAGTTTAGAAGAATGAGGGGGGACGTCATTCAAACATCGAATCGTGAAAGACCTGGATAGAGTGGATGTGGAAAGCACGTTTCCACTAGTGGGACAGTCTAGGACCAGAGGCCATAGCCTCAGCCTCAGCCTCAGAGGCCATAGCCTCAGAATGAAATGACATACATTTAGAAAGGAGATGAGGATTAATTTCTTTAGTCTTAGATGGTGTTGAATCTGTGGAATTAATTGCCACAGAATGCTGTGGAGGCCAAGCCAATTAATAATTTTATGGCAGAGATTGACAGTCTTGATTAGTATGAATGTCAGGGGTTATAGGAGAAGGTAGGAGAATAGGGCTGAGAGTGAAAGGCAGATCAGCCATGGTTGAATAGCAGAGTACACTTGATGGGCCGAATGGCCTAATAGTGTTCCTATAACATGAACATATCTAAAAAAAGGTATAGCTGAAGCAAATTACAAAGATAGCAAAGGGCAAGACGATTGATAGAGCTGATAACATGAAATAGAATTTAAAGACTAACGTAGCTTAAATGAGGTAGCAGTATTTTGAATACCCTTAGGTTTACAGTGAAAATATTAAGAGGAGCCGATCAACATTGCATTCAATTGGTCAGTGTTGAGGTCATAAATTTCTAGATGAGAATTTCAGCAATAATAATACAGGACAGGAATTGGATAAGTTGGCCCAGGTAGAAAAAATATGTGATGTTGATCTGGAAACTTTAGCTGCTCAGGCTTACACATGACACCTCAGTTGTTAATTGTCTAAGTTCAATTTCATTCAGTAGCCATGGAATGGTGGAATGGCTAGGAAGAGTATTTGTAAAGGTATTAAATTAGGTACCACGTAAATGGTTACCACACAATATTACAGTGAAGAGTTACTGTGGAGACACAAAACATCGATGGTGCTGAAATTTGGAGCAACAAAAACATACTTTTGGAGATAAAGGTAAGGGTCGATGTTTCATGCCTTTATATGATTTTTTTGTTTGATGCAAAGCTTTAGCATAAATTTACCCAATGCATTAAAAGTTGACTAAAAATAGATCTCTTAAGCAGTAATTGAATGAACTAATATTACAGGAGACTCATCAATTGATGGACACGGATTGACAATCAACTGACTCATCAAGATTCATGGAAGTCATGGAGCTAATTGTGCATTAACTTGTCTTCAGCAATAGTTCCGTTCTTATAAATGTTGTCCTCATGGTCAAATGTATATTTAAATCATGGGAAACATCTCACAGGAGAAACTATTATTAAGGCCATACCTAAACCATGATTTTGGAGAACTTTCAAATACCACAACCTTTACTGCAACTTTTTATCGTGGACCATAAGTGCTGAGTACTCATTCCTTCACATACTATGTATGTTTTCCATAGATGCTACCTGAGCTGCTGACAGCAACCAGAATTTGCATTAATGAGGTTTGTTAACATCTAATTGTTAACACCTGACCAACACCCTCTACCCTCCTGCCCCCAGCTCATAGAAAAATGAGCTGAATATTAATTAAAATAACAAATCACTCACAGTATGAATGTAAACATGTACTATTGTTCATCAGGCGAAGCAAGAGGGGGGGGGAGGGTTAAACCAGGCCGTGGTCCTGATTCCCAGCCTGTGATCGTCCTTCAATAGGCATCTTGATATTGCTACCTTGCTTGAAATCTACAATTACTTGGTTTCTATGGCTCAGTATTTCATTACTGTACACTAAGCCATCAAAGAATCCTGCAGAATTGCAATATTTCAGTAAGATTAATATTTTAATGAAATACCTTATCAAACAAATAGGCTTGTGAAAGCTCATACTGTGGATAACAACACAGGTCACAATATTTAAAAGGCATTTGGACAAGTACTTGGATAGGAAAGGAATAGAGGGACACATGTCTAATGCAGAGATGGGCATCATGGTCAACTTGGATAAGTTGGGCCAAATTATCTATTTTTGTGCTGTACATATTCTATGACTCTAGAAGATAGTATCATTCCCCTGCGTGACATATATTTTCAAGGTCTCTCTTTTCAACAGCTATTTCATTTCTTTAACAGATACTATAAACATCAACTCTAACATCAAGAAACTCTCTATATATGCTGACTGATTGGTTTGCCAGCATTTTTTGGATTTACTTTTTGGATTTAATTTTCAACTTACCTCTTTGTTCTTATCCTCAAAATCCTTGAGAATTTTTACTCCACTTTGCTGATTATCTTCGTTTGCTTCTCGCAAGCATTCCAAAAAACCTTCCACTTCTTTATTGCGTGCGTCATACCCTTCGAGTCCATATTTAAAGAGCTTCTGGCAAACCTCGGTGAACTCAATTTTGTATGTGGCAAATTGTCAAAGATACTATCATGTACAGACTAGAAAGGCGGTATGTACATTTCTGAAATATGGCCTTCACTAATAATCAATCTCACTCCTTTCATTTTGTCTCTGCCATTCATCTTCCAACATCCATCCGAGTTGAGACATTGAATGCTGTAGTTCATTCCCCAACTGCTGTTATCAGAACTGATTTGTCAGACATAAAATGCACTAAGAATCAAGTGTATTAACCCAAAGGTCAGATGTTCCATGGGCAACAATCACCACATGGTGGGTTTTCCCTACAAAGCATCTTGTTTGGTAATTTTACACTGTCTTTCGTCTTAACCTGCCAATGTCGTAACATTCAAGTTTAAAAAGCCACTGACTTTCTGCAAGTTTAAACATTAAAAATAGATATGGTTCCTCATTTTGTTTCTTCCTAATATAAATATTTTACCTCTGCAGAATATCAGAAAGTTTGAATGCAGGCAACTACTGATGTAGAGTGTTTAAGAAGGAACTGCAGATGCTGGAAAATCGAAGGTAGACACAAGTGCTGGAGAAACTCAGAGGGTGTGGCAGCATCTATGGAGTGAAGGAAATAGGCAACGTTTCGGGTCTGACAAAGGGTTTTGGCCCGAAATGTGACCCGGCGGGTTTCCTCTGGGTGCTCCAGTTTCCACCCAGATTCCAAAGACATGCATGTTTGTAGGTTAAATGGCTTCTGGTATTTGTTCCTAGTCTGTAGGGTAGGGTAGGGTGATTGTTGGTTGGCATGGACAAACTGGGCAAAAGAGCTTATTTCAATGCTGTATCTCTAAACTGAACTTAACTATAAACTAGACAATTAAGCTTCACTGCATAGGAAAAGTGAAATGAGGTCCCATTTGAAATCAACATTGAATGGTAGGCTTGGAAATTTGGCCTCAGGGGGATTGCATGGGTTTGTTCTGATGGCAATAGTCTTTACCAAACAGCTACACAAAAATGTTCTTATGTTTAAACCTGGAACCCAGTACATTACTAACAGATGTAAAGTTGGAACAAACGCAAAGTTGGATACACGAATGGCGTACTTTAAAGTGCTTAATATATTCATAACTCTCGTGAAAGGATATTGTTCCACAAATTCAGACACTCCAGGAAGCAGTAAAAGCTTTGCTGCTTCAAGATCTTCTGCATACATGCTGTCAAACAGACCTGGTCCATTCAGATATTCCACATAAGCGTCCTAATTGCAGAATGGAATTATTAAACCAAGAACCTTGGTACACCACAAGGGCAACCACACACAAATACTACAAACCATTTGAATGTACAGTGAATCACATTTTAACTGTTGGCAGTTGCATACTGGGGCTTCCTCAATTACAATACAATTCCACCACAATGGAAACTACTGTGCCAATAAACATTCATTGTCTCATCCTATTGTTCATTTATGTGCAAATTAATTTAAGTTTAAATAGTAAGACATGGAAATTAATATTATCCATGTTTTTATTCAATTTGGTAAGCTTCTCAAACTACTTGGGTTAATAGATCCTAATATGTTTCATTTTTCAACTTTAGCATCTTTATTTTTCCAGTTCTTTATCTTTATTTATCTTTAGTTCTAAATTTAACAATTTTGGAAAGACTGAAAAGGGAAGCTTGGAAAGACCAAGAAACGACATGGTGTACTTCACTGAAATTAGGCAGATGAGTGCCACTCATCATTCAAGGAACAAAAGTATGACATTAATTAATTCAATTTAATGCCCTGTCTCAAACTCAAAATGTTCTTGGTCTTATACAAATCATGTTTATCTACACAACCATTTGAGGGAACAACAAGGCATCACTACTTTCAAGAGTCAGCAAATTATTGAAGATTCTAAGTTAACCTTCTCTTTGCCTGAGATACATTCTCTCCCATGAAGGTTAGTGTCTACTCATCCAATAAACAGAGTTTACATTCCCACTGCTTGCTAACCCTAGAAAATTGCACACTTGGTTTGGGCTTGATGCATTATCCAGACCCGTGTGGGAGGAATCCTTGTGTTGATCAGTCTGCCCTTTCCAGGTTCTATTTGCAAGCCTTTGATCAATCAATGAACTGCAGATGAACCTGGTCCAAGTATTGTTTTAAAAATATTAGTTTTTGATTTTCATTATCAGACATTTTATTTACAGGAAGCAGATTGACAACCTCGTAACCTGATGTCGAGACAACCTTTCTTTCAATGTTTCAATGTCAGTTGGGGGGAGGGGAAGAGTGGTGGGGGAGGGAGGAAGAGGGGGGGGGAGGGAGGGAGGAAGAGGGGGGGAGGGAGGAAGGAAGAAGGGGGAGGGGGGAGGGAGGAAGGGTAGAGGAGGAGGGGGGGAGGAAGGGGGGGGAGGAAGGGGGGGAAGGAAGGGGGGGAGGAAGGGGGGGGGAGGAAGGGGGGAAGGAAGGGGGGAAGGAAGGGGGGAAGGGGGAGGAGGAGGAAGGGGGGGAGGAGGAAGGGGGGAGGAGGAAGGGGGGGAGGAGGAAGGGGGGGGAGGAGGAAGGGGGGGAGGAGGAAGGGGGGGAGGAGGAAGGGGGGGGAGGAGGAAGGGGGGGGAGGAGGAAGGGGGGGGAGGAGGAAGGGGGGGGAGGAGGAAGGGGGGGGGAGGAGGAAGGGGGGGGAGGAGGAAGGGGGGGGGAGGAGGAAGGGGGGGGAGGAGGAAGGGGGGGGGAGGAAGGGGGGGGAGGAGGAAGGGGGGGGAGGAGGAAGGGGGGGGGAGCGGGGAGGAGCGAGGAAGAGGGGAGGAGCGAGGAAGAGGAGAGGGAGTGTGATGCCGAAGGCCGAAGGGGACGGGATCCAACAGGTCCCCCTTGGTCTAGTAAATGATAAAATGCAAAATTAAACTAAACCCTCGAGCCCTCCTCTCTATTGCAGATCATTAAGTGGTGCATGGGAATTCAATATTGTTATCATAATACACGGGGAAGTTCCTAGGAACAAGTGAAATTCTGGTTCTTCAGCATGCAAGTGAATGAGCATCACTATGCATGAGTCCTGCACTTATATTTTTGCTAATTCTAAATATCTTACTTTTTTTTCTGTTGCCATATCATGCTTGGGTAGTCAGAACTGGGCATTGGCAGGTTTCTTAATTGTGGAAAGGGGGTGTGAATTGTCTGATCTTGACCTAGTACATCTTAAAACTAAAAATATTACTAAAAATAAGATGTGAACAGTGCTTAAACATAAGAAATATATTTGATGTTCTGGAAAATAAATATAACGGCAGATGCTGGAATCTGAGACAAAAACACAAAGCACTGGAAAAATACAATCAGTTCAGTAGCATTTGTGGAAAGAGAAATATGTTAGCCTTTGGGTTAGGCACCCTCTCACAGAATAGCATTTTCCATTTTATGTTATCTCTCTTTTCATGTAATTTCCGTTCCTCCATAACCAAAACTGGCTAAATAAAAACTTTTTGATCTACATTGATATAAATACTTAAGTGAACATTTGACAGTTGTTTGTATTACATTATGGTGAAAGAGGTTTACCTGATGTAAAGCCAATTCTTCTTCTTCCAATCTCATCCTTTCGAGGGATTTAAAATCCAAACCTTCTTGGTGTACCAGGTTCGCTATGGCAGAGTGATGCATTTGTAAAGCAAGTTCTTTCTTTAAGAAATAGACATTTGTTATATTCATGACGATTGCAAAACCATTTTTCCCTACTATTTTCTTTCTTCCCTCCTTTCAGTCAGTTATTCTCCCAATGCATTAGGTAGGCAATTGTTCCCAACTGTCTACAGTGATAAATGTCAAGTCAGCAGCCTCCAAAGAACAAATAAAGAAGCATACGAGCATAAACATTAGACATATAGGAAGCCACTCAGCTTCTCAATTCTGCTGTGCAATTTAATAACATTAAGGCTGATTTGATTCAAAGCCTGTTGGAAGCGACAGACTGCTTGTTTGCAATTGTCACGGGTTGGTGTTGGTGGAGGTGGCTGCTAGAGATCCTACTGCAGCTGGGTGAGCAAGTGAGTCAAGCACAGCCAGCGGTAGCTTAACGGTGTGGCAATGGAAGGAGCTGACAGGCCCATGCTAATCTACTTCATTGATCCAGTGTCACCAGGATACTGGGCATTAAAGTGAGAAAATAAGAAATCACATATCTCCTGGGGCCAAGCTCAGACTTTTCAGAAACTTGGAAGTTGCAAGATGGCGCCAGAACTCTCTGTGTGCTGTTCCAGAAGAGGATTTATTGTACTCGTGTATAGTATTATTTTGCTGGATGGAAAACATGCAGAACAAGCATTTCACTGTATCCATATACTTGTGACAATAACTAAACTAAAATGGGTGATCCCCAAGCTTTAAACAGTGATACCTAATTTTTAATTCTTTCACAAGAGAAAACATTCTCTACACATCCACCTTGTCAAATATATAAAAGGACTAGGACAAGCGCGGACCCGTTGGGTCCCGTTCCTCCAACGCAATATTTCAACATTTTACAGGGCTCTCACTTAACTTTTTTTTCCTCTGTTTCCAGCCGGGCAACCTTGGCAGCTTTTTAGGTTGCCAAATGACAGTTTAGGTGGTCATTTAAGACGGCTTGCATGACGCGTGCGATAATGTGCTTGGACGAAGTGCGTAGTTACCAGTCTGAATTATGCTCAATGAAGCATTCACATATTATTTCTGCTTCAAATAAAGTCACAAACTAAACATATTCACCAATCAAGACATGATATATACCATAATGACATAGAGCAAAATTATAATACAGTATCTCAACTCTTTTTACACGTTGCAATGAATGCAATTTATATTATTTATTTCCACTTCCAAACAAAATGTGGTTGGATTATTCAGCGTATTATCAACCTCAGTGAGACCAAGCGCAGGATTGGTGATTGCTTTGCACAACACCTCCACTCAGTTCGCAAAAACCAACCTGATCTCCCGGTGGCTCAGCACTTCAACCCCCCCTCCCATTCCGAATCGGACCTTTCTGTCCTGGGCCTTCTCCAAGGCCAGTGTGAGTCCCACTGCAAATTGGTGGAACAGCACCTCATATTTCGCTTGGGTAGTTTACACCCCAGCGGTATGAACATTGGCTTCTCCAATTTCAGGTAGTCCTTGCTTTCTCCCTCCTTCCCCTCCCATTCCCAGCTCTCTCACAGCCTACTGTCTCCGCATCTTCCTTTCTTTCTCCTGCCCCCACCCCCGGACATCAGCCTGAAGAAGGGTCTCGACCCGAAACGTCGCCTATTCTTTCGCTCCATAGATGTTGCCTTACCCGCTGATTTTCTCCAGCTTTTTTGTCTCCCACCCATTCACACAATTTCTGTTATCCCACTGTCCTCACCCGCTCCCTACACATTGGGGGCAATTTAACAGAGACAACCTACAAAGCCAATACGTCTTTGGGATGTGGGAGAAAACCCACACGCTTGCAGGGAGAATGTGCAAATTCAACACAGACAGTGCCCGAGGACAGGATCGAACACAGATCTCTGGCGTGTGTGGCAGCAAGTTCACCAGCTGTACCACTATATTTTGTTTTCCAACACACAAAAAATTATCTGTTGATAACTTTGGTTACTAAAAAAAAACCTATCCATTTTCAGTCTTAAATCTTTAAGTGATGCTATGTCCCCCTTTACAGCTACTGTATGTATTAATTCAGTTCAAGACTATGGGACAGTACATTGGCCATAAAGTTGCTGCCTAAAAGTGCCAGAGACCTGGAATTGATCCTGAATATGGAGTTTGCTCCTTTTCCCTTTGATTGCATTGGTTTTCTCCGGGTGCACTGGTTTCCTTCCACATTCCAAAGGTGTGCAGGAACTTTTTTGTGTCTTTCTTCAGTTTAAACCAGCATTTGGAGTTCCTTCCTACACACACAATACTTTACGATAGAACTTTATTAATCCCAGGAGGGAAATTGTGCGTGGGTATATACAGCACGCACACACAGTTTAGTTTTCTCGTTTATAACATTGTTTACAGAGTACTATGTTTACATATTTTGTTGTGCTGCTGCAAGTAAGGATTTCATTGCTCTAATTGGGATGCGAGAGAATAAAACACTCTTGACTTACGTCACTAATGTTTGGGATAGAACTAGTGTACGGGTGATCGGTGGTCGGCATGGACTCAGTGGGCTGAAGGGCCTGTTTCCACGCTGTATCTTTAAATTAAACTAAAAACACTAAAACCAGAAGGAGTCTAAAGAAGGGTAGCCAAAACATCACCCAATTTCTTCTATCCAGAGATGCTGCCTGCTCCATGGAGATCCCCCGCACAATTAAAGTATGGAATAGTCTTCACCCTACCATAGTTACCCAACCAGATGCAACTACATTTATGGTAGCTCTTTTATCCCAAGAACCATTTTTTGCTTATGTCCAAGTCGAGAGTCAAGAGTCAAGAGAGTTTTATTGTCATGTGTCCCAGATCAGACAATGAAATTCTTGCTTGCTGCAGCACAACAGAATATGTAAACATAATACAGAACAGGAAATAAAAGTTCAGTGTGTCTATATACCATAGACCATATATATATACACAATAAATAAACAGATAAAGTGCAATAGGCTGTTGTTGTTCAGAGTTTGGACTTTGGTGGTGGATCCTCCAACACCTCCAGTTTAAATTCCATTTGGAATATTTTTGTAGGACCAGGAAAACAAAAAGCAAGAGTTACTCCAGGGAGTTACTCCAGCTCCAGGGAGTGATTCTGCGTTGGTTTTCATTGGTCGCGGCAAGGCGGTGACCGGACAGTAATGGCGGCCAGATCTCCCGCAATGCAAAGGGAGGGGGAAAGTGCCCTGCGCCGACCAGTTCCGTGGCAGTGCACATGTGCAGGGCGACCGATGATGTGCTGGCCGTGGTTGTGCACATTTGCAGGCCGTGGAAGTGCGCATGTGCAAGGCGGCCGGCTGTGCCGGCGGATGAGGAGTGAGCGGAGACCCGGACACGAATGGCGAGCGGAGACGGAGAGTGACAGAGGGAGATATAGAGAGGGGGCCTCCGCTCAGAGTTGAACGGCAGGTGTCCCGGGTGCTTGCCAAGCTGGGAAAAATGGCACGGCTTTTAGGTTGCCCGGCGGGACTTTAGGTGGCCATTGGCACCCGGGCAACTGTTCATTTTGAGTCCTGACCAACCTGCGCATGCGCAGATGACGGGCCCGCACTGCACAGGCGCAACTGCCGTGTTCAAAGTTCAAACCCGTATCCCCCAAGGGAGGCGTGGTCCCCCAACTCAACCCATTGCCAAATGTAAGAGTCCAGCATTCCCCTGCCTCCCCCAGCACTGGACTCTAAAATTCCAATTGCATTTCCCCAATTGTAATACCAATTCCCTTCCCCCTCCTGTCCTGCCAGGAGCTGGAGTAAGTGTTGTATGATGGCAACATTGTTGCAAATGTCTGGTGGAGGACTGTGATATCCCATTCAGGTGAAAAGTTGGTGGAAGCAGAGTGTTCCTGGATTGTAACTTTGTATCAAAGTTTGTTGGAAGCTGGCAGGAAGGATTTTAACAATAAAAATCTTGTTAAAGTTGGCTTTTTAAAAAACTTTTATATATCAATAACGTGAAATATAACATCAAATCTGAAGGAAAGTTGATTAGACCGACAATGGGAAAAAGCTGAATAAGATTCTGCAAAAAAATTGAATTAAAAAAAGAGAGAGAGACTCAGCACAATAAATAGGAAGGGGAGAAAATTGGTGCCAGCTTTAAGCTGCAATTCTTTTTTAATTCTAAGCATTGGATCACTCAGATTCGTCAAATGAAGTTGCAAAATCATCAAAAATCACAAGGGATTTATAGATTTCACATAATTTTCACTAAATGTTACAAGTTTCAAACACACATGAAAAGACAAGCACATGAAGACTTACATATCTTTGTGTGTCACAGAACACTGGACAGTTAAATTATGAATGAAGATCTTGCTGCAAATTATTGTTTAATTAACTCTTTACAATTACAAAGCTGGGTGCATAACATAATATAACATACAATCATACATCTCCTAAACAACAGTGCAATTCATCATCTAGATATGTTACAAAACGTACCTTCAGCGTCGCTGCAGTTCTGTCACTGGCAGTGTGCGTGACTTTGGCGCCTTTGAGGGAGGGGGGAGGGCGGGGTTAAAATGCTGTTTTCTCCTGCCTGTCTGTGATGTATTTTCTCGAGCTGCTAGCTAATGCTGAATAATCGGTCCGACTGCCATTCTGTGAATTTTTTTTAAAAACCGCGGGACAATTTCAGCGCTGAGTAAAATAAAAATCCACTTCTAACGCCGTCAACGCCGACAACGGGACGGATCTCCCATACGGGACAAATAAAGGTAAGCTGTTTATTTTACATATAAACTTGCTTCTTAGGATTACCTTAATCCAAATTTTAAGTTGCGAAAAGGTGATTTAGGCCCCATACGAACCAGCAGTGTTTTTTCCTGCCGATATGGGATTTTAATTCACCGCAAACCGCAACGTTCCAATCGATCGCATTCCACAAAATTCCACTCGCAGGATGATTTAAATGGCCATTAATTTACGGGAATTAAACACAAAATTCCTTCCATTTGGCCTATAAATTCATGACAATGAGATTGAAAAATCATGTTATATTGTGAATTCTTGGGTGAATGTTATTTGGACACTTACGCTATTTAAAAATGTTAATCTTTTCTTAAGAAATGGATGATGTTTAGATCTAGTAATTGAATTTTGTAATTAGCTACAATTAGGTAACTAACTAATTATATGCTTTACTTTCAGATCATTCAAGTAAGATTGTTTCATATTTGTTTCAGAATGCTTCAATCTATAATAACTGAAAATTTATTTTAGTTCTCTTAATTTTTAAGAAAGTTATGGGCTTTTGACTGTCCTCGTTCACAGCTTTTGTGTTAAGTCAATGGAAAAGCAATAGGGAACAAGATGCTAATTTTCGAGTATGAAAATGGTCATAACTTTTTTAATACTGAAGATATGAAAGTGAATTAGGTGTCAAATTAAACTTATTTTTATGCTTTATCTGATGAGATAAATTGCACACTTGATTTTTAAAGTCTCAAAATTGCTACATCATCATATAATTTTTATCACTAAACCACTCTTATTTAATACTTACTGTCAATTTATCTATTAATCTGAAGTCCAGGTACATCAAATTAGGGAGAAAGGCAGGGATGTACAGACTGTACCGTTCACTTTCACTAACAGGGTTTCCAGCCAAATTCAGAGTCCGCAGCCTCTTAAATCTTCTTAAATAGACAACCTGTAAAAATAACTATTCTAATTTAGAAAACCGTCTCGAAACATAATGTACTGAAAATGTTTAAAGAAAACAACAAAATGAACTCCAGTTACAAATCGCTTACCGATTCCAGGTCACTGATATGATTTTTTCCAATGGAGAAAATTTGCAGGTTTACTAATGAGTCCATGTTTTCAAATTTGGAAATTCTGTTATTGTACAGACTAAGGTCCTCCAGTTTAACCAATTCATCCAGGCCTTCAATCATTTCAATATTGTTAAAGGATAAATCTAGGAAAAAAATTGTGTTTTTTGGAATTATTAATTCATTACTTACCGTATTCAGATTGCAGGTTTTAATAAATGAGTGGTAATCGTATATAAATTTGTTAACTTCATCCCAACTTAAGAATTAGTTAATTTGTTTTTACATTATCGGGATGTATCACAGCTTGGTTTCGGACAGCTCCATCCAAGACTGCAATAAATTGCAGGGAATTGTAAATGCAGTCCAGACCATCACACATCCCCCACCTCCCTCCCTTTCATTGACTCTATTTATACCAGTCAATATTGGGGATGTGGAAAGGAGGTGAGTGAAGAGTTATAGGGGCAGGTGTTGCATCTCCTGTGGTTCCAAGGGAAAGTACCTGGGGATGGAATGGTGTGGGGGGGAAGGGATGAGCGAACCAAGCAGTTGTGAAGGGAGTCATCTCTCAGGAAGTGGAAAGGGGTGGGATGGTAACGGGACTGTCGACATATGATGTGTTGGATGTGGAGTGTCAATGTAGTTCTGCTCTCGCTCCCCCGCCCCCAGACGAAACAAGGATGTTGTTCCTCTGGTCCTCTGTAACCCCACCAGCCTCTGCATCCAACACATCATTCTCTAAAATTTCTGCCATTTTCAACATGATCCCACCACCATCTTCCTGTCTCCACCCCTTTAAGTTTTCCATAGAGACCACTCTCTCCACAACTTTGTTTGCTCGCTCATTCCTCCCCTCCCAAACCATGCGCTCCACGGGTACTTTCCCCTGCAACCACAAGAGATGCAACACTTACGCCTACAACTCCTCCCTCACCTCCATCCAGGGACCCCAGCAGCCCTTCCAGGTGAGACACAGGTTCACATGTACTTCCTCTAATCTGATCAACTGCATGCAATGCTCCTGATGTGGCTTTCTTTACATTGGTGAGACCATTGTAAAGTCATCATTTTGCCTCTCTCCCATACTACAATCAGTCGGAAGAAGAGTCCCGACCTGAAACATTGCATATCCAAGTCCTCCAGAGACGCTACCTGGCCCGCTGATTTACTCCAGCATGTTCTATGCAAGATTAGCAGTTCCTTGTGTCTAAACCTAGAGTTATGGTAATTGACCCCAAAATTCTCTTCCACTGAGATGTCAATCATTTGCCAAACTACATTTCCTAAGCTTTGGTCCTATATAGCCTTGTAGGACTATTGAACTATGGCTCAAAAAGCTCAACATCACATTAAAAATTCTAAAAAGATAGTTCCCCTGGACCTCATCTTTCATGCCACCAGCCTCCGCATTCTACATATCATTCTCCAACATTTCTGTAATTTTCAACATGATATCACCAGTCATGTCTTTCTGTCCTTATCCATTTCAACTTTTTGCACTGGGGGTTGGATGGGAAGAGATAAGTGAACAAAGGAATTGTGGAGAAAAAGCCACAGCTGGATTAATCCCCAGGGTCTAACGAGATGTATTCCAGCCTGCCATAGCTGGCAATGGAGGAGATTGCTGGGGCATTGAAAAATATTTTTAAATATTTGCTGGACACAGACTAGGTGTCAAATGCCTGGAATATAGCAAATTATGAGAGGCATTGATACGATGGACAGTCAGAATCTTTATGCCAGGATGGAAAAATGTAGAGGGCATAGCTTTAAGGTGAGAGGGGCAAGTTTAGTTTTTTTTCCCTACAACCACAAGAGATGTAACACGTACGCGTACAACTCCTCCCTCACCTCCATCAAGGGACCCCAGCAGCCCTTCCAGGTGAGAAAGACAGGAGGTCCGGAGAACTTGGGACTGTCAATGGAAGTGTCTTGAAGGTAGTCAGTTGTTTTTCGGACTAGAAGCCGGTGATTAGTGGTGTGCCTCAGGGTTTAGTGCAGGGCCCATTGCTGTTTGTCATCTGTATCAATGATTTGGATGAGAACATAAGGCAAGTTTGCAGATGACACAAAAGTGGGTAGCATTGTAGATAGTGGAAATGGTTGTCAAAAATTGCAGCAGGTTATTGATTGGCTGGGCAGATGGGCTGAGGAATGATTGATGGAATTTAATACAGAGAAACATGAAGTGTTGCATTTTGCGAAGTCTAACAAAAGCAAGACCTACACAGTGAATGGTAGGGCTTTGGGGAGTGTTGTTGTGCAGTAGGATGTAGGAGTGCAGGTACAGAGTGCCGAAAGTGGCAATAAGTTGGTCAAAAAGGCTTTTGGCACGTTGTCCTTCATCAGTCAGAGTATTGAATATAGATGTTGGGAGGTCATGTTACAATTGTATAAGCCTTTGGTATTGTGCTCAGTTTTGGTCACCATGTTATAGGAAATATGTTAAGGTGGAAAGGGTGAAGAGAAGATTTGCGAGGATGTTGCCAGGACTATATGGAGAGGTTGAGCAGGCTAGGACTTTATTCCTTGGAGCGCAGGAGATTGAGGGGTGATTTTATAAAGGTGTACAAAATCATGAGCGGAATAGATTTGGTAAATACAGTCTTTTGCTCAGAGTAGGGGAATCAAGAACCATAGAACATAGGTTTAAGGTGATGGGGGAAAGATTGGGGGGGGGGGGAAGGAACTTGAGGGGTCTTTTTTACACACAAAGGGTGGTGGATATATGGAACGAGCTGCCGGAGACGATAGTTGAGGCAGGTACAATTACAACATTTAAGAGACATTTGGACAGGTACATGGATTGAATTGGTTTAGATGGTTAAGGGCGAAGCGTGGGTATGTGAGAATAGTGTAGTTGGTCAGCATGGGCAAGTTGGGCCAATTTCCATGCTGCATGACTCTACAGTGGGCAGTGAGTGCCCACAATGCGTTACTGAGGTTGCTGCTTGAAGCAGATACACTAGTGGCATCTTAAAAACTTTTGGAAAGGCATATGAATATGCATGGAATGGAGGTATATGGGTTATGTGCAGGCAGTGATGTGAAGGTTTTGGCATCATGTTTAGCACATACATTGCGAGCCACTGCGAGGGACTGTTCTATGTTCTAATATGTGTCACTCACCACCTTATGTACCCATGTCACCACTTCCAGGGAACCAGGTTTGTCTGTCCTACAACATTTCCCAGAACCATGTACTGTGCATGTCCTGCCCTGGTTTAACTTCCCAAGATGCATCACTTTGTAGTTAATTTGGTACAAATTCCATCTGCCATTCCTTTGTCCATTTTTGGAGTCGATCTGGATCCTGTGGTAACCTTAAACAACCTTCTTCACTGTCCACCACGCCACAGATTTTGGTGACATCTATATACTCACTAATCATGCCACTGAAATCCTCATCAAAGTCATTAGAATAGATGACAATCAACAGGGGGGGGGGGCTGCACTGACCCCTTTAGCACATCACTTGTCACAAGCCGTCAATCTGAAAAACAAACCTGCACTATAATTCTCCGACTTCTACCAAGCCAATTTTGTATCCAGGGTACACAAAAGGCTGGAGAAACTCAGCTGGTGCAGCAGCATCTAAGGAGCGGAGGAGATCTGGGTGTCCTTGTACACCAGTCACTGAAAGTTGGCGTGCAGGTACAGCAGGCAGTGAAGAAAGGTAATGGAATGCTGCCCTTCATAACAAGGGAATTTCAGTACAGGAGTAAAGAGGTTCTTCTGCAGTTGTATAGGGCTCTGGTGAGACCACATCTGGAGTATTGTGTACAGTTTTGGTCTCCTAATTTGAGGAAGGACATCCTTGTGATTGAGGCAGTGCAGCGTAGGTTCACGAGATTGATCCCTGGGATGGCAGGACTGTCATATGAGGAAAGATTGAAAAGACTAGGCTTGTATTCACTGAAGTTTAGAAGGATGAGGGGATATCTTATAGAAACATATAAAATTATAAAAAGCCTGGACAAGCTAGATGCAGGAAAAAAATTTCCAATGTTGGGTGAGTCCAGAACCAGGGGCCACAGTCTTAGAATAAAGGGGAGGTCATTTAAGACTGAGCTGAGAAAAAACATTTTTACCCAGAGAGTTGTGAATTTATGGAATTCCCTGCCACAGAGGGCAGTGGAGGCCAAATCACTCGATGGATTTAAGAGAGAGTTGGATAGAGCTCTAGGGGCTGGTGGAATCAAGGGATATGGGGAGAAGGCAGGCACGGTTTATTGATAGTGGACGATCAGCCGTGATCCCAATGAATGGCGGTGCTGGCTCGAAGGGCCGAATGGCCTCCTCCTGCACCTATTTTCTATGTTCTATGTTTCTATGAATGAAGCAAAAACATCTAGTATAGAAGCCTTCGTCATCAAGAACCAAGTGGTTCCCGGGTCGGTCATGTTGTTCGGATTGAAGACGAGCGACTTGTTGTCTGCGTATTGGAACTCGATGAGGAGCTCATAGATGTCTTAGTTTTGGATTTGAGACGGGCAAGATTGAAAAGTCTGCCATCTGTTCTGTAGATGGTTTTGATTCCTGGGGGTAGGTCATCCTGGATGATGTGGATGGTTGTCGCAATGAAGATGGTGATCAGTGTTGCGGCAATCACGCATCCCCGTTTCACTCCTGATCTGACTTGAAACAGCTCACAGTTGCTGTCGCTGGCCATGACTGTCGCAAGCATGTCAGCGTGGAGGTGTCTCAGGATTCTAATGTACTTTTCTGGACATCCATAGGCAGATAGGACGTCCCATAAGAGTTCCCTTGATACCTAGTCGAAGGCCTTAGTGAGGTCGATGAATGCCATGTACAAAGGTTGAAGTTGTTTACAACATTTTTCTTGTAGTTGACGTATTGTGAAGATCATGTCGGCTGTTCCACGTGATGATCTAAAACCAGCTTGTGTCTCCGGAAGGATCTTCTCGGCTAAAGGCTTAAGTCGGGTGTTCATGATGCGGGCCTGCTGTTGCCAATAGGGAAATTCCATGATAGTTGCCGCAGTCAGATCGATCTCCTTTCCTTTTGCAGATGGTAATGATTGCAGAGTCTCTAAAGTCTCCTGGTAGTCTTCATTTATCCAGATCTTGATGAGAAGTTAATGCAGTTGGTAATGGAGCAGGTTACCTCCAATTTTGTAGACCTCGGCTGGTATTCTGTCGAGTCCAGCTGCCTTGTTGTTTTTCAAGGTTTTGATGGCTTCCTTGACTTCATCAAGTGATGGTATTCTGCTTGGTCGTCAACAGGCTTGTTTTAAATGCTGTTGATCACATTCCTGTCAAATGAGGCAATTTGATTTAGAAGATCTTCAAAGTGCTCACTCCATCTAGAATTGATGTCAGCATTGCTCTTCAGGATGGTTGACCCTGTCTTTGCTATTGAGAGGGGCTTGACTGTGAGTGGATGGACCAAAAATGGCTTCGGTGCCGTTGAAAAAGCCTCGAGTGTCGTTGGCGTCTGCTAGTTGTTGGATTTCCTGAGCTTTCTCATTCCACCAATGGTTTTTCAGGTTTCGTGTGCGCTTCTGGACTGCAACCTGCATTCCTGATAGCACTTCCTTTTGGTAGCCAACTGTTGGTAATTTTGTAGGGTGATGAAAGCTTTTCTCTTTTCATCGATTTGTTGGAGTTGTTTGTCATTATCGTCGACCCAATCCTGATGTTCTTTTTACTTGAACCCAATTGTTTCCTTGCAGGAGGCGATGATAGCATTCTTCAATAGATTCCAGTGTTCTTCGACAGATGGTGGGATTTGTTGAGGCAGTTGTTCTTGAAGTTTTTGTTTGAACTTCTGTACATGGTTGATGTCTTGAAGGACGTCAACATTGAATTTCTTGATGGTGTTCTGGTTTTGATGTTTCCTTTTGGGCCGAATCTTCATTCACATGGTGGACGAGATGAGACGATGGTCTGTCCAGCACTCGTTGGCACCAGTAACTGCTCTTGTTTTCAGTACAGTACAGTTTGTTGGTCACGGGATCCTACGATGATGTAGTCAATGAGGTGCCAGTGTTTGGAACGTGTATATTGCCAGGAGACATTGTGCCTGATTTTCTGGCGAAATAAGGTGTTTGGAATCACCAGGTTGTGTTCAGCACATTTGGTGAAGAGGAGTGTTCCATTGGCGTTGACCTTGCCAACTCCTTCCTTGCAGATTGTTCCAGTACAGAGCCTATGATCTTTCCCAACTGGCATTGAAGTCTCCTAAGAGAATGATCTTGTCGTCATTGGAAACAGAGGAAAGGACATCGTCAAGTTGGGTGTAGAAGTTCTCCTTTACTTCATCTTCAGTGTCCAGAGTTGGAGCATAGGCACTGATGATGGCGGTGTATTAGTTCCTGACGAGCTGGATTACTTAGAGTCATAAGATGTTTGTTGATTCCCAGCGGTTGCTCTGTCAGCTTCTGAAGTAGGCTGTTTCGGATGGCAAAACCGACTCCGTGGATCCTTGGTTGTTTAGGATCAAGACCTTTCCAGAAAAAGGTGTATTGACCTTGTTCTTCCTTTAGCTGCCCTTCTCCAGCTCTGCGGGTCTCACGCAGAGCAACAATGTCAAAGCAGAATTTTTGGCGTTCCCGAGCAACAAAGGCAGTTCTTCTCTCTGGTTCGTCTGAGTTTGGGTTGTCCATCAGAGTTCGTATATTCCACATTCCGAGTGTCATAGTTTCGCTTCTTGATGGTTTTCAACCGCATGATGGTGATCCCTCTGGATGCGGCTTTCCAGGCAGGACGAGGTGAAGCAGACTATTTTTAGGGCACCTTTTCTAGCCCCTTCCCAGTTCATGGTGAGCAGAGTGGATCCTAAATAGGGCTGCTCGGACATGAATACTGCTACTGAACAACTTTCCTGCTTCTGTCCAAAGTTGAGCGATTGAATCAAGTATTCACCGCTTCCATGCCGGTTGTTGACTAGGAGCTTCCAGCCATCATGTGGCCTGATCCCGTCACCCTCCCCCAATCGCCGAAAGTCTCGAGAAGTTTTGTGCTCCTCACAGAACGAAGACGCCTGTGCGTGTGTTTAACGTGTACCTGATGTTGCACTGCAAGAAGCACATAGTCCGTCACAAATCAATCAACTAATTCCAATGGCAAGGGAATAAAGATGATTGGAGCTGATAGATCTGTTGCAGCCTTCATCCGCCTTCACAGCCATTGAGTTCAAGATAACTTTGTCCACCTGGTCCGCCGCGGACATGGCGTGGAGTTACCATTCCGGTGCCTAGGATCCCTTGCCAAGGATCGCCAGACAAGAGCTCCGACCACCAGCTGCGACCACCATCCTGAAGCCGCGGTCTCCGGCAGGAAAGTGACCTCGGGACCTCCAAGTGTGTTCGACCGTCCCGACATCGGAGTTTCCATCATCCCGATGAGAGGGCCTGTTCATCGGGCCGTCCATAGCGGCGACTATGGAGGGTTTATAGCCCCGTCCATGGGTGAACAACGAGGAGGACTGGCTGAACTTTGTTGCCTTTCACCACAGTGAAGAACACTGTGGTGGATGTTTGTGTTAAATTTTATGGTGTATTGTGTATTTTTAAGTGTATCGCTGCTAGCAAATTCATTTCACTGCACCTTCGGGTGCATGTGACGAATAAAATTGACTTTGACATTAACTTGTAGGTTGGATAGTTCTTAGTCTGGACCCCTCATCCTCAACCTTACTGCCATGGGTGGCCCTACCAGAAGCTAGTGCTTCCGACAGCATCGCTCTCTGAGTGTGAAAGATACATCTTCTAGATGTGCTGGGACACATCCTCAGTGATGTGACCTGGGGTCATCGGGTGTTTCGGGTCTCACAACATCAGACACCGTCGCCCAGGCGACCCAGCCGGGGTTGATCAAGCCCCGACTTGCGTCCCAGCAGCAACCGCCCACGGATCAGCCCTCTTAATCCAAAGCCACCTAGTGGCTTTCTCTGCGGCTTCACTTGCGGATTGAATGGCCCTCTTCTTTGCCAGCCCCGTAAAGCCCAACTGGTTGAGGACTTTGCAGAGTGAGCGTCCTGCAAAGCCTCTGCAGCCCACCTCTATTGGCTCAAGGTATGTCTTCCAGCCTCTGTCCTGGCACATCTCCACCAGTTCCTGGTACTTTGCGTGCTTCCTCTCATTAGCCTCTTCAATATGCTCTTCCCAGGCATTGGGGCACACAAGCCCCTTCACCACGACAAGGCAAACGATCCAGTACCTTGTCAAGTATCACATGGATGCCAGGCCCATTGCCGTTTGTGATTTAAATCAACGATTTGTATGAGAATGTACAAGGCATGATTAGTAAGTATGGAGATGACACTCAAGGAGGTGGTATCAGAGATAATGAAAATGATTATCAAAAATTACAGCAGGCTCTTGATCAGCTGGGCAAGTGGGCTGAAGAATGGCTAATATAGTTTAATGGAGATAAGTACAGGGTGTTACATTTGGGAACTCAAACCAAGGCAGGTCTTCAACAATGAATGGCCCTGGGGAGTGTTGTAAAGCAGAAGGATCTCGTACAGGGACATAGCTCCATGAAAATGGCATCACAGGTAGATACTGTAGATGGTAAAGAAGGCTATTGCTACATTAGCCTTTATCAGCTAGAAGTACAAAAGTTGGTAAGTTATGTTACAGTTGTACAAGACATTGGAATGGCAACATATGTGGTCATGTGTTTAGTTTTAGGTCACCCAGCTATAGGACACATGTCATAAAGCTGGAACGAATGCTGAGAATATTTTCAAGGATGTTGCTAGGATTTGAGGGGCTAGGGAGAGGTTGGGAATGCAAATACTTTATTTATTGAGCACAGGAGACTGAGGGTGATCATATACAGGTGTGTAAAATCATGACAGATAGACTGAATCCATGGAGTAATTCACCATTACCTGCAACCTTCTCTGACCTGATTCATGTAGGTTTCTCATTAATCTCCTCTTGAATGTTATGTTATTTCACTGAATGAATCAATTTTAATAATGCAAAATTATAGCTAAATTAAAATAAAATGGATGTGATAATATTCTGAGTTCTTAAGCTTACCTAGCCAAATCAAGTTGCTCAGTGTGTTCAGTCCTTCAATCTTTTCAATGACATTATTGTCTAACTGGAGTTTAGTCAATGATGTGAACTGCCACATATTGTCAATCTTCAGTATATCTATACCAGGAAGAAAAAACCTTTATGCTGATCTGCTTTATAAAGGCTTCTTAAACATTTCTCACATCAATCTTTGTATCATCACTTTTTACAGCATGACTATTATTCAGAGTCTGTTCATTCTTTCTCAAGCCTTCATCCCCATCTAACACATTTCCTATTTTGTTTACTGTGAAATACACATTGTTATTAACAATCACAGGGTAATCACTAACCATTCAGATTCAAATAACTTTCAATACACAGGAATATATATTTTCATATTTAAGTAAATGCAAGAGCACATTATCTGGCAATCAAATATAAATCCTTTAACAATACATAGGTAGTATTTATGCCACAAATTATCTTCTTCACACAAGTTAAGTCACTGATAAAACATACTTTGAAAATCAAGTTGAAGGTGGTCAACATCTTTGAAGTCAATTCCTTCCTGTTGGGCTATCTGTCCTGCTCTTCCTAATGGTCCCTGTTTCTTCACCATCTCTTCAAGCATTTTATCATCAATAACACTGGGTTCAATTGTTTTATAAGGCCGGCTCATTTTGAACAGCTGTATTCACTTAAAAGGAAAACATAGGAATAACATTAAGTGTTTCTTCAACAGTATTATCAATGAAATAGAAATTCTGATGTTGCAATGATCATCAGAGATCATCACGCAGGATATATTCAGTGCTTCTCAGCAAAAGTGAAAGATGGATGACCCTCAGCTGCTCTCACATACCTCTCATTACTCAAATCTGCAGCAGTTACTCACCAACAATCTGTTCACTGATTCCCAATTTGAATTTGCAAAGAACACCTGGCTCCAGACTTTCTCACAGCACATCTAAAAAGCTAGTTTCCTGAGGATTGACAGCCTTTGACATCAAAGCAGTATTTGGCCACATGTGGCATGAAGAAGCCCTGGTAAAACTGAAATTAATAGGAAGTAAGAAGGAACACACCAATGAATCAGATCATACCTCACATAAAGGATTAGCCATCACCATTTTCTCTACGCCTGCACCACTGTCGTACAGTCTCACGTGGTCTTTTATTTATAACATTTTCGAGCTGATCAAACTAGAATGTTAACTCTGTTTCTCAATCCAAAAATGCTGCCTGGCCTGTTCAGTATATCTGACACTTTAATTTAAGACTTTCACATTCTGCAATTTTTTGCCTTTTAATAAGGCTCTGAGGTTTGAAGCTAAATTATTAATATGATCACCATCAACTATAGTTCAGAATGTAGACGAGGCAATATTGAATTTAAAAAAATGCTTTAACATTCATCCTTTATGTCATCGAAAAGACTCAGTTCAATGCACGGAAATAAGTTATCCAGTGGACTTAGGCTAGGACATTATGCTTTAACATTTGAAATGTCAGCTCCGACTACTTTTACTGCGATGTTTAACAAGCAATTTAAAATGACTGTCATATTTAGCCCAGCTAATGAGTGAGACAAAATTAAAACAACAGAAATTGTTGTGTTTTCTCAAATGTACAGTTACAACCTTACCCATTCAAGATAAATCAGATGCAAATTTGTGCTTGGAAGCCTGTGACCAATGGTCACCAAGGCATATAGAGTCAGAGCAAACGGTACAGAAACAGGTGCTTTGGCTCAACTCATCCATGCTGCTCAAGGTACCTTTCTGAGTTAATTCCAATTACCTGCATTTAATCCATATCCTACTAAAATGTTCTGCCCACAAATCTTTCCAAATATATTTTAAACATTATCATTGTATCCACCTATATCACTTCCTCTGGCTGTTCGTTCCATACACCCACCATCCTGTGTGTGTTAGAGTTGCCCCTCAGATCAATTTTAAATCAACTATAAATGTATGCCCTTTAGGTTTTAGAGTGCCCTACCCCACCCACAGAAAAAAAACTACCACCATCTGTCTTACCCAAGCCCTTCATGATTTTGTAAACCTCTATAAGGTCTTCCCCTTAGCTTCGTTTGCCCTAGGGAAAACAATCACAGCCTATTCACTCCTTCCTATAATTCAGTCTGCACTTTGAAGAGCGCACCCACAGAGGTGAGGACTGTACAGAGCTGGTCGGGGGTGTGGGGTGGGTGGCAAAGGAACAACTCCAGGACTGTTTGGAGTCTGTAGGCTGGGCAATGTTCAGGGACTCTGAAACGGACCTGAATGAATACGCCACAATCGCTACAGACTTCATAAAGAAATGTGTGGAGAACTGCATCCCAACAAAAACCTTCCGAGTGTTTCCTGACCGGAAGCCTTGGATGAACCATGAGATCCACATTCTTCTGAAGACCATATCCTGGGCATTCAGGTCTGGGGATACAGAGGTCTACAAAAAGTCCAGATACGACCTTGGCAAGACCATCAAAAAGGCCAAAAGGGACTTCTGCTCCAAGCCGGAGGATGAGACGGATGTTCGGCAACTGTGGCGGGGTTTGAATGCAATCATCACCTACAAGGCAAAATCAGGAGGCAGCTCAAATGTCAATGAAGCTTCACTCCCTGACGAGCTCAATGCGTTTTATGCACGCTTTGATAGGGAGAACACTGATGTGCCTTCCCGAGCCCCCATGGTATTTCGGTCACAGTCACAGAGGCCATGTCCGAAGATCCTTCAGAGGGGTGAACCCTTGGAAATGCCTGGACCTGATGGTATACCCAGGCGTGTTTTAAAAACCTGTGCGGACCAACTGGCTGGAGTTTTTATGGACATTTTCAACCTCTCACTTCTGAGATCTGAGGTTCCCACCTGCTTTAAAAGGGCATCAATAATACCGGTGCCCAAGAAGAGCAAGGTGACGTGCCTCAATGACTATCGACCAGTGGTACTAACGTCTGTGGTGATGAAGTGCTTTGAGAGGCTGATCATGACGCAAATCAACTCATACCTTGACAAAAACCTGGACCCACTGCAGGTCGCTTACTGCCACAATAGATCAACGGTGAATGCGGTCTCACTGGCTCTCCACTCCGTTCTGAACCACTTGGACAACAAAAACTCATATGTCAGGCTGTTATTCATTGACTACTGCTCGGCATTTAACACCATCATCCCCTTCAAACTGGTTACCAAGCTCTCAGATCTGTGTCTCTGTGCATCCCTCTGCAATTGGATCCTCAACTTCCTCATTCACAGACCACAGTCTGTCCGTATTGGTGGAAATGTGTTATCCTCGATAACAAACAGCATGGGAGCACCTCAAGGCTGCGTGCTCAGCCCCCTGCTGTACTCACTCTATACTCATGACTGCGTAGCCGGACATAGTGCGAACTCCATCATCAAGTTCACCGACTACACCACTGTTTTGGGATGTATCACTGATGGGGACGAGTCAGAGTATAGAAGTGAGATCGACCAATTGACCAAATGGTGCCAGGAAAATAATCTGGCTCTCAACAGCAGCAACACCAAGGAACTGATTGTGGATTTCAGAAGGGGTAGGATGGGAACCCACTGTCCCGTTTATATCAACGGGTCGATGGTGGAAAGGGTCAAGAACTTCAAATTACTGGGCGTGCATATTTCCGAAGATCTCTCCTGGTCCCAGAACACTGATGCAATCATAAAGAAAGCACATCAGCGCCTCTATTTCCTTAGAAGATTACAGAGAGTTGGTATGTCAAGGAGGACTCTCTCGAACTTCTACAGGTGCACAGTAGAGAGCATGCCGACCAGTTGCATCGTGGCTTGGTACGGCAACCTGAGCATCCAGGAGCGGAAAAGGCTGCAAAAAGTTGTAAACACTGCCCAGTCCATCATCGGCTCTGACCTCCCTACCATCGAGGGGATCTATCGCAGTTGCTGCCTCAAAAAGGCTGCCAGGATCATTAAGGACCCACACCATCCTGGCCGCACATTCATCTCTCTGCTGCCACCAGGTAGAAGGTACAGGAGCCTGAAATCTGCAACATCCAGGTTCAGGAACAGCTTCTTCCCCACAGCCATCAGACTATTAAACACAACTTCAAACAAACTCTGAACTATAACAGCCTATTGCATTTTATCTGTTTATGTATATGTGTGTGTATATATTTATTCTATGGTATATGGACACACTGATCTGATCTATATTTATGCCTACAATGTTCTGTTGTGCTGCAGCAAGCAAGAATTTCATTGTCCTATCTGGGACACATGACAATAAACTATTTTGACTCTTGACTCATCTGCCTATCAAAGCCCTCCCTCAACAGTGTCCAGCCACACTTTCTCATGCCTCTCCTCTCTGCCAGCTTTCTTCGCCCCTCGCCCCAAATCAGTCTGAAGAATGGTCCCGACAAAGAAAATCTTATCCGTGTTCTCCTGTGATGCCGCCTGACCCGCGGAGCTACTCCAACACTCTGTGTCTTATTTTGTAAACCAGCATCTGCAGTTCTTTGTTTCTAGTTATCCTCCGTCAACGATGTTAAAAAAAATGTTTTTCTGTCGCGGTGGCATTAGTTCACATATTTACTATATTTCCGACACTGTGAAGCACTTTGATTTATTCAGAGATTCTTAAGAGGGCATAATGAATATTGTATTCTGAACGAGCCACACGTTTTATTGGAAGATAGGCACAAAATGCTGGCGTAACTCCGCGGGACAGGCAGCTTATCTGGATAGAAGGAATGGGTGACGTTTTATCCTATCCAGAGATGATGCCTGGCCCGCTGAGTTACTCCAGTATTTTGTGTCCATCTCCAGTGAAGGCTAGCATCTGCAGTTCCTTCCTACACACATTTTCTTTTCTCATTTGCCTCCCAGGTTTAAACTGAAAAATAATGAATGCCTTCGGAATATTCAGAAATGATAACATTTAAAACGATACATACCTGCTCTGTTATTTTAATATATTTCGTTGCAAGCCTCGGGTATTCATCCAGTGAATGCTGCCTGAGCCCAGCTTCTCTTGGTTGCTAGGATAAATATCACGTGATCTTAGCTCGTCCCACCTCCACCGCAGCACTCGCGCTATCGTCATCGCCACCACTGTATCGCAAGGCAATTAATAAGTGAAATTGTTTTGTTTTTTTAAGTGAAAAATGATCTAAAATAAAATAATTCGTGAATGGGGCTGGGCAATGTCGTTACCGTCCTCGATGAAACCGAACAAACTTGATGGCAACATTGATTGATATGGATATTGGCCTATAGAAGATGAGGACGGCGATGCTGTAGGCGGGACAATAGGAAGACGAGCCAATCACAATATAGAAGGGGAGAAGCCTTGTTCAGCCCATTAAGTTAGGTTGAGGCCGAGTCAACGACATTCGGGTCTCACTGATGTTTGGGAGGGGGGAGGGGAAGCACCAAGATGGAGTTCTTCATTGGGAACCCTTTTAGTACTCCAGTAGGACAATGTGTAGGTGAGTGTTTCACATCCAGCCGTCTTATCTAACTCCTTGTATGTGAGTGCTTATACTTCATCCATGATGAAATACGTGTCTGTTGCTTTAAATCATTCATCACGCGAGTGTCGCGTCATCTTTGCACTCAATTTGCTTGAAAACCTTTACTGACTTACTGAGTTTTGTAAAGTAACTACAAAGCCCATTAATTAAGCAGTATTTTTTTGTTTTCCCGAATAACGAATGGCGTAAGGTTGAAGGTTTCCGCCCAAAAGAAAAATGTTTGTTTACATTTATGCAATGTCATTGCAAAACGAAATAGACCATACTCGTTCATTCATATTTTGATTTCATGAATACATTTATTGAGTTTTGTCTATGCCGTAATGTTTAAGAGGAATGATAGTTAAAAACAATTAGATTGACCTATTATCCTTGGCCCTTGTTGGATATTGACGCTCCTGACGCCAGCTTGGACCGTTTGTGTCGATGCATTTTTTAAGTGTATTATTTTACTTGTCTTAACTATATACGAACATAAAAAACAAATCCATTCCAAAATCTGTGTAATTTTACATATTCTCTTGTGCTACTGCAGTTGAGCATTTCAACACACGATATCAATTTGCTTGCAGGATTGGGAAATCATGAATCGTTGTAAATTGGTTTAGTCGCAATTAGATGACACACACGTAAAACGTTTTGGTTGGATGTAAAATTAAGAACAGATTTAAAGAAAACCAGAACGAAAATGGTTGGCAGAGCTTTCTTTTCACTGCTTGGCCACATGTACTATCAACTTTAGTTGATTGGATGAGTACTGAAACAATAATATAAGATGCAAACTCGTATGTATCACATTTTCACCTTAACAAAATGTAAGGCATTTAAAACAAGTTAAATAATACCTGAAATTAATTTTCAAGATTGGCTATTGTATGCAGTTAAATTTCAGCAATGTGCAAACATAATGTTTTGAGAGTGTTTTATTGTCATATATCCCACCTAAAGCAATGTAATTCTTACTGCAGTAGCACAAGATAATATATAAACATGGTATACTGTAAACAATGTATGTGTATGTATATATGTGTGTGTATATATATGTGTATGTGTGTGTGTATATATATGTATATATATATATATCACACGAATTTCATTGGCCAAGTCAATCAAACAATTAAAAGTAACAGATCACTTCAAAAACACATTTTAACATAAACAACCACCACAGTGGCTCCTACACATTCCTCACTGTGATGGAGGCGAAATAAAGTTCAAGTCACTTACGTTTGTTCTTCCTCGGTCGTGAGCCTCGAGCCCCTGATGATCAGGGATCAGCTCCGATGTTAAGCAAGGGATCAGCTCCGATGTTAAGTCCACGCTCGCGACAGTCCAAGAAAGCTTCCAGCTCCATCGATGGTAGGCCGCAGAGCCTGGAAAATGTGATCCGAAAACCCTCCTTTCCCCCCCCCCCCTCCCTAAAACAAACCGAAGAACATTAAAACAACCTTATAACGCACTAAAAAATAACAAAAAGGAAAAAAAAATGAACAGACTGCCGGCAGGGCAGCCATCTCCCCGGTGCCCCTGGTGGTCACATGTAGTCGTAGGTAGTTCTAGTTAATCACGTTTGCTGACCGATCATTTTCATTGGCTCATTGGGGGGGAAAAACATAAGCAGGAGTTTTCAGAACTAAGGATAACCGACCAGTAATGTTAAATGTCCGCTGAACGTCACAGCTGTGTATCTCTGGCTTATTAAAAGTTGTCTGGCTTCTTAAAAGTGTTTCCACTCCTTCATTCGCCCCCCCTTCTCCCCTCTCCCCTCCCCCCCCCCCACCTCTTTTAAAGGACTTACCGTGCACTGTGCTTAGCCGTTTTAATTACAGCGCCAACCTTCCTGCTCATCACTGTGTGTGTCTGTATCACCTAGGCTTTGCACCGTGTGAATTTCAGACAGCGCTCCTCCCGCTTGCCCTTGCCCCGCCTTTGCGATGTGTTTGTGTGTGTGTGTTCCACTCAGACAGTCACTGTTCCAGTTCCCGGTTTTTCAGGCGACTGCCGGCAACTTGACAGTTGCCGGTAGTCAGCTGAAAAATCGCCTAAGTGGGACAGGCCCATTACTGATATTGCAATCCAGGTTATTGTGCTGGCACCATTTGGTCAGTCGATTGATCTCCCTTCTAACAACAAAGGTTGTTATAAGGGAGATCTAACAACAATTAATCTAACAACTATGCTGTTGCCGGCAAACTTGAAGATGGAGTGAGTTCGCACTGTGTCCGGCTGCACAGTCGTGAGTATGGAGTGAGTTGTGCAGGGAGCTGAGTACACAGCCTTGAGGTGCTCCCGTACTGATGGATATCGGGGTAGAAGTGTCAAGTCAAAAGTCAAACAAACTTTGTCATTTAGAAATACATCGATATATGCAATTCCAAAAAAAATTCTGTTGCATTTGGCTCCCTGTGCAACACGATAATTAACAGAAGGGAAAAATGGATAAAAGGATAAAATAGACAATGGTGGCAGCCCATTACATGGCAATCAGGAGTCTGATGGCTCGTGGGAAGAAGCTGTTGCAGAACCTTGATGTTCTGCTCCTTATGCTACGATATCTTTTGCCCAAGGGCAGCAGAGTGAACAGTCCGTGATGGAGATGTGTGGGGCCTTTTATAATACTGCTAGCCTTAGACACGCAATGTTTGGTTGCAATATCCCCGATATTGGATAAGTGTTGCTCCCAATTTGTACAGACTGGTCTGTTGAAGAGGAAGTCGAGGATCCAGTTGCAGAGAGATGTGCAGAGACCCTGTTTTGTGCGTTTGATAGCAAGCTTGGAGGGGATGATAGTATTGAACGCTGAACTGTAGTCTATAAACAACAGCCCGATATAGTGAATTTATTGTCCAAATGGTCCAGAGTAGTGAGATTGCATCCTCACTTGACCTGTTGAGGCAGTAGGCAAATTATAATGGGTCGAGGTTCTTGATGAGGTAGGAGTTAATATATGCCATAACCAACCTCTCAAAGCACTTCTTCACCAAGGATGTTAGTGCCACCCATCAATATTCATTGAGGCATGTCACCTTGCTCTGCTTGGGCACTTATTATTGATGCCCTCTTACAGCAGGTGTGAACCTCAGACCTCAACAATGAGATGTTGAAGATGACTGCAAAAACTCCAGCAAGTTGGCCTGGACAGGTTTTAACAACACGATCAGGTGTCATCAGGTCCAGTTGCTTTCCAAGAGTTCACCACCCTGAAGGATCTTCTGATGCTTCATATTTTTATATAATGGTATATGGACACACTGATCTGTTTTGTAGTCAATGCCTACTATGTTCTGACAAAGCAAGAAAGTCATTGTCCTATCAGGGACACATGACAATAAACTCACTTGAACTTGATGTCAGCCTCTGTGACTGTGATTGTAATAGCTTGGTGGCTATGGAGGCCCTGGTAGGCACATCAGCATTCTGCCTATCAAAGGTTGTGTAGAAAGCGTTGAGCTTGTCTGGGAGTAATGCTTCACTGTCGCTTGAGCTGACCCCTAATTTCACCTTGTAGGAAGTGATGTCATATGAATCCTGACACAGTTGATGAATATCCGCCTCATCCTCTTGCTTAGAGCGACGTCCCATTTAGCCTTTCTGATGACCTGATCAAGGTCGTATCTGGACAGGTATCTGCTCAAAACCTCCAACATCTCCAGTGATTTATTGGAATCCCTAATATTCCTAATTTATTACTGCTCACAGTGGAGAAGGAGCATGATGACATTGAAAACCTTGTTTGTGCATCAGGAACTCAGAAGTGTCATATCTCTCAACTACCCACCCCATTGGGAATCTCTTTTTCAACTTAGAGCTCTCAAACCAAAATAGAAATATCATCCGTAATCCTAAAGAATTTCCAAAGAAGATAATACGCTGGCCTAGACATTACTGTATATTGTTGACAAATATTCAAATGATTTTTTTTCCACAGGTTCACTGAGATAGCACAGTGTTTTGCTTTGTCAAGGTGGAGTATATCTGAGACAGACACAAAATGCTGGAGTAACTCAGCGGGACAGGCAGCATCTCTGGAGAGAAAGAATCGGTGGCGTTTCTGGTTGAGACTTCTTCAGATGAAAATGAGGCAACTGATTAACAAAAGATATTGTTAGTTTAGGAAAATATAATAAATTGTATCCTGTACTTTAAATTGAGAAAAATCTTCTGCTTCCAGTGCCAACTAAATTGTTGTGATTGTGCGGCTGTTCCATGATGGGATCATCGTCGCACTAAATATGAAGGGGATGGCAAATATTTTTTATCGGGCAGCGGATGGTTGATTAACTGATCTACTTACACAAGTCGGGGGAAATGTCCCATTTACTTAATTTAATAGGAAGGAGCAATCAACTGCGGTGGTGTGTGATTTATTTCATTATTTATATCTCAGATTTTCACAGATAACTAACTTTTTTAAAAGTGCAGATACACCTGGTACCATTGTGTTACATTATCACTACTCCATTCAGCATTTTGGAATGATGTATTGTACCCATTTGTAAATGTGAAGTGAGGAAACATTTTTAATTGTCAGGAGATGATTTCTATTGGCCTGCTTTTTTGTGTAGAGATTTTATAATTGACTTCAAGTTGTTTTTAAACTTGCTGTAACAGTATAATATTTGTCAGACCTGTCTCATTTGCTGCTAGAGGTGACCTTGGAGTAGATATTTATAAAAATTCCTAAACAAAAGATTCTGCTGTAATGGATCAAGATTGTGTTCTACTTAGAACACAATCTTGATCCATTACAGCTTGCACAATCGACAAACATAGAACTTCAGTTGGAGGAAAGGGCCATCTGCCTGATGTACAGAGCCAGCTGTACTGTTTGAGAAGGCTTTGCTCCTACGATGTCTGCAGTAAGATGTAGCAGATGTTCCACCAATCGGTGGAAGTGGGTGCCATCTTCTTTGCTGTCATGTGCTGGGGCAGCAGGGCGAAGGCCACGGATGCCAACAGGATTAACAAACTCATCAGGAGGGCTGGCGGAGTTGGATTCATGGGATGTGATCTTGCAGGGGGAGGATCTTAAACTCTAATTCAGATGTAGTCCACACCCTTTTAAAATGGGTGTTTATCGTGTGCATGGGTGATCCTTCACTTTTGTCACATCAAGGTGATAACAACCCTCTCAATGGTAAATTCCCTTGATGCTAAACAGCAATTTGAGCCTGGAAAAAGCATTCTTGTTTCGTGACTTTTAAACAAGTTTGAATACATTGTTTCGTGATTCTGACTTGAATGCAGTCAGCAACATCAATTTAATATGTGAATATAATACTTTTTCTAGTTCTACGTTAGAGCCAATATTATTGTTGCTATTTGTTTAATACATTTTAAGTGGATATAGATATTACATGGTTTATTAAACACTTGGACTCTGAATACCTATTGGATCCTTCTCTGCTTGAAAACATAGTTGGAAGCAATTGGGACTTCTTCTAAAGAGCTTGAACCAGTTACGTGATTTTTTTTTTTTCGATGACTTGCCGGCACCCGTCATAATCGCAGCAGGTTGCCGAAAATTTTCAACATGTTGAAAATCCAGCGGCGACCAGAAAATCCAGCGGCGACTTTGGGCACAGTATCAGTAATGATGAAAAATATCAGTACGACATGTTGCGGGGTGACGCCTGTATGGTCGTGAGTAGTCGCCTAAAGAGTCGTACCTTTTGCTGGGCGCTGATGGATTTTAAACGTGTTGAAAAATTTCGGCAACCTGCTGCGACTTTGCCGGGTGCCGGCCGAAAAAAATCGCTTAAGTGGAACAGGCCCTTAACAGTTACAGGAAGTCATTAACCTCGTAAATGGAAAATATATCAGATCCCTGTGTAGAGAGACTACATATAAGATAAACCACTGTAGAGAGACTACATATAAAATAAACCACTTTAGAGTGCTTGCTAGTTTATTTTGGGCACAGTATCAGTAATGACAAATATCAGTACTCTAGTTTAGAAATTGAACAAAAATGTGCACATATAGAGTTGCTGAGTACTGAGCCCACCCTATGCTCTTAGCAAACAAATTAATTCATTTTTGATTTGTATCATATAATATGTTAATATTTGTATTACTTTCATTGGGTGTTCTCTTCGTGATGTTTATGAAGTAAGATAAGCATATGATTGAGCTGAGTGCAAAGTGATTTTTATTTTTTGTATTAGTTGATCTTATATTTTTGATAAGGAGAGAAGAATTGGCTGTTGTTGCTCATGATCCATTGTTAAATAATGAAAGGAACTCGCAATTCAATTAAAAATCAAAAAACGAAAATGCTGGAAACCGTAGGACAGGCAGCATGAGTGGAAGGGAAACAGTTAATGTTTCAGGCCAACGATCCTTTGTTAGACTGAGAAGAAGCAAAACAAGTTTGTTTTGAGTTACCGAAAGAGTGTGGAGGGATGGCTTGAAAAAAGTAAATAAGAGTGAGATCAGGATTGATGTAGTGCATTTGGTCTTCAGGTAATGAGGGAGGGAGTGAAAACAAAGGAGTGTAAAAACTATGGAAAGCATTCAGAGTTCAGTAAACCCCCATCTTACCAGCTCTCTTTATAATTGAGTACTTTAATAGCGGACGGACCTACTGACCCACCCGTGACTTGCATCGCCGCCCTAGCATTCGATGCTAACCCCAGCTTGCAAGGTTCACTAGCGAGTCCTTCTTCACCCACTGCAAGGTCCAGTTGAAACGACTATTGCAGCAGCTCGCGTTGTAGCTCCATGGGGACAGCGCTTTTTTCACGCCATTGCCACCGACAGGACGTGCAAGGCCACCTTGGGTTACCTCCCCTCTCACTAGCTAAGGCGGCTTTCTGTTTGCCATAGCTTTGTCCACTTGACTTTTTTTTACGTACAGCAGAACTGACTAGTTTTGAAACATTGAATCCAGAAGGCTGATAGATCACCTCAACGACTTCCGGGTCCGCCACGATATATATATCTCTTCTGTCGCCTCCAACTCCATGCCTTTTGCGATGGGAAGGAGTCCTCGCCTCCCAGTGACGACCCCTTCTCCCATCTCCACTGGACGCCCTCCTCTTGGACTCTCCCGGATGGCCCTCTACCTTCTTTAGACCTTTTCATTTCCAACTGCCGGCAGAACATCAACCACCTCAACTTTTCCACTCCCCTTACTTACTCTGACTTCTACCAGGCTGAGGCCAGGTGACAATTCTAAGACACCTCCTCCTACCTATCCTTGGACCATGACCTCACAGACGAGCACCAGACCTTAATATCAAACACCATTTCCGATTTCATTACTTCCGGCTCTCTGCCCTCCATCCTTAACGTTCCCAAGCCCTGCACGGCCGATTTTATCTTCTCCCCAAAATCCACAAACAGAACTGTCCTGGCAGACCCATTATTCCTGCTTGTTCATGTCCTACCGAATTAATTTCCACATGCCTCAACTCCATCCTATACCCCATACCTTGAATCCATCTTCAGTTTACGCTGCATGTGCGCCCAGGATGAGGTTTTCCATACCTGGTTATCGGAGATGTCCTCATTCTTTAGGAAACGGGGATTCCCCTCTTCCATTAGAGATGAGGCTCTCACTAGGGTCTCTACATCTCGCAGCTCTGCTCTTGCTCCCCCTCCCCCCCCCCATTCGTAACAAGGACAGAGTCCCCCTTGTCCTCACCTTCCACCCCATCAGCCTTCGCATACAGCATATAATCCTCCAACATTTTCGCCGCCTCCAACGGGATCCCAATACAGGCCACATCCTCCCATCTCCACCCTTTTCTGCTTTCCGCAGAGGCTGTTCCCTCCTCATCTCTTTGGTCAACTCATCCCTTCCCACCCAAACACCCCCTCACAAGGTACTTTCCCCTGCAACCGCAGGGGATGCAACACCTGTCCCTTTACCTCCCCCTCGACTCCATCCAAGGACCCCAACAGTCGTTCCAGGTGAGGCAGAGGTTCACTTGCACCTCATCTACAGTATCCGCTGTTCCAGGTGTCAACCCCTGTACGTCAGCGAGACCAAGCGGAGGCTCGGCGATCGTTTCGCTGATCACCTCCGCTCTGTCCGCCTTAACCTACCTGATCTCCCGGTTGCTCAGCACTTTCCCTCCCATTTCCAATCTGACCTTTCTGTCCTGGGCCTCCTCCATTGTCAGAGTGAGACCCAGCGCAAATTGGAGGAACAGCACATCATATTTCGCTTGGGTAACACCCTAGCAGTATAAACATTGACTTCAAATAGCCTTTGCTTTCCCTCTCACTCCATCCCCTTCCTCTTCCCATTTCTCCCACCAGTCTTACTATCTCCGACTACATTCTATCTCTGTCCTGCCTACTCCCCTGCCTTCAGTCTGAAGAAGTGTCTCGATCCAAAACGCCCCCCCATTCCTTCTCTCCAGAGATGCTGCCTGTCCCACTGAGTTAATCCAGTATTTGGTGTCTACTTTCAATGTAAACCAGCATCTGCAGTTCTTTCCTACACAGGCTGATAGATTAGGTCTTCGTCAAGCTTGTACTCATTGGCACAGTGTAGAAGGACACAAATCCAATATTGGCAATTCAATTTGCTGGCTACTGAGTACTATGTCCATATGTCCACCACCCTATGTCTTTATCCATAGGGTGGTGAATCATCGAAATTAGCTGCCCAGGAGAGTTGTAGAAACACAGGTACAAAGTATATTTAGGATTGAGGTGAATATATTTTTAAACATTAAGGGAATCGATGAACATGTGGTTAGCGCAGGAGAATGATGCCGAGATAATGTATCAGCAATGATCTTATTGTATGATGGAAGTGGCATGAAAGGCCAAATGCTTACTTGATTTTATTCCTTGTGTGCCCATTACTGTTTCGATCAGGAATGGAATATGGGTCCTCAGATGAATGAAGGAAGAACTATCAGGACTTGCGGAACTGTACTTGTTTTCTTGCCCTGTGAAGTGGGAAAGACAATGCAAAAAACTATTCAAAGCCCAATAAATCTGCAGAAATAGGTGTAACTCCCGACTGAGGCATTCCTTCAGATCTCTGCTCTTACAATATGTTGATGTTATAGAGTCTCTGAAATGAATTTTTCTTTTCATTTGATAATGTACTACTCCCTTAATTGCTTGCAGTACAAGTGGTCCTTAATAATAAATGTAAATTTATTATTGAGTAGCTTGATAGTCCAACCAGAATGAATTGCAGATTACAGTGCCCTCCATAATGTTTGGGACAAAACACCATTATTCATTTATTTACCTCTGTACTCCACAATTTGAGATTTGTAATAGAAAAAAAATCACATGGTTAAAGTGCACATTGTCCGATTTTAATAAAGGCCCTTTTTATACATTTAGAAGAAATTACAGCAGTGTTTTTCCATAGTTCCCCCCCCCCACCACCCCATTTCAGTGCACCATAATGTTTGGGACACAGCAATGTCATGTAAATGAAAGTAGTCATGTTTAATGTTTTGTTGCATATCCTTTGCATGCAATGACTGCTTGATGTCTGTGATTCATGGACATCACAAGTTGCTGTGTGTCTTTGGTGATGCTCAGCCAGGCCTGTATTGCAGCCATCTTTAGCTTGTGCTTGTTTTGGGGGCTAGTCCCCTTCAGTTTTCTCTTCAGCATATTAAAGGTATCCTCAATTGGGTTCAGATCGGGTGATTGACTTGGCCACCCAAGAATTGATAATTTTATGCTTTGATTGCTTTAGCAGTATGTTTGGGATCAAGTCCACCAGGGGCACCGCACAATAAGCAGCCCCGTCAACAGTCTGTCTGTTTCTTTATCTTTTTTATATTTAGTGCATTTTAAAAGTCTGTATAAATGTTCTCTGGTTTGTTTTATGTGGGGGGGAGGGGGAAACTTTTTTTCAGTTTCTTACCTTGCCGGAGTTGCCGGGTCGCATCTCCGGTCGCTCTGCGACCAACCATCGATGGAGCTGGAGTGCCTCCTCGGACTGACTTTGAGCCCCACCACGGGGCATGAGACATTGGAGTTGATCCCTTGCCTGGGATCACTCCAACCGCGGCCTGCGGACTTTACTTCAAGAGCTCTCACTCGGGAGAGGCTGGTTGGGAGCTCCAACGACACAGATGCTCAACCAGCCCCGACGCAAGGTTCGATCGCCCGGCGTGGGTAAACTGACATCCCCCCCCCCCCCCCCGATGCAGGAGATTATCGCCCCGATGCTGAGGGTTAAAACAACGCCGGCTACGGGAGTCAGCATCGAGGCCCCTGACTGCGGGAGAGCAAAGAAGGGAAGAGATTTGAACTTTTTTTCGCCTTCCATCACAGTGAGGGATGTTCATGTTAAACTTTATTTTGTGTGTTCCGTTGCTTTTTATTTGTATGACTGACTTGGTGCATTCCTCGTATGTTGCAAAACATAGTTGGCTAATAAATTATTATTGTGATTATCGAAAGAACCGCCGGCCGATGAGATTTGAGCCATTTGTTTGAACTTGAGCAGATAGGATGTGTCTATACACTTCAGAATTCATTATGCTACTACCATCACCAGTTGTATCATCAATGACGATAAGTGAGCCAGTACCTTCAGCAGCCATACATGCCTAGGCCATAACACTCTCACCACCGTGTTTCACAGATGAGGTGGTATGCTTTGGATCTTGGGCAGTTCCTTCTCTCCTCCATACTTTGTTCTTGCCATCCCTCTGATATAAGTTAATCTTCGTCCCAACTGTCCACAAGACCTTTCTCCAGAACTGTGGTTGCTCTTTTAAGTACTTCTTGGCAAACTGTAACCTGGCCATCCTTTTTTTTTTTAAGCTAACCAGTGGTTTACATCTTGCAATGTAGCCTCTGTATTTCAGTTCATGAAGTTTTCTGTGGACAGTGGTCATTGACAAATCCACACCTGATTCCTGAAGAGTGTTTCTGATCTTTCGGACAGGTGTTTGACGATTTTTCTTTATATAGAGAATTATTCTGTCATCAGTTGTGGAGATCTTCCTTGGCCTGCCAGTCCCTTTGCGATTAGTAAGATCACCAGTTCTCTCTCCTTAATGATGTTCCAAACAGTTGGTTTTTGTAAGCCTAATGTTTGGCTGATGTCTCTTAACAGTTTTATTCTTGTTTCTGAGTCTCATAATGGCTTCTTTGACTTTCATTGGCAGAACTTTGGTCCTCATATTGATAAACAGCAATAAAAGTTTCCAAAGGAGATGGATGGAAAGACTAGGTACTGAGATATTTCTTATACCTGCATTAAGAAGGCAATTAAACACACCTGAGCAATTACAAACGCCTATGAAGTCATGTGTCCCAAACATTATGGTGTCCTGAAATGGGGTGGACTATATATAAACACAGCTGTAATTTCTACATGGTGAAGCCAAAATGTATAAAAATGGTCTTTAATAAAACCTGACAATGTGCACTTTAACCACATGTGATTTATTTTCTATTACATATCTCAAATTGTGGAGTACTGAGGCAAATGAATAAATGATGGGTCTTTGTCCCAAACATTATGGAGGGCACTGTATGTGTTGATTGAAACCCAAAAGGCTTCATGCATTACCCGTACAACTAATATTCATAATGTGGTATTTCTGCATGATAATGGCACATTAGTATGTTCTGTATTATTAATGAAAGTCTGATCTTCATTTGCCTCCAGTTTTATTACTTTGGAAAGATAAACCATTGTTTTTCCCTTTTAGCACTGCAGTCTCATGGTAGTCCAGAGTTACGAATGTTAAATTATTGTATGTATCGGCAACGGAACAAAAAATGTTTTATTTGCTGTGGCTTTACAGGGTCATTAATGCCAGAACATAAACACATGCGAACAATAATCAATAATGTAATACATTTGTAATCAGTAATACTGGATAACCAGATCATAATAGTGCAAAATTGAAGTCCATTGTAGGTCATCGTAGCTGATGTAGGGTTGTGGTTGGTGTCGTGTAGTCAAGAGCCTGATGATTGCTGGGCAGAAGCTGTTCTTAAATCGGAGGTCATAGTTTTCAGGCTGTTGTAGTTCTTCTCGATGGTAGTAGTGAGGTGAGAGTGTAGTGTGGGTCCAGGACAGATCTTCAGAAATGTACTCTCCTCTGAACCTGGTGCCGTTGGCTCTCTCCACTGCCATCTTCATGATGGATTCCTGGCATTTGCATTTTGAAGTCAACAATCAGCTTCTTGGTCTTGCTAACGTTGAGAGCATGATTGTCGTTCTGTTATTCAATCGGTTTGTCGAACTCACTCCTGCATTCTGACACATTGTTATCTGTTATTCGTCCAACAATGTGCTATTCTATTGAAAAAGGTAAAACCGCAGGTGCTTGAAATATGAAATAAAAAACAGAACATTGGAAATATTCAATCAGTCAGGTAACATCTGTGAAAAGGAAAATTATCAATATTTCTGGTCAATTATTTTTCATAAGAACTAAGAAGTTAGAAATCAAATGTTTTGATTTGCAGAGAAGTGGGCGGGGCAGCATGAACTTAGAATGTCTGAGAAAAGATGGTGACCAGGTGAGACTCAATGACAGAAGGAATTTGATGTCGTGAAGCATGATAATGTGGTGAACACTTGTTAAACACAGATTATCTGACTGGAGCAGTTGTAATTGTTAGGAGCGGAAAGGAAACTGGAGAGAAACAATAGGTGGAACTGAGATGTAATCTGGAGAAATAAAACATTGCATTCTGGAAATGTGAAAAATATACATGATTGAAGTGTTCAACAGATCGAGCAGCATCAATGGAGAGAAATAATTATTGTTGTAGGTTAATGATTTTTTGTCAGATGTCAAATCTGAAAGGATATCAAATTTTAAATCAATCAGTTTTCAAATGCTGCTTGAGCTGTAGATATTTCCAGTGTTTATTTTATTTCATCTATTTTTAGGTTCACAGCAAATGAGATTACATTTGCCTCCATATAAATTGTTTATCACCAATTTTTGCTTCCTTAATGTAGTAATATGTCATTGTGCTGCACTATTTCCATAGAATGCTCATGCTATTTATTCACAGTAGGCAGCTGGTAGAGCTGTTGCCTCACCGCACCTGAGATTCTGGTTTGATTTTGACCTGGGTGTTGGTTGTGTGGAGTCTGTTTATTTTTCTTGTGACCTTGTGGGTTTCTTTGGGTTGCATTGATGAAGGTACATACTTCTCTGATAGTGGCACCACAGGTAGATTGTGGTAAAAAAGCCGGAGCCAAAACAATGCTCTTCAATATATTTGTTTTCTGTAAAGTTCTGAGATGTTGTTAATCCTCAATTACAGAACGAGCAACGGATGGATCCTTGCAGACAGAGGATTGGGCTCTGAATATGGAAATCTGCGACATTATTAATGAAACTGAAGAAGGGTAAGTTCCAAGTATGATCGGAGTAATAATGTAAATTACTTAGCTGATATATTTGCCTGCATTCTGCCAACCTTGGGTTTGTTTAGTGGCTTGGTTTTGTTCACCAACAGTTATTCTGTACACAGCGGAGTCATGGGTCATAACACCATGGCGTCAAGGACAAATAATGCCGCTCCACTATTATAATTCCTTAAGATTATTTCTAGTTATTCCGAATTATCTTATAATGTTAATGCATTCTGTTGCTGCCTGTGGTGGTAGAACTTGCATGCAATTTCCTTCTTTCATTTTGCATGTTGCTGGAATGGATTCTTAGAACTTCAAACAAGATAGCACAGGATTGGGCCTTTCGGCCCACAATGTTTGTGCCAAACATAATGCCAGGTTAAACTGATCTCATCTGCTTGAATATGATACATATTTCCATATTCCCTCCCCTTTTATGTGCTGATCTTAAACAATAAACATCACTATTATATCTACCTTCATCACCACCCTTGGCAATGCATTCCAGGCACCCACCACAGTGTAAACAAAAAAAAAAGTCCCACACATCCCCATACAGTCCCACAATCCGGTAATCACAAAGTGCTTCGAGAGATTGGTCCTCCAGCACATCAAGGACTATCTCCCTCCAGACTTCGACCCCCACCAATTCGCCTATTGCCCAAACAGATCCACAGAAGACGCCATCACCGTAGTTCTGCACTCTGTGCTGAGCCACCTGGAGCTGGGGCAGAGCTACGTCCGGATGCTCTTTGTGGATTACAGCTCAGCTTTCAATACTATCATTCCGGACATTCTCATCGACAAACTGGTCACTCTCGGCCTCCCCACTCTCACATGTGCCTGGATAAAGGACTTCCTCACCAACCGGCCCCAGACTGTGGGACTCGGCCCCCACCTCTCCTCCACTCGCATGTTGAGTACCGGCTCCCCGCAGGGCTATGTGCTAAGCCCCCTCCTATACTGTCTCTACACCCACGACTGTAGTCCGGCCCACAACAACAACAACCGAATTGTCAAGTTTACTGACGACACTACAGTAGTCGGACTCATCTCAAGGGGAGACGAGGCAGCCTACAGAGAGGAAGTCCTGAAGTTGACAGCCTGGTGCTCAGAAAACAACCTGGCTCTGAACACCAAGAAAACCAAAGAGCTCATTGTCAACTTTAGGAGGCACAGCACCAACTTAGCCCCCTTATACATCAACGGCGAGTGTGTGGAGAGGGTCCACACCTTCCGGTTTCTCGGCGTCTTCATCTCCGCTGACATCTCCTGGACAGACAACATCACAGCGGTCATCAAGAAGGCTCAGCAGCGGCTGCACTTCCTGAGGGTCCTCAGGAAGCACAACCTGGACTCCAACCTGCTGCTGACCTTCTACCACTCGTCCATTGAGAGCTTGTTGACATACTGCAATACAGCATGGTACAGCAGCTGCACCATGGCAGACAGGGAGAGGCTTCAGAGGATACTTTGGGCAGCACAGAAGATCATCGGCTGCCCTCTCTCCTCTCTGATGGCCATTTACATCTCCCGCTGCCTCAGCAGGGCGAAGAACATCATCAAGGACAGCTCTCATCCTGCATTTGGCCTGTTTGACCTGCTGCCCTCAGGGAGGCGCTATAGGTGCATCAGTACAAGGACAAATAGACTCAAGAACAGTTTCTTTCCAAAATCCATTATCTCCCTGAACTCACACATGCACTGAGTTCACAGCCTAACCCCTGGACTTCCATCTATCCACCTACTATAATTTGTACTATAAATGTAATTTCCAATATGTGCAATAACCCATACTGGATATATTAATCCTATTTATTCATTCTATTTATCCATTGTCTTTTTATAGATATGTATATAGCATCGCAGAACTGTGCACCTTATCTCTCCCCCCCCCCTTTTGTTTTGCACTCAGTAGGAGCAGCTTTTAATCTCATTGTACATGTGTATAGTGACAATAAAAGCCATTCTGATTAAACTTTCCCCCTCTCACCTAACAGCTCTGCCTTCTAGTGTTGGACATTACCACCCTGGGGACAAAGCTTCTGATGGTCTACCATATCTATGCCTTGCATAATTTTATATACTTCATAGAAGTATAGAACTTGATAGAACTAGATAGACTTTCCACAAACTCTGATGTTCCAGAGAAAACAATGTCCAGCCAATCTCTTTGTAGCTGACACCCTACTCCAAGCAGCATTCTGGTAAACCTCCTCTGCACCCTCTTCAGAGTGTCCACATCCTTCCTGTATTAGGGTGATTGGAACTGCATGCAATTCTCCAAATGTGACCTAATCAAAGTTTTATAGAGATGCATCATGACTTCCTGACTCTTATACTCAATGCCCTAGCACTGAAGGCAAGCTTACCATATGCATTCTCTACCACCCTATCTATTTGTGCTGCCACCTTCAGTGAACTATGAACTTGGACTCTAAAATTTTGTTGCACATCAATGCTGTTAAGGGTCTTACCATTCATTGCATGCTATCCCCTTGCATTCAACCTCCTAACGTGCAACACCTCACACATGCTTCAGATTAACTCCCTCTGCAATTTCTCCACCCATTTCTGCAGCTGATCTATATCCCATTGTGTTTTCTGACAACCTTCCTCACTGTCTGCAACTCCAATTTTGGCCTTGCCAGCAAACGTACTCACCAACACATCCACATTTACGTCCAAATCATATACAGATCCCTGTGGAGCTCCGCTGGTGCCAGACCTCCAGCCAGAATATCTTCCTTCCACCTCAACTCTGTCTTCTATGAATAAGCCAGTTCTGAATCCATACGATCAAGTCACTGTGCATTTTAATCTTTTGGATCAGCCCGCCATGAGGGACTTGGGAATCCATTAACCCGTTAGGCAAATGGAAACACTATGATGTATGAAGAGAACAAGAACAACTGTTGGCTCTTGTCAATTCCACCAATATTTAGCATCACAATAAACCTGGTAGCCCTGCACAAAGGCAGATAATCCTGGAAATGGGCAGAGTCGTTGATGGAAAAATGGAAACTGACTTTTCGGCCCAACTCATCCATGCTGACCAGGATGCCCATCTAAGCTAGTCGCCCAAGTCATGAAGACCCTTGAAAGACTTGTGCTGGCCCACCTGAAAAATATTACAAACCCCCTGCTGAACACTCGAAAAAACGCCGCTATTCATACGTCATCACGCCGCAAAATTTTCGGTGACCTGATACATCAGTCAATGATGCTGACAGTCGCCAAAAAAATCACCAAGTGGGACAGGCCCTTTACTCTCTCTACAACAACGACTGCACATCCACAGACTCCTCTGTCAAGCTTCTCAAGTTTGCGGATGACACAACCCTGATTGGACTGATCCAGGACATGGAGGAATATGCTCACACACAGGAAGTAACGCAGCCGGCGTCCTGGTGCCATCGCAACAACCTGGAGCTCAATGCTCTTAAGACAGTGGAATTGATTGTAGACTTTTGGAGCTCTCTCCCTCCCCTCCCCCCCCCCCCACTCACCATCAACAACACCACAGTCACATCTGTGGAGTAATTTAAGTCCCTTGGAACCATCATCTCCAGGGACCTTAAATGGGATGCCACCATCGATTCCACAGTCAAAAAGACCCAACAGAGGATGTACTTCCTGCGGCAGCTGAGAAAAAACAATCTGCCACAGGCAACATAGAAACACAGAAAATAGGTGCAGGAGTAGGCCATTCGAGCCTGCACCGCCATTCAATAAGATCATGGCTGATAATCCAACTCGGTATCCCGTACCTGCCTTCTCTCCATACCCCCTGATCCCTCTAGCCACAAGGGCCACATCTAACTCACTCTTAAATATAGTCAATGAACTGGCCTCAACTACCTTCTGTGGCAGAGAATTCCAGAGCTTCGCCACTCTCTGTGTGAAAAATGTTTTTCTCATCTCGGTCCTAAAAGACTTCCCCCTTATCCTTAAACTGTGACCCCTTGTTCTGGACTTCCCCAACATCGGGAACAATCTTCCTGCATCTAGCCTGTCCAACCCCTTAAGAATTTTGTAAGTTTCTATAAGATCCCCCCTCAATCTTCTAAATTCCAGTGAGTACAAGCCGAGTCTATCCAGTCTTTCTTCATATGAAAGTCCTGACATCCCAGGAATCAGTCTGGTGAACCTTCTCTGTACTCCCTCTATGGCAAGAACGTCTTTCCTCAGATTTGGAGGCCAAAACTGTACGCAATACTCCAGGTGTGATCTCACCAAGACCCTGTACAACTGCAGTAGAACCTCCCTGCTCCTATACTCAAATCCTTTTGCTATGAATGCTAACATACCATTCACTTTCTTCACTGCCTGCTGCATCTGCATGCCTACTTTCAATGACTAGTGTACAATGACACCCAGGTCTCGTTGCATCTCCCCTTTTCCTAATCGGCCACCATTCAGATAATAGTCTACTTTCCTGTTTTTGCCACCAAAGTGGATAACCTCACATTTATCCACATTATACTGCATCTGCCATGCATTTGCCCACTCACCCAACCTATCCAAGTCACCTTGCAGCCTCCTAGCATCCTCCTCACAGCTAACACTGCTCCCCAGCTTCATGTCATCCGCAAACTTGGAGATGTTGCATTCAGTTCCCTCGTCCAAATCATTAATATACCCCACTAGTCACTGCCTGTCATTCTGAAAACAATCCGTTTACTCCTACTCTTTGCTTCCTGTCTGCCAGCCAGTTCTCTATCCACATCAATACTGAACCCCCAATACTGTGTGATTTATGTTTGTATACTAATCGCAATGATGGTCCAGTTTTATACTGCCATCATCGTCTGTCCTCACCTTCTCCATCATGGTCTAGTTTGGCTTGGCCACCAAGCATCCTTCGATCAACCGCGAAGGCTGTCAGCTGCAACCTTCTCTTTCTTCCCCCCCCCCCCCATCGATGAACTGTACACTGCAAGGGCCAGGAAGCGAGTGGGGATTACCTCAGACCCCTCTCACCCTGGCCAAAAACTCTGAAGCACTTCCCTCTGGAAGGTGACTCTGGATTGTCAAAGCTGCCACAGCCAGAAATAAAACAGCTTTTTTCCACGAGCAGTAGCTCTACTCAACAGCCAAAAGTCTGTAGCCTCCTTTTGCTCTAGTATTTCATTCTTCACGTTTAAATTATAATGTTTTATTATTAATTGTCTACTGTATATCGTGTTATTACTTGCGAGCAAAGCACCAAGGCAAATTCCTTGTAGTTATACATATTTGGCTAATAAAATATATTGAATTCAAATTTACCCAATCAATTTGCCAGCATTAGTGCTGCATCCCTCTAAACCTTTCTTATTCTGTCCAACTGCTTTTGAAATGTTATTGTAATTAATGTTACTGTCTCAACCAATTCCTCTGGAAGCTTGTTCCATATACACACCACTCTGTGTAAAGAAGTGATGTCTTGAGTCCCTTTTAAATCTTTCCTTCTCATTTTAAACCTATGTCTTCCAGTTTTTGATTACCCTTCCCTGGGGGAAAAAAACTCAATTTGTTCATGTTATTTATGCCCTCATGACACTAACAAGGTCAGTACTTGTGATCCAAGAATAAAGTCATAGCCTGCTCAACCTCTCCCTATAACTCTGGCCCTCGGGTCCTGGCAACATGCTTCTTCTTAATATAATGTTGTCTTTCCTACAGCAGGGTAACCAAAACTGTACATAAAACTCCAGGTGACGCCTCAGTAGCTTCGTGTACAACTGTAACACCATGTCCCATCTCGTGTACTCAAAACTTTAACTAATGAAGACCAGCATGCCAAACCTGGTCTTACACTCTTGGTTTCTTCTATTCTACAACACTCTCCAGGGCCCTACCATTCCATGTGAAGGGCCTGCCCTGGTTTGACTACCCAAAATGTAACACCTAACACCTGAATTAATTGCTATTTATCATTCTTTGGCTTATGTATCTAGCTGATGAAGATCCCACTCTACTTTTTACATCCACGTTCACATTTAATTATGCCTCGTATTTTTACATTATTAGATATTAGAGAAACAGCATGGAAAAGGACCCTTGGCCCACCAAGGTAGACAAAAGTGCTGGAGAAACTCAGCATCTATGGAGCGAAGGAAATAGGCAACGTTTTGGGCCGAAACCCTTCTTCAGAAGTCCACTTCTTCACCAAGTCCGCTTCCACCAACACTCACCCGTACACTTGCTCTATCCTACACATTAGGGACAATTTTACAGTAGCCAGTTAACCTACATACCTGCATATCTTTAGAATGTTAGAAGAATCTGGAGCACACGGATAAAACCCATGGGAGCACTTATAAACTCCGTACAAACCTGTGTCTCTGGCACTCCAAGCCAGCAACTCTATCACAGTGCCGCCTGCAGACTTACCAGCCATGCCTTCTACATTTTCATCCAAATCATTTGAATAAATTATAGACAACAATAGGCCCAGCATTGATCATTGTGGCACAACATTACTCATTGGTCTCCAGTCTGAAAACTAACCCTCCACCATACTGCTGCTTATCATCATCAAACAAATTATGTATCCAATTAGCAAGCTCTGCTTGGATTCCATGCATTTCAGACTAACCTGGGACTTTGTCCAAGGCTTTGCGGAAATCCAGATAGTGAAATCCATACCACCCTGCCCTCATCAAACATCTTGGTTACCTCATCAAAAAACTAACAGTTTGTGAGACACGATTTTCTCACACACAATTTCTCCATGCTGACTATCGTTAATCAGTCCATGTCCATCCAAATGGTCATAGGTCCTATAATCCTCTCCAATAACGTATGTCAGGCTCACTAGTTTGCAGTTCCCTTTGGTCCCATCTTAAATAACAATATATTACCCACCCATCCATCTTCTGGTACCACTTGTGGCTAAGGATGAATCAAATACTCAGCAGGTCGGTCAGAATTTGTGGAGAGGAAATAATAATTTTTTTTTAAGAACCGGAATAAATAAGTGTAATTGTTACTGTAGAAATTTTTATGTTATGTTAATGTAAAAAATCAATTGACTGGTTTTAAGCCGTTTGAATCAGCAAAATGATGCATGGTTTAATGGCTTTAATGACAAAAGCTTTTTTAAATATTTCAAACTGTGCAGATTTGTTTTTGCCTAAATTAATAATTCTTGTAAAAGTCATTATCTGCCTCCTAAAGTCACTGATATGTTTAATTCTTAATTCAAGACCAAAGTTGACTGGCCATGAAATTAATTTTTGGCAACTGTTTAACTATTAAAATACATCCTTTATAGAAGAAAATACTCAAAAGAAAATTATTTTCCTCTGTAGGCCAAAAGATGCAATAAAGGCTCTGAAGAAAAGGCTGAGTGGAAATAAAAATTATAGGGAAGTGATGCTTGCTTTAACGGTGAGTAGGAAATAAATGAATTGCAGGTATGTCCATTTGAGAAATCTTCAAGCATTTGGCACAAATTATATTTTGGATGCAGCCACTGCTGAATGGGTAAATGTAGTGATTAATTACGGCAAGGATCATCAAGGGGAGTTGGAAGGACAAACGGAAGTAATTTATCTTCTTGTTTAGTGCTGCCGCATTTTAAAGAAAAAACCAATTCCTCATAGTCAAGCAACTTTCTCTTTTACTATTGATTACGTTAAAAAAAAAAAGTACTGAATTTGTGTTCATGATCCTTTTGGATGTGTCGTTCCATGGTAAACTGCTAACAAATACCAACATGTTTTTATTGTAACATAGAACATAGAATAGTACAGCACAGGAACAGGCTCTTTGGCCCGTAATGTTTGTGCCAAATATGATGCCGTCGAATTGAACTCAACTGCCTGTACATGATCCATATCCTTCTATTCCTTGCACTTCCATGTACTTATCCAAAATCCTCTTAAACGCAACTATTGTATCCATCTCATCCACCGCTAGTGGCAATGCATACCAGGCCTCCAGCACTTAAAAAAAAACAATTGCCCTGCACTTCACCATTAAACTTTCCCCCTCTCACCTTTACAGCTATGTTCTCTAGTGTTGAACATTTCCACACTGGGGGGAAAAAGGGTCTGACTGTTGACCCTATTTATGCCTCTCAATTTTGTATACGTATCAAGTCTCCCCTCAACATAAACAAAAAAATAAATAAATCTGACCTTCCAGAGAAAACGATCCAAGTCTATCCAACCTCCAATTCTAATTTTAATAAAGCATTCTAATTCTAATTCTAACCTCTCCCATAGCAGCAACCCTCTAATCCAGGCAGCATTCTGGTAAACTTCCTCTGCACCTTCTCCTAAGCCTGCACATCTTTCCTGTAATGGGCCATCGTGAGGCTCCGCTAGTGGTATAAATGCAGTTGTTTTTCTTGGTACTGCTGAAACTGGTTTTCTATTACATTGCTTATGTACATCATGTGTGTGTTTACAGAGGATCAGAACATGTTTTATTTTATTTTACAACACATTTAAGTACTACTTAAAATGCCACTCTTGCACCACCATGCAAATTATCTAGTGCTGATTGATAAGGGGGCTCTGACTCTTTAAAATAGCACCTGACCATTAAATGATGATACCTGGGAAAGTCATTTATGGCTTTCTACTGAGCTGTCATGAATGAACCCCCAACAGGGTAGATGTACCAGTCTCGGTATCATCATCAATGGAGTGGAAAGGCTCAGGGATATCTGTACTCCAGGGTTGTGTGAGGCAACCTGATGATAGGAGGTTGCCAGTGCCAGGAACAAGTTCCTGGATATCTAGGAGTAGTGTGGGCAGAGATTCTATGATCGTGCACATCTGTTGGAGATTACAGTTGAGACCCTAAAGCTTAATTGGGCATTACCAGCATGCAGCAATCAATCCCTCGTCCCTGCTGTAAACTGAAAGAACTTCCATACACAAACACCAGCACAAGCATACGTTTTGATCCATTGTCAAATATTCACTGTCACTATACTAAAAATGAACTATCCAAGATCTGTCTGCTTCACCTACCATGGGGGAATTTATCAAATGCCATGCTAAATTCCACATAGACAACATCCAACCCAATCACCTTTGTCACCTTCTCAAAAAAACTAAATCAAGTTAGTAAGACACAACCTGCTGTGTACAAAGCCATGCTGACTGTCCCTAGTTAACCCATTGTCTTCCAATGTAGAATGAGAATGTTGGCAAAAGAGCCTAAAGAATCGTGAGGAAAGATGTATTTATCCAGGGAATAATTAGGATTTGGAATGCACTGTCATGATAGCAGTGGAGGTCCCACCTCCAGTTTAAAGTCCAGTTGGAATATTTTGGAGGACCAAGGAACCAAGAGGTACATTCAGTTACAGTGCACAAAATATCCGAAGAGAGAATTAGCATGTTCTGTATGGAGGGTGTAGTGGGAATAGCAGGATTGTTCTTGTGCTAGTGAAATGCATCTCTCACTTCCAGTGTTTTGTTAAATCTCTAGATGCCCTAATTCATCTCTCATCTATGCTGCTCCAGACACATCAGCCATGATCAACAAGCTTTCACCAGCCTCTCTAAAATGACATCAGCAACATTTGTGCTACCTGGATAATCTAATTTTGCATGTTATCATAGACATTTAATTTGTTCCTGCCGTCCCCACTTTGCAATTTAAATCTCACTTGTCTTCTCACATTTTTTGTTTCAATAGGAGAATTAAATTAAATTCAAAATATTCATTTTTCTCACTTTCATAATTAGATTTTGGAGTCCTGTGTTAAGAACTGTGGTCATCGTTTCCATGTTCTCGTAGCTAACCGGGACTTCATTGATGGCATTTTGGTCAAAATTGTCTTACCCAAGAATAATCCGCCAGCTATCGTACAGGATAAAGTGCTTGGACTGATACAGGTGTGTGTGGTTTTTTTAACCTTTGCTGCTTTGGAAAAAGTTAACTTGGCTTTCTTTATCCCAAAATGTTGCATTTGTTCTAAAGCAGGGAAATACAAAGCGAGTGGGGACATATTTAGCCCACAACCCAAGGAGTTTTAGATAATTAATTTTTTTCTCTGCAATCTCCGACCATTGCAAAGAATGGTGGATATTTTCAACCTCTCACTTCTGAGGTTCCCACCTTCATTAAGAGGGCATCAATAATACCGGTGCCCAAGAAGAGTAAGGTGACGTGCCTCAATGGCTATCGACCAGTGGCACTAATGTCTGTGGTGATGAAGTGCTTTGAGAGGTTGGTTATGGTGCACCAACTCCTACCTCGACAAGAACCTCGACCCACTATAGTTTGCATACCGCCACAGCAGGTCAACGGAGAATGCAATTTCACTGGCTCTCCACTCCGCATTGGACCACTTGGACAATAAAAATACTTATGTCAGGCTTTTGTTTATAGACTACAGCTCGGCATTTAATACCATCATCCCTTCCGAGCTGGTTACCAAGCTCACGAGACTGGGCCTCTGCGCATCCCTCTGCAATTGGATCCACGACTTGCTCATCTACAGACCATAGTCTGTTCAAATTGGAGGAAACACTTCATCCTCAGTAACAATTAGTATGGGAGCACCTCAAGGCTCCGTGCTCAGCTCACTCTTTACCCATGACTGCGTAGCCGGACATAATGCAAACTCCATCATTGTTAGGTATGACATATAATTCAGATATGTGATGTCTTGCGCATGCGCGGGAGAGACTGAAGCAAAGCCCACGGATAAAACGTACGAGGAGTGTAAGGAGGCATTAATGGCTCATTTCTTGCCAAAACCTCCAAGGGCATCCAGAGGCAAGGAGCCTGAACTAAAGAGGGCAGGGAGTCCCTCAAAGGACAAAAGTCTAGTGCAAAGGGACAAAAGTCAAAGAGCATATACTGTGGTTTAGATATGATTATTACAGTTATGAGGATGTATTGTAAGATGATGTTAATAGTGCAATTTTGCAACACTGTATTAATCAATTATACGTAGGGTGAAGAGCATATACCGTGAAGGTGAAATTGAGTTAAAAGGGGAGGTGCTGTGTATGTAATAGAAATGGTGTTACCTGCCTCCAAATTAAAGGGGGAGGAGTGTCAGGTATGACATATAATTAAGATATGTGATGTCTTGCGCATGCGCGGGAGAGACTGAAGGTGGCGCCCTGGAATAAAGAAGCTTGTTAGTTTACTCCCGTGTCTGAGTGTTATTTAAAGTCTGTTCCAAGTACTAAATACACAACAATCATCAAGTTTGCTGACGACACCACTGTGTAACAATGTTACAAAATTTTGAGATTTTAGAAATCAAGTCTGCAATTTATCCCATCAGATAAAGCATAAAAAGAAGTTTAATTTGCCAACTAATTCATTTTCATATCTTCAGTATTAAAAAAAGTTATGGCCATTATCATACTCGGAAATTAGCATCTTGTTCCCCATTGTCTTTCCATTGACTTAACTCAAAAGCTGTGATCTAGGACAGTCAAAAGCCTATAACTTTCATAACAATTAAGAGAACTCAATGACATTTTCAGTTATTATGGATTGAAGCATTCTGAAACAAATATGAAACAATCTTACTTGGATGACCTGAAATTAAAGCATATAAGTTAGTTACCTAATTGTGCTAATTACAAAATTCAATTACTAGATCTAAACATCTATCCATTTCTTGAGAAAAGATATACATTTTTAAATTGCCTAAGTGTCCAAATAACATTCACACAATAATTCACAACATAACATTATTTTTAAATCTCATTTTCATGAATTTATAGGCCAAATGGAAGGAATTTAGTGTTTAATTCCTGTAACTTAATGGCCATTTAAATCAACTTGTGAGTGGGTTTTAGTGGAATGCGGTGGATTGGAACGTTGCGGTTTGCGGTGAATTTAACCCACAGTCGGCAGGAAAAACAAGATTCGTCAGACATGATTTACCTTTCATAAATCCATGCTGACTTTGTCCAATGATTTCACCACTTTCCAAATGTGCTGCTATCCCATCTTTAATAACTGACTCTAGCATTTTCCCCACTACCAATGTTAGACTAACTGGTCTGTAATTCCCCGTTTTCTCTCTCCTTCCCTATTTAAAAAGTGGGGTTACATTAGCTACCCTCCAATCCTCAGGAACTACTCCAGAATCTAAAGGGTTTTGAAAAATTATCACTAATGCATCCACTATTTCTGGGGCTACTTCAGTACTCTGGGATGCAGCCTATCTGGCCCTGTGGATTTATAGGCCTTTAATCCATTCAATTTACCTAACACCACTTCACGGCTAACCTGGATTTCACTCAGTTCCTCCATCTCATTTGACCCCTGGTTCCCTGCTATTTCCGGCAGATTATTTATGTTTCCTTAGTGAAGAGAAAACCAAAGTAGTTATTCAATTGGTCTGCCATGTCCTTGTTCCCCATGATCAATTCACCAGTTTCTGACTGCAAGGGACCTACATTTGTTTTAAACCCGCCCCCTGAAAGGCACCAAAGTCGCACACACGGGGAGTGGCAGAACTGCAGCGCCGCTCAAGGTAAGTATTGTAACATACCTACACTGAGGTTGGACGAATCACAGATGGGGACCAGTCAGAGTATAGAAGTGAGATCGACTGATTGACCAAATAGTGCCAGCACAACAACCTGGCACTCAACATCAGTAAGACCAAGGAACTGATTGTGGACTTTGGTAGGGGAAGGATGAGGACCCACAATCCTGTTCATATCAATGGGACGATGGTGGAGAGGGTCAATCACTTCAAATTCCTGGGTGTGCATATATCAGAAGATCTTTCCTGGACCCAGCATACTGATGCAATTATCAAGAAGGCACATCAGCGACTCCACTTCCTGAGAAGACTACGGATATTCGGCATTTCGAAGAGGATTCTCCTAAACTTCTACAGGTGCACGGTAGAGAGCATTCTGACTGGTTGCATCGTGGCCTGGTTCGGCAACTTGAACGTCTAGGAGCAAAAAAGACTACAAAAAGTTGTGACCGCTGCCCAGTCCATCACCGGCTTTGACCTCCCCACCATTGATAGGATCTATTGTAATCGCAAAAAAGGCAGCCAAAATCATCAAACACCCACACCATCCTGGCCACACACACATTTCACCATTGCCATCAGGAAGAAGACAGGAGCCTGAAAACTGGAATGTCCAGGTTCAGGAACAGCTTCTTCCCTACAGCCATTGGGCTATTAAACACAACAACGAATGAGCTCTGAACTGCAAAAGACTTATTATTGCACTATTTATTATTTATTGAACTTTTTCTTTTTTTTCTCTTTCCCTGTTATGTACTATGTTTACATATTCACATATTCTGTTGTGCTGCAGCAAGTAAGAATTTCATTGTCTCATCCAGGACCTATAAAACTCTCTTCACTCTTGAATAGACTTTTTATTTTTTTTAAAGTGAAGCAGTACAGAGGATTGCTAGCAACAGCCCAGGTTCAGGTGGGTTGTGGGGGTAGGGCGGTGGGGGGGATGACGGCCTTCAACTAATGGTTATGTGACCATTAGTATTCTTGTGGGTTTCATATGGATTGGGAATTTTTGCATAAATATGTCAAATATGCATTCTGTTAACTTGACATCACGATGTATGTTCATTGACCTCTATCTGATTGTTTGCTAATGTGTAGACACCTTCGTCCCAACAGTAAAAAAAAAGCTCTCCTCGTCCGTATTGTTGGGCAGCGTGGTACAAAGCATGTGCAAATCACAACTAACATAAAGAACATGAAGATACATTTGTTGTTTTGCTCTTGCATTCAACTTAAGATAACAACTACAGAGCAAACAGCCATCGCTGAGATAATTCGTTTTAAAGGAACATTAGACCTAAACTTTGCTATCCATCTAGGGGAACTGTCTGTTCAGGTGAATCGGATCAATGGTTTCAAACAAATTGCATTTCAGAACCCATATTTGTAAATACAATCTCAAACATGGCATGTTTTAAACATGGTTCATCAGTGAACATATTAATTTGTCTGATTCCTGGTTACCAGACTGATTCCTGGGATGTCACGACTTTCATATGAGGAAAGATTGGATAGACTCGGCTTGTACTCGCTGGAATTTAGAAGATTGAGGGGGGATCTTATAGAAACCTACAAAATTCTTAAGGGGTTGGACAAGCTAGATGCTGGAAGATTGTTGGGGGAGTCCAGAACAAGGGGTCACAGTCTAAGGATAAGGGGGAATTCCTTTAGGACCGAAATGAGGAAAACATTCTTTACACAGAGAGTCGTGAGTCTCTGGAATTCTCTGCCACAGAAGGTAGTTGAGGCCAGTTCATTGGCTATATTTAAGAGGGCGTTAGATGTGGCACTTGTGGCTAAAGGGATCAGGGGGTATGGAGAGAAGGCAGGTACGGGATACTGAGTTGGATGATCAGCCATGATCACATTGAATGGCGGTGCAGGCTCGAAGGGCCGAATGGCCTACTCCTGCACCTATTTTCTATGTTTCTATGTCTCTTCAATGCGTATGATGATAAATTGTGAATAGCCATAGTGGTATTTCATGAGCTTGATGCAGGATTGGTGAGTTTGTCAGTAAATATGCAATATACTGTTGGTATAGTTATGCCATCTTCTGAAGTTCTTGCATTAAGAGGTGATTATCTTCTTACCCAATCCCCCAAATGCATGCACAGGCTGACCAAACCACTTCATTATCTAGGTGTCAGACTGGTAAATTATGGAGTGAAAGTGTGCTGTGCTGTTTAAAATTAACTGCACGTAAATTTGATGTTGGTCAGAGTGGAAAACCCACACCCATAAATACATAACATGTTAAATGCATTACTGTGAATATTCGTGTTAACAAAGGCAGACTGGGCTGCATATAATACAGGGGCTGCCCTGTTCTGCTCTCTGGAATTCCCAGGCAATTTAAAAGTAGTAGAGGACTGTGATGTAATTATAAGATCATGACCAGCAACATTTTTTTAACTTTTATCAGCAAAGGTCTGTTGTATTGTTTTCATTCCCAGGCTTGGGCAGATGCTTTCAGAAGCAGTCCAGATCTGACTGGTGTTGTTCATATTTATGAAGAATTGAAGAGAAAAGGAATGGAATTCCCTATGGCAGACTTGGATGCACTGTCTCCAATACACACACCTGGGAGAGTAAGTATTAAGATGAACTTACCCAGCTAATTCACCAATCCCAGGAATCTTTGTGAACTGGTTACATCTGTGGGAACCGGCAGTTCGTTGATGGCAATGGTCTTTCTTCCAGTAGCACGTGCTAGTGAGGACAGGATCAGGGAAATAGGGGATCTGAATGTGTGGCTGAGGGCTGGTGCAGGGCGCAAGGATTTAGATTTATAGATCACTGGGATCTCTTCTCGGGTCGGGGGTGACCTGTACAAAAGGGACGGGTTACACCTTAACTGGAGGGGGACTGGCATTCTGGCAGGCAGGTTTGGTTTTAAACTAAATAGTGGGGGGGAGCGATTGACAAATTGGGAGTATAAAGTTGAAGGGGAAGTGGCTACAGGAAAAATTACAAAAGATTCTCGAATTAATGGGAAGGAAAGCTTGAGAGTGGACAACAGAGTAAGGTTAGGGCCAATTGCGAGGGGGGAAAGTGAATACGGAGGTCAAAGTACTGTATATGAATGCGCAAAGTATAAGGAATAAAGTGGACGAGCTTGAAGCTCAGTTAGAAATTGGCAAGTATGATGTTGTGGGAATTACTGACACATGGCTGCAAGAGGGCCAGGACTGGGAACTGAATATTCATGGGTATAACTCCTATTGAAAAGACAGACAGGTGGGCAGAGGGGGTGGGGTTGCCCTGTTGGTGAGGAATGAAATTCAGTCCCTTGCAAGGGATGACATTGAAACAGCAAATGTGGAGTCAGTATGGATAGAACTAAGGAATTGTAAGGGTAAAAAGAGCCTAATTGGACTAATCTACAGGCCCCCAAACAGTAGCCTGGACATAGGGCGCAAGTTGAATCAGGAGTTAAAACTGGCATGTAGTAAAAGTAATGTTGGGGCTGTTATGGGAGATTTCAACATGCAGGTAGACTGGGAAAATCAGGTTGGTACTGGACCCCAAGAAAGGGACTTTGTAGAGTGCCTTTGTGATGGATTATTTGAACAGCTTGTATTGGAGCCTACCAGGGAGAAGGCAATTCTGGATTTAGTGTTATGTAATGAACCAGATTTGATAAAGGACCTCGATGTTAATGAGTCATTTTAAAGCAGTGACCATAACATGGTCAGGTTTAACCTACAATTGGAGAGGGAGAAGAGTAGATTGAAGGTGTCAGTGTTGCAGTTGATTAAAGGGGACTATGGGGCCATGAGGGAGGAGCTGGCCAAAGTTGACTGGAAAGATACACTAACAGGGATGACAGTGGAACAAAAATGGCAGGTGTTTCTAGGAATAATACAGAAGGTGCAGGATCAGTTCATTCCTAGGAGGAAGAAAGATTCCAAAGGGAGAAATGGACGACCATGGCTGACGAGGGACGTCAGTGACAGTATAAAAATTAAAGCAAAGAAGTACAACGTAGCAAAGATGAGCGGGAAGCAAGAGGATTGGGTAATGTTTAAAGAACAACAAAATATAACCAAAAAGACAATACGGGTAGAAAAGATGAGGTACGGAGGTAAGCTAGCCAAGAATATAAAGGAGGATAGTAAAAGCTTCTTTAGGTATGTGAATAGGAAAAACTTAGTTAAGACCAAACTTGGACCCTTGAAGACTGAAAAAGGTGAATTTATTATGGGGAACAAGGAAATGGGTGATGAGTTGAACAGGTACTTTGGATCTGCCTTCACTAAGGAGGACACAAACAATCTTCCTGATATAGTAGAGGCCAGAGGATCTGGGGTGACAGAGGAACTGAAGGAAATCCACATTAGGCAGGAAATGGTGTTGGATAGACTGATGGGACTGAAGGCTGATAAATCCCCAGGGCCTGATGGTCTGCATCCCAGGATACTTAAGGAAGTGGCCCTAGAAATCGTGGATGCATTGGTGATAATTTTCCAATTTTCTATGGACTCGGGATCAGTTCCTGTGGATTGGAGGTTAGCTAATGTTATCCCACTTTTTAAGAAAGGCGGGAGAGAGAAAACAGGGAATTATAGACCAGTTAGCCTGACATCGGTGGTGGGGAAGATGCTGGAGTCAATTATAAAAGATGAGATAGCCGACATTTGGATAGCAGTAACAGGATCGGTCCGAGTCAGCATGGATTTCCGAAGAGGAAATCATGCTTGACTAATCTTCTACATTTTTTTGAAGATGTAACTAGGAAAATGGACACGGGCGAGCCAGTGGATGTAGTGTACCTGGACTTTCAGAAAACATTTGATAAGGTCCCACATAGGAGATTAGTGGGCAAAATTAGGGCACATGGTATTGGGGGTGGGCTGCTGACATGGACAGAGAAGTGGTTGGAAGACAGGAAACAAAGAGTAGGGATTAACGGGTCCCTTTCAGAATGGCAGGCAGTGACTAGTAGGGTGCCGCAAGGCTCGGTGCTGGGACCGCAGCTATTTACAATATACATCAATGATTTGGATGAAGGGATTCAAAGTAACATTAGCAAATTTGCAGATGACACAAAGCTGGGTGGCAGTGTGAACTGTGAGGAGGATGCTATGAGAATGCAGGATGGCTTGGACAGGTTGGGGGAGTGGGCAGATGCATGGCAGATGAAGTTTAATGCGGATAAATGTGAGGTTATCCACTTTGGTAGCAAAAACAGGAAGGCAGATTACTATCTAAATGGCGTCAAGTTGGGAAAAGGGGAAGTACAACGGGATCTGGTGCTCCTTGTACACCAGTCTATGAAAGTAAGCAGGGTACACAAAAGGCTGGAGAGACTCAGCGGGTGCAGCAGCATCTAAGGAGCGAAGGAGATAGGCGACGTTTCGGGTCGAGACCCTTCTTCCTGGTGGAGGTAAGGTGGGACAGGAATTGTTGATTGAAGCGGTGAATCTTCCGGAGGATGAAGTGTAGTTGGGGTCCGTTGCAGGTCTGGGTGAGTGAGGCCCGAAGATTCGGGAAAGTCAATGCGAGGTCCTGCTGGCGCATTGCAACCAGGGTGGATCTTAGTGCCCGGTTGGAGAATTGTACAGCGTGGCGGCGGATAGCCAGTCGGTGCCGATAGTCCGGCTGTGGTCCGAACTGGGAGGCAGGGAATTGGAGCTGGAATCCACGGGGTATGAGATGGAGGCGCAGGCAGGCCCCGAGGAAGCAGATGTGTCTGTGGTATCGAGTCTGGGTGAGGATGTGGTCATAGAGTTGGAGGGAAGGGGGTATCACAGAGGGGGAGCAGTTAGAGAGGAGGTTGTGAAACTGTCTTCGTAGGGAGGAGGAGAACTTCTTCAAAGTAGCCATACCTTGAGGAGATATCACAGTGGAGTAGACAAAGTGTTAAAGAAGGAACTGCAGATGCTGGAGAATCGAGGGTACACAAAAGGCTGGAGAAACTCAGCGGGTGCAGCAGCATCTAAGGAGCGAAGGAGATAGGCGACGTTTCGGGTCGAGACCCTTCTTCCTTTCTATGAAAGTAAGCATGCAGGTACCGCAGGCAGTGAAGAAAGCAAATGGCATGTTGGCCTTTATAACAAGAGGAATCAAATATATAAGCAAAGAGGTCCTTCTGCAGTTGTACAGAGCCCTAGTGATACCACACCTGGAGTATTGTGTGCAGTTTTGGTCCCCTAATTTGAGGAAGGACATTCTTGCTATTGAGCGAGTGCAGCTTAGGTTTACAAGGTTAATTCCCCGGATGGCGGAACTGTCATATGCTGAGAGAATGGAGCAGCTGGGCTTGTACACTCTGGAGTTTAGAAGGATGAAAGGGAATCTCATTGAAACATATAAGATTGTTAAGTGCTTGGACACACTAGAGGCAGGAAACATGTTCCCGATGTTGGGGGAGTCCAGAACCAGGGGCCACAGTTTAAGAATAAGGAGTAAGCCATTTAGAACGGAGACGAGGAAACACTTTTTCTCACAGAGAATGGTGAGTCTGTGGAATTCCCTGCCTCAGAGGGCGGTGGACGCAAGTTCTCTGGATGCTTTCAAGAGAGAGCTAGACAGGGCTCTTAAAAATAGGGGAAATGGGGAGAAGGCAGGAAAGGGGTACTGATTGGAGATGATCAGCCATGATCACATTGAATGACAGCGCTGGCTCGATGGGCCAAATGGCCTACTCCTGCACCTATTGTCTATTGGAACAATCTGGTTTGAGTCCATCCCTAGTAAAAACGTGTCCCAGATACTTCACTTCCCTGACACACAATCTTCGTTTTAGGGGGTTGAGCTTGAGATTAATGTCCTTGGCACGATCCCGTACTTGCTTTAAATTGACATAGTGTTCTGACATGCCAGCAACGAGGATATCGTCGACAATAATGGCACAAGGGTGTCCTGCGAACAGCTATTCCATCGTGTGCTGGAAACCTTCACTGGCGGTGTTGATGCCAAAGGGCATTCGCAGAAACTTGTGGCTGCCAAAAAATGTGCCAAAAGTGGTTAGTTCAGACTAGTGGTCTAACGGGATTTGCCAGAATGAACTTTTAGTATCTAAAACAGAGAACACAGTCGCTTTGCCCAAGTGTGCTGCTACCTCTTATACTGTGTGCATTGGATAATGTGGCGCTAGATCGCAGTATTCAGATCTCGGGTTGATACAGATTTGTATTTCGTCTTTGTTTTTCTTGGTGGCCACTATCATGGATGAGACCCAGTCCGACTGGTCGCTAACTGCAGCGATGACGCCTAGGGATTCAATTCTTTGAAGTTCGTTCTGTGCGCGGTCACGCATGGCATGCGGGATTCTATGAGGGGCTTGAACAACTGGCATGTCAGGATTAGTTACAATAGAATACTTGAGGGGTAGTTTGCCAAGTTTGTTATCAAAGAGTTCCTTGGGCTGAGAGAGAATCTGTTCGGTAGTACCTTGGGCAGGGGAAAGTTGGTGCACCTCTTCTGCAAAACTTACCAATCCCAGATCCTGACAGGCATCAAAACCGAGTAAAGTTCTGGTCTCCAATTGGAGGCTTGGGTTAAAATCCCACTTCTGACACCATGTAGAACTACTAACACATACTCCAAGTAAAGATCCAACAAGTTTATTGGCATACAAATAAAGTTACACAGCATGTTGACATCACCATAACTGCATTTCAACTGACAGCTATTGTCTGGAAACTTTAGTATTAAATTGTGACTATATGGTAAAACCCGGACTAGATTATAGATCCGAGTGGTGTGTAACATGTGTGTTAGCATTGGTGAATATATAGGTAGAGCAGATCTACAACTTCTGACATTGGGTTGAGCCAGAGATGAGCGGGAAGCTACAGGTAAGCACGTTTGACTTTCCATGCAGCTTGCAGTTAGTAAAGGATGTAATGACTGGCAGTTACAGAAGTGTTCAGCCATTTCCTGACATAACTAAATGACTAAATTTAGTAAAGACTGGCTTATTTGTTGGGAGCCTTGACATAAGCTGAGATGAAATATCCATCCAGTGTTGCTCATGGTGTTCCTCTTTTCTGATGAATACACTGCTTGATCGTAATAGTGGAGCAAATGCTACCAGCACCTGAGATTGCAGTTTTACTATAAGTAACCCACAGCATTTCCTAGAAGTCAAATTTTGAATTGGAAAGGTGAGACTGATCAGAGACAGCCAGCATGACTTTGTCAAGAGTATATCTTGATTGGCCAATCTGCTATATTGTTTGAGGAGGTGACAAAGTATATTGATGAGGGTAGAGCAGTAAATGGGATTTCAGTGAGGCCTGAAAGGTGTAACATGGGAGACTAGTCCAAACTGTTAGGGCCCCAAGAGATCCAGGGCAGGTTGGCAAGTTGGATGCAAAATTGGATTGGCATTCGGATTCAAAGGTTAATGGTGGAAGGTGGTTTGTGAATGATCGTGTTCCATAGACATCGCTGCTGGGACCGTGGCCGTTTAAAATATATGCAAATGATTTGCACATGGATGTCGGAGGCATGTTTAATAATTTCACACACGACCAGAAGATTACTAGAATTGTTGAGTGTGTGGAGAGTAGTTTTATGCTACATGGTGATGTTGACCAGTTAGTGAAATAGGCTGAGAAATGGTGGATACGGGAATAAGAGATGCAGAAGAGACCTGAGGGTGACTTGGAATGCACTGCCTGAGAGAGTAGTGGGAGGGCATTTTAAAAAGTGTCTAAATGACCACTTAAATCACCTCGGCATGGGCAAAAGTACTGGAAGGTGGGATTAAAAAGGATGGGTGCTCACTTGTCAACGTAGATGGGTTGGGCCGAATGGCCTGTTTCCAAGCTATATAATTCTAAGACCCGATGCCCCCGACCTGTTCTGAAGCTATCTCATCTAGCGTGGTATTATCACACAACTTGGCAGGCATCGACAGTGTGATGACAGTTCTTTGGTTCGACAAGTTGCGCAAAAGTCAATCAATCTTGTCCTTGCAGCAGATAATTGATGAGGTTGTCTTTTCGACTTTTCTCTTTTCGTTCTTTTGTTACTAAGCACCTGCTAGATTTTATTAAATGTTCATTCAGAAATGGAAACTGTTGATCTCACAGTATTGGTAAATATTATACTAAACATTTTTTTTGTTACAGTGTGTTCCTGAGGTTGATCCTGCAACGAACAAACCAATACCTCCATCCCTGCAAAAAAACATTTCTGCAATGAGCTTTCCATCAGCACCAACCACACTGACTGGTTATTCAGTCCCTCAAAGCCTTCCATCTAGACCAATCACTGTGAATGTTGAGCAGGTACAAAAACCAGTGCAAAGAGTTAACAATATATTTTGTGTGGTATTTTGTGGACCATTTGGGTATATAGTCTTAACCCCCTGATGATTGCACTGCAAGGATTTTATAATGGAATGTATACTTTGAATTAGTTCTTGCTGGTTTTATGGCTAACAACAAATGTAATGCTGGACCTATCCTGCCTGTGGGATGATGCTGCACTGGAAAAATGTATATGACAGGTGTGATGGAATGGGTTAGTCGTTCTCATTGCGTTTTCAATTTGTGAGCGAGTCTATTTCTGTGTTTGTAGAATTTGCTGTGTTAGACTAATCCAAGAGTTTGCCCTCTGTTTTAAATTGAATTTTTGCATGGCAGCTTACCAGGTTGCGCAGTGAGCTGGAGGTTGTCCGTGGAAATACAAAAGTGATGTCTGAGATGTTGGCAGAAACAGTCTCTGGGGAGGAAAATCAATCCGATTTGGAGTTGCTGCAGGTAGGAATACTGAAGATTTGTTGGTTGCAATTTACATCACCGTATGGTGTAATGCATATTATTTTTTTGAAGAAAAAGTGTGCAACCATGTTGATTAATTCCCAGGCTAAATTCTCTACGTTGTTTTGTAATGCTTCCAACTCATAAGAATACTTTAGTGTAGGAAAGAATTGCAGATGTTGGTTTAAATCAAAGGTAGACACAATGCTGGAGTAACTCAGCGGGTCAGGCAGCATCTCTGGAGAGAAGGAATGGGTGACGTTTCAGGCCAAGACCCTTCAGACTGAAGAAGGGTCTCATCCCGAAACGTCACCCATTCCTCCTCTCCAGAGATGCTGCCTGACCCGCTGAGTTGCTCCAGCATTTTGTGTCTTCCAGAATATTTAAGTGTCCAAGCTTACTAGTCAGACAAACTAATCTAAACTGTTGGCAGATTTTTAACTTATCGGGTTAAAACCATTGTTTCACAGTATAACTGATTGTGTGTGATAAGTTATTTGAATGGTGTAGTCATTGTACATATTGATGAGATTTATTTGACCACTTTGGGAGGGAAAGGGTGAGATTATAGGGCGTTGGCTGAGATTTTTATATGATCATAAACTAGATACCAGTTAACTAGAAAATAACAAATGTGGGTCCCTTTTTCAAAAGGGAGAACTGGGAAAAGCCTGTCACTTGATTGAATTGAATTTAATACATTTTATTAGCCAAATATGTATGCATACAAGGGATTTCCCTTGATGCTTTGCTCGTATCAACACGATATACAGTAGACAATTAAAAATAAAACAATATAATTTAAACATGTGAAGAATCAAATAAAATACTAGAGCAAAAGTAAGCTACATTATTTTGGCTGTTGAATAGAGCTATTTCTCGTGGGGAAAAAAAAACCTGTTTTTATTTCTGGCTGTGGTGGCTTTGACAGTCCGGAGTCGCCTTTCTGAGGGTCAGCGGGTCTGAGATGAGCCTCACATACTGTTTCCTGTCTGTCTGGAAGTTGGTGATCCACTGGCAGAGGGGTTCAGCCACAGTCAACTGGGAGACTTAGGTGTATAGTAGCTCTGGCACAATGACGCAGAGCTAAAATCCACAAACAAAATCCTTGCACAAGTCCCCTTGCGGTCTTGGTGCTGGAGGATGAAGTGCAGGCCTTGGTTGACTGCATCATCCACTGATCTATTTGCCCGGTATGCAAACTGCAGGGGGTCCAGCAGGGGGTTTGTGATATTTTTCAGGTGGGCCAGCACAAGTGTTTCAATGGTCTTCATGATTACAGTCGGTAGTGCGACAGGCCAGTAGTCATTGAGACCAGTAATCCTTGGCGTTTTTGGTACGGGAACAATAGTGGAGTCTTTGAAGTAGGCAGGGACAGTGTAAGTTTGCAGGGACTGATTGAAAATGTCTGTGTAGACTGGTGGCAGTTGTTCAGCACAGAGCTTGAGGGTAGAGGGGGAAACATTGTCCGGTCCTGGAGATTTCCGGCTTTTCTGTCTCCTGAATAGCTTTTCCACCTCCTCAATTGCTATTGTTAGTGAGGGAGGAGTGGCCAGACTGATGGTACACAAAATGCTGGAGAAACTCAGCGGGTGCAGCAGCAATTATGGAGCGAAGGAGATAGGCAACGTTTCGGGCCGAAACCCTTCTTCAGACTGATCTGGCCAGACTGATGTTGGGCAGCAAGGAGTGGGTAGTGGATCCACAGGGTAGGTAGTGGACAAAGGTCCAGTCTTTGCAGACTGGAGTCAGGTTGCAAGTGGGTGTGAAGTGGTGATTGGGGATGTGGGGGAGGGGGTACCGGGGTTATGTTTCTGTCTATCAAACCTGCAGTAGAACTCGTTCAGGTTGTTGGTCAGCTGCCAATTGTCCGGGGGGGGGGGGGGGGGGGGGCGGGGTGGATTCCTCTTGTAGCTGGTAATTTCTTGCAAGCTCTTCCACACTGAAGAAGAGCCATTAGCTGAGAACTTGCTCCTCAACTTCTCAGAGTAGCTTTCCTTGGCAGCTCTGATTCCTCTTCTCAGCTTGTACTTGGCCTGCCTGTAGAGGTCTGCATCCCAACTCCTGTAGGCCTCATCTTTAGACTGGCGGAGCTGTCTGAGTTCTGCTGTAAACCAAGGCCTGTCGTTGTCGAACCTGATCCGGGGTCCTAGTGGGAATGCAACTATCCTCACAAAAGCTGACATATGATGTCATGGTGTCTGTATATTAGTCGAGGCTTGTGGTTGCTTCCCTGAACACATTCCAATCAGTGCAGTCAAAGCAGGACTGTATGTTTTCATTGCCCTCACTTGTCCACTTTTTCATTGTTCTAATCACAGGCTTAGCAGATTTTAGTTTCTGCCAGTAGGTCGGAATAAGGTGAACTAAACAATGATCAGAGAGTCCCAGAGCCACACGGGGAATAAAGCGACATGTAGGGGGGATGTTACAAAATTTTGAGATGTTAAAATCAAGGCTATAATTTATCCCATCAGATAATGCATAAAAATAACTTTAATTTGATACTTAATTCACTTTCATATCTTCAGTATTAAAAAGTTATGGTAATTTTCAAACTCGGAAATTAGCATCTTGTTTCCTATTGCTTTTCCATCAACTGAACACAAAAGCTGTGATCAAGGACAGTCAATTGATATAAGCCCATAACTTTCTTAAAAAGTAAGAGAACTTAATGAAATTTTTAGTTATTATAGATTGAAGCATTCTGAAACAAATATGATACATCTTACTTGGATGACCTGATATTAAAGTATACAATTAGTTAATTACCTAATTAAGTAGCTAATTAGAAAATTAACCGTTGTGACGGAAATAGTAATAAACACCCAGGCTGCCTTGAAAATTCAAAAATGTGATATTCTCAAGATCAGATCTTTAATATTATTGTATTATATGCTGTAAATCTGTAACAGATAGGTAAAGAAATTATAATTTCTAGCAGAAGACTAAGTCTTCATGGAGAAGATCAGCTGCTAGCTGGTACATTGACATATCATAATCAGTAGCATCATCATAATCCTCAGACTGCAACCAATAAGCAATTCTGTACACCTTGTTTTTCCTCAACTTTTCAATTTTGACATTGTAAACTACAGGTTTTTGCTCTTCAAACCACGCATGACATGCTTTTCTGCCCACTACTTTCCCATTCAGACCAACGTTTTCCAAACGAGGTATACAAGTACAAGATGTGTCCATTTTTAAGATCCCTGTTAGACTCGGGCATGTCAGAGAAATTCACTTCAAGGTGAGCTCTAGCTATGCCAGGCTGGGCATTTGGATTGCCAATTTTGCATTTTTTCTTTGGAGGCATCTGAAAAATGTAAAGAAAAAAAACACTGAACAGCATTAAGTAGAAACAAGTTTTTATTTGCAGCTATAGGAAAAAAGAAGTAGAAATGATTTTGTTCAACAAAATGCCTAACACAAGTTAAACGTTAAAACAAATAGTAAATGCCCAACAAAAAAATCATATTCATCAGTGTCATCAAATCAATTAAATTAATCTAAATTAAATGACTAGATCTAAACATCTGTCCCATTCTTAAGAAAAGGCTAAAAATAAAATCTCACTTTATCATGATTTTCTAGGCCAAATCGAAGGAATTTAACGTTTAATTCCCATACATTTTACTCTGTTGGTTTATAACACTGCAGCAGGCAAGGGCCGTTTTACACAGAGATGTGTTCAAAATCCACAAGATAATCAATCATTATTTTTTGCACAATCATGTCATAAAAACATCTAAATTACGTGTATTTTGTGTAATTGTCTATCCATGATCAATATTTTCATACTAAATTGACTAAAAACTATGTACTGTGAAGTTTTTAGTCCGATATTTAGTATGAAAATATTGATCATGATAGACAACACAAAATATCGATAATTTAGATGTTCTTATGATATGAATGTGCAAAAAACAATGAATTTGATTATCTTGAGAGTGGATGTTTGTGGATTATGATACAGAGATCGGATTGTGGCCGCCGCCATGATTTTGCTCACACTCACAGCCAGCACGGCCGATATCGGGGCCTAAATAACATATTTCGAATCATTAGATTAAAATGAAATTACACCAAAAACTAGATAAGATGTTAAATAAACATCCTACAGTACAAACATTTTGTTTTTCCCTGAAGTTGCGATCTGTGATTTTGAAGGCTTTGTAGTTGGGCCCGACTTTCATCCTGCGATTTAATAATCGAGCTACGTTCATTTTAAAAAAATTGCGAACGGGATGACAGAACAAAATTTCCTCATAAGCTTGTCGTACGAGGAAATCCCTCCCTGACACCCAATAAAAACCTTCATTTTACTAACACCCCCCCCCCCCCTCCCATAGCCTCTGGAGTTGCATGCACAGGCAGTGAGCAGACCTAGAGCGCCACTGATGGCAGGAATTTGTAACAACGCTACGATCTAAATTGTCGGTTAACACTGATCGAGTGTTCTCTCCCCTCTGGTGGTGCAGGTAACGTGATATTTGTATTTTGGAACCTCTCGGCTGAGGTTAGCCTTGTTAAAATCCCCCAAAACAATGACCATGGAGTCTGGGAAGTCACTCTCTACTCTCATTACCTGGTTTGCGATTTGCGTTTGCTTGAGGGGGTTGTAAACTTCAGCGAGAATAAAGGTAAATTCCCGGCGAAATAAAGGGTTTGTAATTTATAAAAAAAAAATCCCGATTGGGAGAACAGAAGTTAAACAGTACCGTGATGTCGCTGCATCAGCCCTGGTTAGTATAGAAGCATATTCCACCGCCTCTTGATTTCCCCGCTGCTTCCACTTCGCGGTTGAAAGCCAGCTAGTTGCAACGCGTTGTCCGGGGTCGTCTCACAGCTAGGTCTCGGTGAAGCACAGGGCGACGGCTTGAGAAAAGTCCTTGGTTGTTTGGCACAGGAGTTGCAGTTCGTCCACTTTGTTGTTGAGAGAATGTAGATTTCTCGGGAATATACTCTGGAGCGGTGTGTGTAATTCTCGTCACTGGAGTCGGGTGAGTGCTCCAGAGCGCTTCTCACGGGTCCTCCTCTGTCTCAAGACCTTGAACACAGCCACAGCCCCGCCGACGAGTATGTCCAAATAATCCAGCGAGTGAGAGAAATTCAGAACAATGTTTGGAGATACTGAATATCTGATGTTAGTGAGTAACTCTCTCATAAAAGTGATCTTAGTGGGATTTTCACAGACGACATAAATGAACAAACACAAACAAAACAGCAAGGAGCAGTACACTGTGGCAGCCATCGTTGGCGCCACAGGAAGTACTAATGAAGGTAGTATGGATGTTATTGGGAAAACATCTGAGACCATTTTCTGGGACCATTTTCAGAAATAGCCAGCATGGCATTGTCGAGAGCTAACCTTTTCTGACCAATCTGAATGATGTTTTTGAGGAGCTATGGACTGACAAAGGTAATACAGCAGATGTGGTTAAATGGACATCAGTAAGGGTCCCACCTGGAAAACTGATCCAAAAGGTTAATTGGATCCAAAATTGGCTTGACACAGGCTGATTATATGGGGTTGTTTATTTATGACTGGTTGCCTATAACTGGTGATGTTCTGTAGGAATCGATGTCAGGACCCTTGCAGTTTGTAATATACGTGAATAATTTGAATGTAGATGTAGGTGACATCAATAAATTTGCAGATTACAGTAAGATTGGTGGAGTTGTTGACTGCATGGAAGGTAGCCTTGGGCTACACGGTTATATCAATATGTTGGTGGAATAGTCTGAGAAATGGCAGATGAAGTTTAATCCCGGTAAGTTTGAGTAGTTGCATTTTGGAATACTAATAAAGCTAGGAGATGCACCATACATGGCAAGGTGCTTGAAGTATTGAGGAACCAAGGAACCTTGGCATGCAAGTCCAAAGATCCTTGAAGGTGGCAATGCAGATAGATAATGTGTTTAAGAAGGCATGTGGGATTCTAGCCTTCATTAATCAGGGCATTGGATACTGGAGCAGGGAGGTCATGCTCCAACTTTGTAAAGCTTTGGTTGATCCTCAGTTGGAACACTGCGTGCAGTTCAGGTCACCACACTGTAGGAAGGATATGATACTGCTGAAGACGGTGCAGAGGAAATCCACCACCTATCCATGTTCTCCAGAAATGTTGCCTGACCTGCTGAGTTACTCCAGGACTTTATGTCCTTTTGTATATTCACCAGGATGTTGCCTGAGATGGAGCATTTCAGGTTAGGTCTGTTTTCCCTGAAGTAAAAGTAGTTTATGTACATGATTGAGGTACGTAGAATTATAAGGGTAGATAGGGTAGACTGCAATTTTGTTTATCTTGAGAGATTAATAAAGCTAGAAGATATAGGTTTAGAGTTACGGCAAAGTGGTTGAGAGGTAATTCGAGGAGGAGCTTTTTTCACCCAGAGTGTGGTCAGTAACTGGAATGCACTGCTGGAGAAAGATGTGAAGTAGAGTCAATCGGTGCTATTAAGCAGTTTCTAGATGAGCACTTGTCTCGGCACAGATGGCTACGGGCCAAGTGCTTGAAGATGGACTTAATATGGCTGGTGCCCACTGGACAACAAGATGCGTTAAATGGCCTGTATCCATGCTCTATGACTTTGTAACAACCTGAATCTATTGGATTAATGCTTACACTGACGCATTCCTAAACGAAAACCATCTGTTCAAAATCCATTCCTTTAATTTTTGCCGGTATTATTTATTTTAATGTTTTCAATTTCTTATCCAGTCTTCCATAGGGGCCCACTATATTATGTTTGTGGCAATCTTGACCTTTAATTCTAATGTGCAGAAATGTATAATAACTCACTGCAGCTCAACTGCTGAATTGGCAGGTTAACTGAAAAATGAACGGGTAGTTCATGTGAATTAAAAAATATATATATTCACACACAACCTGAAGGGGCATTTGATATTGGGCACTATCTGTCGTGTAATTGCTTGTTATGCTACTGAAAGGAGAAAACAAATCTATTTTCAGAGAGAAATCTTCATTCTATTTTTAATTTTCCATTCTATTTTCAGCTCCTTACCTATAATATTCATTCATTCATTAAAATACAACTTGAAAAAATAATTTGTTTTATTGTCCTATAAGTAGTAAGAAAGTATTAAACTTGTCTTTGCTCCTTCAATAAGGAACTAAATCGTACCTGCCGAGCAATGCAACAAAGAGTTGTTGAACTTCTTTCCAACGTAACCAATGAAGAAATCACAGAGGAACTTTTGCATGTCAATGATGATCTTAATAATGTTTTCCTTCGATATGAAAGGTAAATTTTTTTTTTGACCAAAATAATGTTCTTATTTGTGACAAGGTTACAAATTTGTACATCTTCATAATCCTGTGCAGTGTTTTGTAGCCAACAAATCTAACAACTTTTAAATTTCTATGATTTAAGACAGATTTACAAGAGAATCAACAACTATAGGACCTATTTATTGTAGAGGAGAGAAGGTTAAATGGGGACTTAGTGTTTTTAAATATTTGTAGCTTAGGAAAAGATTTGTACTGCCTTTGGGTGGGCTCTCTGATGAAGGGATAGTCATCATTTTGGGTGAGGCCATGCATCAGCTCCTGAATTTCTGCAATTCCACCAAATTGTTGTATGTTGTATGCTACAAAATGAAGAATGAAAAGTGGGAAATTAAGTTGTACTTTGAATCTATAAATAATGATCTGGAGCAGGTAGAAGCCAGCAAGCAGTTGGAGGTGTAATTGCTTTTTTTAAAAATAAGCAATTTTGGTTACAACATTCAGGACAAGATATTGGACGATTATGGATTGAGTGTAAGGACTAAAAACTAGTGTATAATAACATTTGATCTTTAAAAGGCAACAATGTTAGAAATGCTATTGCAGATTCTAACACTAACTAATCAGATATAAAGATGTCTGCTTGATTTTCAAGCAAGGGTCTGGACCTTTGAAGATAACCTTTTAGTAATTTTCCATGTTTTCTCTGCAGATTTGAACGATGCAGAACAGGATGTGGAATTCCCGACACAGATGATAGTGTAAGCGGTGACTGTACAATTTACAATCAAAAGGTTTTTGATGGCTGAAGCACTTTCTGAAACCAATTTGATGGAATCGGCATTAACCATGGATTGCTTATTCATAAATGGTGTCACTTCTTGTAAATCAATATTTCCAGTAACCCCAGAGTTAATTTACGGGTCTTTAGATAACTCTTAACTATACTGCTTAAGTTCCTATTATACAGGCTTTTGGGAAAGAATAGACCCTAGAATTAAAAATGTATCTGATACAAAACGTTGTGTATGTGTGTGTGTATTTCTGTCAAAGATTCTTTTGACTAGGATAAGATAAAAGACCAGTTGTAATCACAAAATTTGAGATGTTTTCACGGGCTGGAAGACACTAATGAGGTATTACCTTCTTTTTCCTTCAGGTCATGAATGAGGTTACAGATACAGATAATCTGATAGATTTGGGTCCAGGGTCCCCTGCGGTTGTCAGCCCCATGGTCGGAAGTATGGCTGCTCCCAGTCTGTCCTCGCAGCTTGCGGGTCTAGGTAAATAGTTGGTTTAATTATTTTACTTGGGATAGCTAATCCGTCCAAAACTGATCAAATTTGCTAATTCCTATTTAGAATCCCAGTAATTAAAGCATTAAAATATGATCACTGTTGATAAATATATAAAATTACTGAAACCAAGTGCAAAGACATTGCCTTTGGGCAAGAAGAATTCTGCAAATTATTTATCGTTTCTCTGAAGAGACATAATTTCTTCTAGTTCCCCGTGTAGGCACATTGCAAACATTGTTATTATGTACTCCAAGGCATTGAACGATAAGAAAGGAAGTTTTTAATATAGTTTCCTTATCAATCTCATAACATTGTGGTGGATGGTTGTATGGAACAAGCTGCCAGAGGAGGTAGTTGAGGCTGGGACTATCCCATCATTTAAGAAACAGTTAGACAGGTACATGGATAGGACAGGTCTGGAGGGGTATGGTCAAGCACAGGCAAGTGGGACTAGTGTAGCTGGGACATTGTTGACTGGTGTGGGCAAGTTGGACCGAAGGGCCTGTTTCCATACTGTATCGCTCTATGACTCACTAGACGGTAACATTGTAACTCTATTGTAACATTATTGGTGACTGCAGATACTGTAAAGTCAAATCAGGCTATTTATGTTTTTACTGAGTTCCTATGTATTGTTATGCATTATAACTATTCATTATACCTTATCATACTTTCAATTATGTAAGTAAGAGATTATGATGCATCTGTGATGATTAAGTAAATGTGGGAACATTTATAGTTATTTGCTCAAGTTATTTTTGTTCAATGACTTGCTGGCCAAAATGTTTATCGAGCGACTTCTTTCCATAGAAACCCCTATCTCTGTTTCAACCACCAACTCTAACTTCACACTTTAATCACATGGCGTTCATTACCATGAAGCATTTCTTTGTGCAACCACATTACATAGCAGGAGAGGTTCTTTAAAGCCATCCTGTTTGAAATGTAAAGTCTTTTTTTTCAAAGACTTAAACTATTAATCCTTATCTCGGTCTCATGATTATTTCAACCAATTCCAATACTATGTTGAAGATGAACACAAAATGCTGGAGCAGCTCAGCGGGTCAGGCAGCATCTCTGGTGAAAAGGAATAGGTGACATTTCGGGTCGAACCCTTCTTCAGACTGAAAGATTGAGGTGGGGACTGGAGGCAAGAAAAGGCCAGAACAAATCAGAGCCGGCAACCGATGACCTCGGGAAGGGTGGAACCCATAATGGCCCATTGTTGGCTGTTGAAGATGTGCCAACAAGAGGGTTACAAGGATGCAGACATTGGAACTAAGAGGGTGACTAGAAGGAGGGAGGGAATGCAGAGGTTACTTGAAATTAAATTAATCTACCGCTGGGTTCTAAGCTCATATTTTGTTTGGGCAGCTTAGGGAATTGGGGAAGCCAGAGATTGGATCCCTGTGTGAACCTCAGTAGAATCAACCATCATGACAAATACTGTTCATTGAGCCTTAATAAGTTTAATAATTTGTTAAGACCATATTTTTACTTCTGGGTATTGGTGAAAATTATAAAGCAATTTCTTCTTGTCCCCCTATAGAGGCACATTGTAAACGTATTGTTATTATGTGAATGCATATTAATGAATAATGAACATCTAGGAAAGTAAGATTGTTTTATTTAGTGTCTTTATCAATGTCATAACATTGTAACTTGGGAAGTACAGTTTATAACACAAGGGATACTAAAGTGAATTTTTACACCCCAGTATGGTGCAAATGGAATATAAGGAAAAGATAATTTGTATTGACGAGGTTTGGGGGCAAATATTGGCCGGAACACCAAAGGAAACTGACTGCTGCTTCTCAAAACAGCGGTGTGATACCTTTTACACCAACCTGAGAAAGGAGATTGGGTACGAGTTTACTCGCACCTGCACTCATTTATTTGCTCCAATGCTGTGGACTAGGAAGTGAACCCACAACCTTCTGAGCCCAAGGTGAAAGTGCTATCAGTGTTACAGCCACTTTCCTACAAAGGTACTTAGCTTTTTTTAAAAAAAAAGTGGCTGAAATAGAAATGAATGTAAGCCTCAAGTATTTTTCTCAAGTATAATTCTGAAGCTACATTTTTGAAAAAGTATATTGAATAGCTTATAACCAAATGCAATAAAATGTATATGTTAGTTCTCCCTGCTGTTGGTATAACTGCCTCTGGAATTTTTCTTCCAGACCTGGGTACAGATAGTGTAAGTGGAACCCTGAGCTCTTTGCCCAATTGCCATCCGGACACTCATGATTCTGCTAATTGTGATATGTTTGCACAAACCAGAAGCTGTTCCCTAACCGATCAGCATCAAAAGTAAGTCCCTTGCTGGTATCTCTACATTTTGAGGTATTTCTCTGAATATGTGCAGTACTAGCAGTACAGATTTAGTATTGTAACTCTCTATTCCACTGGCTGCCAAATGTACTTTGGATGTCTGAAATATATCTCTTGCTTGTAGTGTAATACGCACAGACTCGCAGTCAGTTGGAGGATTGGCAACTGCCCTTGACGTTCGGGAACAGAATACAGAAGAGGTAAGAACTTCAACTTTATTTTAAAACTACTGCTGAAGTTAAATATGTTTCATCACAGTGGCAAACCACTTTAATATTGCATTTGAAAGCCAGATAAAGTAGTTCAGTTGTGACAAATGTAGTTGAAATTTTTAATTGAAGACACTGATTATTTTTTAAAGGAACTTTTTGGAATCTTAGAATACACTATGCATTTAGATTCATAGAGTGATACCATGTTGAAATGGGCCCTTCGGTCCAACTCGCCAACAATGTACCAACTGCACTACTCCCATTTGCCTGCACTTGGTCCATTTCCCTCCAAACCTGTCCTATCCATGTATGTGTCTAACTGTTTCTTAAACGATGGGAGAGTCTCAGCCTCAACTACATCTTTTCCCCTTCACCTTGAACCAATGTTCTCCGGTCCTCGATTCCCCTATGGACAAAAGACTCTGCATCTACCCGATCTATTCCTCTCATGATTTTGTATACCTCTATAAGAAACCTCCTCATCTTCCTGCGCTCCATGGAATAGAGACCCAGCCTACTCAACCTCTCCCTGTAGCTCACACCCTCTAGCCCTGGCAATATCCTCGTAAATCTTTTCTAAAACTTTACAAGCTTGACAATATCTTTCCGAAAACATGGTGACCAGAACTGAACACAATATTCTAAATACAGTCTCACCAACACCTTATAAAACTGCAACATGACCTCCCAACTTCTATACTCAATACTCTGACTGATGAAGGGCAAAGTGCCAAAAGCCTTTTTGACCACCTTATCTACCTACGACTCGACCTTCAAGGAACCATGCACCTGTACTTCTAGATCCCTCTGCTCTACAACATTACCTAGAGGCCTACCAATTACTGTCTAGGTCCTGCCCTTGTTCGACGTCCCAAAACACAACACCTCACACTTCACTGTATTAAATTCCATCAACCATTCCTCTGCCCACCTGGCCAATCGATCCTTCTGCAATCGTTCAGAGCCGCCTTCACTATCTGCAAAACCACTAACTTTTATATCATCAGAAAACTTGCTAATCTTGCCCCGTATGTTCTCATCCAAATCATTGATGTAGATGACAAACAGTAATGGGCCCAGCACCGAACCCTGAGACACACCATTAGTCACAGGCATCCAGTCTGAGAAGCAACCTTCCACCTTTACCCTCTCAGGCATGAGCCGTGAGTAATTACTCGGGGCAGGCAGTCGGCTTTTAAAAAAAAACCACTTAAATCGTGCACCCGCAGATTGCTCTCCTCTCCGTGAAAATAGAAAATAAAAATAAAGAATGTAACAATTCAATTTTCACAAGGCTTCCAAATCTCCTTCATTCTGAATTACTGAATGGGTGGAGGGTGATGGCAGGTGGAGGGATTGTGGGAAAAGCGGGACAAGTTAAATCAGTTGTGATCTTATTGAATGACAATACTAGTTCAAGGGAGCAATTTGGGGAGAGTTCCTTTCACAGCGTGTGGGGAGTCTGGCCAGGGGAAGTAGCTCGGGTGGCTGCGAGCAGCTGCCAGGACCTCAGCGCCTTCTGCCGGCCTGCTCACCTCTGGCAGTGCTCTCTGTCTGAACAGTGAGGGGACCAGCTCAAGAGCAAAGATCATAGAGCGAGCCGGTCAGCGGGCGATGGATAACAGGACAGCGGGCAGTGGGCACTCCTGTGTTAACGCGAACAAGGAACCAATTGCGGTTATTCGCACTGACACATGGAGTAAGCTCCACCGCCCACTGTCCTGTTATCCATCGCCCACTGACCCGCTCTTGAGCTGGTTGCTGGCATGATCCCCAAACCCCTCCTTCTCAACGCTCCTGCCCTCCCACAACTTTACCCGTGGCCAGACTCCCCACACGCTGTGAAAGCAACTCTTCCCCCACCCCCTTTCCCAGCGGCACTGTCCTTTTACAGCCGCTTGCCACTTTACAGCCGCTTCCCATCAGCTGCTAGCAATGAGGGATAGACTTGGCTATCCCTCAGTGCAGCAACAATCTTGGCTAACAACCCTGGGCCTCCAAGATGCAGGTACATTTTCGTGCCTTATTTTTGGTTAAAAAATAGCGTCTTCATTGCCGGGAAATACGATATTTAAAAACATATAACTCTAAGAAATCTGCTTACCACATGAACTCCATTATCCTCTCTTTGTTTCTTAAGATACTCTTAAGATAACGACAATCCATGTTTGAATAACCCGCCAAGAAACATGCGCTGCGCATGCACAGTAGGCTGCTGTGCATGCGCAGTACGCAGTCCACACTGCAAAGGCAGAATTTCAGCTGCCTTCGGCTCCCCTTTAAATTGACGGGCTTGAAGCAGCGTCGATGGCACGTCAGCTGCACAGACTTTCGCGTATTACATGTACTGTGCATGAAAGGCACGGAGAATTATGCCTACCTAAGAGATCAATCTCTTGGGCATAATTCTCTCATGCCTTTACTATTTATATTTAATAATTATCATTTTATAATTTTAGTCAGGGTAGTCAGTGCCTACCTTGCCTACCCTGACGGCACGTGCCTGTACCTTCTGCTTCCTTCCATGGAGCCAATTTGCTATCCATTCGGCTATCTCTCCATGGATCCCATGCAATCTAATCTTCCAGAGCTGCCTACCATGTGGAACCTTGTCGAACGCCTGAAATCCGCATACAACATGTACAGCTCTGCTCTCATCAACCTTTCTGGTCACGTCTTCAAAAAAAATCAATCTGATTTGTGAGACACAACCTCCCATGTACAAAACCATTCTGACTATCCCGAATCAGCTCTTGCCCATCCAAATGCATGTATATCCTATCCCTCAGAATATTCTCCAGTAACTTACTAACCACAGATGTTAGGCTCACCGGCCTATAGTTCCAAACATTTTCCCTGCAACCCTTCTTGATAAGAGGTACAACCTTTGCCACCCTCCAGTCTTCCAGCACCTCTCCTGTATTTAAGGGCGACTCAGAAATTTCAACCAGGGCTCCTGCAATTTCCTCTCTAGTTTCCCACAATGTCCTCGGATAGAGTGTACATTACTTCACTGAGTGACTGAGTTTCACTTCAATAAAATTGTCTTGAAGTTGTGACTGAGCTTTATTAATGTTATTATTGATTCTGCCCCTCTGTATATAACTTTAATTCCGTGAAAATTGGTTTTGGAGGCAATAAAAATAACTCTCACCAATCTTTTAATAAATTAACGATGGCTTGTCAGGGTTTAAAGAGTTGGTGCAATACATACACAAATAATTACTCCAAATCTATTTTTCTAACTAGTTTATCTGCATTAGTTACAAAAGATTATTATTAATTTTAGGTGAAGTTGAGAACTTTTGTACAATTTTATTATTTATTAGCTATCTAGCTATCTAGCTATCCCTGAATCAATTTATATTGTAACAATGGTTACAACAAATGTTAGTTTTAGCAGCACTTGACTGCTTGAATGCAAATGTTACTTTGATCTCAGTTAACAAATTTGTTTTAACATTTTGATGAATCTGAGCACTGGTACTGTAGAATTTCAAAAAATCAATTGTCCTCTCTCAGCAGATGTCAGCAGAGCAATCCCATTCATTTTCCTTTTCCCCTTGCTGCCTATTCTCCCTCGCATGCCCATTGACCATGACCCCCTCTCTCTTTGATTCTTTGTTCATGTACAATATTGAAGGCTAATTTATGGTAGCAACTTAACCAATCGATATGCCTTTGGAATTTTGGAGGTAACTGTGCATAGCCCGCAAGTTAAAGTGCAAACTCCACATATGTTTCTGGATAATTATGTTTCCTTGAGGATTAGTAATAAATTTCTGTGAGTAGTATATTGCTACTAAGGTACAGCTAACTGTTCTTAATTTTCTGTTTTTGTGTTTCACTAAATAACTTCACCATTTTTTCTTCTGGAATGGCTGCTGGGCTCTGGATGGATGTGAGGGAGCAGGTGTAGGAGTAGGTGTTACATCTCCTGCGGTTTCAGGGGAAAGTTTGTGGGAAGGGATGAGTGAGCCAACAGTTGCAGAGAGAGTTGTCTCTACAGAAAGCGGAAAAGAATGGGGATGGGAAGATGTGACTGGTGGTGGTGTCTCATTGAAGGTGGTAGAAATGTCGGAGAATTATGTGTTGGATGTGGAGGTTGGCTGGGTGAAAGGATAGGACCAGGGGTACTCTAAATTATTCAGTTGGGAAGGGGAGCAACAGCGGAACTATGGGTCACAGAGGAAACGCGTGAGGGATCCATCCATAATGCAGGGGGGAAAGAATGCTTGTTAAATAAAGGGGACATCTCAGATGTCTTAGAATGGAAAGCTTCATCCCAGGAGCAGCTGGGATGAAGAAAGTGAGTAGGGGATGATGCATTTGCAAGAACAGGTGTAGTCCAGGTAACTGTGGGAGTCAGTGGGTGGATAAGAGGCATCAGTCTGTAGTGTGTCTCCTATGATGGAGACAGAGAGATCAAGAAGGGAGAAAGGTGCCAGAGATAGTCCAAGTGAACTTGAGGGAGGGTGGAAGTAAGTGGCAAAGTGAATGAAATCAATTAGTTCTGCACGGGTACAGGAAGCAGCCCCGAGGCAGTCAACAATACATGGAGACGGAGCTGGTTGATGCTGCCATTTTGGAACAAGGACTGTACGAAAAGGCAAACTTAGCTGGGACTCGTGCAGGTGTCCATGGCTACACTTTTAACTCTTAAGAAAGTGAAAGGAGTCAAAAAAGAAGCTGTTGAGGGTGAGAACAAGCTCTGCCAGATGGAGGAGACTGTTAGTAGAGAGGAACCAATTGGTTCTCTATTCAAGGATGAAACGGAGAGCCCCGAGATCTTCCTGATGGGGAATGGAGGAGCAAAGGGACTGGACGTCCACGGCTAAGTTGAAGCAATGGGGCCATTGGAATTGAATGTTGTTGAAATGTTGAAGAGGTGTCTTGGATGTAGATCAGATGGGATTGACAGAATTGTGGCATTTGGAGATGAGTTCGGGTTGGGCAGGATCAGGCAGTAACCGTGGGTTTGCCATGTATGAGAGCTGGCTTTTGGCCTCGGTATATTCGAGGTCAGCCTGTCAGACTACAGGTGCCACCACCCTCCCCCCATCTTTCTCCACTGTGCCCACCTGGATATGCATCTATTTCTCCCACTATCCTATCCCCTTCCCTCTATTCCTTCCTCTGGCTTAATATTTCACTCCTTTTCCTTAACCCTTTTGTCTCCTTTTTGCCTCTTGCCATAATAATTTATGCGCAGAACAGGATTATGGATGTATTATAGAGAAAAAAATACCAATTGAGCTCCATTCCAATGCACACAAATTAAAATCATTTCCTTTTCAAGTATCCAAATGTGCATCAATTTTCTAATGGATTTTAGAAGCTTCCATGCATCTATTTTCAAACCAGTTCATTGTTCTGCATGTCCATGTAATCTGTTGATTATCCCATTCAGTAAACTATCTTTCCTACTGGGAATATGTTGCAAATTGATGGGAATTATTATTACATTAAGCTTGAATCAATCGAAAACTAACTTCTTATGTGATCTATGTGTGACCACTTTTTATTACTTTGGAGTTAACTTTATTATTATTAAGCATTGTTATTCATTCAAAAGAACTTTAGTAGTTATGCAGCAAAGGTGTATTTAAAAATACAGTAATCTCATGTGGATTTCCCTTTTATCTTTTCTTTTCTTGGCTTTGTTCTGATTTTTGTTACTGCTGGGCCTTTGGGAATATTCTGTAACTGATGCAGCTGAACGTTAGAGTTGACAATCCAGCCATCGAGCCTATAGACAAGTGGCTCATGAAACAAGGACTGGTGAGCTTTCACCACATTGATTTGCTGTACACTGCTAAACAGCTCTCTCCATTAAACGCAATCTTTCTGATCCAATACTGCACAGTAAAAGACCAAGGTGGGCAGAGTTTAGACGTGCATCCTTGCAGTGTAACTTCCATAGATCTAATTCTGTTTTCCACCAGTTTGCAACTACCTTTCTGCAGATTATATTGACGATGCATTGGTGTAGAGAGGGATAGTATGTGAATTGTCTCGTACGTATACCAATGAATGCAAGTTTGTTTTGCATTTTATTGATTTGTATTTTTATATTTTATTTTAAAAAAATTAAAATGGCTTGGGTGGAGCCCATTTAGCCTTTTGTGTTTAAGCCAGGTCTTGGAGCATTCCAATCCGTCCCATTCACTTTTAGTTTGTCACTTGGTGTCACTATTTAGTCAGATTAAGGATAGCATAGCACAAAGCACAATCACCACTTGACCATACCTCAACTGCATTTTGCCTGATAAATCTTTCCACTGATTGTATCAGTGTCATTTTGGTCTTTGGGAATTCATTTAATGTTCATATTGCAGAAAGCAGTGTGTTTTCCATTGATGTCAATAAGGACCAATTTGCCCAACCAATATCCAATTTGTGTAAATTTGTACAGTCAAATTAACCTTTGATATGAAAAAATTGCAATTTTGAATAATTTTGAGGTGAATAGAAAATGGGCAAACACAAAGTTATTAATTTTTCCTAGTGGAAGGTGGAGTAGGGAGGTGGAGATGGATAACAGAAAGGAATCATATTTAATTTGTGCTTGCCATATTTTTTTATAATTATTACAGGAGTTGTCATCAAATTTAGACTGTCAATAGGTCACTTACAGTGCAGTTTTGGAATGTAATTGAACAGGTTCCTTTTATCATATTAAGATTAACATTTAATAAATACTAATTGTCTACGTCCTCAGAGGCAAATAATTTGATTAACTATTTCACATTGTAGTTTTACAATCATTTGACCAAAAAGATTCACTTCCAGTTTCTTATTACAATTTTTGTTTTTACAGTTTTTCTCAGATTCTATATTGTATGAACACGATCCAGAATTATTTTTTTTCCCCTTGCTCTTCCCTGTTATTTGTTCAAAGATGTTGTTTCATTACAATTCAGCAGTGTAATTAAACATTTATCTTGGTTTTCTTCCCAAAAGATCCGATTCAAATCTGCTCTTCTACTCAAGCAGGCTTTGCACTTCCTTTGTGCAAGCATCCTTGCAATTAACTTGATGTTGACCCAATTCTAATTACTGACTGCTAATATAAACGTAGCTGCTTCTACATTCTAAACCTGACGCAATGTGGTAATTATGCATCCTGTATTGGTGTTGTTTTGGGGGGGATGAAAGCTGACTAACACAAACTTTGCCAGAGTTTTGTTTGGTTTATTGTCACATGTACCAAGGTGCAGTGAAAAGCTTTTGTTACGTGCTAACCAGTCAGTGGAAAGACAATACATGATTACAATTGAGCCATCCCCAGTGTGCAGATACTTAATCAAGGGAATAATGTTTAGTATAAGGTAAAGTCTGATCAAAGATAGTCCGAGGGTCTCTGATGAGGTTGATAGCAGCTCAGGACTGCTCTCTAGTTGTTGATGGGATGGTTCCATTGTATGGGTATGTATTATATGGGTAGGATGTAATGTTAATAATTTAAAAAAAAAAAAGAATAATAGATAACTGTGTGAATGCAACTTGTATAAGTATGTGGAAGATCGCTCTGGAGATGCATTTCTGTGTTGGAGTTCATAATATTGAATTGATCTAGAAAGCCTTGCTGAATACTCTTCAGCATTCAGCAGACCAGCAATGGCAGAAAACCCCCCACATTCCCAAAAACTCATGGACTAGATTTCTACTCTGTCCAGTCAGTGACAGTAATAAATGATGATGTTACAACTTTGAAGTCCTTAATGATTACGTAACATGCCAATACCCTATAATTATCCCCTTTCCATCAGAAAATACTTTGAAGTTCCAAATGTGTTCTGACATTTGAAACTTGCTCTGGAGAATGGAAGCTACAAACTCCAATGTGTGGGATTTCATAATTCCAAGTCAAGTCAAGAAAGTTTAATTGTCAATGAATTTCTGAGTTTCTCCAGAATGAAATTCTTCCTTGCAGCTGCTTAACAGGCCTGAAAATGCGACATGCACAAATAATATATAAGATTTTTTTAAATCAATAAATAAGAGTAGTACTAAGTAAACATAATAATGTAAAAACAGAAGTCTTTGGTACAACCCTAGACGCAAAGTACATAATTGTTGAGGTTATAATTGTGTAGTGTTCAAGAGCCGGATGATTGCTGGGAAGAAGCTATTTGTTAACCTGGTGGTCACGGGTGTTCAAGCACCTGCACCTTCCTCCCGATGGTAGTGGCAAAATGATAGCATGGCCAGGGTGGTGTGGGTCTTTGATGATATTGGCTGCCATTTTGAGGTAACCTCTCCTATACAGTGGTAGAATCTGTCCTACAAATACCCAGTTTATGTGTGAAACTCTAGCTTGTGGCACTCACTCTGCCTATAACCAGATGATGCACCATCCATCCCTTCTGTGAAAGTAGGTAATTTCCATACACGTCTAGGGCAATGCCCTAGAATAAAACTCGGAGGACAATGCCACAAATTTACAAGGCACATTACTAAGAAAGCAAAGGACTCTATGATTCTCCGCACAGCTAAATGCCCATGGATTATAATTAAACTCCTAATCAAGCAGAAAGCTAACATTTATCCTGGTGGTAGCAATATAGCAAAAAACATATTAATTCTCTTTTCTGAAGAGGAAACGTTAAAGAGAAAAAGCAGGTCATCTGTACAAACTTTCTCCAATGAATTAAAGTATCATTGAACCATTGAGTCCTCTTGGTAGCTCGACCAAAAAAAGCCATCAGGTGCTTCATATACATTGAATTTTATACATTGGCTTTGTAGTTTTAAAAATATGATCTATTTATTTCTTTGTTTATATTTTTCTGCAATATTTTTTGTAAATTTAGAATTTTTACATTTCTATTATAAGTTTTATTTTCTGTTATACTTTGGTTGTCTGGTTTGGTTCTCCCATCGCTGTGTAGATTCCTGTTTCACAGTCACTCATGGACGACGTTGAAGAATGGCTCAGCACTGATATGGTGAGGGCCTATTGCTATTTTACTTTTGTTTTGGATTGAACTTTTCCCATTGCTTTAAATATTTCCTCTATCCTCATACTATTTGCATCAGGAGTGACTGGGGAGCTTCTAGTAAAACTATACTTACTATTTTATTTAAAAATTAACAAAAAAATTACTGGATTGTGTATTACATTGTCTTAACAATGTGAATGGCATCCTACTCTGTGTTGTGCTGTTGGAAAACTGTCTAATTTTTGGTAGGGATAAGTGAAATGTATTCTCATGCATATGCATTTACATAACTTTTATGAGACTTTTTTGGAAAAAAAACATAACCATGATGAGAGATGAGGAAAGATGTATGATCCAGTTCACCCACAAAGTTTGAAATTTTAAAATATTTTCCACTGTTGAAACTTTATGTTCCCATAGCTGTCTGTTGCAAGATTTAATTAAATCACCACCACTCAATAATCGGTCAAAGAGAAGAGTAACGTTTAAATATTTTCAAGGTTTACAAAGGTTCTGTATACTGTAGTTCTAGTGCATGGAGCTGTCTGTGCAAGGCACTTCAACAATATGTTTGCTTCTCAAAAAAATAAACAAAAGTTGAAGCTATTATACAGATTTAATCCCTGCATCATGCCTATAGAGGCTCATCAAACAATAATTGGGAAATTAATTGTGATGTCAGCTGCTAGGAGTGATGGGCGAGAGGCTGAAAATGGTTTTAACATTTAAGAAATTAAGGATCAGATTATTTCTGCTCTTGACTCCTATCCATCGACTCTGGGATTATGTACATGGTAAGTAGTTCATTGAAAATAAGATATGGTTTAGTTTTTATGTACTTCATAGTTAAATAACAATTGATATTCTTGTTTGAAGTGAGATATGAACTATGACCATTTTTGTGAGGAATTGAGGAGCTCTTGATACTAGGAAGAAGCTATACAGTAAGGAGATATGAATAGAGCGAAAAACAAACTGTTTGAGAAAGTAGGTTGAACAGCATTTACGTGGGGGAAGGAATTGCCACATTTCAGGTTGTGGCCCTGCATCAAGACTTCCCCTGATTCCAGCATATGCAGTCTTTTGCTATCTCCCTAGAAGAAGTGAATTCTTAAAATGTATCATAGCCCTGGCAGACCAAAGGGTCACAAAGGCAGCTCGTGTAACTTGTATTTGCTGGACTAAGTTGTGCTGGTGCATCCTCCTTTTCCCCCAAAAAATAATAGCTGAGTTGATGTAGATTACCCCAAAATAAGTCGGGAAGTGGGATTGTTCTGTCAGCCTGTGCAAACTTGACAGGTCAAATTGCTTTCTAAATCGGAAGAGAAGAGAACAGAACAAAACATTATGTTTAAGAAGAAGGTATCTCAAAATCGAAGGTAGATAAAAATGTTGGAGAAACTCAGCGGGTGAGGCAGCATCTATGAAGCGAAGGAATAGGTGATGTTTCAGGTCGAGACCCTTCTTCAGACGGAAACATTAAATTCTTATGCATGAGGACCAGTATTTTACACATTCTTCAATCGCATAACAAAGAGACCAATAGGTATATACAGTACCCTCCATAATGTTTGGGACAAAGATCCATCATTTATTTCTCTAGATGTGTCGCTTGACATTCAGGCCAAAGAGTCCAATCTTGGTTTCATCAGAACAGAGAATCTTGTGTCTGGTGTCCTGGTGGTTCCAAAGTTCTTCCATTTAAGAATAATAGAGGCCACTGTGCTCTTCGGGACCTGTAATGCTGCAAATTGTTTTATACCCTTCCCAAGATCGGTGTCTCGACACAATCCTCTCGGAGGTCTACGGACAATTCTTTTGACTTCTTGGCTTGGTTTTTGCTCTGACATGCACTGTCAACTATGGAACCTTATATAGACAGGTGGACTCCAATCAAGTTGTAGAAACATCTCAAGGATAATCAATGGAAACGGGATGAACCTAAGCTCAATTTTGAGTGTCATAGCAAAGGGTCTGAATACTTATGTAAATGTGATATTTCAGTTAATTCTTTTTAATTACTTTGTGAAAATTTCTAAACACCTGTTTCGCTTCTTCATTCCGGGGTATTCTTTCCAGATTGATGATAAAAAAAGAATTTAATCCATTTTAAAATAAGGCTGTAATGTAACAAAATGTGGAAAAAGTGAAGGGGTCTGAATACTTTCTGAATGCACTGTACATTTTGATATGTCAAACCAAGGCAAGATTTACATAGTAAGGTTAGAGCACTGGAGGATGTTTCAAAAGATCTGGGAGTACCTGTGAAAGGTACCCTGAAAATGGAGTCCGGTGGAGAGCGTGGTGAAGAAGGCATGCTTTCCTTCGTTTGGAAGGGTAATGAGTGCAAAGGTTAGGACGTCTTTGATAAGACTACATTGGAGTAGTGTGTGCCGTTCTGGTCACCCGGCAATGGGATGTCATTAGGTTGGAAAGGGTGTAGAAGAGTCACCAGGGTGTTACCTGGGCTTGTGGACTTGAGTTAATCGGAGAGGTTGGATAGTCTGGGACTTTTTTTGAAGTGTAGGAGGCCGAGGGGGTGACCTTATTGAGGTGTTTAAGATAATGAGAGGCATAGATAACGTGCATGCTCACAGTCTGTATTCTGTGGTAGAGGATTATAAAACGATGTTATAGGCCTTGAGTAGAGATATAGGAGGGACCTCAAGGGCAACTTTTTCACTCATAGGGTAGTCCTTATCTGGAATGTGCTGCCAGAGGAAGCTATATAGATGGCTTTTAAAAGACATGGACAGATATATGGATGGGAAGGGTTTAGTGGGCGATGGGCCAGATGCAAGTAAGTGAGACAAGCTCAGTGTGCCAACTTGAACGGCATGGATCAAGTGTAGGCTGAAGGTTAGCTGAAGGGCCTGTTTGCACGCTGTTTGATATCTGCTTTCTTACCCACAGAATGTATATGGCATGGAAAGGATTTTCAGGGAGCTAAGTAGGACAATATCGCACATAATCTTAAATTAGAAGTACATAAGTAATGGCTGAACTAAAAACAGGAGTTCAAGCTGATTAAATATTTTTATATTGATTCTGTTCTCTTTGAGGTCTCTGTCCCTCATTCATGTATTTCTAAAAAATAAAAGTAGTGCTTTAACCAGATGTGCTACTTACCATGATGCTGTGGAATAACTTGCATGCATCTCATTCCCGATATTCTTGATTAATTCATTTGGCTCATTTCATGGCTACTCTTTTGTATTTACCTTGTTTTTTTAATGTGCGTCACTCGTGTATCATTATGTTGCTCTATACCCTCCTAGATTTGAGTAATCACCGTGTCATAAATCATCATGCTTGGCAAATTGTGCTGAATATTACTGCACTGTTTAAACTGAGATCCAAATATGTTCCAATTCCTTCTCCCATTGCACATAATGTTCACAGAGTGACATGTCTAATCATTCTATAGATTGTTGAACTAAAACTCTAGCTGGGAAAATTTTCGTAAACTGATCTTGATTTTTGATGTGGTGGGTCTGCAATGTTATGAGAGAACTCCAGAAAACAAACTTTGTTATCAACAGCGTGGTTGACGTTCAAAAATCATTGCTGCTTCATAGTTGTGTCATAGCTCAAATAAACAAGCAATATTCAGCCCTGAAGCAACAGAGGGTCAGTTGGAATAAGACATGGTCAGACTGGTTCTCAAAAAATATATATAAGATGCACCAATGTAGGTTGCTTTAAACAAAATAGTTGACTTGGTGTCTGAAGCATCTATTCATTGCTTTGATCATGCAGGCTTCATTCCTAACATCGCCTCAGTATGAGTAGACGATTCCTGTATTCTGAGTGGGAATGATGCAGAAATGGATTACAAAGTAATTGTAGATGGACAAAATAGCAGGACCCTCCATCACTTTATCAAAATCAGTATTTTCTCTCCCTTTATTTTATAATAAATCTTGCCATTTTTATTATTATTTCATTGGCTCCAATGAAACAGTGAACGAGGAGAATGAACTGTGTATGTTTAGTGCAGCGACAAAAGATTACTTTCTCCCCAGGCTCTCAACTCTGCTATAATATCTTCACGTGTGTGTGTGTGTGTGTGTGTGTGTGTGTGTGTGTGTGTGTGTGTGTGTGTGTGTGTGTGTGTGTGTGTGTGTGTGTGTGTGTGTGTGTAATATTTTGAAGTTGGTGACATTATGTTCTTCTGTCACACTTTGTCTTAATTGACAATGTAGATCGAGGAGGATACAAATTATAGGAGAAATTCTGTGCATGATTTATTTCACGAAGTGAAACACGGTTTCATATTTTCTGGGGAATCGAACAAAATATCCCAGATTTGTCATATTTTGTTAATGTCCATGGGGTATTCTTCAGCTTTAGGGAACTGAAGTTAAAATTACATTTTGTTTTTAATTTCAGAAGGGAGATGATGCGGAAGAAGGGGTTACAAATGAAGGTGAGTTGCTTCATAGCATCTTAATACAGTTTTTTAAAAAAACCAAAGCAGTATATTGTGGATCAGCATTTGTTATACTAAACTCATAAAGTGTGTTTAAAATAGCAGGTTGAGATTTCTTGTCATACAGTTTATTGATAAAACTTAGACATAATCAGGGCAGAGATCAAAGCACCATATGCAATTTCTCCTATTGTGAGTTGGCTTGGCAATGTCTTTGGAAGAGATGCTGAAGTGACTGAGGTAAACTGTTGACTCTTCCATACCTATTGTTCTTTTGCTGGTGTCTCGTGTTGCATTAGTGTGGAACCAGGTTATTTGCATGTGTTCTCATTTAGGGCTGAGGTATTTCCGTGGCTTCAATCTAAAAGGAGCAAGCAGTCTTCAAGAGTTTGTTAAATATTGTGTGTTTCACATTTTAGAATTTGACAAATTTTTGGAAGAAAGAGCAAAAGCAGCAGAGAGACTCCCAAATCTGTCATCGTCTCCTTCAAGCAACTCTGCTCCTTCAGCAGTGCAAGTTGCAAGCATGAAGAAGCAGGACCGATCCAAGGACGCCCTCTTTGCTCTGTAAATAACTGTTTTTCTTGAGTGTACCACCTGTGTGTGGTTCATCTGTTATTTGGCAAGGTGCTGTGGTTATGGTTCCTTAAAACACAGTTGGTGATGTACTGAATTACTTTGTGCATTTCCTTCAATGCTCCTCCCTCCCCAAAACTGCCTTTGTTGCTGTGGTTGTTAGCTAAAACCTGACAAAGTTTGTTTTCAAATCACTATATTTGTAAATGCTGCCACAGAATTGAGTATTATTCATATATACAGTTAGATGTTTAAATGTACCATGACCCAAATAGTTTGACCCCAAAGGACATACTTCTGATTAAACTGTATCTTGCCAATGGCTATTTGTGGGAAAAGAAATATACCATTTTGGCATTATTGTGTAGTGTTTATTTGTTCTTAAAGCACTAACATTTTAACCATTGTTTTTTGAAATTTTTTTTTTAATCTCAGTAAACTATTTCCACTAACTAGAGTTCAAAACTGTTGGCTCAGAGCACCTTGTACTGATTAACAGATATCATAGAAGTTGTCAATGTTATAAGGGACATTAGAAAAAATCAGGTTTGTTCTAATCTATACCTTAGAGCATTTAACTAATTGTATAAAAGTATAACACTAAGTAATGTATTGTGGCTAGAACTGCACTAGAAAATATACCATTAAATGCAGAAGAAAATGTTGTTAAGATACTGACTTGTGCAAGTAGCCACTCGTGCTTTGTATGTGCAGTGGTAAATAGTAATTTCTCATATGTATGTGCGCTAGGGTCTCTTCTTTCCTTTACTTTAAACCCTGGTGACAGCTTTGTGGGCAGTGCTATTGGTTTTATCTCAACAGAATGTTTATACCACCCAGTGTCATTGCGATATTGCAGGAAACCTGATGGCATATGTAGTCTTGGAGGGGATAACCATTTTTACAGGATGTTGGCACTGCAAAATCATCTGTTTCCTGATGTCATGTCTATGTAAATATCCATGCTTGCTTCAGATTTGAATGATAAGTGAGGTCTATATAGAACTTATAACATTTGCATTTTCGATTTTAGAAGGTTATTGAAAGAAAAGGGAAGCTGCATTGTTTTGTATATCCCTTTAGCAGTGCCTCACAGTTACGTTCCAAATTTATCTTCACTGTTTCTCACAAGGTGCTCTCTTTTTTTGCTTCTTTTAAAAGCTGGAATGTCTGTGTATTTATTTGCATTGATCCCTTTGGTACCAGAATCAAACCTATGCACAATTTTTTTCAACTTAAATTATTTAACTATTTTAGTATACATTTGTGCCTTCAAAGAATTGGCCACATAGTAACCATCATGGTAGTAAGTTCAGTGGTTAGAGTAGTAGAATTAACTACAGTCGTTTGCTTTCAAATGCGGCCACAGTAGATTTAAATGTTCATATTCTCTCAGGTTTATCTTGCCTTTTTGATCCACCTTTTTCCACCATGTATTGCATTAAGAGTAGCTAAGAAAAGGGATTGTGTAATGCTGAAAACTTGGATATATATCATTATTATCTTTTATAATCGAAGTAAAAATTAACAATAAATCTTTTCCACATGACCTATTGAAAATGTTAGAAAACACAGTATTGCATTTAATTTCTCTTTCCCAAACTTGGGGTTTATTTCAGCGGAGATGTTTTTGAACAGAATATAAATAATTGGTCATTATTTGTGGGAACAAGTTGAGCTCACTAAGTAAGATATTCATGAGTTAATATAACACTGGAATGTTTGTTTTCCAGCTATGTTGGTAGCAGTATATTCAACTTAATATAGCTTGATCATCTTAGTTATCAGCTCAGAAATCCACCTTCACTCCTCGCTTGTGACTCCCCCCCCCCCCCCCCCCCCCCTTAAAATCAACCATGTTATTTCATTTAATGTCCTTTGACTTGGTGTTGTTGTTTTGAGCATCTTGGGGTATTTTCCCACATTAAAATATATAAATGCAAGTTATTGAACAGTCGTAATTACTAACAGTGCACTAGCAGTAAATGTATTCTCAGATAAATCCATGACATTTTTATTGTGTGTTCATACTGAATAAGTCTTGGAACTATTTCAATTCTAACTCTTGCCTGCACTTTCTCCATAGATCTTCTCCAGTTCTGTTGGAGAATATGGTTTGTGTGGTTAAATAAATCACTGCAATATCTGTTAAATACACACAGCCCTTAGCGTTGGTGGTGGTGGAGGTTTCAGATACTTGAGAGAAACATCCAGGCTCCCTGTTAGGCAAGGTGTGGCGAGTGGTGCAGGTACTTGGAAAGTAGTTGATTCTTTGTTTGGCATTTATGTGTTTGTTCAGATGCCCAATCCCTTCCGTATCTGAAAAATGAGCAGGCCATAGCTTTAATGACTACTAATATATGTTGTGTTCACCATGATTTGAGCATTTTTTGTGAATAACCAGATTTGTCATGTGCTTCAACAGGCTGTAAAACTGTGAGGATCTTTAAAACTCAACTTTTCTTTCACAAAATAACTTATCTATGTAGTGTCATGATCAAAGCAAGTTAATTCCCTCAAGCTTCACCAGTGTGTTATTTGGCAAAAATTGACCAGTTAAAGTTATTAAGCAGATGATCATAAATTGGTCAAAACTGTGAATGAAAAAGACATTGTATGAGATTATAAGTGGAAGGGTTGTGAAAGAATTTATGGCCTTGACAGCTGATAAATATATTAAGCGATGAAAAAGAGCCTGGAACGGGGGGGGGGGGGGGGGGGGGGGTCTGAATATGTTGGTAGTTGACAGATGGAGACGGGCACAGCCATGGGGAAGTTGGAAGATTGTAGAGATTAGCAGGGACAAATTAGCGGGGACAGATAGATCTTCCAGTTCTAGCCTCTCGCTCATTAAAATTAAGTTGTTGTTACCTGGAGCAATGTTCAGATGACATTGTTAGGAGTTAACTCACAACAGTAGATTTGAGGGAGATAAAACCAGGGAAGTTAGCCAGGATTGAATAGCCATGTCTGGATGTAACACAAGTTTTCAATTTGTAATATTATGAAAAATTAACTTTCCACAAAAATTCTCAAATATTTGGTAAGAAGCAAAAACTTACTAAAACACCAGCCACAACTAAAAACACTCAGCAACAAGTCACCCATGAGCTTTGGAAAGAAAAGCTTAGTTTCACAAGGTCATATTCCTGAAACCTTTTCTCCTTCTCCAGTTACCACTGGAATGAATGTGCTTCTTTCCAGATTTTTTCTTTGTTTCGACCACTTTAAATTTCCCTGGCACTGCAAAAATATTTTGAACAGCAAAAAAAGTTTGAGGTTTGTCTTTAGAGTCTGCACCTGCATACACAAAATAATCAATTTGTGTGATAAATCTGTGTTTGGCTTGCATTTTTTACATAAGATTGCAATCCGAAGGAGGTTGAAACACTCTGGTATGCAATTTCATTGTGTAGGAAGATTTTTATCGTCTACATGATTGAAGTATATATTTGATTGCGAAGTACAATTGGCACAAGTACATGCATGGTGCCCATTGATAATTTGGTTTGCTTGTTTTTGCATGCATTGATGCATCTCTGCCTCTGACTGTGTAGTAGTGACAACAATGCATGCATGCAATAGGTGTTTGAGTTTACTGTGACAGCAGTACTGACTGGAAAATCGGTTCCTCAAGTTGGGAAAAAGTTTCACTCGAACATTATGAAGGATACACTGGAACTGCCGAGAGTGAGTTATGGAGCACAACCATGGATTCTCTCCGATAGTTCGTGGACAGATATTTCTGTATTATAGAGGCCAGCACTACTTTCATGTGGGGGACTTTCAATCAATATTATTTTGACTGCTGCAGTCCTTGCTACACATGGCAACACCTTTTGCTGAGATGTATGATCATGCAATGGAACCCTAACCCTATTGCACAGTACAAGGTCAATCAATTCAAGCCCTGCTTCCAGCTAAAGTACCTGTTGAAAGCCATTTCAATCTGGCCTCCTGCCAGATACAAGATCCTGCTTTGAAGCTGAATCCTGAAATTCCCTTTGGCTGCGGTTTGAAACTAAAATCCAATGAATCATACAGTGAAAGCATATGACTTGCACATCCAGCATGAACAGAAAATCATGACTCTGCATCTTCGGATGAAATTGATGGGTTGATACCACAGTGTAATTTTGATTGAGTTTCATTGTACAAAACTGGTTATGGCCCTTATTGACGTATTTTTGCAGTAATGGAGACACGAAGTGGGGCATATGATTAATTTTATTCATATCTTTATAATGTGAAAATATTAAGAAGGTTGCAAAATTGATTGGCAGAGCTTTTCACAACCGCTGAATAGGCTTTCATGGTAGTTCTTTTTCTGTACATTCTCATAAGGTCTGACTGAGTGTATGTTGCTTTTTGGTATGCTATTTATATTTTATGGGGCACGGGTAATATATAGAAGATAGAAAAGTACTGCACAGGAATAGGCCCTTTGACCCACAATATCTGTGCTGAACATGATGCCAAGCTAAATTAACCTTGTCTGCCTGCAAATGTTCCATATTTCTACATTTCCTGCATCTCCATTTGCCTATATAAAAGCTTTTTAAATGCCACTATCTTATCTGCCTCCACCACCACCCTGGCAGCGTGTTCCATGCACCCACCACTCTCTGTGTGCGCGTGTGTTAAAAAAAGTTGTCTTGCACATTTATAAACTTTGCCCTGTTCACCTTAATGCAATACCGTCTAGTAACGTGACTGGTAAAAGGGAAGTCATAAACTAATAAAACAGCAGAAGTAACCTCAATGGAGTTACCATTTGAACCATCAAGATCTATAAAAATTGTAATTTGAACAGTGGTGATTATGGCTCGACAACATTCATTAGAGATGTGTGCTTGTGAAATTAGTTTCCTATTCCATCCCACTGCCTTTAATGTAAAGTCTATGTGATTGATTAAGCTAGTTTGTCTTGTAATTGCCACATTCTGCAAGTTAAGGTTTCAGTTGCACATGCCACCCAGTAGTTTAAAGTAAAATCTATCTGGTTCAGATATTTATTGTAAAGCGTTATTTATAAGGGAAGAAAACTGGGGGAAAAAACAGCCTAGTATATCGACAGTGTAATGCCATTGTGGAAAAATTTTATTCAAAAGTGTATAAAAGGTTAATAGGAATACTAACAAGAATATTAATGTACAGTTAGATTTATTGTAAAAATAAAGTGGTTACAAAATAAATTCTTAATGTCAACTTATGAAGGATTCATTTGTTAGTAGTGAGGTATTATTTGGTATGCCATTGTTGCTAATATAACAAAAATAAGCGATTTGCACAAATAATTAGTTGCAATGAACTTCAGATAGTGTCTTGTTTTGTAGAATATTATGATGTATAACGATAATATATGAAGCAGTAAATTCCTTCTGATCAACCATCGGTGGCAACATTCTAATCATCTCAAATGGTGTAGTAATAATTGATGACCTCAAGTGAATTGTAAACATTACTACTTGGTCTCAACTATTCCAAGTAATGCTATTCTGTAGTAACAAAAGTCTCCTGCTTTATGAATTGTTTCATTTGAGCTTTTCATGACTGTTGAAGTGTGCTTTCACCAATTCTCCGAGCATACCTTTTATTGATCGTTAAATCTACTTTAAATTGTTACTCAATGCTGAAATACATCGATTACTGATGCTTCAGATAACTGGTACTAACCACAAAAAAAATGTATATGCTATGAGCAGAGAATGCTGGGTACCATTATGAGGATGGGAATAATGTTCACTTGCGTTTTGTGATCAACTTGGGTGGGATGTGAAGGGAAATTGGTTACACATAATCTTTCTTTTGAATGCCTATTTTTTTTAATGTGGGTTAATTCAACCAAATACATCCCTTTTGGTTGAGGGGTGAGTTGCAGGTGGGTAATAAGTCAAGGATGTATATGCAATCAATATGCAAAAGAATCACCACATTTTAACTCCTATCCACTTAACCATCCTCAAAAGAAACACACAAATTGTAAGGGAAGCAGGTAGAAATCTTGGCTGGTGGTTTTGTTCTTTAAAACTGCAGTTAACTTTGCAAGACATGGTTAATGAAACCTTGATTTAAATTGAAGCCAATGGAAGTTTTAGGTAGTACTAAATAAATTCCAAGGAAGAACATTTAGATGTCCAAACCACACTTATTTTCTGGGATACCTGATTATAACATGACATTTTAGTCAAATTAATAAAGTGCTGGTCAGTGCAAACTCCTTTTGTCAGGATTTGTTAAATGTGGTTACTTTAAAAATCAAATATTCATTAGCAAAAGAACATAAATATTATATGTTATTTGAAATGTTTTAGGAAGAGCATAGAGGATGCATGGCCACAAATTACAGTATGAAATGTCTCCAGTCACCACCCACATCCTCAAACACCGCCTTCTGAACTCTCCGACCTATTGTCCCTCTAACCCCAGTATCGAAAAATCGTCATGGCATTTTAACTTCTTTCACTGACAGTTAATTTTGATTTTATGATAGCACAATGTGTATGCAGCTTTTGCTTTTTATAAGTAAGTTGTACTGATAATTTCTGGTTTAACCAGCAGATTGTAACACCTAAACTGTTTACATTGAGATCTTTCATTTGAACAGGTTTAGTCATAAGGTTTAGCTCCCCATCTATACTTACATTTGAACATGCCCCCAACCTCACTTAAACCCACAGGTGCAATGTCTGTGGACAGCAGGAAATAATGCAGGGATAAAATCTCAATGGTCAGAATCCCTTATCATTGGTGTGCAACCTCAGACTTGCGTTTCAAACCTAATTTTGCCAGGCAAGTCTGGAGTCATTTTTAAATTTTAACTTAAATTAATTTTATTAGATTCACTACTTAACCTTTCCCATTTATTAAATTTGAAAGAGCGAGATGAATTAACCAGAATAGGTTTTCTGTGTGGGGTAAAGGGGAGGATGTTTAAGACCAGATTCCTGATTACTATTGCTGCCTAATGTTGAATTGCTGTTGCAAGGATATGATTTGCTATTTCCAAGGATTTAGTCTGCAATAGACAATAGGTGTAGGAGTAGGCTATTCGGCCCTTCGAGCCCATAACTTACTCTGAATAATGGCGCTTAACAGTGTGATTTCTTCAATTATATTCATCTAACACTAACTTAATATTGTTAGCTGTAAGAGCTAAATCCCTATGTTTGTCAATCCGAACAGGAATGGTTTAATATTTATTAACAGTTGAGTTTAGGTTCCACATACAAAAATCCCACGTTTGTGCCCATATCCTAGCATTTCACTGACTTTGTGTTTATGCAGATGTTAATTTCGTCAGCCATATGTATAAGAATGATATGAATATACGGTTTGTACTGAACTGTCAATATTGCTTACATTTCTGCAGTGCATGATCCTTGCATGTTATTGTAAATAAACACAACTGATGCGTGTTTGTGTATATATGTGTTTTTTTTTAAATCCTGTGTTCTGTATATTGCTCACCTAAGGCATAAACCAGTGGTTAATGCTCCACGTTCAAAGTTAAGGTTCAAGTTTGAATGTAGAGTGTTCAACTTTAATTTCCTGGAAGTTTCAACAGTGCTGATAACTATCTTACACTGGGTATATAAGGGAGTGGATGCAGAGAGGGATGGGGTTGAAGTATTTAATGGACAATAGGAGCATCTTTCAGCATAGTAAGGACAACAGTATCAAATTGCCAGAAGATGGCAATGTTGGAGATAAGAATTGGAGAGGGAGATTGTGATGTCATGTGATTCCCAACCCATCAGTGGCCGGCTTTTCCTTTATCTTCCTCAGTTTGGCATCCACAAACCTGGTCAGTTTAGAAGTTGGTTGAGCACTTTGTTTTATATTGCATTTGTCAGCAAAATGTAACTAATTTGTTATAGCTCGGTTTTAGAATTAACGAATCAGGTTGCTGCCTTTCATATTATGTAAACTAAATGTGTAATTTAATATTACATCTTTACTGGGGCCTCTTAAAAATGCTTTTCTGCAGCCATAATAATGAGTACTCTTGAACAACGAAGCAAACAATGTCTTGGACACTGTGCTCATCAGTATCATACAACATAGTGATCAACAATACCACTGTTATATGTTGACAGAAGTTTACATTATATATAATTTACTAATTCACAGTGGATGTCTGGCTTTGTTCAGCCTAACTTGAGTGCCAAGGCTGGCCATTTTGGAGAACAGGGATGGGCCAGAGTAGAATATTGGGAATATTAGTGAAGTCAAAGACTACTTAAAGGGAATCAGATAAGTTTTCATGATTACTTCAGCTAGCTTTTAATTCCAGATTTATTAAAACACTTTTGTAGTGGAATTTCAACTCATCTCTACATATTTACTCCAGGTTTCTGGAATGCTAAGCTGATACCATAGTCTGGCTCAAAATTTTGGTGTGGGGAAAAAATGGGTGCCCATTCACACAGACTGGCACCAATTCTGGGGTAAAAGGAAACTGTGCCATCAGGGATATAGTGTTGTGGAAAATCCCATAACAAGGGTAGTGGATAGGACTTAAATGTAATTGGAGAGGGTAATGGTGAGGTGATGTTTATGTGGTGGCACGTTAATAAATCATAAATGAGAGAGCAGCGGAATAGAGGGATATGGATCATGTACAGGCAGATGCCATCAGTTTAACTTGCCACCATGATTGGCATCTTTCAGTTTCTCTTGAAAGGCAGACAAGGAAGAAGCAAAATGGAAGGCTGAGAAAAGAAATATGCAAAGCAAATAGTATAAGAATACAAAAAGAGAGCCAAGCAGATTAATATGTTAAAATGACATATCAATAGCTACTTTGCCTTAATGCATGGATAATATACATTAATAATATACATTTTTAATGTAGATTATCAATTATGATTTAATATGTGATTATATAAAATAAACAGTTCTGATTTAATTGCTGTTAAAGAGATAAAGCTACAGGCTGACCAAGGTTGGGAACTGAACATCCTGGGGAATTCAATAGTTAGGAAGGACAGTCAAAAAGGGAAGAGAGTTGTGATGTTGTCAAAGAGGAGATCAATGCAGTTACAATGAAGGATACTGGCTTGAAATCTTTATGGATGAAACAACACCCAGGTGGCAATTAGAAATGGTGAGAGGGGGGGAGGAATTAAACAATAAATTAGATACATGGCAAGAACATGACTACTATATTCGTGAGTTACTTTTGTCTATATACGTAATGATTTTATTTAAGTCGAAAAAAAACTGCAGGAGGATTTCTTGGGAGGGTGTATATGAAGGTTTGTAGAGGAACCTATCCTGGGCATTGTGCTATGAGAAAATAATAATAAATAATTGTTTAGTGTAGTCACATGTTTGAATTTTTCATTAAGATGGAAGGTAAAGTTGTAAAAGTAGTAGTCTGAAGAAAGGCCCTAACCCAAGACATCACCTATAGTCTGAAGAAGAGTCCCGACCCAGAATGTCACCTATCCATGTTCGCCAGAGATGCTGCCTGACCCGCTGAGTTACTTCTGCACTTTGCATCATTTATTAATAGAATCAGACACTAAGGACAGATCTGAACAAAGGAACAATAAGTTTATAAAGCACAAATTTGTTTTAATAGATAGGGTTCAATGGGGTGATGGTGGATAATATTTTTTTAAAGTACACAAAATACAACAATTATTCATCCTGTCTGGAACAAAGTTATTTCAAGAATTAGGAATAATAATAGATCCATAGAGGAGACATAAAATTGCCAGTAAAACTAGCATGTCTGAAAACGGGACCATTTAGAATTCAGTAAGAGATGACAACAAATATTGAGGAAGAAGATGGTTTGAAAAGAAGCTTGCAGGAAGCAGACACTGCTAGGATTCCATAAATACATGAAGATAAAATTGATCAATAAAGATTTAGATATGGGGAATAGAATTGGGAACAAAGAAAAGGCAGAATAGTTGAACAATAAACAACCAGAAATTATAGGAAATCTAAGGTTCAAGGAGAAACTGAAGGAGATATGTTTTAGTAAATAAATAAAAAATGTAAATTACCAAGGCAAGTAGGATTACGACTAATATACAGACATGGATTGACTCACAGACAGTGAACAGAGAGTAGGAGTAAATGAGGAATTGTCCATGTGGCAGGGAGTGACCAGTAGGGTGCCACGGGGATCAGAGTTTGAGCTCCAACTATTCAATTTGTCACAAACATTAGTATAGTGGGGTACAGGTACAATGAAAATTCCCAATATATATTTCGGATTTACACAAAGGACCAAAATGGAACATGACGCAAAGCTCCTGGCGGTGGTGGGGCACGATGCTAGTTGAGAATGGGATGCAAAAGCCTGCAACATGATTTAGATAAGCTGAATAAGTGGGTGAATGCATAGCAAATCCAATTGAATTTGGATAAATATGAAGTTCCCCCCCGTTGGATTGCAACCTTGTCGTGGTCGGGGAGCTTGTGTGTCTCAGTGACCCCTAGAGCTATGCCAGCGGGAGATTCGTCTCCTGTTAGGGTCTCCCATGCTGGACAGGTCGAAGGGTAGATGCGAGACGACGAGCGATCCACTGGTCCTCCAGGTTGGAGGTTGAGCACAGGGTTAACAACCCTGTCTTGTAAAACAAATATGTTACGGAAACAGTAACTGAAGGAAACAACGCTATTGGACGTGATGGACATCCAGGGCTATCGACAGATGCTAGGATGAATGTGAATGGCGAAAGCCGAAAAGAAGCCACTGGCAGGAAGATGCAAGTTCTAAACGCCAAACATAAGAGAAGGTGCTGGAACTGGATTGGCCATATACTGAGAACAGTATCAAACAGCATCTCAAGAATAGCCCTGCACTGGACACCGGAAGGAAAAGAGGGAGACCCAAAACCACCTGGCGTCGAACTGTAGAGGAGGAAATGAAAACAATGGACCTGACCTGGGGTAGTGTCCAGAAGCTAGCCCAGAACAGACAGGAGTAGAGGACTACACAAAAAGCTGGAGAAACTCAGCGGGTGCAGCAGCATCTAAGGAGCGAAGGAGATCGGCGACGTTTCGGGTCGAGACCCTTCTTCAGAGCATCTCCTTCGCTCCTTAGATGCTGCTGCACCCACTGAGTTTCTCCAGCTTTTTGTGTAACCCTCGATTCTCCAGCATCTGCAGTTCCTTCTTTAACACAGGAGTAGAGGACCTTCGTTGCTGCCCAACATGCCAGGAGGGATAATAGGCCGTAAGTAAGTAAATATGAGGTTATCGACTGAAAATAGAAAGGCAAATAATTATCTCAGTGGTGATAGGTTGAAAATAGGAAAATTCCAATATGACCAGGATTTCTGTGTAAGAAGGAACTGCAGATGCTGGTTTAAACTGAAGATAGACACAAAAAGCTGGAGTAACTCAACAGGACAGGCAGCACCTCCAGAGAGAAGGAATGGGTGACGTTTCGGGTCAAGATCCTACTTTGGACACAGTTGCTTTGTATCAGTCGCTGAAAGTAAGCATTCAGATGCAGCAAATAGCAGGTTGACTTCCAATTAAGTAAAGGAGTATGGATGTCTAGACCCTATTTGGAGTCATGTGTGCAGTTTTGGTGTCCTTATCTGTGCAACAATATGCTTGCCATGGAGTGCAATAAAAATGTTTTTGAGACTGATGTCTGGGGTGGCAGGACTCTTGGATGAAGAGAGATTAGCTCCATAACCACTGGAGTTAGAAGAATGAGGCGGAATGTGTGAAAACCTACAATATTTTAAAAGGACTGGACAGACTAGATGCAAGGAGGATATTCCCAACTATTGGGAAGCTGAATGTCAGTGGTCACAAGTTTAATACAAAGTATGCAGTTTTAAAACTGAGATCAGGAGAATATGCAACCCAATTAAATTATCCACCAGAAAAGACAGCAGAGGCCAAGTCATCAAGAAAGAAGCATCTTTAATGCGAAAGGGATAAGGAGATACAAAGATGGGAACTGGGTACTGAAGTGAATGATCAGTAATGAACTGATTAGAAAATGGCCTACTACTAGTCCTATTTACTATATTTCTATATTTCCATGTGTGGATAGATTGGATAGCAAATGGTGAGCAGTATTCTTGGTTCTTGGTCCTCCAAAATATTCCAAATGGAATGTAAACTGGAGTTGGTGGAGGGAACCCTGAAATTGATTTGCTTAGTTTACTTGACCAAGAAGTTGGCAGACAAAGTTTAATTTGTAGTGTGAAGTTAAATGAAGTTATCCATTTTGGTTGGTAGAATGAAATGACTAATTATTATTTAAATGGACTGGGGCTGTAAAATGATGCGGAACAAGAAGATCTGGGGGTCCTATTAAGCGAGACACAAGTTTGTATCGAAGGCACAACAAATGATTAGAAAGGTTAACAGACTGTCAATGTCCACCATTTATTGATCAATGTTACTTTTTGTATATCTTTCATTCATTTGTTCTATATCACCGCCACATCTCTCATTTCCCTTTTCCCTATCTCTGTCTGCAGAAGGATCTCGACACAAAACGCCACTTAATCCTTCTCTCCAGAAATGCCGCCTGGCCCGTTGACTTACTCTTGTAGGTGTGAATTTCTAACGTTTAGTTACACTGTTTTTATAAACCTGCAGCGCTTACCACTCATCTTTGCGATATGTGCCTCTTCGTTCAATTTAAGGTCTGGTTAACTTCTGTATTGAGTTGAATGACTTTTTAAAATCCGCACCAGAGGCACATTTTATAAAGTTAAACACTTAAACTGTGGAAATAAATACACTGCGAACTCTTCTTCAAGCACAAGACCGTTAACCGTTGGTAAAAAGCAGCGAGTAGCAGCGCGCACGTGGGGCGGCTCGACCGTTGTGATGACGTACCCGCCAGAAGGAAAATGGGCGGTGCCTGCAGCGATGACGACTGATCACCCCACAGCGCGTTGTGTGCGGCGATTGGCTGCTCTCCCCTGGTTCTAGCAGCACGCGGACCGGCTCCTCCCCCGCGCCCTCTCAACCTAACCTGGGGAAACCTGAAGCGTGATTGGTGAAATCGGGCAGCCCGCGCGCGCCATTCTGCTTATTCACCGGTTCGATTAGCCGTCAATCACAGCGAGAGGGCGGGACCAGGAAGGTTATTGGCCGCTTGAGTGGGGGAAGCGAGTTTGGTTGGTCTGGTTGGTCTTGTCGCGTATTGACATGGTAGTGGTGGCGCGTGAGGCTGCTGTAAACCAAAGATCGTAAACAAGGAATCCCCGAGCACCCCCCCCCCCACACCCCCTTCTCCCTCCCCCCTCCCCGACGCGTCCCCTTACCCCCTACGGTACATTGAACATGAATAACGTGGGGCATCTCCAGACACCCCCTGACGCGGGCATGATGTTCGAAGATTCTTCCCTGGACAACCTGGACCCGTCTCTGCCCGAGGGCAGCGAGATCGATAACGCGCTGCTCAGTGACATTGATGGTGAGTGATGGGAAGAGGGGTCGGGTGAGTGAGGGTTGGCATGGAATGGCATCCGTGGGAATGGCGCGGCAGGTATATTTGTTAGCTGGCGGCAACAGGCGTGACAACTGGGCATTGGGAAATGGGTTTTTCCATACTGGGCTGAATTCACATCTCTGGAGTTGATTTCTGGACCCATTGCTGGATGGGTCTGGCCACTTGTAGAATTGGGATTTTGTCCGAAAAGAATAGAAAACATTATTTTGTTTAATATTTGAAAGTACTTGTAAAGTACTGACATGTATGGACACTGACGTGTTCTGTGCTGCACCTCTTTAAATGCCTTTATTTCTATACATTGTTTTATATTATTTTCTTTGGGACTTTGGACAGATGAAGTTTGCGTTTAAATCACATTTTCGAACAGTTGCGCTCAACTCCATATTTTGTCTGTCCGGCTATCTTTCGTTTATAATGAGTTAGTTAGTAAGTCTGCATGTTTGAAATAAATTATGTATTTGAAAAATGATATTTAGATCTGATTTGCTGGGTTATTGGTAACGGAACACATTTATGGATTTAATCAAAACGTTCATCATGCCAAAAGTTATGACTTTAGTTGATTTTTTTTAATGGAAAGTGGATATTGGCAACGCTGCAGCTTTATCAAGATTGCACTTGCTGAGTCGTGTATTCTGTTTGAACCAAGCCCCCTTCGCTCTTTCAAGCAGTGACATCATGCCAGGGTTACTAGCGGTTATTGCTTTCTGCTGTGGGGGAATTCTCAAGTTCATCTACTCTCAGACACGTACAACTCGGAACCTAAGTTGGTATAAAACCAAAGGACTACCTTTTATGAGCACTTAATCCTCAACATAATTCCAATTTAATTAGCTGCTTTGATTTTTTTAAATAACAAAAGTTTGATTTTTTCACTACATCATAAAGTAAAGATAGAGGATATTGAAAAGTATAATCATTCTTTTAATCTCGAATTGTGTCAGAATGTTAAATTTAAGCGTTAATTCGCATATGTTTTGCCGTTGCAATAAGCTTTATTAACAGATGTCCGATAGTAACCTTACTTTATTCACCTTTCTCAATTAATCAATACTCCTGCCAATTTAGACTATTAAACAAATTATTTCTGTCATGTCTGAGAACTAAACCAAACATAGCGAGCGATTGGGCTCTGCAGTGATTGGTTCAACCAGATCACCTCATGGAAAAAAAATATCCAATATCCACCCCTAAATTTGAATACAGTCAGTGCATTTTTTGTTGGAAGGAGGTGGTGTCGGCAGTACTGTATCCATACTGCTCTGCAATATATTTTCGTGCTTGCTCTGATCTAAAATGCTTACCCCATTGGAGATAACATTTTAAATATATATATGCATGAGTGAAAATATTGCTCCAAATCTATTAATTTAATTCTTAAGTTTTGAACAGAGGTTGCAGCAATGGATTGCATATTTGAAGGTAAAACTATTAAAATATGGTTTTATTCTAAAGATAAAAGTAGGTGCAATTACCTTTGTGTGGGTTATATTTATGTGGGATATTATGTTCAAAACCTTTCAGAAGCCAAGTTAGTTTTGGCATCCTCATTTCATTATTGTATATTATCAAGACATTGCCGGTGTTTATTTTACATGTTGTAACTTTAATATGCTCGTTGAATGCATCACCAAATATCGTGGACTATTTTGAAAGTACAAGACTTTTAAGGCATGCCTTTGCAAATGCACAGGATGCTGTCAATGAAAACTGCTTACATTTGCAAAATATTTAAAATCTAAAACAGTCCAAAGACATATTGGAAGTAGAATTAATGACAATGGCACTCTCTAATGATATTATAGTCTTTGGAAATTCATTGAGTTTTAATTCCCAATTCTAAATAAAAGCTTCAATTTTTATTTTGTAGATTTTGATTAACAGAAAATACCAGTTTTCATCTAGTAGTTTGTGCATATTATAAATTTATAGTGAATTGTGCATTAGCTCATTCGTGCAGCCATCGGTGTAATGTCATTATGTTTACTTTTTTTTTAAAGTGCATTGTATCTGTACTTATTGTTACCCCCGCTCTTTGTTTTAGGCCCCATGCAAAGCTAGCAACTTGCTTATCTAGTCTTGTCCTTTGTGTTCTGCCTGATTTGCAGATATGTTGCAGCTGATTAACAACCAGGATGGAGAGTTCTCTGGGTTGTTTGACAACCACTTTGGCACGAGCACCCCTTTGCAAGATAGTAGTTCATCAGCCCTATCCCTTGACAGCCTCTTGGGGAATAGCAGTAAGACTCAAATTCCTGTGAAAATGTTCCAAGGGCCTCCGCTCCAACAGCAGCTACAACTTCCGCAGCAGTCACAACTCCTTCAGGCCCCTTCTACACAACATGTCAAGCAAGAGGCTGTTCAGTTGCAACAGGGCCAGCAACAGCAGCCTCTTATGATGGCACAGAGTTTTACAGCTTCTCCACAATCACAGCCTCAGTTTGTGTCACAACAACAGCCTTTGCTGGGTTATCAAAACTCCAATGGATTTACAGGTAATTTATAATTATTAGAATAGGATTAAACAGAACAATGTGATTTTTAATGATTTGGTGCAGAATAATGGTTATATGCAATTTTTTTTAAAGTGAAATGTAATTGTCTTACAATTCTATGTTTGTTCTAACCCTTATTTTCATTAGAATAATCTGTGATGTTAAAGAAAGTATATCTGAAGCTTTTAAGACTGGCTTACACCAGTTTGTTATTTCTTGTCTTGTGTACAGTTGATGTGAATTAAAATGCAACCACTTAGTTTTAGATTTTTTCACCACAGCAAGGAGTTGTTGGTTAAGGGAAAATATTCAGCATTATTTTGGATATTGTACGGTATTACAGTCACTTATATTTTACCTCTGCTTTTCTATCTTCTGTCCTCTCTGAAGACACCAAGTTGTTTGGTTCTGTGGCATCCCATTGATCATTCTTTACCTGGGATTTTGTTGGTGGGATATTTGAATATGGGGAACCATTAGAATTATATTTAATGGTCCAACATTCTCTTTGAAAAGTCTCAAGCAGTGAAAAATAGCACCTCCATGTATTAAATAATATTATGTAGCATCCCTTGCCTTAGAGCTGTTATATTATGCGAATCTGACTCCAGTTAATTGAATGGACACCAAGACTGTAGCCGAGCTAGTCTGCACAGTCTATTTGCACAGCAGGTTACAAAACTGTGCTTATCAAAGGGGTAGATTGTTAGTATACAGCTGGAATACTGCATAAAGTTTCAGATGTAACATCAAGGTCATGACGAAGCGTAGAAGATATTCACTGGTCTCATACTAGGGCTGCAGAGATATTGTAAAACTGCAGAATTTTAGAACAAGGTGATTGAGGAACAACATGACCATGTCAGGAAACCTCTTCCCACAATTTTTAATTTAGATGTTGGTACATTTGTTTTTATTGAGTATGGAAAGGGCAGGTATTTAGGACCAAGTAAGAGATACATGAGCAGAGCTAATTGACCTAATTATCTGCTATAAAATGTCATCATCAATTTCAGTATCAAGGTATTTTGATTGATACAATAATTTATTCAACTGAATGGGTTGGACATTTTCTTGGATCTCAGAAATGGTGCCTACAGAATATTAATTCAAGCAGTATTATTACTCTGCCACCCAAAGTGCAGCAGGATCATAAACTCGGATTTGCATTATTCATTTTTGTCCATCCAAGGTTGCTTAATTCAGTTGGGGCTTGTTTCAGTTTATGGATTTCTGCCTTTCTAACAGAGGATGCAGTGAGAAGTACAGGTCCTGATATAATCTTTAAATTGTTACTCAGTCCTCATCCAAGCCCAATTACCCTATTCCCGCTGTACCTGAGATCAATAAAATCTTGGGGACTGAATCTGGGGCATTCCTATTTAGCTGGACTCCACTTCATAGTAACCAAATGGATTTTGTGGACAGTACATGATTAGAGCGCGTTTGGCTATTTGCCTGCATTTCCTTGAAAGCTTTGATTTAGAATAATTCTGATGTGATCAGTTCCATAACAGAGACCTTATTATAACCACATCTCATTGATTAAGTGCTGCTTTTGGGGGATATTTTTCTTTGTTTGAAAATCAACGCTGGCTTCATGGCAACATGACATGGAACATGAAGTTTATATCAGCCGCCATGACACGTGCAATATATATGAAGCCATCAGCGGAAGCTACTTTCTGAACTCAATGGAAATAGAGTTAAAAATGGATTGAAAATTAAGACTAAATATAAATGACAAATTTCCGAATGAGGCACATCCCAGTGAGTTTAAGATCACTGTTTCAATAAACTCAGCATGCATTAGTTGTAGGTTAGTGAGTCATCTTGGTTATCAGTTGCAATGTTGTGAAACAAAATCCATGAACGGAGATGATTTTTTGTTGAATCCTCCCACACTGGAACTATTTCCTCAGTTGCTTTTTCATTTCAGTAGCGCTGGCTGGAATAATATTTTTACTTGACCAGGATTATTTTGAACATTAGCATAAAATGATTGAGTGAATTTTGAAGTGCAAGAAAGGAATAAATATTTATGTACTACCTTGGCAAAATATTCCAGTGTTTCACCTCAACAATAACAAACTAAAATTGATGCTAAGTTTTGTACGAAGACAACGGGACCATTGATTAAAAATGTGTTGAAGATATAGGTAATGAGGAACATATTAAAGGAGGAAAAGTCTTGGACTTCAGCAGCAGGATACAAATTTGAAGATAGGCTGTGAAAATAATTGTGTCAACTTGCATCTGACTCTTCAAAATGAAATGTAAATCCAAACAGTTCTTCGTTTCCCCATATATTAAGAGTTTGAGGACAGAAGAGTTGAAAACCCTGTCACCGGGGATACTGTAGAACATTTATTAGGTTAATTTTCTCTAATGTACAATAAAATATTTAGCATGGGCTAGCTGTCTTGCATTAAAAAATATACTAATGTGTTATATTTTAGTTGGCTCCCCTGTGACCAGTGGTGAGCCTCGGGACACAGTGCTAGGCCCATTGTGTTTTATCATTTGTGTCAACGATTTGGATGTGAATGTACAAGGCATGATTAGTAAGTTTGACACTAAAATAGGTGGTATCTTAGACAGTGAAGATAGCAATTAAAAAGGGATCTTGATCTGCTGGGCAACTGGGACAAGAATGCAAGTAGAGTTTAATTTGGATAAGTGTCAGGTGTTACATTTTGGGAAGTCACAACTCGGGCAGGACCATCATATTGACTGATAGAGTATGGGGGAGTGTTGTAGAACCGAGATCTAGGAGTACAAGTACATAGTTCCCTGAAAGTGATGTCACAAGTAGATTGGGTGGTGAAGAAGACTTTTGGCATGTTGCTTTTATCAGCAAGACCAGTGAGTATTGAAGTTGGGACATTATTTTGCAGTTGCACAAGATATTGTTGGTACCATTTGGAGCATTATGTTCAGTTTTGGTTACCTGCTATAGAAATATGTCATGAAGCTGGGAAGAGTGCAGAGATGATATATTAGAATGTTCCCAGTATTTAATAATAATAATATATTTTATTGTCATTGCACAGAGGTACAACGAGATTTGGAATGCAGCTTCCATCGATGTAATAACTTAATTAACTAAAAATTTAGACACCCAGAGAAACAAGATTTTAAAAAACCCCAGTAAAACAGTACTAAAGTGCTTGAGGACCTGAATTATCTGTGAAGTTAGACAGGTTAGGACTTCATTCCTTGGAGCACAGAGACTGAGGGATCACACACTAAGTGGTGGGTATTTAGCAGAGCTGCCAAAGGAAGTACTTGAGGCAGGCACAATGACAACATTACGTGGATAGGAAAGGTTTGAAAAATAAGTGCCAAACGTGAGCAATTTGGATTGGCATAGATGGGGCATCTTGGTCGGCATAGACCAGTTGGGCGGAACACAGCTGTAATTTCTACATGGTGAAACCAAAATGTATAAAAATGGCCTTTATTAAAATCTGATAATGTGCACTTTAATCACATGTGATTTATTTCTATTACAAATCTCAGATTGTGGAGTATAGAGGCAAATAAATAAATGATGGGTCTTTGCCCCAGACAGCATGCTATTTTAGGCAGCATACACAACCTGTGCTTAATATCTTTCAATATTATAACTGTCAATATTGTAGTGTTTCCTTGTATTCCAGTGACAGGATATGCTGGAATGGAGCTTGCGCACACATTATTCTGACTCATCAATGAGAGTGCTACCACTGAACTAAAACTGGGACTCGCCTGCAGTAAAGTAGTTTGTATTGAAATTCAATTTTGCTCTGGCTTTAATTCATGCAGCACTACAACAGGGGATGCCCACCCAGCAGCTCCAGGGTCTTGCAGTTCCTCAGCAGTTGCAGCCCATGACCATCCAGGCCCAGGTACAGAATATTTCTGCCCAGCATCTTTTGACAACTGCAACAGCAAGTTCTACACCAACTATTTCAGCACAGCTCCAGCAAGTACCAGTAAGTGAATACATTTCCTGTGAAAGGCCATCCTGAGAGATTGGAAGAGGAGAATTATTGGATTATTCAGAAAAGAAACATTTTGTAGGAAATTATATTTGCACATCCAGTCATAGCTGAAAACAGAGGTACAAAAGTTATCACTGGTTAATGTGAGTGTTGATGTTATTCATTTCTTTCATGTACCCATCGTCCTCTGCCTTTGTTGCCTCTATTCTGAACCACACAATGGTTGACATTTTGAGTACAGATGAGTAGGAAAGAACTGCAGATGCTGGTTTAAATCGAAGGTATACAAAATGCTGGAGTATCTCTGTGGGTCAGGCAGCATCTCTGGGGTGATGCTGCCTGTCCGCTGAGTTACTCCAGCATTTTGTGAGTACAGATTATATCCCTATTATGACACGAGTTGTTAGAAAGGAGGATATTCTGTGTTATTTCAGGTACAGGTCTTTTAAATGCAGGGAGTTGGCAGGGTTGGTTAAGGACACACTGGCATAGAGCCTGATTTCTCTGAATAGCTGATAGTTTTCATTTTGTGAATTTTCTGGAAGTTCATGAGCAGAATATTGTATGAAAGTTGGCTTGTGAATTGAGTCATGAGTATAAAACTAGCTAGTGAATGAAATAATTAACTGATATTGAATCCAGGAGTAAGATTTCATATTTTCATCAAGTGAATAGTCAAATTGTAACAACCAGTGAAATGTTTTTTTCACAATGGGGAGTAAATGAGATTATTTGCTACACCGTCACCTGTTCAGTGAATGATTGGGCTGATATTATGTCTGCTGTCATGTCAAGTTGATGACTTATTTAATAAGCTTTTTGTTTGCCATTGGGAACTTGACCAAATAGAACAATAAGATCTGAAGTGGTGATCTCGGTCATGTCTAATTATATGTAGTAAAATAACATGTCAGAGAATGTAGTACAATTTTCCAAAGTGCCCTGGATGAGTGGTGGTCTATATTTCTTGCTTATAATGGCTAGCTGTTGAACATCTTGTTTGAAGGACTGGATTAATTTACGCTCCCACTGGTTCTAATGGTCAGAAGAAAATTTGCAAACATGATACTGAAGAACATTTTTTTAAAATTATTGATTGCTCTTGAAATATGTTTGGTTGAGATGCCATTGATGAAAGCCCAGAGATGGTGTTGCAGTGGAAGAAAGTATAAGCGAGTTTGGTATTTCACCTGCGCATGCCCAGGTCATAGGTCACTCGAGAGAGAGGTAGCCAGCGCGGGGAAGAAGCGCTAACTCCAGCTCAACTCTGCTCCAACGCTCGAGGAACCCGTTCCCCGATGGGCCGGGGAACATCAGCTGCACCTCTCGCCTTATCCAGTGGCTGTCAGTTAACCCCCTCGGTGCTGGCGAAAGCCGAGCACCAGTCATTAACGGGGATACACACAAAATGCTGCAGTAACTCAGCAGGTCAGGCAACATCTCTGGAGAAGGGTCTCGACCCGAAACATCACCTATTCCTTTTCTCCAAAGATGCTGCCTGTCCCCCTGAGTTACTCCAGCACATTGTGCCTACCTTCGGTATAAACCAGCATCTGCAGTTCCTTCCTACACGGTAATTAACATGGTATTGATTACCATATCAAATATCAATTAAACAAGAGAGAGAGAATGTCCTCCAACGTTGCCGGGAGAGCTGCTGGAATTCCAGAGGGTGGGTTTGTGAAGTAAGATAGAAACAAGATCGAATTAATGTTCATAAAAGAGCGACGCCTGTCCGCTGTTGAGTTGACAGAATTCTAGATTCATGCATTGGTAGAATAGTTAACAATTTATACACAGTTTATACAGCCAATGCTTTCTTCGTTTTTTCTTTATCACGAATGATCTTTGACAAATCCCATGATTCCTTGCGTTATTTGGAATACTGAACAAACTCGCTTATTGAATGAATCAAATTAAAATGTGAAAATGCATCTTTATTTCTCTGTAGGTACTCTTCCAGCCTCAGTTCATTAAAGCTGACTCGTTGCTTCTGACGGCTTTGAAGCCAGATGGATGTACTGTTGTGACATCAGTAAACTCCTCTGCTATAACAACTTTACCAACGACCACTACTCCCATTCAAACTACATCCCTTCAGATGCCGGTAGATATACCATGACTTTTGCGATCATTGTGTTACATTGACTGAAGGAGAGGATGGTTGATGATGTTTTGATAAATCTTGTCAAAGTGAAGTACAATGAGAATACTGTTATGCATTCTATTGCTTCAGATGATTTCCTATGTCATTTGAACTTTATTATATCTGCACTTTCTCTGTAGTTGGAAAATATGCTGTAATGCTATATTTTGCACTCTGATATTTATCTCTGCACTACCTGTTGTACTTGTGTATAGCGTAATTGCAGTCATGTACAGTGTAATTTGACTGGATATAATAATATTTTAGGGGTTTGGAAGTTCAAGAAAATAGCACAGGAATAATGATTATAAAATTCTGGATTATAAAATATTTAGTATGTCAGGCCACCTCCATGGGATGCGAAACAAGTTCACATTATAAACCCTTTGTCCAAACTGAAAAAAATCTCGTTAAACAGCAAGAAGGGAAGGGGGGATGTCTCAAAAAGGGTAAAACTGGGTAGCCATGGGGATAAACTGCAAACAAGGATATCTGGTCAATGATTGAATGGGAACAGTTAGAAAATGAGAACATAGACAAAAGAACGCAGAAATTGAGAAATGCGGTGCAGGAAAAGATGCGCCGCAGGTCAGGTGGGGCATGTCCTCCAATTCAGAAAGGAATGAAGGGAACACAAAATAAACAGTGTCACAAATACTGATACAGACACAGAAAGCAAGTGACCTGAAATTGTGGAATTCAGTTATAAGTACAGAAGGCTGCAATGTGACAGTTGGAAGATGAGGTGCTATTCCTCAAGCCTGTGCGGGTCTCATTGTAGCAGTGTCGGAAGCCACAGTCTGACGGGTCAGACCGGATGAAGACTTAAAATTGCAGGCAGCAGACTGTTGCCTTTGCGGACTGAATATGGGTGCTTCGCAAAGCGGTAACCCAATCTGGATTGGTTTCTCCAGTGCAGACGTGAGCACATTGTGAACATTAAATGATAGGAAGAAGTGCACATGATTCATTGCCTCACTTAGAAAGACTGGGTCCCTGGATTAATAGGGGAAGATATCTGGTTGTGACATCTTTGACAGTGGCAGTAATTACTATCATCTGTTCAATGTGGTGGTTGTGGAGTAGAAGGTGAGGACCTGGGAACTTTATCCTGTTCTTCTGTTTTGGTGGAGGGTAGATGAGAGCAGAGGTGCAGGAAATGGATGAGAAGTGGTAAGGAGCTTTGTGAATAAGAGAAAGGGCATGGCACAGTTCAGGAAAAGGAAGGCATTTTAGAAACCCTGATATGAAAAGACTGATCAATGAAACAAATCAATGGACATTGATTTGTAATATCTCTCTATCACTTACGTACAAGCGAGTGTACAAGATCGGCGGTGTGGATTTGACAACTGCTGTGGGATTGCCAGGTAGGCATTTGATTCCTAGCCGCGTTTCCAACTTTGCGGAATTGTTCGGGCAATGAACAAGTGTCATGAATGGAACCCAACACTAGCCTGCGGATGACTGAGTTTATAGCCTGATAAAAGAATGATTCTATTTATCTTATTTTAAACTTGTTCTATTGTAAAAATGTGAACTAAGATGGATTATAAACTTGTATTCTGCAGACTCTTGTCAGTGGGAACACAATTTTAACCACAGTCCCACTGATGGTAGATGCAGACAAGCTTCCTATCAATCGTATACTTACAAGTGGCAGACCTGGCAATGCATCAATGAAAGGGGAAAAACGCACAGCACACAATGCCATTGAGAAACGTTACAGGTCATCTATCAATGACAAGATTTTGGAGCTGAAAGATCTTGTTGTTGGCGCTGAAGGAAAGGTAAAAGAGATGTCCATAATCTAAAAATTAAATGCTTTGATCAGATTTTCATATGTCAGTAAATTATTCTTTGCATCTGCACTCTCTTGCAAACAAAAACTTCCCTGTATCTGCACTCTTTCAAAAAATATCTTCCTGATATAGTAGTGGCCAGAGGATCTGGGGTGACGAACCGAAGGAAATCCACATTATGCAGGAAATGGTGTTGGGTAGACTGATGGGACTGAAGGCCGATAAATCCCCAGGGCCTGATGGTCTGCATCCCAGGGTACTTAAGGAAGTGGCTCTAGAAATAGTGGTTGCATTGGTGATAATTTTCCAATATTCTATTGACTCGGGATTAGTTCCCGTGGATTGGAGGGTAGCTAATGTTATCCCACTTTTTAAGAAAGGTGGGAGAGAGAAAACTGAATTATAGACCAGTTAGCCTGACATCGGTGGTGGGGAAGATGCTGGAGTCAATTATAAAAGATGAAATAGCCGCACATTTGGATAGCAGTAACAGGATCGGTCCGAGTCAGCATGGATTTCCGAAAGGGAATCATGCTTGACGAATCCCCTGGAATATTTTGAGGATGTAACTAGGAAAATGGACAAGGAAGAGCCAGTGGATGTAGTGTACCTGGACTTTCAGAAAGCACTTGATAAGGTCCCACATAGGAGATCAGTGGGCAAAATTAGGGAACATGGTATTGGGGGTAGAGTGCTGATGTGGATAGAAAATTGGTTGGAAGACAGGAAACAAAGAGTAGGGATTAACGGGTCTCTTTCAGAATGGCAGGCATGACACAAAGCTGGGTGGCAGTGTAAACTGTGAGGAGGATGCTATGAGAATGCAGGGTGACTTGGACAGGTTGGGGGAGTGGGCAGATGCATGGCAGAAGAAGTTTAATGTGGTTAAATGTGAGGTTATCCACTTTGGTATCAAAAACAGGAAGGGAAAAGGGGAAGTACAACGGGATCTGGGGTCCTTGTTCATCAGTCTATGAAAGTAAACGTGCAGGTACAGCAGGCAGTGAAGAACACGAATGGCATGTTGGCCTTTTATTACAAGAGGAGACGAGTATAGGAGCAAAGAGGTCCTTCTGCAGTTGTATAGGGCCCTAGTGAGACCACACCTGGAGTATTGTGTGCAGTTTTGGTCCCCTAATTTGAGGAAGGACATTCTTGCTATTGAGGAACTGCAGCGTAGGTTTACAAGGTTAATTCCCGGGATGGCGGGACTGTCATATGCTGAGAGAATGGAGCGGCTGGGCTTGTACACTCTGGAGTTTAGAAGGATGAGAGGGGATCTTATTGAAACATTTAAGATTGTTAAGGGTTTGTACACGCTAGAGGCAGGAAACATGATGGAGGAGTCCTGAACCAGGGGCCACAGTTTAAGAATAAGGGGTAAGCCATTTAGAAAGGAGACGAGGAAACACTTTTTCTCACAGAGAGTTGTGAGTCTGGAATTCTCTCCCTCAGAAGGCGGTGGACGCCGGTTCTCTGGATACTTTCAAGAGAGAGCTAGATAGGGCTCTTAAAGATAGCGGAGTCAGGGGATATGGGGAGAAGGCAGGAATGGGGTACTGATTGGAAATGATCAGCTATGATCGTATTGAATGGTGGTGCTGGCTCAAAGGGCTGAATGGCCTACTCCTGCACCTATTGTCTATTATATCTTGGCAGTATCTCACTTTTCTTAGCACCTAGTATGATGATAGAACATTGTCGTTGGTATGGCTAAATCAGATTCTAGATCAATGTGGAATAACTTATTGATTTAGAGTGGAAAGACAAGTCAATATATAGACATAACTTCAGTTCACTTTTTCTCCTTCCACTTCCCCACTCAGAATACATCCAGCCCTGACTGAAGGAGACCTGTCACGCAGGCACTGTGAAACCATTGATGCCATTTGGTAACCACCTTGTAGATAATCACACAATTATAGTCTTGCCATTGCTCTCTCCCAGCTTGTTCTTGTAACAAAGTGAATTGTCACAATGGGTTGCTCAGAATTGGAACTTTTCCAGCTGAGTATTAGATTAGATGCTGTCATTTGTCCTATGACACCATAGCCCAGGTTCATTGGGTACAGCACAATGATCATATTTCCGTATGACACGTCTTGGGTTTCATAACTCCTTACATGTATGACACCATTCATTTCCCACTGACCCTTTCTCTTTCACGTGCCTATCAACTCCTCACTGATTCTCCTGCCACTCACCAATTTGCAAATTAGCAGGAGCAAATTGCAGTGGACGATCAAGCTACGAGCATATATTTAGGATGTGGTAGGACACCAGTGCACCTGGGAGATACTCAAGCAATCATGGAGAAGATGCAAACTCCACACAAACTGCACTGGAGATCAGGATGGTACCCAGGTCACTAGAGCTTGGAAGCATCAGTGGACCCCCATTTTGAAAACATGATCGTGTGACCTTTTGAAACCTTTTTATTTTCTTTACTCTGGCAGTTGAACAAGTCAGCAATACTCAGGAAAGCTGTTGATCATATCCGCTTCTTGAAACAAGCCAATCAGAAGTTGAAACAAGAGAACATGGTGTTGAGATTGGCTACCCAAAAAAACCGTAAGTACTCTGTGTTGCACGCACATCTCACTGATCAGAAAGGGTGAAACTAGAATCTTGGGCAGTCAGTTTTACAAGAGTCAAGAGAGAGAGTCCAGAGTGTTTTATTGACACAGTACTCAATAGATAACATAATACACAAACAAAAATAAAGTTTAGTAAATTCCTATTAGGATGTAAATAAAATATGCTTGTTTATGTTTGTAGTAGTTCAATATCTGGGCCCTAAGCATGCCAGTGAAAAACCTTACACTCTATGCATGTGTGGCATTGCCACACTGACTTAACAGGCAGTCTCTGACTTAGGTAGTCTCTCCCCAACCCCATCTCCAAAGGTTAGTGAAACAATCTACTGTTCTCTCACATTTTCTGTTGATAAATTACTTGGAATGCTTGGCCTGCCTGTTTTTTTTTTTTAATGACTCGAGTGTAAATTGCAAAATAGTGGTTATTTTGTAAAATATTAAAATGCTTGATTTTGATTAGAAAATCTTTCTTAAGGATGCATATTAACTGCATTGAGAACAGATTGCCAAGTATTTAACTATAGTCAATGTCGCTTGGCAGTCTGGTCATGAAGATTAGTATTTTAATTGCATTAGAAACTGACCGATCTGTACATGGATGTGTCCTCACTTTTATGCTCTGATATAATTTCTTATATATATATATATATATATAGTGCTATGTAAACTTAGAGACATTTAAAATGAAGAATTCATGAAACTGCAGAATTTAGAATTTCTGGGTTATTGACATTTCAATGTAATATCTATTTTTATTTATTCTAAATCACAAATATACATCTGTGTAAGTGTAAATTTGAATTTGTTATTAGAATGGGTCGCATTCACAGAATGTATTGTGTCCAATTTCAGAGTCTTTGAAAGACATTGTGGCTTCCTCTGGAATAAGTCTGGACACAATGACAAATGGGTTCAAGCAGGAACCTGATCTACTCAGCCCACCACCATCTGATGCCGGTTCACCACCTCAGAACAGCCCGTTCTCTGTGAGCAGCAGTGATTCTGAGACAGACAGCCCGTTTTTTGATGATGCCAAGGTACTTAAGATTGCTGTCGGGCTAGTTATATTATTTTTATGTTCTGAGTTCACAGATGATTTGAGACTAATATCCATCTTCCTAGCCCGTTGTTTCTTTTGACACACTTTACCCCATAGCTTGCTGGGTTTGAGTTTCACAGTAGCCCTTTGCTTTTAATACATAGCCCATTAAGATACTGGTCATATGCATCTAGATATTTTTCATTGCTTTGGGAAGAAAGCCAGGGGCCAATTCTAATTCTGCAAGTATCCAAGCTAAGATCAGCTAGCTTAAAACTGAGCCTTGGTGATTTTTATTTCAATTCTAATTTCTTTACAACTTTTTAAGTGTTATTGCCCACAATAAACAAAGCTTTTCTCTCTTGTCCTAAAGAAACGTTATTATCTAATTATTATATTATTATCTAAAATTTCAACCATCCATTTTGAGGGACTGGGGCTTGAACTCTGTCCTTACAATTCTGCACTATACCGAGGCTTGCTGTAGTTCTACACTGCACAGAAATAAATTCCTAGCCTGCCTAATCTTCCCCTATAGCTCAGGCCCTCGAGTCCTGGCAACATCCTCTTAAATCTCTGCACTCTTTCCAGCTTAATGGCATCTTGACCAAAACTGAACACAATATTCCAAGGGCAGACTCACCATTGTCTTTTGCAACTTTAACATGGTGGGCCACCATCGACTCCACAGTCAAAAAGGCACAACCGAGGATGTACTTCCTGCGGCAGCTGAGGAAACACAATCTGCCACGGGCAATGATGGTCCAATTCTATACGGCCATCGTAGAGTCTCCTCACCTTCTCCATCATGGTCTGGTTTGGCTCAGCCACCAAGCACGACCTCTGGAGGTTGCAGTGAATTGTCCAATCAGCTGAGAAGGTTATTGGCTGCAACCTTCCCTCTATTGACAAACTGTACGCTGCAAGGGCCAGGAAGCAAACGGGTAAGATCATCTCTGACCCCTCTCACCCTGGCCACAAACTTTTTGAATCACTTCCCTCTGGAAGGCGACTCCGGACTATCAAAGCTGCTATCACAGCCAGACATAAAAACAGCTTTTTGCCACGAGTAGTAGCTCTACTCAATAACCAAAAACCTCCTTTTGCTCTGGTATTCTATATAATTCACATGTTTAATCAATAATGTTTTATTATTAATGCTTTGTGTCATTCCTAACTGTCACTACGTCATGTTGTCATTTGCGGGCGGAGAGCCAAGGCAAATTCCTGGTATGTGAATATACTTGGCCAATAAACTTATTAATTCATAACATAATATTCCAGCCTCTTGACTCATTGCCCTTACTGATGGAAGCCACCATGTCAAATGTCTTCACTATCCTATCTACCTGTAATGATATTTTCCGAGAACTATGTATTTGTACTCCTAATCCCACTGCGCTACCACACTCCCCATGCCCCTACCATTCACTGTGAAGGTCCTGGTCAAAATACAACACCTCACACTTAATTGATTTGAACTCCATTTGCCATTACTCAGCCCACTTGCCCAGCTAATCAAGATCCCACTGTAATTCTTGACAACCATCTTGACTGTCCACAATACCTATTTTAGTATAATTTGCAAACTTACTAATCATGCCTTGTGCATGTACAGTTGTGTGATTAAAAACATAAATAACTAGAAACATTCAGCAGGTTAGGCAGCATCAGTGGAAAATAAACAGTTAACTATTAAGGTTGTTCATCAAAACTGGGATACGGAGAAAACAAGTTGCAGTGGAGTTGGGGCAAAGAATGGCCGTGATGGGCTGAGGCCAGGGTTGTTATGTGGGAAGGTGTATGGTCATCCAGTTCTTTCGTTAATTGGTGGGGGGGGGCATCTAGAGAGTAAGTTGCACACAAATTAGTCTAACACAAAACAGTTGTGAAATGTAGGGCTGTCAGACGGTGCCAATGGAAAGAGAAAAATAGAGACCGTATCATGGATAGATGACTTAAGAATGTAATGGTCATTTCTTCAGCCTTGCATTAAGTCTTGTTACATCATAGTTGGTGACCACAGAGTGATATTGAGACCGAGAGCTGCAGGCTCATGGTTGCCCTGCAGACTGACCACAACACCTAATCTGTATATGCTTGCTGCATTGTAGAGGAGACCACATTGTGAACACTGAGTGTAGTACACTAAATTGGAAAAACGCAAATTAATCTCTGTTTCATGTGGGAGGACTGCTTGGGTCCCAGGATGGTGGAAGCGAAAAATGAAACAACAGGTGGTACATCACCTGGTGTTGGAAAATAAGGGAATAGGTTGGTGGTGATTGAAGAATTGGAGTCATGAAGGAAAGGTCCTTTGGAAAGTTGAAAAGGGAGTGGAACACGTGCCCAGTGATGGAGGTAGTGAAAATTGCAAAGGGCAATCTATGAATAACCATATAACAATTACAGCACGGAAACAGGCCATCTCGGCCCTTCAAGTCCATGCCGAACAACTTTTTTCCCTTAGTCCCACCTGCCTGCACTCATACCATAACCCTCCATACCCTTCTCATCCATATGCCTATCCAATTTATTTTTAAATGATACCAACGAACCTGCCGCCACCACTTCCACTGGAAGCTCATTCCACACCGCTACCACTCTCTGAGTAAAGAAGTTCCCCCTCATGTTACCCCTAAACCTCTGTCCCTTAATTCTAAAATCATGTCCTCTTGTTTGAATCTTCCCTATTCTCATAGGGAAAAGCTTGTCCACATCAACTCTGTCTATCCCTCTCATCATTTTAAAGACCTCTATCAAGTCCCCCCTTAATCTTCTGCGCTCCAGAGAATAAAGACCTAACTTATTCAACCTATCTCTGTAACTTAGCTGTTGAAACTCAGGCAACATTCTAGTAAATCTCCTCTATACCCTCTCTATTTTGTTGACATCCTTCCTATAATTGGGCGACCAAAATTGTACACCATACTCCAGATTTGGTCTCACCAATGCCTTGTACAATTTTAACATTACATCCCAGCTTCTATACTCAATGCTCTGATTTATAAAGGCTAGCAGACCAAAAGCTTTCTTTACCACCCTATCTATATGAGATTCCACCTTCAAGGAACTATGCACGGTTATTCCCAGATCCCTCTGTTCAACTGTATTCTTCAATTTCCTACCGTTTACCATGAATGTGGAGGTTGGGCTAGAAGGTGACCAGGGGAGCTCTATCATAAGTTCATACGTTGCAGAACCAGATTTGGGCCTTTTGGCCCATCAAGTCTGCTCCGCCATTCAATCATGGCTGATCTATCTTTCCCTCTCAACCCCATTCTCCTGCTTTCTTCCCACAGCCCCTAGCAATCGTACTATTCCTTAACCTGTCAATCTCTGCCTTAAAAATATCCATTGACTTTGCCTTCGCAGCCTTTTGTGGCAATGAATTCCACAGATTCACCACCCTCGGTTTAAAGAAATTCCTCCTCATCTTTCTAAATGTATGTCCTTTAATTCTAAGGCTGTGGCCTTTGGTCCTAGACTCTCTCTATTATGGAAATATCCTCTCCACATCTACTCTATCAAGGCCTTTCACTATTTGGTAAGTTTCAATGAGATCCCCCCCCCCCCCCCCCCCCCATCCTTGTAAACTCCAGCAAGTACAGACCCAGTGTTGTCAAATGTTCATCATATGTTAACTCAATAACTCCTGGGATTATTCTCGTAAACCTCTTCTGGACCACTCTCCAATACTTGCGCATCCTTCCTCAGGTATGGATCCCAAAACCATTCTCAATATTCCTAATACAGTCCGACAAGTGCCCTATAAAGCCTCAGCATTAACCCCTGTCTTTATTTAGTCCTTTCGAAACAAATGCCAGCATTGCATTTTCCTTCCTTTATTACCGATTTGACGTAAATTAACTTTTTGGTAATCTTGTACCAGCCCTCCCAAGTCCCTTTGCACCTTCAATTTACGAATACTCTACCCATTTAGAAAATAGTCTGTGCCTTTATTCCTATTACTAAAATGCATGACTCCACACTTTGCTATGCTGTATTCCATCTTCCCATCCTTGCTCTCTCCAGGAGGAAACTGGATGAGAGCCTAGAAGTATTAAATAAATTGTAATCAGAGGTTAGGTCAACCATGGTAGAGCGAAGCCACAGCTGAGGGTGGATGAAGAAGTCTCGGAGCCACTTATGTGGAATGTTTCATCGTCAGCAAATGCTACCACTCTCCTTCTCCAAGAAAGAACTGGGTGAATGGAGTGGTCCATTCAGGCAGCAGAGTTAGGAGTACGGTTGAGGTAGCTCTGGGGGCTTTGGGCTTGTCATGGATGGTTCTAACCAGCCTATCCCTGAGTATGTGACAGAGGTCCAGAGGGGGAATTGAACAGTCAAGATAGACCAAGAGAGGGTGAGTAAGAGGTTACAATTAGTACAAAAAGTCAGAAGAGGCTTGAGCCCACATACATTCCTATAACTACATTGATCTGGAGAATGTGAGCAGAGTTGACGGAGAAGTTGTCCTCGCATTGAATAAGGTTGGCAAAATGCATGAGTTGGTGGACGGGGAACTGTTTGGGATATGTTCAAGGTGCATTGTATTGTATAAATATTGTAATTAGTTCAGATGGGAACTGTTTGAAGAAAGCCATAACATGCAAATTCTTTGAGTAATTTTATCCACAAATCTAGTGAAAGGTGAAGTTACTTACTAACATTTGAGAGATTAGAAACCATTTTATACTAACAATTGGTAACTCAAATCTCACTGTACCTTAATTGGTACATGTGACAATAAACTGATCTTGAAACCTCGAAACAATTGTAAATGTTTGCTATAAAGGTCATCATGACGTGGATTATAAAGCATATGTAAAACCAGAACAATAACCAGAGTTGCATCAATTCTGTGATGTATTATGACTGATGGTGAATTCTGTTAACTTCTAGATGTCTGTTAAACAAGAGCAAACGCTGCCTACCAGTGTTGGTATGTTGGATCGATCCAGGATGGTACTTTGTACCTTTGTATTCCTTTGCCTCTCTTTTAACCCACTGGCGTCATTGATGGGTGGGTCAGACATTAGGTCAATGGAGAATGAAGAGTATCATGGAGCAGGCAGAAGCATGCTGGGATTATCTGTGGAAGGTAAGTGATCAAAAGCAAATAAACAAAATCTTTTACTTTGCAATATACATTTACACGTGAAAGGTGTTGGATGAAAAGAAATATGAAACACAAACTAGGCATGATCTTTTAGCCTGATGAATGACATTTTTGCATGCTGCATATTTCTGACATGATGGATTTGGCCGGAAACCTAGAACTGCAAAGATGGAAGCTTATGCTGTTCCCGACCACTGCCCCATATAACTTGCAATCCAGGAATGACTTTGCCCTCCAAAGTTTCTGCAATTACCTTTCATGCCAAACTATTGAATTAAATAGATGTTGGGAGGGACTTTTGGAGCATAATTTAAACCTGCATCAGTATGTTTTATGCCTGTGAGCATAATAATGTATTAAAGCCCTTCATCGATGTATCAATTAAAAAAACCCGCGACAGTGTTAATAAGGACTGGTTTTACATTTGTACTATCCAGCTCCAAGACAATTCTTTTCAAACCTTTTTGCATTCTCCCAATAGGTTACTTTTCCCTTGCACGTTTGTCATGGTTAATTGAAATATGTGCTATTTTCCTGTAGAAAGTGGAAAAGCAACCTAAGCATTTTTTTTATTGGGCCAGTAATTTTCTATATTTGAGGGCTACTTTTTTTTAAACTGACCTGAACTGTATTGCTATGGTAAATTGTGAAGATGGATGACTATTCTCTGTTTTTTTACGTTCTGGTAGCTTATATGGATAACTGCACAAGTTTCCCCATGGTGGACTAATCCATATAAGTGTGTGTTGAGGTGGACATTCTGGTGGATTAAGTGTCTCCTTGTTTTATTGTATGATACATTGTTACTGTTTGGGACAATAACTAATTTGCCTGACAATATTTGGTGATTTTGTTTTTCCCTAATAGCTTCCTCTAGCTGGTTTTCCTGGCTGTGGCCAACACTGATCCTATGGTTAATTAATGGGATAATTGTCCTGATCGTCTTCATTAAGATCTTTGTCTACGGCGAGCCGATCACTAGGCTACACTCGGAGTCGTCTGTCTTGTTTTGGAGGCACCGAAAGCAGGCGGATCTGGACCTAGCAAGGGTAAGGATGGTTTGGCTAAGCAAATGCTGGTCTATTCTTTATATGGCTGACTTACCATGGATACAAGTTTGCCTCCCCTCGGCATTCTTTTGTTTTTGCAGCAATTGCTTAAAATTTGCACCTTCCTATTTACTGGAACCAAGTTGAAACCTTTAATTTATGAAGTCCAAAGTGAGCCTAAACAATAATATACATTAAAAATCTTTGGTGCATTTCCCATACATTAGAGTGATGGTACACAGTAATGGATAGCAGAAGTGCTGTGCCAGTTTGATGAAAGGCCCAGGTATCTAATCGTCGAGAAAATGTTAGAAACACTTAGCAGAATGGATAGCACCTCATGTTATTTTTCTTACTACTAAATGGCATTGATGGAGGGTGTTCAGCACATCGCAATGTTAACAAGACTACTGGGGCAATCCCATTAGTCTTGTTAACCCACATTTCCTCGTGTAGATATCTTGTTGGGATGGACGGGTTGGGCTAATGGGCCTGTTTCCATCCTGTATGATTCCATGATGTGGCTATTAACTGATCCTCCTTCCACGTACCTAGGAGAGGTAATTTTCAGTAGCCTAATTAGCCTACCAATCTGCATGAATTTGGGGTGAGGGAGAAGCCTGGAGAACCTAGGAAACCCCACCTGGCACAGGATGAATGTGCAAACTCCAATGGATAAGACTTGATGTCAGGATTGAACACCAGTACTTGGAGCCGTACGGTTGCTACACCACTTGTACTGCCACAGCACAGCCCTGTGGAGAGAGAAATCGAGTCAACATTTCCAGTTAATATCCTTCATCGCAACTAGAAAATTGAGATAACAAGCCCATTTTTAGTTGCAGGAAGGGAAGGGGTGAAAAAAAACAAAGCCGTCTTTGTGATCCAGTATGGCCATGGTGTCTGAGTCACACAAATGCTTTTGTCTTCAGTTAATCATTAAATGAAGACGTTGTGGGGGGGGGGGGGGGGGGGGGTGTGGAACAAAATAACATATTGGAACATTGAGATGCACAGCAGTTGCTGGAAATTTGATACAGAGCGCTGGAAACATCCAGCAGATGAGACGCCATCTTTTGTTTTATTTCTCCCTCGCTCTCTCTGTCATCCCTTTATCTATTAACTGGACAATTCTGCAAATGATCATTACCTGAACAATGGTCCATACCCTATCACAGACAAAGCTGTGAACTATATTCTGCGCTCTGTAACTTCCCCTTTGCTCTACCTATTATACTTGCATTTAACTTGATTGTATAGATGTACAGTTTATCTGATTTGATAGGAGGGTATGTAAAACAAAGCTTTTCAGTGTACTTTGGTACAAGTGACAATAATAATAAATCCAAGACATTCCAGGCGTTTTATCGAAATCTGGCTTCTACAATTGTAAGCAAGATGTTTTCTCTCTTTTGATGAAGGACATTGCTCCTTTGAAACATGAGCTCCAATTCTGTTTCCACTGATGCATTCTGACATGCTGAGTATTTGCAGTGTTTTATGTTTTCATTTCAGATTTCCATTATGTGCAGTGTTTCGTTCCAGTTCCAAAGTAATGCTTTGAACATCCTGCATTAAACTGCAGTTTTGGCCTTGCACACACATTTGTTCAAAAACAAAGTGTCAAATGGAAGTGAATGGGGTTATGAGGATGTTTGGGGTGTTGGGAAGATTACTGGAGGGAGGCTGGCTCGTCAGTGAGTAGATTTATGGAAGGGTGCGTGGAAGAGGTTAGGAGGAGCATTGGGGAAGATGAGCAGCAGATTTAATTGGAGTTGTTTGGGAAAGATCACGGTGGGTGTCATGGCCAGAGATGGGGCTTTGAAAGTCATCTTTGGACAATGGGATCCATCAATGGGGTCATCAAGGATTGAGAAAAGGAACATTGGCAAATGACCACCCCTTGAAATTGCTGGACTCATTGGCAGTGATCCACTAAGAGATGGTCCCATCAAATAACAACTAGGCTTTAATACTCCTGTTAAGAGTTGCTCATGCAAGAGATGCCTGTACAAGCTGCATGATTTACATGAGTAAATTGTACATATGGCATTGGTTGGGATTGTTCACCAGTTGTTTCACTGTGTTGCCGAGTGGTCTCCATTGTTGTGTGTGTATGTATATATGTTTGTGTGTGTGTATACATTAATTACAAACATGCTACACTGGCACAGAATAAATACAATCAAATTTGATTTGAGTGGTCCATAAAAATGTTCTGCAATTTCTAGATGTTCTAGACCAATATTATATGAACCATTCATTAATTAATTGCCAAGTAAAATATTTTTATACATCATCTTTACTCCCTGATATTGCTCAGAACACGTTAATTATTATTGTTTATTTGCCATAATGGTGTTTTAGGGTTCTGCTTTAGTGAAGAATTGCTGCCATGCATAACTTCAGAAATTTTTGGTGTCTAATTTAACTGATTTCTTCACATCAGGCAGGACCAGAAATCTATGATTCCCAAACAAGGAAATAGAAAACAATTCTATGGCATCTTTTATATATCTTGACAGTCCCAAAGTGTTTTCGAGAAATCATCTTTGAAATATATTCACAAATGTGATGTAGGAAATATCAAATTGCACACATTAAGCTCCCACAAGCAACATTGTGATTATCTGTAGATTGCGGGATAGATATGGCCTGAAACATCAGGAATCACTTGCTTATAGGCTTAACTGATGTAGCACCTTTTGTACATTCCAATTCTATGAAAATAACTTGGGAGTGGGCATTTTAATGTCTTACATTTGTATCAGATTGTTTCACACTGAGCATCGGGCTCATGAAAAGCTGTTTCTTCCCCTTTAGAAGGTTCACTTTTGTGGATGCAAGACTGCTTGGATACTACCCATTCAGAGATACAAATGTATTCCAATCAGTTAATTATCTTGCTGTTCAACCATGTTGCTTGTCTTGGTGTATAGATTCTAAATAATTTGAAGGTAGACACAAAACGCTGGAATAACTCAGCGAGCCGGCAGCATCTCTGGAGAGAATGAATGGGTGACGTTTCGGGTCAAGACCCTTCTTCAGACCAGACCCGAAATGCAGACGTCTCAACCCGAAACGTCACCCATTCCTTCTCTCCAGAGATGCTGCCTGTCTCGCTGTGTGACTCCAGCGTTTTGTGTCCACCTTCGATTTAAACCAGCACCTGAAGTTCTTTCCTACCTAAATAATTTGATCTCTTTTGTAAGAATAGTTAAAGTGATGATTTATCTTGGTGAACCTCACGGTACATAGATCAGTCTGGGGATATTTGGAGATAGCAACAATGGACTTAAGCACTGCTGATCAAAAGGGTGAAAATCGGATTGATTTCTATAGCCAGCTACAGTCAGGAGTTCCATATGCTGAGGAAGGTTTATGGTCAGAGGTAGAGGGGAAAGCAAGAGTCTACCTAGTCTGTGATGCCAAACGACCTTCTGGCATTTACTCTGACCAGGCTTGTCAGTAGCATGCTCACTTGGAGCAGTATTACGCTTGGAGCTACATGCCAGTCGAATGCGGTGGTTTCCATTGCAAAGAAAAAGAAAAGGCCTTTTTTTAAAAAAGTGTGGTAGTAGTTTGAAATCTCTGGAAAAGTAACAGTCCATGTTTTTATTAGGGAGATTTTGCACAGGCTTCTCAGAACCTCTGGATTTGTTTGAAAGCGTTGGGGCGCCCCCTGCCAACTTCCAATTTAGATTTTGCCTGCAGCCTAATGTGGAACGTCATCCGACATATTCTGCAGCGACTGTGGATCGGCCGCTGGTTTGCTGCACAGGCTGGTGGTTTCAGACAGAACCAAGAGCTGAAGGACGACGTGAAGAAATGCACTGAAGAGGCTGCGCTGGTCTATCACAAGCTGCAACAGCTTCATATGACTGGTATGTAATCCATACAAAACTGAAGGAATGTTGGAATGATATTGAGTGTACAGTGACCACAGCAAATGCAGTTTTGCATCAGATTAGTTCACGATTTATGAAACAAGTCTTGACAGTCAACCATTTTAGTGGTTCCCGGCAACAAGAAAAAAAATGAATTTATAATCCGTATTCACTGTATTGTAAATCCATTCAGAGGGACAGAATTGGTTCAGCAATCAATAGAACTGATATTGCACTCCAGTGTCAAATGATCCAAACTCAGTCACACCCTAGCCAACCATAGGTTTACTGGTCCCAGTTAGAATGTCACCTATCAGTCGGATTGGTGTTGGAAGCAGATATGATGGTGGCGACTAAGAGGTTTTCAGATGTGCACGTGGATATGCATGACGATGGAGAGATATGAATTGCATGCAGGCAGAGGAGGTTAGTTTAACTTGGCACAGACATTGTGGGCCAAAGGATTTGTACCTGTGCCGTATGGTTCTGTGTTCCATTGTACCATCGCGAGCTTCAGTAAAGTTGGATTCCTATACCTGTGGCTCCTGCTTGAAAATGCAGGTTAATGGTAGATTTTTGAGTTTTGTTGGTGAAAGAAGGAAATTACATTTATATCATACATTGTGCTCCATAGTCAATTGATTATTTTTTAAATATGTTTGCTTTTGTAATGTAGGATACACTACAGTCAGATACACAATAAAAGCAACAAATGAGATAATGGCTAGAGGGTTGGTAAGAAAACCAGTGGAAATTCCCTGCTCTTCCATGGCACTATGTAGTCTTCAAAGCTTGCTTGAGATGTGGGATTTAATGGCACATATAGTTTTAACTGCCTGGTGGCCTCCCATCATGTTGTGTTCAGAATTTTACACAATTGTAGAGATGGTCAGGAAACACGTTTCAACATGATAGCTTTTCCTTGAGAATGTAAACACATTTACTATTTGTCCCAGTATCTTGCTTGGTTGACTGTTGGGAGGTCTGACTGCATCATTGCCACTTAGGCATGTGACTGGTAACAATTCTGCTCTAGAACTGGCATTTCCATATAGTAAATTACCTGTACAGTGGAGCTTTGGTGGAGTAACTGGAAATTGTGGAGAAGTTCTAACATGTATCTATGGTCTTGTACATATTTAAGGTAGAGATAGATTGATATTTGAAAGACTGAAAATTAAGGGTTATGGGGAATTGGCACAGAAGAGAATTTGAGGCCATTGGAGATCAGTCATGTTCATATTAAATGGTAGAGCAGGCTTGAGTGGTCTGATGGCCTATTCCTGCTCTGATTTTTCTTGTATACTTTTGCACAAAGGGCACTGCACTGCAGTGTATTCCAGTTTGTAAAGCTAAATGTCTAGAAAAGGAAATAATAGAACAAAGTAAGGAGCTTATGAACATTTTGAGGAAAGCAATTGTCCCTTTTTATTATGAAAGAAATGTGCTAGCAAAAATTCAGTTGTACATCATATTCAAGTTGTGGGATTCCATTAAGAATAATGTAGACCCATTGAGTGGATCGGGGTGCTGGGTATTGCTAGCAGTATAAATGATACTATCATTTTTGTTTGGGCGGTATTTTACTGATTTATCCTTGCATTACCTTATTTATAAGTATGGATTTGTTATTAACAGCCATCTTGTTTCTCATAACTCTTAGGCAAATTGGTTGGCAGCTACTTATCCGCAATTAACATGGCATTGAGTGCAGTAAACCTTGCTGAATGTGCTGGAGATGCTATCTCTGCTGCCACTATGGCAGAGATATACGTGGCAGCAGCAATACGTATTAAAATCAGCCTGCACAGAAGGCTCCATTTCATGACCGTGAGTAGATATTCTTCTCTTATTTGTTGAAAGATACTAAATTGGCAAGTCTGAGCTATGGCACATCCTCCCCGAAACAAATGAGAAATCTGTCTCGTTTCCTGCTTTCTGTTGATGTTTGCTATAGAACGTGCCATCTGTGTCTGTGTATGGACACGGGAGGCACGGGTTAAAATATTATGTCTGGCATCAAAGCTTCACACTTCCAATCTGGTAACGCTGCTGGGACATGTACGTGAACAGGAGGTTTCCACAGCTGCTTGGCCGCCTATCAGAAATGAACAAGTTGGTAAGTCTCAGAGAAAAAGGAAAGAGTGGACATAGCAAAGGGAGTCTGAGGGGTGAAGGCCAGGGGAAACTGATGAAGTGGCGGTTCAGCTAGCTGTAAGAGGAGGGTAAAGTCTTACTAATTGCAAATGATCATTCTGGAGGAGGGGCAAGTGGAAGATGAGTGAAGACAAAGGAAGAAAACAGTGTTTTGGAATTGTGGGATTCAGAGCCCAGAAATTTACAATAAATGAGGGAAAAAATGCAGAATTTTCATGAAATCTTCTTTGGTCTTTCCCAATAGTGTTAGCATTCCCTTAGTTTCTTCCACACATTCAAATTAAAAAACACACTTGATTTCTATTCAATTCAATTCAAGTTTAATGTCATTGCACAAATACAAGTATAGGTACAACGAAATGCAGTTTAGCGTCATTCTTAGTGATAGCGATATGAAAAAATAAATACAGAGTGCAGTGGTAGCAGTACGGAAATAAATAAATACAGGGTACAGACAAGTCTATCAGCTGGGCTCCGAGTTCAGCAGTCTGATGGTGTAGTTGAAGAAGCTGTTCTTCGTCCTACTGGTGCGGGACCTGAGGCTCCTGTACCGCCTCCCTGATGGGAGGAGGGCTAACCGTCCATGGTTAGGGTGTGAGGGGTCCTTGATGATCTTCCCGGCCCGCTTCAGGCACCGTTTTCGGTGGAGGGCATCCATGGCAGGGAGCGGGGCACCGATGATGTACTGGGCGGTTTTCACCACCCGTTGTAGTGCCTTCCTGTCTGCCACGGTGCAACTGCTGTACCATACCGTAAAGCAGATGGTCAGGATGCTTTCAATGGTGCAGCGGTAGAAGTTCGTCAGGATCCGGGGGGACAGGTGGGCTTTTTTGAGCCTCCTCAGAAAGTAAAGGCGCTGCTGTGCCTTTTTGATCAGCTTTGAGGTGTTGAGGGACCAGGACAGATCCTCCGAGATGTGTACCCCGAGGAATTTGTAGTTGGAGACCCTCTCCACCTCAGTCCCGTTTATATGGATGGGGGTGTGTCTGCCCCCTCTGTTCTTCCGAAAGTCAACAATTATTTCCTTCGTCTTCTGGGAGTTGAGGACGAGGTTATTGTTGGCACACCAGGTGGCCAGGAGCTGGACCTCCTCCCTGTAGGCTGATTCGTCATTATCACTAATCAGTCCTACCACCGTGGTGTCATCGGCAAATTTTATAATGGCGTTGGAGCCATACTTGGGGATGCAGTCATGCGTGAAGAGGGAGTAGAGGAGAGGGCTGAGCACACAGCCCTGTGGCACGCCGGTGTTCAGTGTTATAGTGGAGGAGGTGAGGTTGTTGACCCTAACAGACTGTGGTCTGTTAGTGAGGAAATCCAGTGTCCAATTGCAGAGGGAGGTGGAGATGCCAAGACCGCTAAGTTTGGTGATCAAGCTAGCGGGTATGACAGTGTTAAAGGCGGAGCTGAAGTCAATAAACAGCAGCCTGATGTAGGTGTTGTTGCTGTCCAGGTGGGTCAGGGCAGAGTGTAGGGCCGCCGATATGGCGTCCTCTGTAGACCTGTTTGTCCGGTTCCAAAATTTCTAGTTCTAATATAAAATTATTGACCTCAAACATTAACTCTCTTTCTCTAAACAGACAGTGCCTGAATGGATGAGTATTTTCTGCAATCTCAGTTTTTATTTTAGATTTCTGGCACCTTCAGTTTTTTTGCTTTACAAATCTTTAAAGCTAAGCGGGGTGTTGGTTAGACATAATGTAATGTATGTCCCAGTAACGGGAGATAGGAGCATGATAGTGGTGGAGAGCAGAGTTCCGGAGGTACTATCTTCACGGGATTTGGTGACTGGAATTGATGGAATACTGGATGAGGGGAGAGTGGAATCAGACTGAATGAATATTAAAAGAGAGGAGACTCAAATTAGATACAAAAGTCAGTGAATATACAGTGTAGGAAGGAACTGCAGTTGCGGGTTCACACTGAAGATGGAGCAAAATGCTGGAGTAACTCGGGGGTAGGAACAGGCATCATCCCTGGAGCGAAGGAATGGGTGATGTTTCGGGTGAAGGCCTTTCTTCAAACTGTGACGGGAGAGGGAGACTAGAGATATGGAGGGGTAAGGAGTGAAAGTGACATGTCAAAGCAGACGATGTTGACATGTAGAATGATTCATTAGCTGAGGGGTAGATGACAAGAAGGCATACAATCACAGAGGATTGTGAATCTGTGGAATTCTCTGCCTCAGAAGGCAGCGGAGGCCAATTCACTGGATGCTTTCAAGAGAGAGTTAGATAGAGCTCTTAAAGATAGCGGAGTCAGGGGATATGGGGAGAAGGCAGGAACGGGGTACTGATTGTGGATGATCAGCCATGATCACAGTGAATGGCAGTGCTGGCTCGAAGGGCCGAATCACTTACTCCTGCGCCTATTGTCTAATCAGTAAAATTAATCAGAAGGATAGTGAAACTAGTCGGAGACCTAGGGTGGGAGACGGAGAGAGAGGGAAAGCAAGGGTTACTTGAAGTTAAAGAAATCAATATTCTTACCGCTGGGTTGTAAATATGAGAGTGAAATATGAGGTGCCGTTCCTCCAATTTGCATTGAGCCACATTCTTACAGAGGGGGAGGCCCAGGACGGAAACGTCAGTGTGGGAATGGGAGGGGGAGTTAGTGTTTAGCAACCAGGAGATCGCACAACCTTAGGCCGCCTGAGTGTAGGTGTTCAGCGAAATGATCGCTGAGCCTGCGCTTGGTCTCGCCGATATATGAGTGACTAGTTTTGTTGCTAAAGATTCTGGGATTCTTGACTTTTATAAAAGATAGACAAAATGGAAATAAAAACAAAATTTCTGAAAAAGTCAGAAGGTAAACAACAGGGTTGTTGTTGCTAGACAATTGTTTGAAGTCCCTGGAAGAGGTGGGATGAGCAATGGCTTTTATAGACTGTATGTAAAATATAGACAGTAAGGAGAAAAGATTTTTGATCTCTAAAATGCTGATAGACTTATTATGTTTGAAAAATAAGAGGAATTAAAGACTGGTGGGAGTAATTTAATAATCTCTTTATCAGTAGTAATCTAAATATTGGAATGGGTTTAAAATCAGAAAATCGTGGTGAGCTTTTTATCACTAAATAGATTAGAATAAATTGGCAAAAGTAACACAAGGAAGAGTTTGTGGAAGTTGATTTTCTGACTGTGGGAACTGTTTATCTTGTATCTATAATTCTGTAGATACAATAATAGATAATCCCAGGGAAGATTGATCATTATATGGTGGAATTTACTATTGGTTGATCTTGTTGAGATCTTCAGAAACTAATTGGCTTTGCTTAAATTGAAGAACCTAGATCAGCAGAAAGCACAAAGTTGCAGGGGTAGATTGGAAAATTAGATTAATATAGATCAGGCATTGTTAAGGAAAACCAAATATTGAAATAAATCACTCCTAATTCACAAAGAGAAGAAGTATTTATTCTGAAAAGTGTAAACCTCCAATGACTAGCTAGAAAAATTAGCTGAAGTGCTAGGTTAGAAGAAGTATCTTGCATTGTTGCAAAACAAAAAGGTGACGCTGGTTGATGCTGTATAAACCAACAAAGAATAACTGAAATTGCTTTAAAGAAAAAGGAACGAAAATATAAGAGTATTTTGTGTGTATTGGCCTTCATCAGTCATGGTATAGCATGTAGTAACTAAGACAATTATGGTACAGTTGTACAAGCGAGTGAGGCCACACTTGGAGACTGTTCTGTTTTGGTCACCCTGCCATGGGAAGAAGGGTTTCTGCCCGCTGAGTTTCTCCAGCACTTTTGTCTACCAAGGGAAGGAAATTATTAATATAGAAAGAGTGCAGAGAAGATTTATGAGGATGTTGTCAGGACTAGAGGGGGCTGAGCCTGAGGGAGAGGTTGGGCAGGCTAGGACTTAATACCTTGGCGTGCAGGAGGCTCAGGGGTGATCTTATAGAGGTGTTTAAAATCATGATGGGGTATAGAAGAGTTTTTTACATAGGACAGGAGAATAAAAAAGAACAGGTCATATGTTCTTAGTCTGAAGAAGAGTCTTGACCCGAAACGTCACTCAATCCCTCTCCAGAGAAGCTGACTGTCCCACCGAGTTACTCCAGCATTTTGTATATGAATAGGCAGAAGACATTCAGTAAGGTGCTACTCCCAATTAGTATTGATGTAATTGAGAATTGGTTCTTGAAGAAATACATTGGGAGTAGGATTCGAAGAAAGTTTTTCGGATTAAATGGTATAACTAGAGAAATGCTGTACGGATCATTGTTTGGGCTTTATAATCAATATATTAATAATTCAGAGGAGGAAACTGCATGATATATCCAAATGTAGTGACAATAAGGCAGCCGCGGGTCGGAGTCCGGGCCAGGGTCTCTATAGTCGGAGCAGGGGCCTCGGAGGTCAGGGTCCACGTCAGGCGGAGCCCACGTCTGGGGCCTGGGCCGGTGCCACGGAGGCCTCAGGTGGGGACCCAGCAGCGATAGTGGAGAGGTTGGTGCAGCGGTCGATAGGGACTTCGACCGATGGACCACGTGGTGTGAGGACGCCGCTGCCGAGGGAAGGAACAAAGGAGGACCCAGCGTGGGGGGGGGCCCTAGAGAGAGGGAGAGGAGCAATGGAGACCTATCGTGAGGGGAACGAGAGGGGGAAGAACGGTGGACTATGGGGACCCGGCTTGGGGGGACCGCCGTGGGGGAGGGGGAGGGAGAAAGAACAAAGGTAGACCTGGGGTGGGATGCCTGGCACTTAAGCGCTCTTTATGTGGCGACTATTGGATATCTTGGGTATGCAAGCAAAGAATTTCACTGTGACATGTCACGTGACAAAGCATTAATTCTCGTGAGGAGGCACAAAAGAAGCATCTCTACAAGATCTGGTCTAATTGTTTTCCTGGTTAGGTATAAAATAGCATAAAGGTCATGTATGTACAAAAAAACGTAAAAATGGAAGAAAAAAGCAATGTGAACTTCAACCTCAGATGTGTGAGAAATCAGGGAAACAAAAACAATAGCAGATTACAGTGCCCTCTATAATGTTTCGGACAAAGACCCATCATTTATTTATTTGCCTCTGTACACCACAATTTGAAGTTTGTAATAGAAAATAAATCACATAGTCATGTCATACTTTATTAGCCAAGTATGTTTTGCAAGATATACGAGAAATTTGATTTGCCATACAGTCATACTAATAAAAAGCAACAGAACACACCAAATACATTTTAACATAAACATCCACCACAGTGACTCCTCCATATTCTGTTGCTGTGATGGAAGGCGAAAAAAAAGTTCAATCTCTTCCCTTCTTTGTCCTCCAGAGGTCGAGGGCCTCTAACCCTGTATTGACGGGACGATCTTACTCCCGTAGCGGGCTGCGGGCCGCCTCGTTGGGGTGATCAGGCACCTGCATTGGGGGGGAGAATCTCTACCTCAGTTCGGTGGTTGTCGAACGTCATGCGGTTTTTGGAGCGTCGATCCCAGGCGAGGAATCGGCTCCGATGGTAAGTCCACGACCCGCGGTGGGATTCAAAGTCAGACTGCGCAAGGCCTCCAGCTCCATGATGTTAGGCCGCAGAGCGACCGGAGATACGACCCGGAAAACAATCGCGTCTCTGGCAAGGTAAGGGATTGAAAAAAAGGTTTCCCCCGACACCCACCCCCCACATAAAACAAACCGAAGAACATTAACACAAACTTTTTAAACACACTAAAAATAACAAAAAAAGAAGACGAAAAGGACAGGCTGTAGGTGACGCTGCCATCGAAGCGCCACCCGGTGGTATTAACCTTAGGCACATTGTCAGATTTTAATAAAGGCCATTTTAATACATTTTGGTTTCACCATGTAGAAATTACAGCAGTGATTTTCCATAGTCCCCCCCCCCCATTTCAGGGCACCATAATGTTTAGGACACAGCAATGTAATGTAAATAAAAGTCATGTTTAGTATTTTGTTGCATATCCTTTGTATGCAATGATTGCTTGAAGTTTGCAATTCATGGACATCACCAGTTGCTGGGTGTCTTCTCTGATGATGCTCTGCCAGGCCTGTATTGCAGTCATCTTTAGCTTATGTTTGTTTTGGGGGCTAGTCCCCTTCAGTTTTCTCTTCAGCATATGAAAGGCATGCTCAATTTGGTTCAGATCGGGTGATTGACATGCCCACTCAAGAATTTACAATTTTTTATCTTTGAAAAACTCCTTTGTTGCTTTAGCAGTAAGATCATTGTCTTGCTGTAGAATGAACTGCCGGCCAATGAGTTTTGAGGCATTTGTTTAAACGAGCAGATAGGATGTGTCTATACACTTCAGAATTCATTATGCTACTACCATCAGCAGTTGTATCATCAATGAAGATAAGTGAGCCAGTACCTTCAGCAGCCATACATGCCCAGGCCATAAACCCCCACCACCGTGTTTCACAGATGAGGTGGTATGCTTTGGATCTTGGGCAGTTCCTTCTCTCCTCCATACTTTGCTCTTGCCATCAGTCTGATATAAGTTAATCTTCGTCTCATTTGTCAACAAGACCTTTTTCCTGAACTGTGGTTGGTCTTTTAAGTACTTCTTGGCAAACTGTAACCCAGCCATCCTATCTTTGCAGCTAACCAGTGGTTTGCTTATTTCAGTGTAGCCTCTGTATTTCTGTTCATGAAGTCTTCTGCGGACTGTGATCATTGACAAATCCAAACCTGACTCCTGAAGAGTGTTTCTGATCTGCCGCAATGGTGTTTGGGGCTTTTTCTTTATTATAGAGAGAATTCTTCTGTCATCAGCTGTGGAGGTCTTCCTTGGCCTGCCAGTCCCTTTGCGATTAGTAAGCTCACCAGTGCTCGCTTTCTTCTTAATTATGTTCCAAACAGTTGATTTTGGTAAACCTAAGGTTTGGCTGATGTCTCTGACAGTTTTATTCTTGTTTCTCAGTCTCATAATGGCTGCTTTTACTTTCATTGGCACAACTTTGGTCCTCATGTTGATAAACAGCAATAAAAGTTTCCAAAGGTGATGGATGGAAAGACTGGATGAAAAACTAGGTGCTGAGAGCTCTCTTATACCTGCATCGAGGAGGCAATTAAACACACCTGAGCAACACCTGTTACAACAATTACAAACGCCTGTGAAGCCATGTGTCCCAAACATTATGGTGCTGTGAAATTGGGGGGGGGGGGGGAGAGGAGGAGAGAGAGACTATGTATAAACACAGCTGTAATTTCTACATGGTGAAACCAAAATGTATAAAAATGGCCTTTAATAATATCTGACAATGTGTACTTTAACCACATTTTTTTTTTCTATTACAAATCTCAAATTGAGGAGTACAGAGGCAAATAAATAAATGATGGGTCTGTCCCAAACATTTTGGCGGGCACTGTACTTATGCATGCTGTTTGTGCTGTCCCTCCATCACTTCATGACGATCAGTGCCTTGTGCTGCTCCTGCCCAGTAGAGGTAGGTAGGCTGCATTCCACTGCCTGCATGGGTCAGTTGAAGGCTCTGTTTTACTTGCATGTTCGTGATTCTGCTTTCCTACCCTTTGATTCATCCATGAGAAGTCCAAGTCTATTTAATGATTTTACCAAACTTTTATTATTTTATGTACCCTTATACCAGTGAGCCGTGATTTCTCTCGTAAGCCCATTTAAAATGAGAAATGGTGGGAAACTTGTAACGTTGCTGTTTTATTTGCAAGTTTATATTGTTTTGGCAATGCCTGTTTAACACATCAAGAAAACTGTCTATTTATGATTGCATGTACCTCTTTAATAGTTGGGAAGCTTAGGGATGAAAGTGATGGCTGGGATTCCGGGTTTGCTGTAAAGAACCATGTCGCAGCCATAATCTGTCTTATTTGAGATGGTTGCTGGATGGTGATCAAGGGCAGGAACCAGTTCCTCGTGCCACTGCTTGGCTAAAATGAGTTGTGTCAACATTTTATACTCTGCGTTTTGATAATCAATTTGGCGTCCTGATTCTTATCTTTGTTTAAGATCTCTATATCTTTGCCTTGCAGCGAATCTTTCTGAGCAGCGCCAGGCAGATCTGTCTGTCACAGAGTGGAACCATACCACCAGCAATGAAATGGCTGTGCCATCCTCAGGGCCATAGGTTCTTTGTTGATGAGGACTGGACTGTTAAAAGCACCCCTAAAGACAGCATTTATAGTGTTACTGGAAACCCAGGTAACTGAATCATTTATTAATACAAAGAAAAGTTGATGTCATGCTCCCAGCCACAAATTGATAGGAGGGTGCATAATAGCATCAGGTGCTTTTTATGCTCTGCATTTACCTCCACTTCATCCATTTCTGAAGATCCTTATTAATGTTGAGTTTCAGTTGACCAGTCACAGCAAACGTGCAGCTGCTCGCTCTTGGAATGAGGCCAGGAAGATGAATTTATTTTATGTATGTCCCCAGACTAGAGTAGCTAGTCACACCCACAGCAGCTCTGGAAATGAAAGATGTTGGAACAGTTGTGAGCCTTCTGGCCCCCTTGGCCTGCTTCAAGATTCAATAAAATCCAAATGATCATCCACTTTGTCTCTTTTCTGCCAGTTTCCTGACTTTCTTAATTCTCTTTCAGTCAAAGATATATTGTTCTCAGCAACTCTGGATTCACAACTCCTTGTGTTCATCCTACTCAATCCCTCATCATGGGACACCCACTTCATATAATAAGTTAATCTGCTGTGCCCAACACTGTTGTGTGTGCCAATACCAAAATCATTTTGAACATTTATTCCCCTCTATTTATAAACGATTCTCCATTTACTGTTCTTTCTGCCAAGCTAAATATGGTAAAATTCTCATAATCTGGCATGTTTTGAACTTCAGATATTCCAGGTTATTGCGCTACATCTGCTAAACCAGGGTCCTTGCCTCTGCGCTTCCTTTCACTCACCTGGGACCCAGTTACTGCATTCCCTTGAAACTGACTGGGGCCCTGGGCAATTACCTCTAATTCACCTTAATGCTGGGACCAGGGACCAGAGAGTGCAGGGAAACTCACTGGGGCCTTGGTGAGTTTAAAGGAAGGACCAGTATCGGGGCACTGGTGAGTGGAAAAAGAGTGCAGATTATGGGGTTTAGCAGAGGAAGCAAGGTACCAGGGCCCCAGTCAGTCAGATGCCTAAGCTTCAGGAGTGCCAAATCGTTGGATAAATTATTTAAATTTTATTGTATGCTCGCGTATCCCCAGATTGTGTTCCATTTACTACCTACTCATTTACTACCCACTCAATCAATCTGTTTGCATCCCTTTGTAGATTCATTGCATCCTCCTTTTGCTTTACATATTTCAAGAGGGGAGTGGGGATTGGGATAGATGTTGGAAGTAATCAGCAGCAAGGGTTGCTGCCATTATCGATGATGGTTTACATCAATATTAAATGTATGATGCCCAGCTATTTTCCTCTCCTTAGTTGATCCATTGGCTCAGGTTACTCAGGCTTTCCGAGAGCATCTCCTGGAGAAAGCATTATATTGCATTGCCAAACCAGAGAACAGCAAGCCGGTGACTGGAGAGGGAGGGTGAGTAAAGATTAATGGCATGGTGTAATCTGTTGGGGTGGAGTTGCTGCACGAATAAAGGGTGTGGAAAGCCAGATCGTTGTTTTAAGATTTTTCAGCACTTAGATTTGGAAATTTGACCCATGGGCTTCTGACTGAATTAACAGTGTGCACAGACTTGGCCCAAGCACTAATAATTCATACCTGAGGAAAGAGCTGCTAGAAGTGTTGGAACAGTTTCCATGCAATTCAGTACCTTTGTGTACAATATTGGTGAGATCCTTGGGGTTAAATGGCAACACCAGTCTACTTACCTGTCTTGCTGAGATCAATGAATTCAGCAATAGTATCAAGAAAGGCACAGACCTGCTTTCATGGGTAGTTATGTTTCACATCTTTATGTAACAGTGTGTCACTAATGTGATTGTTGAGACTTTGAAGGATGGTAAGGGTACTGCCTTGTCTGCTACTCAATCAGAGAAATAATAACAGGACAAGAGTCTATCAGATGAATAGTGCATTGTTTGACAGCTGGTATTCCATATTTATTTTAGTAGCTGCTGTTCTGTATTATAGAAATGTAGCTATTAAATTGGTCACACAATCCTGCAAATGTATCAAATTGTGATTTGGACAACCGAGCAAGATCCTGCGCAGATATGCTTTATCCTTTGACTACTTTTCTGTTGCAGAGAATTCTCAGATGCCCTTGAGTACTTACAACTCCTGAATAGTTGCTCTGACGCTGCCGCAATCACCACACAAACCTTTGCCATCGGCTCTAGTATGGCAACTGTCACAGGTTAGCTTTTAATTATTCTTATTGTAGTTCTTGGTCATTGTATCAATCAAATAATTGATTATTTTAATTATTCCAGTGCTGTGGATGGGGATAGAAAGGTGGAGTTCACTTTTCAGGTCAGCATTCGTTCACTTGAACAAATAAATGACCAAACTTCAAAATTTGATCCACTTCTGACTGGAGATAAACATAAGATGCTGCATAATACATGCTCACTGTCTGTCTGTCTCGCCCTCTCTGTCTCGCCCTCTCTGTCTCGCCCTCTCTGTCTCGCCCTCTCTGTCTCGCCCTCTCTGTCTCGCCCTCTCTGTCTCGCCCTCTCGGTCTCCCCCTCTCGGTCTCCCCCCCTCTCGGTCTCCCCCCCTCTCGGTCTCCCCCCCTCTCGGTCTCCCCCCCTCTCGGTCTCCCCCCCTCTCGGTCTCCCCCCCTCTCGGTCTCCCCCCCTCTCGGTCTCCCCCCCTCTCGGTCTCCCCCCCTCTCGGTCTCCCCCCCTCTCGGTCTCCCCCCCCTCTCGGTCTCCCCCCCTCTCGGTCTCCCCCCCTCTCGGTCTCCCCCCCTCTCGGTCTCCCCCCCTCTCGGTCTCCCCCCCTCTCGGTCTCCCCCCCTCTCGGTCTCCCCCCCTCTCGGTCTCCCCCCCTCTCGGTCGCCCCCCCTCTCGGTCGCCCCCCCTCTCGGTCGCCCCCCCTCTCGGTCGCCCCCCCTCTCGGTCGCCCCCCCTCTCGGTCGCCCCCCCTCTCGGTCGCCCCCCCTCTCGGTCGCCCCCCCTCTCGGTCGCCCCCCCTCTCGGTCGCCCCCCCTCTCGGTCGCCCCCCCTCTCTCCCCCCGCCCCCCCCTCTCTCCCCCCGCCCCCCCCCCCTCTTCGGCCCATCAAGTCTACACCGCCATTCAAACATGACTGATCTATCTCTCCCTCCTAACCGCATTCTCCTGCTTTCTCCCCATAACCCCTGACACTGTACTAAGCAATTTTACTTAAGTACCATCTGCAAACTTGCTAATCATGCCGTGTATGTTCTCAAGATGAATATATGGTAATAAAGCTAAACCGAACAGAATCAGGCCATGCTGACAATATGCCTCGGTCCACATGATAATATACTGAACTCTCCCCAGAAAAATAAATGCTCAGCAAGCATTAAGAAATTGCAGCAAATTGTGGACGCAGTCCAGACCATTACACAAACCAACCTCCCTTCCATTGACTCAATTGATCCCTTGCGCTGCCTCGGCAAGGCCAGCAGCATAATCAAGGACAATTCTCACCCTGGCCACTCCCTCTTCTCCCCTCTCCTATCAGGCATAGAGTAAAGAAGTGTGAAAACGCACACCTCCAGATTCAGGGACAGTTTTTTCCCAGCTATTATCAAGCAACTGAACCATCCTACCACAACCAGAGAGCAGTGCTGAACTACTATCTATAACTTGGGTGACCCTCGGACTATCCTTGAACGGACTTTGCTGGCTTCATCTTGCACTAAACATTATCCCCTTATGTATCTGTACACTGTAAATCTGCCGTTAAAACCCTGTTGCTGCAAAGCAGCTGCACACAGAGAGAGAACTTCAGCACATAGAATCATATAATCAGGCTCGGTAAAGCTTAATTTGGAGTATTGTGAGCAACTTTGGGCACTATATGTGAGGAAGGATGTGCTGGCTCTGGAGAGGGTCCAGAGGAGGTTTACAAGGATGATCCCAGGAATTAGTATGTTGATCTATGATGAGCGTTTGTCGGCACTGGGCCTGCACTCGCTGGAGTTTAGAACAATGAGGGGGGGAACTCATTGAAACATACAGAATAGTGAAAGGCTTAAATAGAGTGGATGTGGAGAGGATGTTTCCACCAGTGGGAGAGTCTAGGACAAGAGGTCGTGGCCTCAGAAATAAAGGACGTTCTTTAAGGAAGGAGATGAGATGGAAATTCTTTAGTCAGACTGTGATGAATCTGTAGTATTTATTGCCACAGAAGGCTGTGGAGGCCAAATCAGTGGATATTTTTAAGGCAGAGATAGATAGATTCTTGATTAGTATGGGTGCCAGGGGTTATGGGGAGAAGGCAGGAAAATGGGGATAGGAGGGAGAGATAGATCAGCCATGATTGAATGGCAGTGTAGACATAATGGGCCGAAGGGCCTAATTCTATTCCTATCACTTATGACCTTATAGCAGATATATTGATGCATACGAATATAAATATCATAGTTATTATAGAACAGAATATAGCATATTGTTGCAGAATATAGCCTTTGTTATGGAATAGAATAAGCATAGAACAGTCCAGCACAGGAATGGGCCCTTCACCCCACAATGTCCGTGTTGAACATGATGCAAATAACATCCAATTTCTTCATTTTATTCAATGTTTTTTCTTAAAGCATGGAAAGAGGCCCTTCGGCCCACTTTGCCCACCCTTTCCAGCTTGACAACATCTTTCCTATAATACGACGACCAAAACTGCACACAATACTCTATAGTCAATGCTCTGACTGGTGAAGGCCAATGTACCAAAAACCTTCTTGACCACCCTATCTACCTGTGACGCCACTTTCAAGGAGCTATGTACCAGCAATTGAATTTCGATCACAAAAATAACCTGTTTTTAAAAACACAGCAGGCATCTCTCCCGCACGTGACGTTTAGGCCAATTATCCACAATAATAAGTGGAGTGGGCAAGAGAATGCATCTACATCACTGCATGACCGCCCAACTTCTATATTCAATACTCTGACTGATATATGTCAATGTGCCAAAAGCCTTTTTGACCACCTTATCTACCTGTGACACCACAGGTAGATAAGGTTTCCTCATATGACAGTCCCACCATCCTCGTGAACCCACGCTGCACTGCCTCAATAGCAAGAATATCCTTTCTCAAATTAGGAGACCAAAACTGCACACAATACTCCAGATGTGGTCTCACCAGGGCCCTGTACAACTTCAGAAGGACCGTTTTACTCCTACACTCAAATCCTCTCGTTATGAAGACCAACATGCCATTAGCTTTTTTCACTGCCTGCTGTACCTGCATGTTTACTTTCAGTGACTGGTGTACAACGACACCCAGGTCTCGTTGCACTTCCCCTTTTCCTAATCTTACACCATTGAGATAATAATCTGCCTCCTTGTTCTTGCCGCCAAAGTGGATAACCTCACATTTATCTACATTATACTGCATCTGCCACTCATTCAACCTGTCCAAGTCACCCTGCAACCTCCTAGCATCCTCTTCACAGTTCACACTGCCACCCAGCTTTGTGTCATCTGCAAATTTGCTAGTGTTCCATCATCTAAATCATTAATGTATATTGTAAATAGTTGCGGCCCCAGCACCGAGCCTTGCGGCACTCCACTCGCCACTGCCTGCCATTTTGACAGGGACCCGTTTATTCCTACTCTTTGTTTCCTGTCTGTCAACCAATTCTCTATCCATGTCAATACCCTACCCCCAATACCATGTGGTCTAAATTTGCCCACTAATCACCTGTGTGGGACCTTATCAAAGGCTTTCTGAAAGTCCAGATCCACTACATCCACTGGCTCTCCTTCATCCATTTTACTTGTCACGTCGTCAAAAAATGGGGGAGTTCAATTGCTCAGGAAGTTATCCAAGATTCAATGGGCTGTACAGCCTTCATTTATGTCATAAGATAATGTGTGGATCCTTTCCAAAATGTGTGTTTTTGATGTTGTTTCTGTGGCTGGGTGTGTTCACTTTATGCAGTGGACATCATGGACCCATCACTCTGACTACACATTTCTCCAACTATTTGTCACAATCTGCTGACATATGACACTGACTTCTTAATTTTTCAACTCAATCTATGAACCCACATCTTCACACCTAAATATGGACTATGGACAATTTTGATGAAATGTGATCGGCCTGTTATGCTATTTCTGTTCTCCCTACTACAGGTTCTGCATAACTTGCTGAGTGATTACAGTACTTTGTGCTTTTGGTTTCTGCAATATTTTACCTGTGAACGAGGACAATTCAGTTGCAACAGTGTGATTGATCTGTTTGGCTTTGTGTGAACCCTAACAGTTGATGTGGGAGAGCGTTTGATATTCAATGATATCAATTACCGCACCTTATGTTTTATTTGGCAAACAAGCGACAGATCCCAAATCAGGACATTGATGCCAGTCATCACTTCTCTGTAATTACACAACTGCATAAACCCTTTTATCTTCCAGTACATATGGCTTTGTGCCCACCTGGGTTGTTACTTCTGATTTTAATGCTTGGTGTTCATTATATTCATAGGCACGGATCCAGTCACAAAGTGGTGGGCATCCATGATTGCTGTTGCCATCAACTGGTTGCAAGGTGATGATGAGGCAGCAGAACGTCTGTATCCTATGGTGGAATGCATGCCAAAACCGCTGCATGCAACAGAGTAGGTGCCATTGCCTAAATTATCTCCACATAACCTCTTCTACAGTATATGCATTCAAAGTATCTTGAACAGTGTTGTTTTAGCCAAGAGTATTTTAAGATTAACTAACTATCTTGATCATTTGATGGTTCCAAACGTATATGATTCAGTATCAGTTCTAATTGTGTAACACCAAAGCTTCTAATTTAAGCTTGTGCTTAACTATAGTATTATGGTTTCCACCACCAATCTCATGTTAAAATTCATCTAGTGTTGAAATTGCATTATTACTATGTAGAATTGTGGGGAGTGGTGGGGAAGGTGGCTGGGGATATCACGTACTCTCTGTTTGGAATATGGTCAGAATTTTAGATGGCTGATCACTGTGCAAGGGCACACCATAATCTTATTTCGCTTTTATTTCAATCACAGGACATGGGTGTTGTAAGGTCAGCATGTATTGACAGTCCCCAGTACTTGCCCTAATGTGGGTGCAGCATAGATTCGCCAGACTAATTCCAAAGATGATGCAAATTGAAGAATACAGTTGAACAGAGGGATCTGGGAATAACCGTGCATAGTTCCTTGAAGGTGGAATCTCATATAGATAGGGTGGTAAAGAAAGCTTTTGGTATGCTAGCCTTTATAAATCAGAGCATTGAGTATAGAAGCTGGGATGTAATGTTAAAATTGTACAAGGCATTGGTGAGACCAAATCTGGAGTATGGTGTACAATTTTGGTCGCCCAATTATAGGAAGGATGTCAACAAAATAGAGAGGGTACAGAGGAGATTTACTAGAATGTTGCCTGGGTTTCAACAGCTAAGTTACAGAGATAGGTTGAATAAGTTAGGTCTTTATTCTCTGGAGCGCAGAAGGTTAAGGGGGGACTTGATAGAGGTCTTTAAAATGATGAGAGGGATAGACAGATTTGATGTGGACAAGCTTTTCCCTTTGAGAATAGAGAAGATTCAAACAAGAGGACATGACTTTAGAATTAAGGGACAGAAGTTTAGGAGTAACATGAGGGGGAACTTCTTTACTGAGAGAGTGGTAGCGGTGTGGAATGAGCTTGCAGTGGAAGTGGTGGCGGCAGGTTCGTTGGTATCATTTAAAAATAAATTGGATAGGCATATGGATGAGAAGGGTATGGAGGGTTATGGTATGAGTGCAGGCAGGTGGGACTAAGGGAAAAAGTTGTTCGGCACGGACTTGAAGGGCCGAGATGGCCTGTTTCCGTGCTGTAATTGTTATATGGTTAAAGAGTAGGAGTGAACGGGTCCTTTTCAGAATGGCAGGCTGTGGCGAGTGGAGTGCCGCAAGGCTCGGTGTTGGGGCCGCAATTGTTTACCATATATATAAATGATTTGGAAGAGTGAATTAGGAGCAACACTAGCAAGTTTGTGGATGACACAAAGCTGGGTGGCAGTGTGAACAGTGAAGAAAGAGGATGTTAGGAGGTTGCAGGGGGACCTGGACAGGTTGAGTGAGTGGGCAGATGCGTGACAGATGCAGTATAATATAGATAAATGTGAGGTTATCCACTTTGGCGGCAAAAACAAGGGGGCAGATTATTATCTCAATGGGGTTAGGTTAGGTAAGGGGGAGGTACAGCGAGACCTGGGTGTCCTTGTACACCAGTCACTGAAAGTTGGCGTGCAGGTACAGCAGGCAGTGAAGAAAGCTAATAGAATGTTGCCCTTCATAACAAGAGGATTTCAGTATAGGAGTAAAGAGGTTCTTCTGCAGTTGTATAGGGCTCTAGTGAGACCACATCTGGAGTATTGTGTACAGTTTTGGTCTCCTAATTTGAGGAAGGACATCCTTGTGATTGAGGCAGTAGGTTCACGAGATTGATCCCTGGGATGGCAGGACTGTCATATGAGGAAAGATTGAAAAGACTAGGCTTGTATTCACTGGAGTTTAGAAGGATGAGGGGGATCTTATAGAAACTTATAAAAAGGACTGGACAAGCTAGATGCAGGAAAAATGTTCCCAATGTTGGGTGAGTCCAGAACCAGGGGCCACAGTCTTAGAATAAAGGGGAGGTCATTTAAGACTGAGCTGAGAAAAAACTGTTTTACCCAAAGAGTTGTGAATTTATGGAATTCCCTGCCACAGAGGGCAGTGGAAGCCAAATCACTGGATGGATTTAAGAGAGAGTTGGATAGAGCTCTAGGGGCTAGTGGAGTCAAGGAATACGGGGAGAAGGAAGGCACGGGTTATTGATAGCGGACGATCAACCATGATGACAACGAATGGCGGTGCTGGCTCGAAGGGCCGAATGGCCTCCTCCTGCACCTATTTTCTATGTTTCTATGATGTGGTCATGATATGAGGAAAGATTGCTCCATGCATGCTAATAGAGGCATGTACCCTTATTGAAGTCACAAGAATCTGATATACAGATTAAAATTCAAACTCATGGCATTTGCGTGGAAAGAAATGTAGATAAGTCGGTACAAAATCTTTTTGTTCAACTGACATTTCTCGACACAATCACGATGATATTATTTCGTATCACGGAAAATTACGATGCCACTGTCTGAAAAAGGGTCTCTACCCGAAACGTCACCTATTCCTTCGCTCCATAGATGCTGCCTCACCCGCTGAGTTTCTCCACCATTTGTGTCTACCTTCAATTTTTCCAGCATCTGCAGTTCTTTCTTACACATACCACTTTAGTGCATCATTTTCTTGAGCACTAAGGATATCGGAGACTGTTGGGATCTCGCAGCACAGACATAGCGGATAGAATCTGCCAGTCTTTTTGAACATTGGAGTGGGCTTGAGAAATGATATGCCCTACTGTGCCATCTGTATCTTATTTTGCTTGCTCATTTGTTAAGAAGGTGGTGGTATTGAACCTTAATGTATGTCAACAATTTACGTGGTAAAGGTACATACTATTTTTAGGAAGTTCTGGGATGTTACCAATGAAAACAGATGGGTAACTTGGTGATATTGCCTTGTATCTCTAATCTTGGCCTGAGTGTTCAAGAGTATGGATTGTGAAGTACTGTAAAAAAAACCTTGGTGAATTTGAGTGCATTTTCGTAGGTGGCAAATAGTGAAACTATTGGAATGGTAGATATTCTTCGATCACTAATAATATTGATGAAGGCAGAGCAGTAGGAGACATGGTTCACATGCAACATCTCGTCCCGCTGAGTTACTCCAGCATTTTGTGTCTCCCTTCGATTTAAACCAGCATCTGCAGTTCTTTCCTACACATGGTTCACATGCGTTTTAGTTAGGCTTTTGACAAGGTCCCACATGGTTGATTGGTCATGAAGCCTGAGGCACACGGGATCCGAGGCATGTTGGCAAATTCCAAAATCTAAGGGGTATGTTTATATCACGCACAGGTGGATGTCTAGAATGAACTGCCGGAGGAGGTGATGTTTAAAAGGTGATTCAACAGTACTTATGATAAGAAAGGAATTGAGGGATATGGGCCTAATGTTGTCATATGGCATTCGTGTAGATAGGCATTTCCATCAGTGTGGCAAGGTGGGTCGAAAGAGCTAATTTCTGTGCTGTACATTTTAATGAATCTACAAATCTACACTCCAGACTTGTGCTTTGTAGAAGTTATTGGGAGTTCAGAAGTGCTTTCATTTGAGCTTAACCGGAAATCAGCAATTGTAATTGTGTAGACTTCTGTCATCTGGTGAAATAGACCTACAGAGGCATTTTTGGTTCAGAAATTAGGACAAGGGTGATACATAGGTGGAATAATGGCTACTGGGAAAAGGTGGTTCTTTGATTGCAAGCATTTCCCATTTAACAATGAGTGGCGTCGGGTTATTTAGTTGTAAGTTTGAATCTGGTTCAAGGTACAGAATTGAGCTACCCATACCAGATGAAAAGCTAAACGAAAAATTGTTGTTTTACCTCCATCCTGATTTTTAAATGCAAACGTCTTGCAGGAGCCAATTGCCAAGGGCCGCGCTGTTTGCATTCAAGGCTGTACGTGCAATATTGGGTAAACAAGATGGCAGCCAGATGAGCTTCTTGCACTGTGAGAAGGCCAGTGGGTACCTGAGGGACAGTCTCAATATGGCATCCTCCACATGCAACACCGTTGATAAGGTATGGAGGGAAGGGAACCTCGTGCTTCTAACCTGTGATACGGTTTAATGCAATAAAAGTAGAAAAAATATTGGGTATACTCTGATTCTTTATGAACATTTTCAGAATGTTTATAATGGAAGTTGGAGAAACCTTGATGAAAGCTCCCCCTATATCATATTAGTAATATGATGGTCACTAGTTCTACCTCTAATCTATTTAACCACCAAAATGAAAATGATCTGCTTTACCAATTGAATAAATAATTAACATTTTTCTTTTTATGATATATTGGGAGTGGTGAGGGGTGAAATGTACTTACTTTTATTCCTGAATGCAAAAGATGCTGGCAGGCTGACTGCCAAGTGATATCGGAGATTATTCAAGTGTGACTCAGCCTTGTAATCGTCCCTGCTCCCTGCTGGGAGGCATTGCAGCCTCTGCTCATCACCTTTCAATTTAGGTCTTTAAACAGCTTGCAGTTGTCATTAAGAGGTGAACGCTCCTTGTGTATTGATGAGTTTAGGGAGGAAAGTGTTAAAGAGTGTTTAGTGGGGGGTGGAAACGCTTGCAGAATAAAATAAAACGGCTCTAGTGTCTTGTGTTTGCATTCTTTAAAAAAAAAAAATGTATCTGCCTTTGCTGAATGACGAAAGTAGATCTTTTCTTGCAATTCCTTGGGAGATGGATTGATGGGTATATAAATTCAAATTTCATGGGAGATGTCAGGATGGTGGTGGTGATGGTGCCACATATCCCAGTCAAGCAGATATTTCTGTTCTGTGCTTTTTAAAGGAGTAAACCGCAAGTCTTGCTGCTTTTAAAAACCTCAAGGGTTCCAGTACTCCATTGTTCAGCAGGTGCCTGCAATTTTGCTTCCCACTCTTCTATCCAATATTTCCTACCCCTTCCTCACTTTAATCTTAATCATAACCACACAGGTCTGTGGGTCAGCATCTTTGCTCTAGTTAAATATTGCCTTGGGTCATTGGAAGGATTCTGGTATAGATTTGAAAGGTCTGGCATAGACTTGAAGAGAAGTACATGTGTTTGGGATTAGGAAGATAGACAGTTCTGACACTTCCTGAAATCTAATGAACATTGAATTATATTTTCTTCAGCATCTGGGCAGCTGATTCAGGTAGTTACGTTCTTCACCTCCACCAACTGTACATTTGTTTTTCTACTGAAAATGCTGGTTTATTTAAATATTTGATTCTACAGGTTCATTAGCTCTTGATGTGTGGTTGATGGTCACAATCCAGATGTGAGCAAAGTCAGTAGGCATCCACAGAATGTCACACATCCACATCCATAGACCAAGCATCACAGCACACCCTCATCCCGTCCTACTTGTATGTATAACCATAAGAGATCAATGGGTGTGATCTGCAACTGGGGTTGAAAACTACTGAAGCAGAAGGTAGCACAGCGGTGCCATAGCAGCTGAAATCTGCTGACGATTCAAAGCATGGAGCAACCCTGGGACATTCAGAACCTTCAGTATTTTATTTTTTCTTGCCTCACTGCCCCCACTCTATTGGATGAATGGCTGCAGCTGTGGTGCATTGTAGTTGCATTGCATGTGTTCTCAAAGTGCAATGCACCTGCAATGCAATACAGAGCCAGACCCCCAACACCAGTTCTACACACTGACTGAGAAGGAAAAGCCTCGTATCTGAAAATCGGAGCTGACCAGAGCTCTGTGAATGGTGCTGCATTGTTTGCATAGTATGTTTCTGCAGTTTTTAATCTCTTCCACTTCTTGTCTAATTCTCAGTTTGTATGTATTTGCGTCACTGTGATGTATATATTTTAAACAATCTGTGGCCTATCTCCCTTTTATATCCCTGTTGTTTGATAATCAAATTAGAAACAAGCTACGATCCCCTCATTATGGCGATTTTGGAAATGGAAATTCGTTCTTGGAGAATTCGCACCCACTGCCCAAAAATTTGAGATGCAGAATAAAATTCGCTCATTGAATTGATGTGAAAAAGTAAATAAATAAACACTTTTTTCTCTCATTATTGATGCATTCACAGATCACGAAGTTTCGCGTTATGAAAAGCTATGATACAGACCATTTTCTAGGAATACAACTGCTCTGTAACCTGGGGATTGGTTGCCTTAATGTGGAGAATCGTAGCTGCAAACTTGAAATCTTGGCACCCTAATGAGTGCCCAGCTCAGGAACATATGGGACTAAGGTTATGGTGAAAATAACCACATTAAAGTGGTCTGAAGGAGGTTTTGAGTTAAGTTTAAAAAGAGGAATTTGAGCAAAGGTAGTTAGTCATATAAAAACTATTGCAAAGTAATTAGTGCTAATTCCAACACTAGAAGAGAGGTTGTGTGTCTGAGGTTGTCTGTTATCTTTCCAGGCAGTGCAGCTGTTGCTGTGTGATCTCTTGCTCGTCACCAGGACCAGTGTATGGCAGCAACAGTTCAACGGGAGTCAGCCCATGGGTGGCATGCATCACGCATCCCCACTAGAACTCAGAGGCTTTCAGCAGGACCTTAGCAGTCTCAGGAAGTTGTCTCAGACTTTCAAACCTGCCCTCCGTAGGGTAAGTAAATTGTGACGCGGTAATGGAATGAGGGTTGAGGAGCGCCAGAGCAGCTGGTGGAACTAGAACACTTATTTTTTGGGGGGGATACCACAATTAAAATAAAATAGCTGCTGATTCAATAGTGATCTCTAGATTGTGAGCTGTGTCATCTGGTTGAATTCCTGATCTTGGCCCATGATAGAGGGGAGAAAGACTTAATAGTGCTCAAATAGTGCAAATGGAACAAAAGACCATCAAAGGAGAAATGTCCTTAGAACCTCACTTCAGAGCACTCACATGAACATCAATAATTTGTGAAATGACCTTCAATAAACGGTGAATATAACCTCAACAGAACAAAGTTTGCTACGTCAATGGTGCCATATTTCGGATGAACAGTTAAACTTCGGTCCATCTATTCAAATGGATTCCTACGATGTACCTTTGATTGAAAAGGAGTGTTAGTCTCTCAGTCTCTCCTTCAGCAAACATCATCAGAAACAAATATAATGGCGCCTTAGAACTCACAATGTGTTCCCAGGAACATGAAGGGCAGTGAAATCGATATGTGAAGGTATCATTTTCGTACAAAATCTTCTTACAATATAGGAACCTAAATTCAGTCCATTGAGACTATTTTGATTCAGAAAGCAATCCCACTCTCCCTAAATGTTTCCTATCATCTTTTCTCCTCACATTCCCATCAAGCTGCCCACCTGTCCCTGTCAAATTCTACCATGTGCCACACCCTGGAGCAAAACGTAATGACTAGCCCACACATTTTTGGGATGTGGGAGGAAACTCCGACTTCACACAGGCAGCACCAGAGGTTGGGATTGAACCCAGGTGTAATCTGACAGCTACATTAGCTGCTCCATTGTGTTTTCTGCTGGAGATGCATTGCTGACGGCCCACTGTGCTGGGATCCTGGCTGAGGGCTCAGCCTTCAGGTGCTCCTGAAGCAGTGATTTCATCACTGTATGGCTCAGTGTGGAGTGAATGTGCATGATCCATATTGGGCAGAGAGTAGTTCAGTACTAGAGATAGGGCAATGCTAGATGTAACCCGAGGGAATCCTAAACCTTTAGGAGTATATATAGAGTGCCGGACGATGCCATAAAAAAGAAATTGAGATAAAGGGACCAAACAATCTCACTAGCACAGGTTAAGCAAAATCCCAAGACTTTTCATAAGTAAAACAGTCAAACAGCATCTCTGGAGTAAAGGAATAGGTGACGTTTCGGGTCTCGACCTAAAACGTCACCTATTCTTTTTCTCCAGAGATGCTGTTGACCCCCTGAGTTACTCCAGCATTTTGTGTCTATCTTCGGTTTAAACCAGCATCTGCAGTTCCATCCTACACACTAGGACATTGGAGATGCACGTTACAAGGACATTGCCTGAAGAAGGGTCTCGACCCGAAATGTCGCCTATTCCTTCACTCCATAGATGCTGCCTCACCCGCTGAATTTCTCCAGCATTTTTTTCTACCTTTAATTTAATTATGCTACATTTAGGTTGAGCATAAAAATTTAGCAAAAATAGTTTGGAGAATTAATATTTGGTGTGTCTAAGATGTTTTCCTTGATCAATATAATAAGCAACCAATGAGGGTACGGACCATTTTGCTGTACTATCGTGCAATGATAAAGATTTAATTAATAATTGTAGATACAGGGATTTCAGGGAAGAGTGATCATGGTATCACAAAGTGCTGGAACTCAGCAGGTCAGCAGCATCTCTGAAGAGCATGGATAGACAAAATTTTGTTCAGGACCTTCAGTTTGAAAAAAAGATCTCAACCTGAAATGTCTCCTATCCATGTTCTCCAGAGATGCTGACTGACCCACTGTGGTACTCTATGTAAGATTCCAGTTTGTGCAGGTCCTTATGTTTTCTGGATCATGGTAAAGAATTTTGTTTAGCAATTGCTAACATATAAAACATTAATGCATATTTTACATCAAATTCATATTTCCTTAAGACAAGATCTCAAGAGGTAAAGTAGTCCAACTACAGCTAATAAGAGAAGTTTTTGATAATATTGAATGGAAGGAAAGGCGAATGGCTTGTGGACTAGGAAAACAACAGATTTCATTAGAAGGGGACCTAAAAGATTGATGGGGAAAGGGAAAGTAGAATACAAAAGTAATTTAACAAGAAACAAATCTTCTATAGGTGGGGAAAAGGCCAGCAAATAATGAATGCAAGTTTCTTATAGATTAAGGCATTAGAAATTAATTTGGGGAATGAGGAAATGGCAGAGAAATAAAACAAATATTTTGTGACACTGGAGGAGACGCAGATCTCCTGGGAACAGTGGAGAACAACAGGTAGAGTGAATGAGGAGCAAAATACTGGATTATGGAGAAAATAATGTAACCGAAAGCCATTAATGGACTAAATGCTCTCCAGGATACCAGGAGTAACTCGATGACTTACAGTGCCCTCCATAATGTTTGGAACAAAGACCCATCATTTATTTATTTGCTTCTGTACTCCACAATTTGAGATTAGTAATAGAAAAAAATCACATGTGGTTAAAGTGCACTTGTCAGATTTTAATAAAGGCCATTTTTATACATTTGTTTCACCAATGACAGCAGTGTTTTGTAGATATGTTTAGTATTTTGTTACATATCCTTTGCATGCAATGAATGCTTGAAGTCTGCGATTCATGGACGTCACCAGTTGCTGGGTGTCTTCTCTGGTGATGCTCAGCCAGGCCTGTATTGCAACCATCTTTAGCTTATGCTTGTTTTGGGGGCTAGTCCCGTTTCAGTTTTCTCTTCAGCATATAAAAGGCATGCTCAATTGGATTCATATCGGGTGATTGACTTGACCACTCAAGAATTTACAATTTTTTATCTTTGAAAAACTCCTTTGTTGCTTTAGCAGTAAGTTTGCGATCATTGTCTTGCTGTTGACTGAACCGCCAGCCAATGAGTTTTGAGGCATTTGTTTGAACTTGAGCAGATAGGATGTGTCTATACACTTCAGAATTCATTATGCTACTACCATCAGCAGTTGTATCATCAATGAAGGTAAGTGAGCCAGTACCTTCAGCAGCCATGCATGCCCAGGCAATAACACCTCCACCACCGTGTTTCACAGATGAGGTGGTATGCTTTGGATCTTGGGCAGTTCCTTCTCTCCTCCATACTTTGCTTTTGCTATCATTCTGACATAAGTTAATCCCCCCTCCTCCATAGTCATACTTTATTAGCCAAGGAATTTGATCTTCGTCTCATCTGTCCACAAGACCTTTTTCCAGATCTGTGGTTTCCCCTTTAAGTACTTCTTGGCAAACTGTAACATGGCCATCCTATTTAACAGCTAACCAGTGGTTTGCATCTTGCAGTGTAGCCTCTGTATTTCTGTTCATGAAGTCTTCTGCAGACAGTGGTCATTGACAAATCCACACATGACTCCCAAAGTGTTTCTGATCTGTTGGACAGGTGTTTGGGGACTTTTCTTTATTATAGAGAGAATTCTTCTGTCATCAGATGTGGAGGTCTTCCTTGTCCTGCCAGTTCCTTTGTGATTAGTAAGCTCACCAGTGCTCTCTTTCTTAATGTTTCAAACAGCTGATTTGGGTAAGCCTAAGGTTTGCCTGATTTCGCTAACTGTTTTATTTTTGTTTCTCAGTCTCATAACAGTTTATTTGACTTTCATTGGCACAACTTTGGTACTCATGTTGATAAGCAGCAATAAGTTTCCAAAGGTGATGGAAAGACTGGGTGCTGTGAGCTCTCTTATACCTGCATTAAGGAGGCAATTATTACGTTCATGAGCAATTACAAACACCTGTGAAGCCATGTGTCCCAAACATTATATTGCCCTGAAATTGGGGGGGGGGAGGGGAGGGGGAGAAACTATGTATAAACACTGCTGTAATTTCTACATGGTGAAACCAATATGTATAAAATGGCCATTATTATTACAATGTGCATTTTAACCACATGTGTTTTTTTTCTATTACAAATCTCAAATTGTGGAGTAGCGGCAAATAAATAAATGATGGGTCTTTGTCCCAAACATTATGGTGGGCACTGTGAGTCAAAGCTCGTTATCTTTCACCAGAGAGAACAGAATTAAAAAATATCAACTGAATGTTAGCACTACAGCACGACCTCCGTATTATGGTTTCTCAGGGTAAAGAAGCTGCAAAGTTGAATTTTTTGGAGATATGGGATGTGGAATGTGGAAATTAGAGCTGGCGTTACCTCAATGCAGTGATGGTTTGGGTAGGAGGAATAAGATAGTGAGGCTTAAAGGGGAAGATTCATTATTGCAAATAAGTTACAATTTAATGTCTTAGTTTATTTATTTTTCAGGTGTTCCTGCATGAAGCAACAGCCAGGTTAATGGCAGGAGCCAGTCCAACCCGTACTCACCAACTGTTAGACCGCAGTCTCAGGAGACGGGTCACAAACCCAATGCCCAAAGGTGGTGAGTAGCTATATTTAGGTAACAGACACATTACAATACTCTTAATCCTGGTTGTTACGCACTGCTATTAAACAGCCGGGGTTGGATCCTTTGAAGTGCAGAAATCGTAAATGGATGCATCTTAGTTCTGAGCATTTCCTTGTTACAAAGATAGATTGGATGCAAACTTGAGCTTTCTGTTTGAGGCCAAGTCCCTGTTCCCTTGTATACCTGGAGCTTCAAGTTTTCCGAGAAGTTCTGCGCAATAAGATATTGAGAGTGCTCATTCTGGTTTGGGCCTGTGTAGTTTTTGGCCTGTTTGGTGTTTGCCTGAACCTTTGTAAGAGCAGTTTGTAATCCTGCAATACTTTGCTCAAATGGCTGCTTTTAATAGAAAACTCTGCTGAACACTCTGATCAGCAGGCAGCTGAACTGTGATCGGCAACATGATCACAACAGTGATTGGTAATAGGATGCCTAGGTGGGCTAACATCCTCTGCTCTCCATCCCAGATGTATTGAGGTTGATATGCCAGTTACACCCACAATGGAAATGGAAGAAGAGATCACTCCACAGCCACACTGATGCCTCATCAAAGGATGCTTGATTTTCATTCCCTTCTGACCATTTTTTTTTTTCCATTTTGTGTGTTGGAAGGCGAGACAGAGACGCACCCTGGCAGGCGTGAACATGCTGAAGCTCTCCTACTAGCGTGCCGCTATCTTCCACCAAGCTTCTTGTCTGCACCGGGCCAGCGAGTTGGCATGCTGGCAGAAGCAGCCCACACACTGGAAAAGATTGGTGACAAAAGAACTCTTCATGACTGTCAGCAGATGATCATGAAACTGGGCAGTGGCACCACAGTCACCACAAGTTGAAGTGGTGGTACTTTTTAAAGGGAGGTCCCACCTATGTGCTGGAAGCACTGTGACTGTGTAGTGTACATGCCCCTGATGAAACAGCACTGCCCTTTTAATTAAAATAATGACTTGGTAAAATAAAAATCATATTTTCATAGGTTAAAAGTGTACATAAAATATTTATAATTTTTTAAAGTCAAAAGTCAATATCATTTTTGTAGAATTAAAAGCACTTCTGTCTAGAAGCTTCCCCTGTAATACTGCACCAATGACAAAGCCTTTCTGGGCTGTATTCTGTGCAATATACTTTGATATAATTAAAATAACCGAAATGAAACAATGCAATGCAGTTGTCTTTTTTCACACTAAATTGTTTGCATATATATCAGTATAATTTTTTTCGGAGCACTCCACATTTTTTCCTTTGTTTGGTAGCTTGGGGAGACAGGGTGCTTCAAGAATAATTTTTCCTTGGTACACAAAATGCTGGAGAAACTCAACGGGTGCAGCAGCATCTATGGAGCGGAGATAGGCGACGTTTCGGGCCGAAACCCTCCTTCAGACTGATGGGGGGCGGGGGAAAAAAGGAAAAAGGAGGAGACTGAGGGCTGAGGGAGAGGTAGGAAGGGGAGGATACAGCAAGGGTCAACAGAATTGAGAGAATTCAATGTTCATGCCAAGAGGATGCAGAGTCCCCAAGCGGAATATGAGGTGCTGTTCCTCCAATTTGTGGTGTTGCTGACTGGCCATGGAGGAGGCCCAGGACAGAGAGGTCGGATACGGAATGGGAGGGGGAGTTGAAGTGCTGAGCCACCGGGAGGTCGGGTTGGTTATTGCGGATCGAGCGGAGGTGTTCGGCGAAACGATCGCCAAGCCTCCGCTTGGCCTCACCGATATAGATCAGTTGACATCTAGAGCAGCGGATGCAATAGATGAGGTTGGAGGAGGTGCAGGTGAACCTCTGTCGGACCTGGAACGACTGCTTGGGTCCTTGAATGGAGTGGAGGGGGGAGGTAGAGCGACAAGTGTAGCATCTCTTGCGGTTGCAAGGGAAAGTGCCCGGGGAAGGGGTGGAGCGGAAGGGAAGAATTGACAAGGGAGTTGCGGAGGGAGCGGACTTTGCGGAAGGCAGATGGGAAGATGTGGCGAGTGGTGGGGTCACGTTGGAGGTGGTGAAACTGGCGGAGGACTATGTTGTATGTGCCGGTTGGTGGGGTGAAAGGTGAGGACCAGGGGGACTCTGCCCTTGGTTGCGAGTGGGGGGATGGGGAGAGAGGGCAGTGTTACGGGGTACGGAGGAGACCCTGGTGCGAGCCTCATCTATAGTGGGGGAGGGGAATCCCCGTTCTCATAGGAATGAGGACATTTGTGATGCCCTGGTGTGGAACACCTCATCCTGGGAGCAGATGCGGCGTAGACGGAGGAAATGGGAATAGGGGATGGAGTCCTTACAGGAAGCAGGGTGGGAGGAAGAGTAGTCCAGGTAGCCTTGCCTGCTGGGTCTGTGTCACAAAAGATTTGAAAGAGTGATTGTACTGTGAGAATCTAGATAGTTGTAGCTGCATTTTTTTCAACAAGGCATTAACCTGAGATTGTGATCAGGCAGCATCAGGGATGATGGTTCCAACATTAGTCTCTTCACCTGTGCCGTTTGGTGGTAGAAGTGGATTCTTGCAACATTTAAGTATTTGGGCTAGCTTTTGAATTGCCAAGGCATTAGCCAAATGCTCGTAAGCGGAATTAGTATAGATGGGAACTTGATGGTTGGAATGTCAGTGGTGGGCTATTGAGCCTGCTTCTGTGCTGTGATACGATGATTAATGGGAGCAAACATTACCACTCTGCCCTTGACTCCATCCACCATTCCACCAGATCATATCCAGTTCTATTTATGTGTAGGAAAGAACTGCAAATGCTTTATTAAATCGAAGATAGTCACCCGTTCCTTCTCCCCAGAGATGCTGAAGGGTCTTGACCCGAAACATCACCCGTTCCTTCTCTCCAGAGATCCTGCCTGTCCCGCTGAGTTACTCCAGCATTTTGTGCCCAATTCTATTTTTATTTATGCTTAATAACTGCTTAAGAAAAGTCAATTTCAGATAATTGACCCCCAGCATCTGCAACACTTTGAAAGAGGAGATTCTTGATAATGCAACCAAGAATGTTTCCTGTTGTGCACCACTCCTTAATCCAGCAATTTCACAAAATCCAGGAGAAATTTAATTACAAAGACCCATTCAATTATCCCAATGGGCCAGATTGCATCCTGCAGCTTTTTATTCCTAAAAATTGGCATTGCATTACATGTACAGTACATTACACATTGAAAGAAAGCTTAAGAATTGTGGATCGGTTCTCAGTAGGTTTCAAACCGTCCAGACATATCCGGCGCCATTAATCTTCAATAATCATCTTCACAATGGTAGCATGATTAATTTTAGGAAGAATAATTTCCACCTGTTCCAAACATGACATATTGGGAATGTCTCCATAACAGTGCCTGTTGTCCTCCTTTGCCTTTTTAAAAAAAAACTTTAAAAAAATTAACTTTAAAAATCAATAAACAAACACTGCTAAGTGTGATAAAAGGAATGCTTGCGCCTTGTGACTCATACTGTTAATCTTCCATGGTACTTCACTTGGAAGGCCCAAGAATATCACCGTTTTACTGTATAAAATAACCACTGAGCTGAACTTTAAAAAACATAGTGAGGCAATCAGCTGTGTCCTTGTTTCAAAATGTATTTCATTACCAACTTTAACAAATTAGACTATGCTCATTCATGAAGCTTTTTTTTAATCATTTAATAGCAGACTGCAGGTTAGTATTGTTCCGAACTCCTCTCACATTTCCTTGTAAGATTCCCTGGATCCCACTTCATAAGATTATCTGCACAGCAACATTAAGACAACTGACGATTTGGAGTTTCTTTAAGTGCTGGAACAGGCACCTTTCTGTTCAGAGAAACTCAAAACTGTTTATTTATCTACCCACTGACCCTCATTTCCCAACCCACCCCTCACCCCATCCCTATCATCCCAGGAGAAAAATACAGCAAGGATTCAATGGTGGAGAACGTACATTGATTAAGAGTGTCAACCTATTGGCATCCTCTTGGTATTTTTGGGATAGGTGATGTTGCTTTAGGACGTTTCATTCTTCCATCCTTTTAACTGCACTGTTTCACGATACATTCATTCACTTGTCAGGTTGCAGTCTGTTTTAACACCTACTTATGGGATAATGTCACTTGGCACAGTGGAGCTTTCCTGGTGTTATAGTGTTTTAGACGATATGCTCTAAAAGGAGAAAGTAGTAAGAAATTAGTTCACGTTTTTATTTAAATAATATATAGTAATATTGGGCATTGTATACAAGAGCATTATATCTTGCAAGTACGTAATACCTTAATTAAAGTTAGATCAGGGTCTTGAATTCCATTAATGTGCGACAGTTGCAAACTGAACTGATCCTTCTGCTTTATTGGAAGGTTTACAGGGTTCTGTGTCTTAACTAACTTTTAATTTTAAACCAACAAAACATCATCAGGTTGCAGTCTGTTATCACACCTACGTGTGGGTTACTGTCACGCAGCACAACACATCCCCAAGTACTTTCCCCGGCATCTGCACCGCCTCTTTACACTTCCTCACTCACCTCCATCTAAGGGCCCCGGCACCCCTTCCCGGTGAAACAAAGGCCCAGCTGTACTTCAAACTTTGTCTACTGCATTGTCTACTGCATCTACTGATGTGGCCTCTTTTACATCGGTGAGACCAAGCACAGACTTGGCGACCGTTTTGCAAAAAACCTGTGCTTCGACTGCCAAGGCTTGCCGGTTCTCCTGGTTGCTAACCTTTTAAAATCTTACATTTCCATACTTGCCTTTCTGTCATTGGCCTCATCTGTTGCCAGGATGAGGCTACATGCAAAATCGCCTTGCATTCCACTTGGGTAGATTGCAACCCAAAATAATGAGCATTAACCCTAAGTCCCACCCTCCAAATCACCTATCTCTGTACATTAATCTCCCATCCCAGAGTCCTTCATTTCTCTTCTATCTCCCCTTTCCTCAAATGGCCTTTCCTTTCCATTCCTTCCGCGAATGCTACCTGACTTGCTGAGTTCCTCCATCACTTTGACTTTTGCTCAAGATTCCAGCATCTGCAGTTCCATGTACCCCTAAAACATTTTACCTGATCATTAATTGCTATTTCTGAATCCTTGTTTTGCAGAAATTAGCAGGTATATTTACCTCCAATACAATTGTGTTTCAAATTAAAGCCTGATCAGAAGCTCCTGAGACTTGCTAGAATGAGAAATTAATATGTGGTTACCAACGATAAATAGTCGCAAGACTAACGTTTGCAAATTGTAATCACCTCTGCAAATTTGGTTCTCATGTATGTCTCACAACTACACTTGGCATTGGGAGAGTGAACAACAGTTTTATATTTAAGAGAAGTGACGGGAATCCTTAAAATAAATGTAACGGTAATATTAAAATATAGAAGGATACTTCTCATATAGTAGCAATTTCTGTCCTGCAGTTTGGAATGAAAGTGGCCTTATGTTTATATTGTAATCTTCACTGAAGAAAAAGCTTAAAGTGAGGTATACTGTTTTTGAAGGAAGGCGCCCCATGCACATTTCTTTCTTACCTTGTGCTTCGAGCACTTCATTGAAAAATTCTCCTCGCTTAATTGGCATCCTGCAGGGAGACGGGATGTGTGAAAACACAAGAGAGCAGTAATTAGCACAGGTCTATTAGTATTTATAAAGAGGCAACATGAGGAAACATTTTTGGGGACAATGTAAGCTGTGTCTCAGTCAGTGTTAACTGTCACAGTCAGGTGGTATAGATTCAACCACACTCCAGGAACTCATGCAATGCATTAGCCTGAAATCCAATGCAGTACAGTGCAGCATGCATCGATGAGATGTTAAGCCCTCTGCCACAAACTGAGAGAAAAAAAAAATTGCATGACATTTTGTCAAAGAGCAGCAGGAGTTTTCTGGGTTTCTAATATTTATTTCTCAACGTATTTGACAAATGTGGTCATTATTACACTCCTGTTGGTAGAGCTTTTATGTCGAATGATCGATTCTTGCCATTGCTATGTTACAAATAACTTCAACAAGTAATTAATTTGTAAACATGTTGGTATATCTTTAGGTTGTGAAAGTTGCTATACAAGTATAAATTATTTTTATAATTTTCTAGCACTATCACAACTGCTAAACAATAACTTCTGATATTGTATGGTCCTGCAGATACAAAGAAAATGCACGTATATCTATGGTTAATACATGGAATGCATCATTGAAGTTAGCTACAGTTAATATATTATCTAAATCATACACAGAAACTATGTATGTCTAACCTCTGTATAGATACGGATAAATATCACCTTTTACTAATACTAATATCAATAGATGCTTACTGTTTCTCAAATGAACACAGGAGGCCATTCAGCCTGCCTTCCCAGTCTTGACATCTCAAAGTCTGTCTGCTCCCCTCCCGTCGCAAAAAAATTTTTTTTTTTCATCAATACACGTATATCTCTAGTTCTTTATGGAAAATTATTAAAGAATCTCCCTCCAACGTCTTCTTAGGCCGTGTATTGTAAATCAATAAAATCTTTCATTACAAACATTTCTCCCCTACCTTTTTCATAAGTGATAGGGGCAGAAATAGGCCAATCGGCCCATCAAATCTACTCCGCCATTCAATCATGGCGAATCTATCTTTCCCTCTTAACTCCATTCTCCTGTCTTCTCCCATAACCCCTGACACCGGTATCTTTACAGTTATTTTTACATTGTCATTCTCTACCTACCAACTGTCCTACCAATTAAATAGTTTCTGTTCATCCATCAAAATCCATTCATTGTAATAAACATCATAATTTAGGAGAAAAACTACATTAAAAGTTGATGTGAATTGCTCAACTTGATTGAGATGTTTCCTTACCCGACTCAATGGCACAGATATAATGGTATTTCTGATTGCATCCCTTGGTATAGCAGCCAAGAGTGGCCCCTGTCTGCTCACACATAGAGCATCTCTGTGGAGAAAGAAAAAAAAGTAAATAAATATCAACACAAAACATTCCAGGATTATCTCTAAATAATCTTTGAATCAAGCAAATGGAACAAAATCTAACTCTTCAAAAACACAAAATAATGTGCAAAAGCCTAGTTTTTTCAGACTCTGGGAACTCGCCTTTCCTTCAACTTAATCCCACCATAGCATCTCCACCATTTGTTGTCTTGCCCCCAGGTCAGCAAACCCTTCCCTAAATATTTTTGTTTTGCCAGGACCAACCCCATTCCTATCCCACCTCATACATAACTTGTTCCATGAAAACCATCTTCAAGTTAGCCTTTTCCCTAATATGGGTCTCAACGTCAAATTTCTACTTGATAATTACTCTTTGAAGCATTTGATCTACACTCTGTCAATTTGATGATTGCAATTATTCTAACAATAACCAGAATAAAACTTTAACAGGTACAGAAGATGGAAATTCCCAAACTCAATTTTGATTCTTTATCCAATGAGTGGCAGGTCCACCAAAATGTGTGCGCCTGGGTTTATGTTTAGGCAATGAGTGGCTGTGTATCAGTGGGAGCGTGCTTTAGAGGTGGGAGTCATAATTCATCTAGATTTAGCATTGTGATAGAAAAGGATAAAGATAAAATTAGAGTACAGATTATAATTTAGGGGAAAGACTCATTTTACTGGGATGTAAAGTGACAATAAAAATGAACTGGAAACAGTTAATGGAAATTAAATCTGTGTCATAACATTTAAGAAGGAAATTCAGAGTTCAGAGTAAAGTGTTCTCAAACGTGGTGGTGGAGGGAGAGGAGAGGTGAAGACTGCTAAATCTAAAACCCTCAAAGTCACGGCACATAGGAAAAGGAAAGGGAGAAAGGGAAACTTATGTCAGACAGAGTTTGATAATGGAGAAGGTGAGGAGAATGTGGAAAAGGTAGGGAATTAAAAGCGAAATTAGGAAAATAAAGAGGACGCAAGAATCCAAAGGTACTTTACGATTACAGAAAGACTGCGAATATCGAAATACCAGGGCTCTTGGAGATGAAATTTATGAGGATGAGGACAGATCGGTTCAGCTGCTGTTACTTTCTTTGAAAAGGGAAAGGCAAGGGAAGATTTTAATTGAGCTACATAAAATAAGGTGCCGAAAATGAGGTGCCTATGTGGAGCAAAGGGAAAATATCTATATCACTAGGCAAGTACCAGAGATCTGAGGTAAATGCAGAAAATGCTGGAAACACTCTGCATGCAAACACTGCCTGAGCCTTGAGTGTTTCTAGCACTTTGGTTTTATTTCAGATTTCCAGCATTAACATTTTGAACTACCAGTCTGTAAGAGTGATGGAGGCAGGATTTCCTAAGACATTAATAAAAATTAGGGTGCACATTTGAAGAGCCATAACTTAGTTCAAAACCAAGTGCTGAAGGGTAGGATTGGGCTCTGCAGCGTTTTCTTGGCTAATACAGACAAGATGGCCCAAAACTCCTTTGGTGTTAAATCATTTTATGAGTCTGTGAAGTGGAACAAAACCACGGGCTTTCAAGGCAAGGGAGTAGGAATACATCATTCTGAAACTGAGAACCTGTTAGAACTTAATGAACTGGCAAAAGGAGAAATATCTTTGCACACACTATTGGTTTGAAGAGTTAACATCAAAGTTTAAGACTTATAGAGGACAGATTAGTAAGTTATTACCTTGCTAGTGGGAAGCAAAGTTGCTAAAACTGATAAAATCAATGGCATTGACTCCAAATTTAACTCAGTTTCAGAATACACATGGATACATTTTCATCCACTGCCTGGAGAATTGAAAAACACCAAAAACCTCAGCTAATTTTCCTATTTGGACCAGGACATTCTTTCTTTTCCTCCATAACCTGCACAAATTATTTTCAAGTATTTTGATCTGCACGGTAAGGCAAACTCTGGTGTTCCCTCACACATTTTTTTGTCGTCATGAAAGTGAGAGGCTGGAAAGAATCACGAGGAGATGTACAAGGATGTTGCCAGGACGTGAGGACCTGAGTTTTGGGAGAGGTTGGGCAGGCTAGCACTTTATTCGTTGGAGTGCAGGAAGCTGAGTGATAATCTTATGGAGGTGTATAAAATCGTAAGGGGAATAGATAGGGTGAGTGCATTTTTTTTACCCAGGGTAGTGGAATCAAAACCTAGAGGACATAGGTTTAAGGTGGGAGGGGCAAAATTTAATAGGAACCTGAGGAGCTACATTCTCACTCAGAGGGTGATGGGTACATGTACGAGCTGCCAGAGGAGGTAGTTGAGGCAGGTACAGAAATTAGACAGCATTCCAAAGACCTGAGCAAGTACATGGATAGGAAAGGATTAGAGGGATATGGATCAAACACAGGCAAATGGGACACATTTAAATGGGCCATCATGGACGAGTTGGGCCTCTCTCTAGTGCCATATGAGTCTATGACTGTGAAGCTCTGGTGGGGACTGGAATGAATTGGCAGGGTTAGTGGAGGAAGCAGACTCAAATGTAGTGTTCAAAGGAGAGCTGGGTGAGTATCTGGATTAAAGGTGAAGACTGAGGTTTAGAGGGGAACGGGGAGTTTTTTTTATCCAGACGATGGTTGCAATCTGGAAGATACTGGATGGTAGAGGCAGATACTCTCACAACATTTGTGAAGTATATGGGTGAGCACTTAAATTATCATGGATAGAATGCTGCAGAACAAGTGCGGGTAAGTGAGATGAGTATAGAAAGGCATTTGATCGTCGGCATGGATATATATGTTGGCTGAAGGGTTAGTTTCTGTGTTGTATTATGACTCAAGATTCAAGAGTATTTTATTGTCATATGTCCCAATGACATTCTTGGTTGCTGCAGGACAACAGAATATGTAAACATTGTACACTGTAAATAATATGATAAACGAGAGGGGAAAAACGTTCAGTGTGTGTATACATACATACATATAGACACATACTCATAAAACAGAGAGGTCCAGGGAGTGGGATTAATTGAATTGCTTTCACATAAAGTCAGTAAGTACTCCGTGGTCTGAATGCCCTTTGCTGCACTTTCCATTCTGTGACGAGCACTTGTGTCGCTCTGTGCAGATGTTTGGGGGGGGGGGGGGGGGGAGTGGGGGGGGGGAGGCAGTAGGCTGAGACTGCGTCCAGGCCCTCTCATTACCGCATATCATTTCCAAACTGGGGTCTCATTTTTGAGTGACCATGCTGGAAACCAGACTCCCTCAAAAATGGATCGTGAATGAGGTAAATTGCGGCCTGGTTAAAGGGAATGCTATATTTTATACAACATCGCAGATCACTAATAGCCCATTATCTGTTTATTTGCACTATCTGCTTATTTATTGATGTGTGTATATATTTATATAATGGTGTATGGACACACTGATCTGTTCTGTATTCGTGCCTACAATATTCCGTTGTGCTGATGCAAAGCAAGAATTTCATTGTCCTAACTGGGACAATAAACTCTCTTGACTTGGTGGTAGGTTTTGTTTTGATTTATTTCGTCCTGTAAATATTATTGTAAATAATTGACTCAATTATTTTTGGTTCAACAAAACCCTGCCCGCGCGGCCTATTCATTCGCTCGCTCACCATCTCGCTGGCCATTTCCACCGCCTCCAGCAGACCGTAGAGCTTCCCGGCGGCCAGGTACACGCCGCTGGTCCACACCGCACAGGCACCGTGCAGCCAACGCTCCTGTGGGTCGATGGGCAGCTCGGGAGGTTGCGGCTCCTCCTCCACGCCCGCTCTCCTCCTCGCCTTCCTTAGCTCCGTGTCTTCCACCGTCTTCTCGCAGCAGTAGCAGCTCAGCTTCTTGCACTTCTCTCTTGAGCTTGTCCGAAGCGGGCTCTGGTCTTCCACCTCGGCTGCCTTCTCCGGATGGGACGGCGCCTCGGCCCTGCTACTGACCGGGCTCTCACTCTCGGAGTCAGCAACTTTGGGTTCGACGCTGAGGCGACTTGGCGTCTCCTTCATCCCATTCTTTATCTCGATTTTCCCCCGGACGTGTTGGTTCTTTGTCACTGGCGGGATGTAGTCCTCTGGATAATAGGGTCCAAACAGGTCTCCGAGTTCCTTGTGGTTCTTGGCCCTGCCACACAAGCAGCAGAGCAGGTAACCCTGCTTGGTGGAATCCAGCACCACCGGGCCAGGTAACAGCGCCGAAGATGTTGGCAGCGTCTTGCTCACAGACAGAGGCGCCTGCGAAGCCGGAGACCTCTTCTTCATCTTCTGGAACCTGGACTGTTCTTCTGACAACGTGTTGATGATGGTGCAAATGGACGAGACCGCGTTATTCTTCTCGACGCGAACGTAAGGAGAAAAAGCCATGGCTTTATTGCCAGCTCTGGGCACTTTGTACGATACGTATTTCAGGCGTATCACCGGTTCCTTACTCTCGACCATCGGGAGGTTCCTTCTTTTCAACTGCTTCTTCCGCCTGTGGACAGTTTTCGTGATCTTGGTCCCTTTGAGATGCTTCCTCCTCCTCCTGGCGCCTCGCCCGCTGGGCCTCTTGACTTTGGAATTGCTCTTGGCTTGTTTGGCCTTGTTCCCCGTCGGGTGCCCTCGTCTCTTCGTGGGAGGGAGGCAACATTTGGGAGACACCTGCCTTCTGGGCTCCACCGCGTCCTGACTACTCTCCAGCTCCACCCTTGCGCCTGGACCCAAAGTGGAAGCCAACCCCGAGGAGGGAGAGGCGAGCGGAGGGGAACGGTCAGGAGTAGTGATCTGTTCCTCCGTCACCTCTACTGTCGGTTGTTCTCCTGCCTCACCAACGTCTGGCTCCACCGCTGCCTTCACTTCACTCTTCCCGCGAAGACCGCTCTTCTCCTGCGCTCTACATTCGTGTGCCTCTTTGAGTCTTTTAGAAGCGATAAGGCATTTTTTACTTGTATCTACCGGGGCGATCTTTTGAGCAGCGTCTTTGGCCGTCGCTTTGTTCTGCTCGGCCGGTGCCTGGTGCACCTCGCCGATGGCACTTTCACTCAGTTTATCTTCTTTCAAAGACAGGATCTCATCCAGGGTTAGACAGGGCGCGCTGCTGTCTGAGTAGTTGCTGCAGGCGAATGATTTGGAGTTTGGAGATGTGATCTTCTGCACAATGGCCTCAAGTTTGAGGCCTCTGCCTTTCCGGGGAGGGAGAATTTTAGTTTTCGGCGGGGTCTTGAGAGAAATACCGGACTGGCAATTGGGATCGGTCTGGGGGCCTCCCTTACTGACTGCATGCTCTGAAGATCCTTCACTGCTGGTAGCTTGGGCGGGTCCTACCGCGCTGGTTGGAGCTGCAAGGTTAATGTCTGAGGAAGGACCAGACAGTTGCTTCTGTTTCTCTGTCCGGGTATCACTCGCCTTTACCATCTGATGTTGCCTTTTCGCCGGGATTAACGGAAACGAACAATAACCTTTTCTTTTTAGAGGATGCGACAGGGAAAACCTTTGGTCTTCTGCCCCTTCCAGCCTTGAAGCTGAGTTTCGCGTTTTTAACCTCTCGGTCGCGACCTCTGCCGCGATGTAGTCCAGCGGCTCTTGTCTGGATGTTAATTGTTTTTGAATCCTCGCCGCCGACGAGTTGTTTCTGGTAGCGAGACACCGATTGTGGGCCAGATCGCAGTTCTTTCGTTGTTTGGCATCTTTGTGCAAAATCTGTCCCTGCGCCCTAGTCCTGGCCCTGAGCACCACCGACTTGTACGAGTTGGGGTCCTGGCTCACGGGGTCGCGGCCTTTCAGCTGCTGGTCGGGGTGGGCAGCGCAGGCGGGCCGACTGTGGGACACCGAGGTGGGCAGCTGCGCTCGGACACTGGCGTTGGGAGCCTGCCTGTGGATCAGACACTTGTCCGGGTCGGTGTGTTGCCGCTGCCTGGAGCAACAACACAGCTCCCTCGGGCCGTCCTCCCGCTGAGAACTCATTCTCCTTCTCAGCAGTGTCCGGGATTGGAGGGGCAGTTCAGCGTCCACCAGAACGGTGGAGGAACGGGTGCACATTCTGGTCGGCGGGTTCCCCACGGGTTCCGCAGCTGCGAACCCTTGCGGAGGGAGCTTGCTTCTAGCTCGGTCCCTCTGTGGAGCCAAACACCTTTGTTTGGTGGGCACCATCTTCAGATGCTGCATGTTGTCTTCTGCCCGGGGCGGCGAGTGCTCCTTGCCCCTGGACCCGGCTCCTTGCGCCACCCTCGCCGATAGCCTCCGGACCCGGGCGCCTCTGCTCGCCGGTTCCTTGGTGGGACCGTTTTCTATTTCAGTCAGCGCTGAGCTGATTAAGTCAGAGGAAAGTGCCGGCAGGTCCGGTGTGTCTGCCGCCGCGAGGTTCACAACCCCTTCTAGTTGGTCCATGTGGCGCCCACACTCTCCCTCGGTTATTGGCTCGGCACTCGAGGGCTCTTCCTCGTCAGCCTTGGACTCTGCCACTATAGCTGGTCCCACATGAATGACGGAGTGCCCGAGCAAGCGGGGACCAACACTTGGACCCACCTTCGCCTCGCCGGTCGCGTTGCCCTCTGCATTCCCGCTGTTCCCCGGAGAGGCGACCTCCTTAGCAGCGGATCGCGTTGGAGAAACATCGCAGATGACGGATTTTCTTTCAGCCAAAGCAGCAGCAGCATGGTCTTGCGGGCCAGTGGGATCAGTTGCTTCTCCCTCTGGCTCCTCGTCGGCCGTCAGTTTGGACGTTGGTGGCTCCTGGTCATTGGCAAGAAGTCTTAGTTCGGAATTCCTGCCTTCCCCATCCTCGGCATCCCCCTCACCTGTCCCCCTCGTCCCTTCCACCGCTTGGGTGAACTGTGATGGAGCCAAGTCCGTCTCTAGGGGACTCTGCCCTTTGTAATTGGCGTGTACTTTCTGGAGATACTGGTTCTGAAGGGTACACTGAGAAATGTCGGCATCCAGCTCCCCCCACTCTCCCGGCTGCTCCCTTCCTCTCTTATCGGGCAAATCGAAAAGATTCAACTTTTCCAGATCCTGCGAGGCACTTGAAATCAGCGAGGAACAGTATTGACGGTTGCTGCCGGACAGAGAGGACACCAGATTATCTTTGTAATCTGCCATGGGCTGAAGCAAGTTTGCAGAGTCCGACCTGTTGGGGAAGAGTTGAGATTCGCTGCCACTATCATCCGCAAACCTTTTGGTCATCATTGGATAGTCACTCTTAATTCTACCATCGTTACAGTCTGAGCCAAGAGTTTGTCCCGTGCGTTTCGGATGGATGAGATGGCCGAAAAAGTGTTCGGCGCTCTCCAAATTTAACGGGGAGCACTTGCTTTCCTTGTCCCCCTCCAGATGATTAAATTTAAGTTCTGTTTCCAACCTTTCCTTGAAAGAGTCCTTGAGAATAATGACGCTGGAGGTTTTCGCATCCTCATTTCCGAACAGGCTCGCGTGTCCATCTGTCCCCGATGATGTTGGGCAGCTTTCCCCGCACATCACCGAGTCCTCTGACTTGATCTCGGCCAGCACCTCGCTCGGTGAGGTCCCAGAGCAGGCCAGGATACTGTCCAAGTTCTTCCTCAGTGCGTCCAGATTGGCGGCATGGTTCTGAAAGAACTGTATCTTCTCCATCTGATCTTCAGAGCTGCTGGAATAGTCTCCTTCCTGCAGGTCGGCTTGAGACGTGCCCAGGGCTTCCTCGCCTGAGTACATGCTTTCCTTGGGGCTCCTCAGCTCCTTCAGGAGCTCCGCTTTTTTGGGCAGGCGTTTGGCCATCTTCCGGTGCGGGGCCAGCGTGTTGGAAAGCAGGAGCTGCTGAACAGTCCGGGGGATGTTTTCCACCTGCGAGCTCAGCGCTACCAGGCTGCTGAAAGCTCCGTCCGACAGCAACTTTTCGGGATTTTTCTCCTTCAGGAAGACTTTGCAGGCGTCAGCCTGGGTCTTGCCAGAGCCCTGGTTGGTGGAAGCGGCAGCTGCCGGCATCAGGTGAGAAGCGTTGGCCTTGATGTCAGGCGCCATCGAGCCCCCCTCTGAGGTGGGCACAAACTGCAGGGTGTCGGGGTTGGGCATCAGCGGGGACGGGGTGGAGCTGTAGGAAGGGGACCTGACCACCGTGGAGACGGGAGAGTGGGTGGACGCGGGGCTGAAGGTCTGGTAGAACTGCTCCGGAGACTTGACGGGGGCGTCGGGCTGGTAGTACACCTGCGGGGACTGGTTGAGGAGGTGCATCTTGGGCTGGCTGTGGTACTGCAGGTTCTGCTGCTTGACATGAGCCGCCTTATTCTGCTCGTAACCCGCGGCCTTGCCGATGGCCGCTTTGTAGCCGTAGCCGGCTTGGGTGGGATAGTCCGGGGCGGCCGCGCTCTGCTGGTCGTAGCGAGGACTCGAGGGCATTTGTGCGAAGCCCTCGTACGAGCGGGAGGTGTGGCTGTAATCCTGCACCGGCGGGTAGGCGTTTGGCGAGGATTGAAAGGCCTGGTTGAAGTGCGCGGGCCTGGACACATAGGGCGAGGCTTGCTGCATCAGCGGCTTGTGGTGAGGCTGCTGCATGAAGTGGGTGTGAGGCCCGGGCGGTGGCGGCTGCGGGTTCTGCACGGCGCCGCCCGCCATGTGCTGCTGTGGGTAGACGGCCACGCTGCTGGTGGAAGGGACCGAGCCTTTGAACGAGTCTTGCACGTACTGGGATAGGCCTGTCACCGAAGAGGTGGGAGAGCCCCATTTCGAGGGCTGCCCTTCGCTCTGAAACTGCCTGGTGTAGCCCCCGCTCTGATAGTTGGAAGACCTGCCCTGTGTGTGCGAGACGGACACTTGTTTATTGCCACTGAAGTAACTGCCTGCGGCGCTGTTCCCGTAACCCTGGTAAGTCTGCTGGTTGTAGTATTCCTTTGAGCCCATCCCATGTGCCTCGTAGGTCTGAGCCACCGCGTTCTGCTGCCTGTAGGTCTCCAGGCGAGCGGAGTCGGCCCTCGCCTGCTGGAAGTTTTGCTGGGCGCCCTGGAAGCCCCCCGGGTCTCTGAAGGACTGCATCGCCACTCAGCTCGCCCTACTGGGCCCTGTGGACGGACAAGAGCAGAATTAGACGAGCAAGCTCGAGTAAACAATCATCGTTAGTCCATAAAACAAGCAGACTCTGCCTTAAACTCGCAAATCCTGCTGTTCAACAGCGAGCACCCCGGGACCCCAGGTCAGTATTGGTTTTGATGTACAAAGAGCCTTGCAGTCACCGCTTCTCTCCTGAATATACCAGATCTGAAGTCTCTGCTATTCAGTACAATAATACAAGGACCTCTGGCTGTACAATATACATAGCAACCGTCAGTCTCTGCAATGGTGTACAATGTACATAAGGTGTATAATACATCTACAATCTCTGCATCTCTGTACAACATACACAGTCTGTGGCAATCTGCATAATACAAAGGCAGTTACAATCTCTATATAATACAATATGTACAGGAACCTCCAATCTCTGCAAAATTGCATAATATATATGGGTCTATGCCATGCTGTACAAAGTACACAAAATACTCACTGTCGCTGCTATGCAGTATAATATACCCAAGCATCAATTGTCTCCACGATTCAGTTTTACAGACACTGCAGGCTGTGCTAATCTGTATATACACACAGGCACCTGCAGTCTCTGCTCTTAAATTGAATATACACAAGCTACTGCAGCCTCTGCTATTTTGTCTAACGTAGACGTGCACTTGCAGAATTTGAAATTCTGTACACTATCTGTAGGCACTTGGAGTCTACTATTCTATGTAAAATAGAACGCTATCTACTGTTTCTGCCTTTCCCTATAGTCTCTTCTGTTCTGTACAATGTATACATTTATCTACAGTCTCTCCTATTCTGGGCCCAGCAGTCTCTGCTATTCTCTGTAATACACGTTAAGACCTATGAACCCCACGGCAGTGCATAATATATACTATGACATGCAGTCTCTGTTATTCTCTATGTTGACACATTGCTGCTACAGTCATTGCTATTTTCTAGAATTTACACACTGGTCCGGCAAATTGTACTAATAACTATCAGAATCCCCTTATAGATACAAAGAATACCTGTATCTGTTACTGAAGGATAACATGTCCCCTGCACCTCTTATGGAGATTGCAGGCATGATTTCTGTTCAATATGATTGCTGGTTCCAGACGTTACAATATCATAATTTGGTGTGCCCAAATTTGTCAGATTCTTCTCTGTTCCTTGAAACCTGATATCAGGGACACATTGCTGCATTCACTGCCATGTCACTGTGCAGCTGCCTGTGTGCATCATTAGCATTTTAATCTTTCCAATGTATATTAGTATGTGCGCTCAGAGAGAAGGAATCGTGCTGACAGTGATAACCAACCACAGGCGCTGAAGCAGGCAGCCAGGAATAAAGCTTCCCCCCCAGTCACATTTACACCTCGCAGAACAGAGATTTACGGCAAGTTTGAAGGACAATTTGTTTTTATTGTTTTAGATCATATTGTTCTTTTTCATATAATGTTTCATGTTGATCAGAGTTAAGGGATTTCGGGGTTGTGAAGTAGGAGGTGATGGAACACTGTTGTCAGCATCAAACACTCCAGCAGGGTTCAGCAGGTACAACACACAGTAAAGTTTACACTCGGGGAGAGATCCTCCACTGTCTGGGAGATTTTCCGCATCCTCTGACTATGGTGACTATACTTGAATATAGGGCAAGAAAAGATGCTTACAGTTAAAATGTAACAAGTACACAATCAACTGACAAGGATCCCTCAAACTGTCACCCGTAGGAATGTGGATTGTGTTCACCTCTGAGTCAGATTGTTCAGTTCCCACTCCATACATTTTAACACAAATTCAAGACTCTGGCCGCGTGTATTACCTAGGGAGTGTTTGGTAAATATATCAATCGAGCCTCTGTCTGGTCTCCTGTGGATGCAAATTCAGAGACTAGTAGGGGTTCTTGCTGGTGTCTAAGGATATTTATCCCTCAATCCTCAAAAATAAATGATCTGGTCATTACACTTTGCTGATTTGACGTTTCCTGTGCTCAAAGCCACAATTCTACCTTTAAAACTGTGACTACATATCCCTAAAAAAAAAAGTTAATTGGCTGTAAAGTGCTTTGGTCAAGATAATGATAAGTTGCTGAATCAATTAGAAAGTTTCTACTTTTTCATTCTAAACCTCATATGCTAGGCTGATTGAGATTGACAACTGAAACTTTCACTTATATAGTACCATTAAAGTTGAAAGATGTCCCTTCACAGGAATGTAATCAGGCAGAAAATAGATACCAAGCTCTCGTGGATGTCTTGACAGGTCACCTTAAGCTTAGGTGGGTTATAAGGAGAGACATAAAGAAGAGGAGAGAGGTAGAAAGAGGAGAAAATTGCCTTGAGCATTTAGTGCTGATGTCATGCCTGGCACCAGACAGTGCCCTCCATAATGTTTGAGGCAAAGAGCCAACATTTATTTATTTGCCTCTGTACTCCACAATTTGAAACTTGTAATAGAAAAACAATTATATGTGGTTAAAGTGCACATTTTCATATTTTAATAAAGGCCATTTTTAGACATTTTGGTTTCACCATGTAGAAATTACAGCAGTGTTTATACATAGTCCCCCCCCCATTCAGGGCACCATAATGTTTGTGACACAGCAATGTCATGTAAATGAAAGTAGACATATTTAGTATTTTGTTGCATATCTTTTGCATGCAATGACTGCTTGAAGTCTGTGATTCATGGACATCACCAGTTGCTGGGTGTCTTCTCGGGTGATGCTCTGCCAGGCCTGTATTGCAGCCATCTTTAACTTATGCTTGTTTTGGGGGCTAGTCCTCTTCAGTTTTCTCTTCAGCATATCAAAGGCTTGTGCAATTGGGTTCAGATCTGGTGATTGACTTGGCCACTCAAGAATGCACCATTTTTTAGCTTTGAAAAACTTATTTGTTGCTTTAGCAGTATGTTTGTGATCATTGTCTTGCTGTAGAATGAACCGTCGGCCAATGAGTTTTGAGGCATTTGTTTGAACGGATGTGTCAGAATTCATTATGCTACTACCATCAGCAGTTGTATCGTCAATGAAGATAAGTGAGCCAGTATCTTCAGCAGCCAAACATGCCCAGGCCATAACACCCCCACCACCGTGTTTCACAAATTAGGTGGTATGCTTTGGATCTTGGGCAGTTCCTTCTCTCCTCCATACTTTGCTCTTGCCATCACTCTGATATAAATTAATCTTTGTCCACGAGACCTTGTTCCAGAACAGTGGTTGCCCATTTAAGTACCTCTTGACAAACTGCAACCCGGCCATCCTATTTTTGCGGCAAACCAGTGGTTTGCATCTTGCAGTGTAGCCTCTATTTTTGTTCATGAAGTCTTCTGTGGACAGTGGTCATTGACAAATCCACACCTGACTCTTGAAGAGTGTTTCTGATCTGTCAGGTGTTTGGAGATTTGTCTTTATTATAGAGAGAATTTTTTTGTCAGCAGCTGTGGAGGTCTTCCTTGGCTTGTCAGTCCTTTACGATTAGTAAGCTCACCAGTACTCTCTTTGACCTTAATGATGTTCCAAACAGTTGATTTTGGAAAGCCTAAAGTTTGGCTGATGTCTCTAACAGTTTTATTCTTGTTTCTCAGTCTCATAATGGCTTCTTTGACTTCCATTGGCACATGTTGATAAACATGGTCCTAATGCTGATTAACAGCAATAAAAGTTTCCAAAGGTGATGGAAAGACTGGAGGAAAGACTAGGTGCTGAGAGCTCTCTAATGGGCCTGTCCCACTTGGCGATTTTTTAGGAAACTGCCGGCGACTGTCATAATCGTAGCAGGTCGCCGAAAAACCGACAACAACTGCGTCATCCTGGCGACAACCTACAACAGCACCTACATCAGGAAAAGTCGAGCTATGCTCATTGGCGTCAAACCCACTGTCAGCAAAAAACTGGTGGAAAATTTTGCGGCAACCAGAAAGACGCTACGACTTTTTGCCCGACTGAGGAGACTACTCCCGGCGACCACCGGTGAACATATGGTGACAAACTAGTAGGTATGTTACAAAACTTACCTTTAGCGGCGCTGCACTTCTGCCGCTCCCCGTGTGCGCGACTTTCGCGCCTTGCAGAGGGGGGCGGGCTTAAAGTGCCGTTTCTCCACAGACCTGGATAATCGATGAATGTCGGGCGATTTGGTTGCTGAAGAAAAATCGCTCCGACATTTAATGAATGGTGGTATTTTTAAATTACTCTAGATTATTTATTAACTAGAGTAATTTAAAAATCACCTTCAAAAGCCGTGAGCGCAGACAACCGGAAGCATTTTCCGTAGGGGAGAAAAAAAGGTAAATACTTTATTTTTATATTAAAAGTTGGTTTTTCGGGAGGCATTAATAATATTTTTATGTTGCGAAATGGGGTCCCCAAAAAATGTATGAACCCCCAGTATTTTCCCCCCCGACTTCACCGCTAACCGCAACGTTCTAATCCACCGCATTCCACTAAAACCCACTCGCTAGTTGATTTAAATGGCCATTAATTTACAGGCATTAAACACTAAATTCCTTCCATTTGGCCCAGAAATTCATGAAAATGAGATTTAAAAATTATGTTATATTGTGGATTATTGTGTGAATGTTATTTGGACACTTAGGCAATTTAAAAAAAGTTTATCTTTTCTTAAGAAATGGATAGATGTTTAGATCTACTCATTGAATTTTGTAATTAGCTACAATTAGATAACTAACTAATTATATGCTTTAATTTCAGGTAATCCAAGTAAGATTGTTTAATATTTGTTTCAGAATGCTTCAATCTATAATAACTGAAAATTTCAATGAGTTCTCTTAATTTTTAAGAATGTTATGGACTTTTAACTCTTCCAGATCACAGCTTTTGAGTTAAGTCAATTGAAAGGCAATGGGAAGCAAGATGCTCATTTCCGAGTATGAAAATGGCCATAACTTTCTTAATACTGAAGATATGAAAGTAAATTAGGTGTCAAATTAAACTTCTTTTTATGCTTTATCTGATGGGATAAATTGCAGACTTGATTTTTAAAATCTCAAAATTTTGTAACATTGCTAAAACTAGTAGCCTGTAGTTGCCTAATAAATTGCCTAAGTGGGACAGGCCCATTATACCTGCATTAAGGAGGCAATTAACATAGAAAATAGGTGCAGGAGTAGGCCATTCGGCCCTTTGAGCCTGCACCGCCATTCAATATGATCATGGCTGATTATCCAACTCAGTATCCTGTACCTGCCTTCTCTCCATACCCCCTGATCCCTTAGCCACATGGGCCACATCTAACTCCCTCTTAAATATAACCAATGAACTGGCCTCAACTACCTTCTGTGGCAGAGACTTCCACAGATTCACCACTCTCTGTGTGAAAAATGTTTTTCTCATCTCGGTCCTAAAAGGCTTCCCCCTTATCCTTAAACTGTGACCCCTTGTTCTAGACTTCCCCAACATCGGGAACAATCTTCCTGCATCTAGCCTGTCCAACCCCTTAAGAATTTTGTATGTTTCTATAAGATCCCCCCTCAATCTTCTAAAGTCTAGCGAGTAGAAGCCGAGTCTATCCAGTCTTTCTTCATCTGGAAGTCCTGCCATCCCAGAAATCAGTCTGGTGAACCTCCTCTGTACTCCCTCTATGGCAAGATTGTCTTTCCTCAGATTAGGAGACCAAAACTGTACACAATACTCCAGGTGTGGTCTCACCAAGGCCCTGTACAACTGCAGTAGAACCTCCCTGCTCCTATACTCAAATCCTTTTGCTATGAATACTAACATACCATTCGCTTTCTTCACTGCCTGCTGCACCTGCATGCCTACTTTCAATGACTGGTGTACCATGACACCCATGTCTCGTTGCATCTCCCCTTTTCCTAATCAGCCACCATTCAGATAATAGTCCTACTTTACTGTTCTTGCCACCAAAGTGGATAACCTCACATGTATCCACATTATACTGCATCTGCCATGCATTTCCCCACTCACCCAACCTATCCAATTAAACACACCTGAGCAATTACAAACACCTGTGAAGCCATGTGTCCCAAACATTATGGTGCCCTGAAATTGTGGGGGGGGGGGGGGGGCGGCGCTATGTATAAACACAGCTGTAATTTAATAAGCTCTGACAATGTGTTCTTTGACCATTTGTGATTTTTTTTCTATTACTAATCTCAAATTGTGGAGTACAGAGGCAAATAAATAAATGATGGGTCTTTGTCCCAAACATTATGGAGGGCACTGTATATTATACAAAACAGCAACATCTCAGTATCCCCTGTGTCAGAAGGTTACTAGTTGAAGTCTCACTATAGGGACTCAGCTAATGTTACAGTGCAGTAATATGGACACATTGTGCAAGAGATTTCACAAAAACCCCGTCAGGTTTCCCAAGTTAATTTAAAATGTGTTAGAATGTTAATATCTCCTGATTGACTCAGTAAGACATTCAGTTGTAACAAACTGCTACAAATTGTAGATAGACACAAAAGGATGGAGTAACTCAGTGGATAGGGCAGCATCTCTGGAGAAAAGTAATAGGTGATGTTTTGGGTCGGGACCCTTCCCCAGACTGAGAGTCAGGGGAGAGGGAAACCAGAGGTATGAAAAGGCATTGAACAAATCAGAGGTGGCACCAATGGCCAAGGAGCCCACAATGGTCAATTGTTGGCTGTGGAGGAGGTTATAACAAAGGGATAAGAACAGTGACACTGGCAGGGCAACTAGGATGGGAGTGGAATAGAGAGGGAAGGAGTACAAGGGTTACTTTAAATTATAGAAATCAATATTCATACCGCTGGGCTGCAAAGCCTCCCAAGCAAAATATGAGGTGCTGTTCCTCCAATTTGTGTGTGGCCTTGTGACAGTGGAGGAGGCCCAGGACAGAAAGATAATGGGCTTGGGAAGGGGAGTTAAAATGTTTGGCAACTAGGAGATTGTAAATAAGTTGTAAATAATAAAACATGAAAAATAAAATGAACGGACCACCCATTATCAACCAGGTGTTGCATTCAGCAACCAAGTGTGAAGTCAACCTTTTGAATAGCAATGCTGAATTATATGTGTGGTAAATATCAGAAGAAGTGTACGAGAAATAGAACTAAACAGACCCATAACGAACGGATAAGATTCAAGCTTTGCAGTTCTACCAGTATTGAATTCATCAGGCTGATTTGTGCAATGACGGGGCTGCCTATCAGGGTGGCATGGAACAGCTTGTATCTGTATTGGAGTTTAGAAGAATGAGGGATTATTTTATTCAAACACGTAAGATTCTAATGGGTGTGACATTTTCAGGAGTGGGAGACTCCATGAACAAGAGATATGGCTATAAAATAAGGAATGGTCATTTGAAACTCGGGTGACATTTCTCAAAAGGTAATGAATCTCTGGAACTCCGACCTTGCAGGCAGAAGTGGCCAGATCGTTGGATATATCTAAGGTGGAGATAGATAAATATTTGAAAGATTTGGGAATTGAGGGTTATGAGGCACTGGTAGAGAGAAGGAGTTGTTGAGATCGGCACAGACAGCCACGATCATATTGAATGACAGAGGTTTGAGTGGCATGGTGGCCTGTTCCTGCTCCTGTTTTGCAGAAAATAATTAAACAACCATCAGCAGGAAACCCTTTGACCACTATCAGACTCATTGTTTGAAGCACAAATATTGTAGTATTTGCTACCATTTGCAGGCAGAAGAGCTGAATGTATAATCCAACTTTTTTGTTTGGTTTATTATTGTCCCGTGTTCCAAAGTACAGTGAAAAATGTTTTTGTTTTGTGCTATCCAGTCAGCCAAAAGACAATGTATGGTTCCAATTAAGGCGTCCACTGTACAGATGCAGGATAAAGGGAATGATGTTTAGTGCAAGATAAAGTCCAGTAAAGTCCAATTAAAGATAGTCTGAGGGTCTCCAATGAAGTAGATGGCAGGTCAGGACTGCTCTTTAGTTGGTGATCGGATGATTCAGATGCCTGATAATGGCTAGGAAGAAACTGATCCTTCGCTCCATAGATGCTGCCTCACCCGCTGAGTTTCTCCAGCTTTTATGTTTACCTTCTGAATCTGGAGGTATCAGTTTTGGAAACTTCCGTACCACTTGCCTGATGGGAGAGGGGAGAAGAGGGAAGGGCCGGGGTGAGACTCGTCCTTGATTATGCTGGTGGCCTTCCCAACGTAGCGTGGTGTAGATGGGGTCAATGGAAGGGAGATTGGTTTACATGATTGTCTGGGTTATGTACTAATCTCTGCAATTTCTGGCGGTCTTGGATGGATCTGTTCCTAAACCATGCTGTGATGCGACCACTAAAAGCTATGAAGCATCCTATCAGAATGCATCGTAACTTGGTTTGGCAACTGCCCAAGACCACAAGAATTACAGAGCGTTGTGGATGAAACCATCACACAAGCCAGTCTGCCCTCCCACCCCCACTGACTCCATCTACATTCATGCTACCACATAAAAGCTGCCAACATAATCAAGGACCTCTCCTCCTCTGCCCTGAAGCAGAAGATACAAAAACCTGCATCTTTTGCTTGTACCATCAGATTCAGAACGATTTCTTCCTCGCTGTTATCAAACTCTTGAATGGACCTCTCACATGATAAGGACGTATTCTCAATCACCCAACTCACCCCATCATGGCACTTGTACATTATTTACCTGCACTTTCTCTGTATCTGTAACACTATATTCGGCATTCTTATTTCCCATTTCGTTTGCACTACATGTTGTGCTCACATATAGTTTGATTATGCACATCAATTGTATGATTTGCCAGGATAGTACACAAAACAAAGATTTTACACATGACAATAATAAACCAAAACCAACACCAATGCATTATCCTCACTTGGAAGAATTTTGGTCACCCTGCTTTGCTATAGTGTCATGTCCCTAGAACTGCATTACCAATGAGTACAATTGGATTGTGCTCAAACAATCTGCAGAGATACCACCGGGCATATCAATAACGAGCAATTAGAGGCAGGCAGTAAATATTGCAGCAATGCTCATATGTGACGAGTGAATAGAAATAATCCTTTAACAATATTCAAAAGACAACAGATTTCTTGCTGGTGTTTTGGCCGACATATTCAGTGATGCGCAGTAGTGGAGCTGCTGCCTCACAGCTCCAGTGACCCAGGTCTCTGGCACAGTCTGTGTGCAATGTGCATTTCCGCTGAGTGCCACAGTTTCCTACCATGTCCCAAAGACGTAGGTTGATAGGTTAATTGCCCATTGTAAATTGTCCCTAGTGTGCAGGTGGTGATGGTAACTGGAGGAAGTTGCTGTGAATGTTGGGAGAATAAAATGGGTTAGAACGAGAGCTGAGGAGCTGTTCCTGTCTCTATGACCTTATGTTATCACTTTGCTATTTGTGAACAAATCAGCTTCTGCAGTTTCCCACATCACAATATGCATTCTCCCTTAAAACAAGCTCATTGGACTTTTTGTAACTTTGTCGGTGCCTCTGTGGCAACTCTTTTGTGTACATTGTATTCAAAAACAAAGAATTGCACTGCACCCAGCTAGGTACAAGTGACAATAAAGTATCATCATGAGGAGGATTGGGTAATGTTTAAAGAGCAACAGAAGATAACTAAAAAGGCAATACAGGGGGAAAAGATGAGGTACGATGGTAAACTAGCCAACAATATAACGGAGGATAGTAAAAGCTTCTTTAGGTATGTGAAGAGGAAAAAAATAGTTAAGACCAAAGATGGACCCTTGAAGACTGAAAAGGTGAATTTATTATGGGGAACAAGGAAATGGCAGATGAGTTGAACAGGTATTTTGGATCCGTCTTCACTAAGGAGGACACAAACAATCTTCCTGATGTACTTGTGGCCAGAGGATCTGGGGTGACGGAGGGACTGAAGGAAATTCACATTAGGCAGGAAATGGCATTGGGTAGACTGATAGGACGGAAGGCTGATAAACCCCAGGGCCTGATGGTCTGCATCCCAGGGTACTTAAGGAAGTGGCTCTACAAATCGTGGACGCATTGGTGATCATTTTCCAATGTTCTATAGATTCAGGATCAGTTCGTGTTGATTGGAGGGTAGCTAATGTTATCCCAATTTTTAAGGAAGGCGGGAGAGAGAAAACAGGGAATTATAGACCGGTTAGCTTGACATCGGTGGTGGTGAAGATGCTGGAGTCAATTGTAAAAGATGAAATAGCGGCACATTTGTATAGCAGTAACAGGATCGGTCCGAATCAGCATGGATTTAAGAAGGGGAAATCATGCTGGACTAATCGTCTGGAATTTTTTGAGGATGTAACTAGGAAAATGGACAAGGGGGAGCCAGTGGATGTAGTGTATCTGGACTTTCAGAAAGCATTTGATAAGGCCCCACATAGGAGATTAGTGGGCTAAATTAGGGCACATGGTATTGGGGGTAGAGTGCTGACATGGATAGAAAATTGGTTGGCAGACAGGAAACAAAGAGTAGGGATTATCGTGTTCCTTTCAGAATGGCAGGCAGTGACTAGTGGGGTATCGCAAGGCTCGATGCTGGGACCGCAGCTATTTACAATATAAATCAATGATTTAGATGAAGGGATTCAAAGTAACATTAGCAAATTTGCAGATGACACAAAGCTGAGTGGCAGTGTGAACTGTGAGGATGCTATGAGAATGCAGGGTGACTTGGACAGGTTGGGCGAGTGGGCAGATGCAGTTTAATGTGGACAAATGTAAGGTTAGCAACTTTAGTAGCAAAAACAGGAAGGCAGATTATTATCTAAATGGTGTTGTTGGGAAAAGGGGAAGTACAACGGGATCTGGGGGTCCTTGTTCATCAGTCAATGAAAGCAAGCATGCAGGTACAGCAGGCAGTGAAGAAAGCGAATGGCATGTTGGCCTTTATAACAAGAGGAGTTGAGTACACCTTCAGTGCTCCCTCAGACTTTATTCCTTGGAGTGCAGGAGGCTGAGATAGTTGAATAATTGGGGGGAATAGATAGGCTGAATGAACCAAGCCTTTTACCCAGTGTGGGGGTATCAAGAACCAGAGGCCACGGGTTTGAGGTGAGATGATAAGGTTTAATATGAACACGAAGGGCATCCTTTACATTCAAAGGATAAAGGATTCAAACAAGAGGAGTTGAGTATAGAAGCAAAGAGGTCCTTCTGCAGTTGTATAGGGCCCTAGTGAGACCACACCTGGAGTATTGTGTGCAGTTTTGGTCTCCCAATTTGAGGAAGGACCACTTGCTATTGAGGGTGTGCAGCGTAGGTTTACAAGGATAATTCCCGGGGTGGCGGGACTATCATATGCTGAGAGAATGGAGCGGCTGGGCTTGTATACTCTGGAGTTTAGAAGGATGAGAGGGGATCTTATTGAAACATATAAGATTATTAAGGGTTTGGACACGGTAGAGCAGGCACATGCCGTCAGGGTAGGAAAGGTAGGCACTGCCTACCCTGACTAAAATTATAAAATGGTAATTATTAAATATAAATGGTAAAAGCACAGGTGAATTAAGCCTACTGAGGAAATCGATCTCTCATGTAGGAATAATTCTCCGGTGCCTTTCATGCGCAGTACATGTAATACGCAAAAGTCTGTACAGCTAACGTGCCGTCGACGCTGCTTCAAGCCGTCAATTTCAAGGGGAGCTGAAGGCAGCTGAAATTCTGCCTTTGCATCATGGACTGCGTACTGAGTATGCACAGCAGCCCGCTGCGCATGCGCAGCGCAAGTTTCTTGGCAGGTTTTTCAAACATGGATTGTCATTATCTTAAGAGTATCTTAAGAAACAAAGAGAGAAGAATGGAGTTCATGTTCAAATAATGTGGTTAGTAGATTTCTTTGAGCTATATGTTTTTAAATACCACATTTCTCGGCAATGAAGATGCTATTTTTTACCCAAACATAAGGCACGAAAATTTACCTGCGTCTTGGAGGCTGAAGGTTAGGTTGTTAGCCAAGAAAGATAGACTTGGCTATCCCTCATTACAGCATCAAGAACGACAAACGACAGCGCCGCTGGGAGATGGGGGGGAAGAGTTCCTATCACAGCGTGTGGGGAATCTGGCCAGGGGTACAGTTGCAGGTAGGGCAGGAGCGTTGAGAAGGAGGGGGTCGGGGATCATGCCAGTAACTCACTCACCACTGCCCCGATGCTCCGGCGTGGAGCCACTACATTGCGGCCGGGGAGGGAAGTTGCTTGGGTGGCTGCGAGCGGCCGCCGGGAACAGGCAGCGGAACTGGACAGTGAGGGGAGCAGCTCAAGAGCGGGGGATGGATAACAGGAGAGCAGGCGGTGGAGCTTACTCCTGTGTCAGCGCGAGTAACCTCAATTGGTCCCGTCTTTGCGCTGACATTGAAAGACATGGACCGGGCAGTGAATGCCATGCAGTGTTACCCAGCGCAGCAAGTGAGGCCATGTCCTTCTTCGGGCGGCAATCGGAATTTAACGATTTGCGGGAAACGGCTGACATGAGCGATGCCGGCGAGCGCCAGGAGAGAGGTGTTCAGACAGAGAGCACTGCCAGTGGAGAGCAGGCCGGCAGAAGGCGCTGAGATCCCGGCGGCCGCTCGCAGCCACCCGAGCTACTTCCCTCCAAGGCTGCAATGCAGTAGCTCCGCACCCGGAGCGCCGCGGCAGCGGTGAGTGAGCTACTGGCATGATCCCCGACCCCCTCCTTCTCAACGCTCCTGCCTTTCTCGCAACTTTACCCCTGGCCAGACTGCCCACACACTATGAAAGGAACTCTCCCCCCAATTGGTCCCTTGAACTATTATTGTTATTCAATAAGATCACAACTGATTCAACTTGTCCCTGTGTGCTCCCGTTTTTCCCACCATCTCTCCACTACCGTCACCTTCCACCCCCCACCCATTCAGTAATTCAGAATGAAGGAGATTTGGAAGCCTTGGGCAAATTGAATTATTACTTTTCTTTTTTTTTTTGAGCGTGAGAAATTCTATGTCCCGCCAACCTTCTTTCAAAATGTAGCAACTCAAAATGGGGGTGCGTCTTCGACGCAGATGCGTCTTCATTGCCGGGAAATACGGTACTTTTTTTTAAGAGATATGGCTTTTGTAGACTTTATAAAAGTCGACTGGCAACTCACGGACAGGAGTACAATCTGCGCTTGCTTTTGAAGATTTTTTAAAAGCCGACTGATTGCCTACCCTGAGTAATTACTCATGGCACGTGCCTGCGCTAGAGGCAGAAAACATTTTCCCGATGTTCGGGGAGTTCAGAACCAGGAGCCAGTTTAGGAATAAGGGGTAAGCCATTTAGAACGGAGATGAGGAAACACGTTTTCACACAGAGAGTTGTGAGTCTGTGGAATTCTCTGCCTCAGAGGGTGGTGGAGGCCGGTTCTCTGGATACTTTCAAGAGAGAGCTAGATAGGGCTCTTAAAGATAGCAGAGTCAATGGATATGGGGAGAAGACAGGAACGGGGTACTGATTGGGGATGATCAACCATGATCAAATTGAATGGCAGTGCTGGCTTGAAGGGCCGAATGGCCTACTCCTGCACCTATTGTCTATTGATCATCATTGGCTGTGAACGATCCTGAACTTGTGAAATTAAATATATCAATGGACATCCTTTCATTCTTTTGTGCAAGGTTGCAGAGATGAGTAAGGAGGCAAGATCATGGAGGATCTGAATTTTCAGGACGGGAAGTAAAATAGAGTCGGAGAAATGAATTGGAGGTAAATTGGAGAGCAGGTAGGACCTGGGGAACAGAGGTGAAACGTGGAAGCTGGGGACATGAAACATGCAAAAGGGAATTCTGGTGTCATTGAGAATGGCTGAAGCATTGGCATGGATGATAATTTCAGTTGCGTATGTGCTGGGGTAAGATAGATGTGATGGAGGTGAGCTGTTACAGGATGAAGGTACTAAGGCAAATGGAAAGCCATATTCCACCCAAAACATCAACGGATATTTCTACTTCATCCAAAGATAGACACAAAATGCTGGAGTAACTCAGTGGGACAGGCAGTATCTCTGGAGAGAAGGAATGGGTGACGACTTTCTACTTCATCCAATGTGTCCCTTCATTTTGAATATCATCTTTCCCTCTATTTTCTACTCTCCCGCTCTCTTAGGTTTAAATTGAGAGGGAAGAGGCTTTAAGGTGGGACGGACAAATCCGATGGATAATTAAATTGGATGCTGTGAAAATTTCCCCTTTGTGTTGGATACTTGTAGAATCGGGGGGGATGGATAACAATATGGAGAGAATAGGGTTTGTGAACAGAAATGTCACCTATCCATGTTCTCCAGGGATGCTGCCTGACCCGCTGAGTTACTCCAGCACTATGGAGAAAAAAGCACTTTTCTTTTTTTTTGGAGAGAATAAAGTTGGATTAGATAGAAACATAGAAAATAGGTGCAGGAGTAGGCCATTCGGCCCTTCGAACCTGCACCGCCATTCAATATGATCATGGCTGATCATCCAACTCAGTATCCCGTACCTGCCTTCTCTCCATACCCCCTGATCCTTTAGCCACAAGGGCCACAGCAAACTCCCTCTTAAATATAGCCAATGAACTGGCCTCAACTACCTTCTGTGGCAGAGAATTCCAGAGCTTCACCACTCTCTGTGAAAAATGTTTTTCTCATCTCGGTCCTAAAAGATTTCCCCTTATCCTTAAATGATGAGTGTAAATAGGTTGTTGATGGGCCAGTGTAGACTTGGTGGGCCAAAGGACTGACTTCCCTGCTCTATCTCTCTATCTCAAAGTTTTCTATCCATAGTTCCATGTGGAAGTTCATTGATGCAATTTACTTAGGAAATCCACTATATTTCATTCCCTTTTACTTGGTTGTTCTGCTGTACTAGGATTGGAAGCGTCCCACTGTGCATAGTGGCTGCTCCTTAGTCTTGCCCTGTGCTGGAAATAAATTGTTTTCACCCCCTCAGAGTCAAGCTGCCTTGCAAACCATAAGTTGCAAATCGTGCAGGTCAGTGCCCAGCATCTGGGTTGAACTTATGATGCCTTTATTCTATGCATTCAACACTACCTGCGTTTGAGTTTCCATGGCAAATCAAAAAAATGGTTGCTAGGTGACTTGGGCCATCACTTGCGATATAACACCTTGCACTGATATGCAATCCATGTATACGGACAGTAGTCGTATCTCACTCCAGGAGAGAATGAGTGGCTTGAGACTGGAGGATGGGGCAGGGACATCGAAGTAAAAGATAGATCAGAGGCTGAAGCAAAGACATCAGGGAGGGAATGGAAAAACAGTGGGTAAAGTGTGGGAAAGGGGAGAACTGGAGGCAAGTGGTATGAAAGGACATGGAGGTTGGAGAGATAATTGAAAGGGGCAGGCTGAGAAAACCTGGTGTTTTGAGAGAGGGGGAGACTGAAGCCAGATAGAATGGCTAAGGGGGGGGGGGTGGGTGTGTGTGTGTGTGTGTGATCTGTGTGTGGAGAGAGAATCCTATTCTGTGTGTGGGTGGTAAGTCTGCAGCAGAGCTTGTCGCCGATTATCACAGATTGCCCCGTCACACTGTCAAGACCTCACACTTTTAAGCCCATGTAGTGGCTGGTTTGAAAAGTTTATCCTATGTCGAAAGAAATCACATAGACATCTTCCATAATGTAGAAAGGCGTTATCCTTGGCTGAGAGATTACCGAAGAAGAGCAACTACTTTACACACTGCCTCTGCACTCTCACCTTCTCATTGTTAGAAGTTGCATCACAGAAAATGCATGCATACCCCTTAACCGAGTAACAATTGGAGCTTAACTGCAGTCAGACTCATGCAGATAATGGATAAAATGTGAGGTCAAAATTGGCATTGGCTCTTTAACCAAAACAGATGAAACCACTCACCTATTCCAGGAGACATGTTACAAAATTGCCAGAATGCATGAAATGTAAAATAATCTCAGGCAGGTTAAAATACCTCTTTCAGTCCTGTTCATTTGGAAGAATGAAATTGAACCAAATCAGTCAAAATATTGATTACTTTATCAAGTAAGATAATGCAAATGATTGGATCAGTATTCCAGAGATCTGGACTTTAACCCAATGCAAACTGCTGGAGGAACTCAGTGGACCAAGCACCATCTGTGGAGGCAAATAAATTGTTAACATTTCAGATTGGGACTCTGTAAAAGGAATGAGAATGTAGAGTGAATGTGACTGTTATAAAGAGGTGAGAGATAAGGGTGATAATCTGGTGAGTGAATTCAATTTTTAAATGAGATCAGTAAAAGTGAGGGGAGAGGTAAGAAAGACACTGAAAAAAAAGGAGAGACTGAAAAAAAGAGAAAGAAGACATATGTATTCAGTAGAAGCAAGGAACTGCAGATGCTGGTTTACAAAAAAACACACAAAGTATTGGAGTAACTCAGCAGTTTAAGCAGCATCTCTGGAGGACATGGATAGGTGATGTTGTAAGTTGGGACCTTCTTCAGAATGCATTTATACAGAGTAGTGATTGAGGAAGGTGAAGAAAGTTGCGAGTAGTGGATGAGATTTTGACATTTCCCGACCTCAACTTCTCATCCACCTTGCATTATCTTCCAACCAGAACATCTGTCACCTAGGGTAAGGCTTGATGTTTTGGCTATACTTGTGCCTTACACCTCCCCCCCCCCCCCCCCCACCCCCTCCACTCCCAACCCCCCCCCCCCCCCCCCCTCCACTCCCAACCTCTGTTCCATGTGTCGAGCTCTCATCCATTTCCCAGCAAAATGCCCGACCTTGATCACAAACGGTCACTGGAGATTGCTGCAGCAAGAAGCAATCAGTAAGATTATACATACAATCAGCATATACCATATAGAGATTTTTTAAAAGAAATCCACTATATTTAAATCCCAATTAATAATCTCTTCACAAGAGCATTCACTGAAAATAAATAACAGATTTCAAATTATCATTCCCCCTCCCCCCCCAAGCAGAACTGACTTTTATATATGGCATGTTTTGAATACTGGCAACTTGTTTAAAAAAAATGTCAAGACTATCAAAACAATGAACAATGTTAAATTTGCACATTCTGCACCTAAGGGATGCTGAATCGGCGAAGGGTTGGTGAATATTGAAGTAGGGGATGAAAAATTGTGATTACTGAATGGGGCAGGAACACATAATATCAACAAAACATTTAAAAAAATAAAACGTTTTAATTTAAACTTAGAACCACCAAGTTCCTTTTTTACCTGTGAGAGTAAAAAGCTTTAACGTTTCAAAATACCACCAACCCTACACCATTTAATCCAACCCAGGAATCACAATGCAAGAGTATAATCTTCTCTACGGTTGCCAGTGAGGCCTGGTTGCTAGGAGGCTGGTTTTTTTTTAAATGCCGTTATTGCAAAGATTTTTTTCATATCTTTGCAAGTCATTCTTCCACTTCTATGAATCAATGCATATGTACCCCCCCCTCTCCCCCTCCCCCCCGTGATGTTTAAAATATCAAACATTATTGAGAAAGCTTTCTCCAAGCAACTTATATTGGACAGAAAAATGTGGAAACAAGGAACTGCAGGTTCTGGTTTAAAAAAAAGACACAAAGTGCTGAGTCAGGCAGCATCTCTGCAGATCATAGATAGGTGACATTTCAGGTCAGGACCCTTCTTCAGATTTAAGATGAAGTCTAAAGAAGGGTTTCAACCTGAAACATCAACTATCCATGTTCTCCAGAAATGCTGCCTAATCTGCTGAGTTACTCCAGCACTTTGCATCTTTTTAAATATTTGATATAGGTTTTTTGGGAATACTTTATAAATAGCTGTATGTGCCTACAGTGGTACTGATTCTGTGTACCTCAGCAACAAGATCCATGCTTACAACGACAAATGATTATCAAGCAACTAAAATCCCAGACGCAAACTACGATCAATACCAAGGAAGGAACTCCTATAATACAATAGCAGGCCAAATGGCAAAACTTGGCCAACCAGATCTTAAGTAAGAATTGACAATAATTTTCATTTATATAGCAAACTTCAGATAGAAAAGTGCTTGAAGTTGTTTCACGTGAGAATAATGTGACAAAAAACTGACTCCAAGCAAAAGAAGATTAGATGACCAAAGCGTGATCATGGGGAAGATGATCATGTGTCTTGAGGAGGATGGAGAAGCAGAATGTTAATGAATAAGTCTCTGATCTGAGGGACAAAACAGCTGTAGGTAGGTATTTTTGCAAATTATGAAATGCATCCCAATTACTCAGATATGAATAAATACAACCTTGGAGGTATATTTTGGAAGAAGGTTAGAGAGAGAGAGGGAGAGACAGGGTGGGGGTGGCAGAAGACCGTGGAGAAGTATGAACACAAGAATTACAATTTAACCCAAGGCACTGGCAAACTAGGAGCCTACAGAGGTCAATGAGGCCACATGGTGATACACGAACATGGTACAAACTACAAAGCAACAACAGAGATTGGACAGTGAAAAAGCAGGCGGTCCTGTTACCACACTGTTCCAGCAATCTAGATTCAAACTTAACCTCTGAGTGGAGGTCAGATGGAGTCTGCATATGTGGGTTTCTCTAGACTCCTTCAATTTCCTCCTATGTCTCAAAAAAAGTTTATGTTAAATTAGCTGCTGTAAATTTATCAGTGGGTGATAAGAGAATTGGGGAGAAACAATGTGTTTATGTGAGAGAGCAATTGTGGGGAAATACATAGAGGGGTGGGATTATGAGGGGCACAGATGTGATGGGCCAAATTATTTTATTTTATGTCATGAGAAGAATTTTGGAGGGTGAAGGATGGGAAACAGGCCAAGAGTTCATCTGAATAATTGAGTAGGGCGGCAACATGAGGATTGAAGGTAGTTTAAACAACAGAGACGCTGTAGTATTAAAACAATTCCTATCAGGGAGGTGGATATTAGGTAGTCTTAGAGATGAAACGAGGGATCCCTCAACAGTGGATGAAGCATTGCCCAAAATGTCACTAAAACCTAAAACTACATCAAGACTGCAAAATAGATTATGGCAATAGTACCATATTAGATTATATGCTCTCTCTCTCTTTTCAGACTATATTTCTGTCTGATTTAGCCGTTGATTTCAGGTTTTCCTCTCTTTTTCTGTCTAATATATCACTCGGTTCGCAAGTGACACTTTTCCTACTTCTTCTATCATGAGGTCATTCTCTGCCGTCACACTCCTTCGCACTGACTTCCTCTGTCAGTCTCTACATTTGTCTCTTTCTCCCTTTCTCATATTCCATCACTTTTTCTCCCTCATAATGGTCTCATCCTCTCAGACTCTCGTAGTCATATACAATGGATACATGCTCTTTGGCCCAACTCGTCCATCTTGATCAAGATGCCCCATCTAACCTAGCCCCATTTGCATGCGATTGGTCCATATCCCTCAAAACCTTTCCTATCCATGTACCTGTCCAAATATTTTTTACTTCTTGTTATTGTACCTGCCTCAACTATGTCCTCTGGCAGCACATTGTATATACCCACCGTGTGTGTAAAAATTGTCCATCAGTTTCCTATTAATTTTTCCCCTCTCACCATAAACCTATGCCCTCTAGTTCATGATTCCCCTTCCCTAAGAAAAAGAGTCTGTATATTCACCCTATCTATTCGTCTGATGGTTTTATACACCTCATTGTTTTTGAGTGTCAGACTCATTGGGCCTTACTCTCACAGTCTGTCATTGTCTTTAGCCCCTCTGCATTTGCACATTGCTATACTTGAAATTATCCAGGAATTACATCCCTTCCACGTTGTAGATGCTCCAAGAATCACGTCTCTTCCTCATTAGCCTGCTGGATGTCAGAGTGGAGCCATCTGTTGTGTGTAATAAAATCAGCAAGACAGATGCAGACTTAGCTAAGAAACCATACTGCTCTTTCCACTCAAATCGAATGTATATACAGATTTACATTTTATTTTTACCACTCAGGGCACATGAGCCTGTTACTCCCAAATTCTTCTATGTTAGTAACTGGTCAGTATCTCTGATTAGGGATGATATTAGTACTGTGAAAGAGGACCACCGATACCTAGTGTGACTCAAACCTCAGGTGATACACATGGATTCACCATTTTGCAGCACCCAAGCATCACAGTTTCCCTTTCCAAACTCCAGGGACTCTGGGGCAAATTATAATACCCACCCTGTTGTTTTCACTGAGACCCAGTATCTTGCGAAAAGCCAGAGACCAAGCAGAACATGGAGATCCTTTTGGACAGGTCTCAATCCTATGAAGATCTGAGTGATTTGCCCAATAAAAGGGCAGCAATTTTATTTACCACCCATCTATCTTAAAAGTCTTACATATGTGACAAAGTAGTATCCAAGACTTTCAATGAGGATTCAAAAAGCAGATTCTGGAAATTTAAAATAAAACAGAAAATGCTGGACATATTCAGCAGCTGAGATAGGATCTGTGGAGTGAGAAACAATTAACATCTCATCCCAGTGCTGTGGAAAGAAGGGTTTGTATTGTGGGAGTACTAGATCAGAAAGGACGTGTATATTGAGACAATGCTCCATGTGAACTACATTTTTGTTGAAGGACAAGGTTAGTCAGAATGACTTAAAATGAGCAAGTGGGAAAGGGATGACATAGAAAACATAATTGTAGAAAATCACATGAAGGATATCAGTCAGACTTCCATATCCATGCAAGCAAAAAATAGACTTTTCTTAAGTTAAACCCCATTTCTTGCCCTAAATATGTAGCAAGCACCGTGAACATAGCCTCTACATTAGAATCTAGATATATATACTCTAAAGAAACAAGGGATATATATTTGAGCCCTGCAGATCCGCATCTGGTACAGATATCCAATCTAAAACTTCCCTTCACAATTACCTTTTGCTTCCTCCCAATGAGCAAATTTTGAATGCAACTTGCCACTTTCCCTGGATGTTGGATCCCTAATTTCCAGATCAGGCTGCTCTGCAGCAGTGTCATTGTGCCTCCATCATCAAATTTTGGAGGAAATTAAAAAAAGGGTTAATCATTAGTCAGACAGAACTTCCCTTTAAAAAGAAATCTTGAATAACCTGTGCTACTTCACAGCTGCTGCCAGAGCCCTATATATAACTCCCACTACAGCCTTAAATTCTTGCTTTTCTTAAATCCATCCATAAACTCTCTGCAGCCTGCTTTCTCTCACAATATCCCTTTATCACTCTATAATATCATCCTCAATTATATCTGCACCTCCCCATCTTCACTAACACAATCTTAGAATATTTCCCAATAATGTATTCACCTATTTTTGGCAAACTGGCCTGTAGTTTACTCAGTATATATATTTCTCCCTTTTTAAATGGCAATACCATATTAGCAGTCCTTTAGACCTCTGGCTATACATCCCTAGACTAGAAGGGCCATATAAGATGATCAGCTCTGCTCCGCCCCACCAGGACCTTTTTTCCTTACGAGTGTGGATATATTTTATCTAGGCCTGGGAATTTATTCCATTTTAAAGAAGCTGGACCTCCTAAAATATTATTTCTCTACGTTTACCTTATTTAACATATTACTTTGTTCTCTTCAGTAACAATGTTTATCATCACCTTCCTTCATGAAAACAGGTGCAAAGCATTATTTTGGAACTCTACATTTCTTTTGCCTCCACACTCGAGTGCCTTTTTGGTTGGCAATAGTTTCTACTCTTCATTAATTCTATTTCCCTCTATGTATTTATCAAGCATCTTAGTGTTTTACTTGATTTTACATGCTAATATTTTTCCATAGGCCTCCTGTGCCTACTTAATAAGTATCAAAATCAAAGGGAAGTACAGAAATCATTCAGCTAAAAGACAAAATAATTAAGCAAGAAGAAATACATAAAACACACTAAAAATTGGTTAAAAGTGAGGCTATAACATGTATTCTTCACAAACAAGAGATCTTAAAGAAAGCATTGAATGAAATGCAGGATAATAACATGATGTGCATTATGGAAGCATGGCTCCAAGGTTTGAACTGGGATCAAAACCGAAGTACAAGATTGGTAGGAAAGATAGGACAATTGATAAATGGAGAGCAGCAGATTGTGTGATTAAGAATTAAATATCACTTTGTTGAAAAAAACATAATTTGAGAAAGCAGTTGATGGAGTGTTTAAGTGCTTTTAAGAAATAGGTAAGGATTTAGGACAACAGTGGGAGACGTTTGGCGGCCTCCAACACCAATTGTGAAGTGGTGGAATGTATAAATGCAGACAGACGAGTATGAATGAGAGTATGAGGGATTTTAACTTTCATATAGATTGGGACAAACAACCCAACTCGTCTCTTATCCTGATTATATTCTAGCTCATGTTCTTGAGAGAATTCAGGAAGTTTATTGCCACGATATGTCCTAGAAATTAAAAGAAAGAAGATCATGTTACATTTATTAATGAGTTACGAGTCAAATTTGGTGAATAGTCTAGCTATGCAATATTGTATATGAAAGGAAACATGACAAATACTTCCTATGTTTTTAGACTTCTGCAAGAATGTCTTTGATGAGTCATAGACCACCCATGGTAAACTAGAAAAATTGCAAAATCAGTGGGAGGTGTTCAAATATATATATATAAAACACAGTTAGTACTGTGAAGAAACAGGAACTCAATTTTCCAAATAAAATACAGCCATGGACAACTAATGAGAAAATGAACGAAATAAAATTAAAGAAAAAATGCTATTAATGCAAAAGTTGCTATGACTGGTCTTTGTATATATCCCAGTTATCAAACAGTGACAAACAATAGCATCTACTAAAAGTGAGTATGAAAAGGATATAAAAACCAACAAAATATTTTTACAAATTAGTTTAAATCTTGAAATTAGATGATGTTAATATTGAAACGAAAATAAAGCAGCGGCAGTTGTGTCGATTAATTACATGTATCAATATTTACAGCAGGGGAAGATAATAGCATGCTAGGCACCCCTGTAATATTGAATTAAGGATAGGAACAACATTGGTAGAAGCAAAATCACAGTAATAAAGAAAATAAAGCAACTGATGAATGACAAATTCGATCTATCCCATTGTTTTGAAGGAAGTGGTTGAGAACATTGTGGTGTGCTAATTAGCATAATGTGACAACTGGCCTCAGATATTCATGCAATAATGAAAGATAGACAAAACTGTAAGGAGTTGATGAAAACAATAAATGATAAAAGGATAATAAACAATTAGATAAAGTTGTGGCAAATAAAATACAATGCAGTTAAATGGTCCTAAACTGATCAGAACACTTTTCAAAAGGTGAAAAACAGTAGATACCACAGGGACAGGTATGTGGAGTTAGGTTATGCGTTAGTCATGATCTCATTAAACATGAAAACTGCCTGGAGGCTCAAATTGGCCTCATCCTGTTCCTATCCCTGGAATTTGAGGGATAAACCAGATCATTCATTAGTTTTAGATGTTGAATAGATTAATTCACCTAAGGTGGCATCTGCTCAACCCATTATGCCTGAGCAGACTCCTTGAAACAGTAAACCATTAGTTCTGCTTTCTGCAAATATTTTTCAAGCATTTGTCTAAATTCCTTCTGAAAGTTATGACTCAAATTTTATCTTTTTAGAAACTGAATTCCAAATCATAATAATTTATGGATTTGTAGATTTCTCAATTTATTGATTCCCAGGATAATGGCACAGGCACACGGTTAGACACACCCATGACTATGGGAAGAAAATTCTCATTCTTCTTATTCCTGGCAGCGATTCCTGTTGTACATGTACTTGTTGGGTGAGGCAATGGCTTTATGACTCTATTGTACACAGTGAAATACTCTCATTTTTGATTATTTGGTTATTTTGGTGAATGACACACTTGCTAATGGAAACAGTTCCTCAACCTTCTTTAATTAAAAAAAAAAACAATTTGACCCACCCAACTCTCTCAAATTCTGAATGGTTTTCTAAACGTGTGTCGCCAATATCACCAGCAATTGGTTAATCAATGGGGAAGAATTATTTTAACTTTTAAGTTAGTTTTATTGAGAGGACAGGCAGAAAAATTGTCTCCATCTTTGATGTTTTGATGGTCATTTTAAAAAGTATAATCAGATTTCAATAAAGTTGGTATTAATCATAGAAGTGAAAAAAAATAAATATTTACAGAATCTCAAATCCACTTGCAACATTTAATACAAGTTAACAGAAAGATTTAAAATACATACAAGCAGAACAGTACAGCACAGGAACAGGCCCTTCAGCCCACAATGTCTGTGCGAGACATGAAGCTAAGATAAATTTATCTCATCTGCCTGCACATGATCTATTTCCCTCCATTCCATGCATATTCATATGAGACCTCTTAAATGCCTCATTATATCTGCCTCCATCACCACTCCAGTCAGCACATTCTAGCACCCACCACCCTCTGTATAAAATCTCCTTTAAACTTTGCCCCTCGCACCTTAAAGCTATGGCCGCTAGTCTTTGACAATTCCACCCTGGTGAAAAGGTGCTAATTGGTGACCCTATCTGTGCCTCTCATAATTGTCTATACCTCTATTAGCTTTTCCCTCAACATCCAGCATTCTAGAGAAAACTATCCAAGTTGGTCCAACTTCTTGCAGTTAATAGCCATCAATCCAAGCAGGATTATAGCAAACTTTTTTTCATCCACATCCTTCCTGTAATATAACTGGGGTACAAAAAAAAATCATAAAAACACTTCTTCCCCATTTCAACATATTTATTAGTTATGACATTTTTGAAATGGTGAGCAGTGGCTATTTGACTGTTAAGCATGGATCATCGAGTCTGCTAACGGGTTCTATTTTCATCCAATTGGATGTGGTTCACAATAATGGACATATCAGGAACCAATAACAAGGAAATTAGGAATCGCAAGGTAAAATCACCAGAAGTATATTCAACATGGCGTGTCAACACTAATCACTCCACCCTAGTTTTACTAATGGTACACAATCAAGAATAAAGTTGAAAATTCTTGTGTGTGCAAAACTAGAAAGCCCCACCACTGATAGCAAATTCCAACCATTGATAAATTTCTAGAAAAAAGCAAAGACAATCATAATACATTTTGTGCTGTCTCCATGGTGATATGTCTCCAAGGAAATCTCAAATAATCTCAGTGGGGAAAGGGGCAATTATGGGCATGCAGGATTTCTACTACAGACTGGTGTTGATTGGTTCAGGATGCAAAGGTACACACAGATAGCCACATTTTAGAGGGAACAGGAATATGTTCTACATTCAGCTGCATTAGGGTTTGTGAATATCCAGGATTTTTTTTTTAATGTTCTTTAAACTCCTTTGTTTTTACTGAGAATTACAGCACAGGAACAGGAACATTCTTCAAACATCACTCTAGGACCAGGAATTTAGTGGGAAATGGGAGAGAGGTTAAGTTATGTGTTGCCTCTCTATTTGATCTCTATCAGAAGCACATTTGTTCAAACACAATTCCGGACTTGTACACGTAATTTAAATCAATTCCAGTGCCATGTTGAGGGAGTACTATACTGTCAGTGGAGGCAAATCTCAGATTTAAAAAAACCCTGATAGTGTCTATTAATGTGGAAATAAATGTTGAATATATGACCGTAGAGTACTTCCAGCATCATGACTAACATTTATTTGTCTCCCAATATAATGATGTTTCTGTTTGTAGAACCTTGCTGGTGAAAATCTCTGCTGTATTTGCCGGTGTAATAATGAGTTCAAATTAATTTCCTGATCGCAGATTATCTTGGGCTTTTCCATGATAGTGAAGTATCTGTACACTTAAAGGCTTTTTGCATTTCAGAAGAAACACATTGAATGAATCATGTAACAAATTACTTCAGATGTTCAGTGACTTTAGTGTAGGTTTGATGCAAACATGGTATTTTGTCTAATCCATGGTTTCAGTAAGAAAATGGAAGTAGGAGTGCATTGACTACATATGATTGTAGTGAGAGTCTGACTATGACTCTCACTACAATCCACTAGATACTCACTCATTTGGACAATACTTGATTAAAGGTCAGTGGACTAGTCACTACCTCTGATTCCCCAGTCCTTCTTGCAATTGGAAAAGTGAGAATAGGATGTGACATTTGTTTTTTATAAAAAAAACATGTCAGAAACAGAATTTGCATTTCAGGTCAACGACTCTTCATCAGATGAAACTTCCAGCATTTCCTGATTTCCTTTTACAATTGGTGGAATCCCATAACATGCAGATCATGGAAGTGAGAAAACAACCTGCCATTTGGTTCAAACGTAATGCATATAGGAATGGACCACATGAATGTTCAATTAATGAACACAGAATTAACACAATTATTGCATCTTTTGCTTGATTAAGGGTTATAAAAAATATGAACCTATGATCAAATTATGCATCCCAAAGTGCTTATCATCCAATGGAGATATATTTTTAAAGTGTAATCATTGTTGCAATATCACAAAACCAGTCAGTTTTGCACAGCAAACTCCCACACTATATGATAATAACCAAATCATTGTGGTGCTGGTTGAAGTATAAATTTTGGACAAAAGATTGGGAAAAAAACTCTTCAGCAATATATTGGCCATGATATATTTACATTTACATTTTCTATTGTTAAAAGCACCACTTAACACAATATAACATTTCCGCAATACTTGCACCGTCCTGCTTAAGTCTCTAGAGCAGGACTTGAGCCTTCTGACTGAGGCAAGAGTGTGATCACCACCTTTCAACCATTCAATGGGGTGGGGATTGAGTTTTACTATCGAGAGTACTATCCAAGTACACCAATGTTGACATGCAGCCAGAACATCACACATTTATAACTTGTGGTTAACCATTGTTACCCTGCTTCAATTTCATTATCTAATTTCACAGAAGAGAAACGAGGACCACTCTTCCCCCATACCCCTCACACAGAGTGACATAGACAAGCCCTAGAGTGTGCCTTAACCCACTGGTAACATGTTGCCCTTATATTTCAGTTAGTCAAATTATTAAATCTAATATACAATTCCAAATGTAATACGTACATGCACATATAAATAAAACGATTCCTTACGTTGAATCATCCTCCCTTTAAGACCTCTGCAAATGCCACTCAGGACAGACAGCCTTGCACTTAAAACCAGTTTAAAAAAATCCGTGGGCTTCAATTTGCATTGCCAGCCCTCCAGATACTAGCAGACAGGTTATCCTGTTTGAGCTTTCTGTATAGCCTGCAATACAGACTGCATCAGCAGTCAGCCGAGGGGCCTCTCCTCTCTTCAAAGACACGCCAGAGAGAGAGAGAGAGAGAGAGAAATAAGAGAGAAAAGCATTGCAGAGGGAGAAAAATGAAAAGCCAAGTAGACTTACATCGGATGGTGCTTCTTCAGTTTCTGAAGAGATTGCCCCCTGCAAACTGCACTTTTCCCTTCTCCTCTTAAAAGGTATTAGAGTTTGGAATTGAAAATATCAGGGACTGAAATGCCCAGCTGATCCTGTCCAGTCTCCCTGCTGCAGAAAGAAATCGAACATCCAAAGCATGCGTTAGATAGGAAAACCAGTTACCACTGGCCACTTCGGATCTGTGCTCTGCGACGCCGATCCGAATTAGGATCGACTCTGATCTTCCCCCATATTAACCCCCCCCCCCCCCGGTTCCGCCTCCTCCTCCTCCCGCTCACTAGATCAAGTCAGACGCATTAATTCACAGCAATCCTTTGCCCTCGGGTAGGTGCTTTGTTTTTTTGGTGCGGGTACTGTTAATAGCTTGGAAGATTTACCTGCAGTCATTTTCTGTTTCCCAGGTCTTCTTTATCTGTTCCACTGGGAAATGTGTGTGTATGACAGAGGGGAGGGGAGAGGGGGGGGGGGGGGGGGGGGAGACGGGGGTGGGGTAGATTAAAAAAACCCCAATCTAGATCCTTCAGAAATCCAGAGAGAGGAAAAATGCAGAATTTTTATTAACTCTTCATTCTTTCTGCGCAATCTCAGCAGCCATGTTGTTCCAACTCACAAGAGAGAGAAAAAAAAAACAATTAAAACCCAGTGGCATCTAAATGGATGGGTACTAAGCTCTGAAGTCCACCGTGTACAGTTTTTTTTTCACATAGCTAAATGCTAGATTTCACGCAGCTGGGGCAGGGGAGGGAGGTCCCTGTGAAGAGGTACTTCCCCTTGTCAGGTAGGCTCGCAGATGCAGTTCTGCTGGCAGCTGTCCGGCTGTGTTGGGAATATGGGAAGAGAGGAGGAGCTCGCATCGGGACCTGCTTCAAAAGGTGATGACCAGCTCCCCATCCTAATGAGTGCACTTTCTTAATGAATTATAAATGTTTTAATTAGAAGTGTAAAGCCTGTTGGATTAATTCATCGTTAATCCACAATAACTGGATTAGTTTAAAATGCTAATGGGTACCCACAAGGAGAGAAAAGGGGGATTTATTGTGAGGAAAAAAATAGAATCATCCTGTCACGTCCTCTAAAAATGGCACATTCTTTTCACTGTAAAAACTAATTAAATATTTGGAGGCATATCCAGTTTCTCACATTCAACATCCCTATTTCAAAGTAAGATTCCAAAGGATCAAACACTTTATTCCCATTCGCTCATACAATTAAAGAACAGCACCACTTCCTATTCACTCCTATCCGACATGTTTCAAATGGGTGATTCATTCCATTTTATTCCAATTTTATAGAATATATGGATGTATCACCCTCCCATTTACTCCCATTTTTTTCAGGCAGAAAGATATCTGCTCAAAGAACAGGCTGGTGATACTTTAGAGTTGTGATGAGGGAGCAGAAAATGGTGTTGCTGACATGTTATAATGAGGTCCTCCCTGCCCCCAGGTGAATGTGAGACCCCACAATGCTCATTTCAGGAGTAAAGTTGTTTTCTCCATGTCTTGACCACCTACGCAGCCTCTTTCTACTATGGATGCTTGCATTACACAACTTTACAACAGTGACTATTTTAAAAGTATTTCATTGATTGTGAAGTGCTTTAGGAACATAGTATGAAAGTTTATACAAATTCAAGTTGTTGCTTTCATTCACCCCTCTTCACAATTTGAGGACCAAAACCTCTTTCCACTCCTATTGCACACAATGTAAATAGATCTTCCATCTTCCTATTCAGTCCCACACCCAGAGAATTAGAATCAAAGGGTTATGTAGTGTGGAAACAGGCCCAGTGGCCCAACTTGCCTACGTCGGCCAACACGACCCATCTACACTAGTCCCACCTGCCATATCGCTCTAAAACAATCCTATCCATGTACCTGTCCAAATGTTTTTTAATTGCTGTGATGGTACTTGCTTCAAATATAGGTTATGGAACAGCACAGCACAGGAACAGGTTATTTGGCCCACGATGTCTGTGATGAACATGATAAAATAAGCTCATCGTTACCCCACATCCCTCTAATCCCTTCATATTCATGTGTCCATGTAAAAGACTTAAACATCACCATTGTATCTGCTTCCATCACCATCTCTGGCAGCACGTTTCAGGTACCCACCACCCTATGTGTAAAAAAACGTGCTTTGCCATATTTCCTTTAAACTCCCTCCCCCTCCATTCTTAAATCTATGCCCTCTATGGAACTGTTTGACAATTCCACCCTGGGAAAAATGTTCTGACTGTCTTTCCTATCTATGCCGCTCATATTGTATATACTTCAATCAGTTCTTCCCTCAGCCTCTGCCACTCCAGAGAAAACAATCCAAGTTTGTCCAATCTTCCTTATACTATGCATTCAGAAGGTATTCTGACCCCTTCAATTTTTCCACATTTTATTAAGTTACAACCTTATTTTAAAATTTATAAAATTATTTTTGTTAATCATCAATCTACATACAATACCCCAGAATGAAAAAGCAAAAACAGGTATTTAGAAATGTTTGCAAAGTACCGGCAATTAAAAATAAATAACTGAAATATCACATTTACATAAGTATTCAGACCATTTGCTATGACACTCAAAATTGAACTTGGGTTCATCTTGTTTCCATTGATTATCCTTGAGATGTTTCTACAACTTGATTGGAGTCCACCAGTGGTAAATTGATTGGACATGATTTGGAAAGGCACACACTTGGCTATATAAGATCCCACAGTTGACAGTGCATGTCAGAGCAAAAATCAAGCCATGAAGACAAAGGAATTGTCCGTAGACCTTAGAGACAGGATTGTGTCGAGACACAGATCTGGGGAAGGGTATAAAACCATTTCTGCAGCATTGAAGGTCCCTAAGAGCACAGTGGCCAATGCATTCTTAAATGGAAGAAATTTGGAACCACCAGGACGCTTCATAGAGCTAGCTGCCCAGCCAAATTGAGCAATCAGGGAGGTGACCAAGAACCCGAAGGTCACTCTGACAGAGCTCCAGAGTTCCTCTGTGAAGAACCTTCCAGAAGGACAACTATATCTGCAGCACTCCACCAATCAGGCCTTTATGTTAGAGTGGCCAGACGGAAGCCACTCCTCAGTAAAAGGCACATCACAGCCCGCTTGGAGTTTGCCAAAAGGCACTTAGAGGACGCCCATGTCCACCCATGAGAAACAAGATTCCATGGTCTGATGAAACCAAGATTGAACTCTTTGGCCTGAATGCCAAGCCTCACGTCTGGAGGAAACCAGGCACCGCTTATCATGGTGAAGCATGGTGGTGGCAGCATCATGCTGTGGGGATGTTTTTCAGCGGCAGGAACTGGGAGACTAGTCAGGATCGAGGGAAAGTTGAACGGAGCAAAGTACAGAGATCCTTGATGAAAACCTGCTCCAGAGCGTTCTGGACCTCACACCGGGGCCAAGGTACACCTTCCAACAGGACAATAACCCTAAGCACACAGCGAAGACAATGCAGGAATGGCTACGTAATGAGTCTGAATGTCCTTGAGTGGCCCAGCCAGAGCCCAGACTTGAACCAGATCGAACATCTCTGGAGGGACCTGAAAATAGCTGTGCATCGACGCTCCCCATCCAACCTGACAGAGCTTGAGAGGATCTGTAGAGAAGAATGGGAGAAATTACCCAAACACAGGTGTGCCAAGCTTGTAGCATCATACCCAAGACTACTTGAGGCTGTAATCACTGTCAAAGGTGCCTCAACAAAGTACTGAGTAAAGGGTCTGAATACTTATGTAAATGTGATATTACAGTTATTTATTTTCAATTACTTTGCAAACATTTCTAAACACCTGTTTTCGCTTTTTTACTATGGGGTATTGTGTGTAGATTGATGATTTAAATGATTATGTGTGTAGATGATTATCCATTTTAGAATAAGGCTATAACGTAAACAAATGTGGAGAAAGTGAAGGCGTCTGAATATTGTAGCTATTACTCTCTAATCCAGATTGCACCACATAGTAAATCTCTTCTGCACCCAGTCTAAAGCAACCACATCCTTCCTGTAATGGAGTCACCAGAACTGCACACAGCACTCCAAGTGCAGCCTAACCAAACTTTTATAAAGCCACAACATGACTTCCTGACTTATACTCAATGCCCCAACTAATGAAGGCAAGCATACCATGCACCTTCAAGCGGATTAATCCACTCTCAGTTGGTTTTGTTACAGAGAAAGACAATACACAACTCCTTCTGGCCAGAACTAGAATTACATTTTCAACACACATGATTGTGTGATATTAGAAACCCTGAGATAGCACATCAACTGAAATATGAATATGGAACCTGGTATATCCATTGCAGTGATTCGGAGCTGCATTATGGGTCCCAAGGCCACTTTAGAAGAAGAGCAATGTGACGACACAGTTAGCTCAACCAATATTTAGCAATCAATTAAAATCAAGCAAATGTTAAATGCACTTTCATCTCAAAGGTTCTTTATTAGTCACATACACCAATTGGTGTGGTGAAATGCGTATTGCCATTGCAGCACATAAAAAAAGAATACAACATAACATTTAAACATAAAAAACATCCCCCCACAATGATTCCCATTATGAGGGAAGGCACAAAGTCCAGTCCCCATTCCCATGTCCACCCATAGTCAGGCCAATTGGGGCCTCCGCAGTCGCCTTTACGGAGGTCCGATGTTCCAGGCCCTTCTCGCCGGGTGATGGTGCTCCGGCGTCGAGAGAATCCTCTCAGCGGCTTGGGATACCTGGAACCGCCGCTCCCTTACCGGAGACCGCGGCTTCCGAAGCCGACAGGCCGCGCTGGATGGAGCTCCACCAACGGCGATCTCGGGGAGAGATCCCGATGTAAAGTTCAGCGCCACCGCCCGCGGCTGGCCGCTCCACAGTCCCGCAGATCCGCGATGTTTCATCAGCGGTCTCAGCTCACCGGAGCTCCAGCATGGCGACCCGGGCAAGGCATCGCCCGCTCCGCGATAACGCTCCAGCGCTGTGCCGCCGCCGAAGTCGAGGTTCTGGCCGGACCTCTCAGGAAACGCCACTCCAGGCCCGCTGGTAGGCCGCGAGGACGGGTTGAAATTGCTGCCCGGAGAAAAGCTGTCTCTCCGACAGGTAGGGACCCTGAAAAGCGGTAAACCCCAACCTCCCCACCCCCCCACATAAAAAAGACAAAAAACCCCTAAAAAAACTCAACTAACTAAACATTAAAAAAAGAAGTGAAAGAACGGACAGCTGCCGACTGGGCAGCCATACCCATACAGGACGGCGCCCCCTTCTATCTCAATACTGTTTGTTGTTCAGTTTAGTTTAGAGATACAGCATGGAAACAGGCCCTTTGGCACAACAAGACCGCGCCGACCAACAATTCCCGCACACAGCGATGGGCCACTTAAAAGAGAATATAAATATGCTTAAATCATTCATTTACTTCTAGATGCAGAAGGGTTGAGGAATATGGTGAGAAGACGAGGTTCAGAGGTTGACTCTCAATCAAAAGAGTGTAGTTCCTTACCATAGTATTAGTGATGTTATACGTTGATCAGTGCAAGCTTCGGACTAAGGCACAAATGTGTTAGTAGTAACTCATTTGTATTAGCCTTGGTCCTATATCAGAATGGCAGTTGTTTATAAACCCCTCTGAACTGGCTTGCTGATGTGGTATGAGCAGTATTGCATTGTAATTTTAGTTTAGAGATGCACCATGGAAAGAAGCCTTTTGGCCCACTGAGTCTATGCCAACCATTGATTACCTGCACACTAGTTCCATGTTATCCCACTTTCACATCCTACACACTGGCAGCAACTTATAGAAGCAAATTAACCTACAGACCTGCATGTCTTTGGAATGTGGGACGAAACCGGAGCACCCGGAAAAAATCCATGTGGTCATAGGGAGAACGTGCAAACTCCGCAAAGACAGCACCCATAATCAGGATCATACCCAGATCTCTGGCACTGGGAGGCAGCAGTTCTACCGCTGCGCCACTGTGCCACCCTAGTTCAGAAATTAAATTAAAGCCCAAGTTAACCACTCGGGTGCACATAAAAGACATGGTACTATTTAGTGTGGCACAGTGGCGCAGCGATAGAGTTGCTTCCTCACAGCGCCAGAGACCTGAGCTCGATCCTGACTACAGGTGCTGTCTGTGCAGAGTTGGTACATTCTCCCCATTGGCTTTCTTTAAGTGATTCTTCCCACATTCCAAAGACGTGCAAGTGTTTAGGTTATTTAGCTTCTATAAATTGCCTCAAGTGTGTCCGATGCAAAAGTGGAATAACATGGAACTAGTGTGCAGGTGATCGATGGTCGTCATGGACTTTGTGGGCCGAAGTGTCTGTTTACATTCTGTATCTCTTAAGTAAAAAGCAGTTTTCTCTGATGTCTCTGTCAGTATATATCTCCCAGAAGATAATCAATTTTATTATGTTATACAGGAGCTTGCTATATCCAATCGGCCACTGTGTTCACTACTACGTTTTAAAAAGTAATTCAATAATTCTAGAATACTTTGGGAAGTCCTGAGGCATTAAAGCATGCAAGTTTTTTTCTAAGCTATCTAATTTTCCATTTGGCATTGCCTTATTATCCATTCACTTGATATGATTTCACTGGAAAGACCAGCATTAATGTCTCTTCTTTCAAAAGACTATAACTTTTTAAAACTGTTTCCAACTTTTGTGATGGGAACACAGTACTTCAATAATAGTATCCAGTAATGTGCTTAGAATTTTGATCAACTGATAATCAATAAATGGTAACATATTTCCAGACTTGGATGACTCAAAGCGTACCTTGCAAATTGTGGTATTTTAATGCACCTACTGCCGTTGACCTCCTAGATGGTGGGTTTGGAAGGGCCATCAATGAAGCCTTAGTGAATTGCTTCATTCCTTGACTTATGGGAAGGCAAGCAATCAACACTGGGCCTAAGTTGGTTTAAAGACACCTTGGGCTAATGAGCAATGGAAAAAAACAACAACAGGATGATCGCTGTCCATTGATCCATCTGGGAAAGAGGGGCACATAGAGTTGTTGGAAGGTCATTTATCTTGGGCGGGGCAGTCCTTGCGGCAGCCAAAACAGCTCAAAATTGCCAACAGGACCTAGTCCCACATCCTTCCTGTAATGGAGTCACCAGAACCAGCTGCCAACAGGACCTAGTCCCAAATAAAATAAGTCCTTTTAATAGGTGCATAGAAAAATATCCTTTTCTTGAACAAAATGAATTGAACAAAACTACAGCAACATTCACAACCTCAGTAATGAAGGACATTAAAAAAGTGTCATCATTCTAATGCTAGAAATGTAGCCGTCAAATTGCAATCAAACTTCTCCTACAAGTATAAATAACAATATCATCGGACGTTAGCTGACCGATAGATATTGACATGGTAATATTACAGTCTTAGTTTATTGAAGTAAAAACCTATCATCCAAACAGAAGGAACGGTCCGTCTTTCTATTTGTAGGTATTGGCTGCTCCTCAGTAGTGGATCCTTCAGCAGTATCCAAACAATAGTGCAGTTCTTCCCGTCATGGTGAACGTTTTGTCTGTCGCAATAGTGCAGCCAGTCCTTGGCCTATACATGTCAGAATGAATGTTGTCTCAAGTCTCTGAGGTGGCATCTTGAACCACATCATCAAGGACCCACACTACCCCGGCCACTCTTTCATTTCAATCCTGCCTATGGAAAGAAGGTTTAGGAGTCTGGAAACTGTAACATTCAGGTTCAGGAATAGCTTCTTCCCAATGACCATCAGGCTGTTGAACACCAAGAACTCCAAGTAAACTCTGAATTACAAATTGCTTTGATTGCTAGGAACTTCAGGCTTTGTTTTGTTTTTTACACTATATTGGGTTTTTATTTTTTATTTTTAAAAATGTTTATTATATTAGCTATTGGGTACTCTGTTTACAAATATGTTGTGCTGCTGCAAGTAAGAGTTTCATTGTTCAGTTTTGGTACATATGACAATAAAACATTCTTGGCTGTTGAACCCAAGGCATTTTGACTCTGAAGCAAATGTTATGCCTGCACCATCAAATAGAATGAGGTTTTATTGTAATTGCCTATTTCGAGATGATAAGACTTCATTTTAGTAAACTAAGTTACCTACCCCACAGTAATGTTGGGCAGCATTGTTCCTTTGGGTAATGTTTAAACAGCATTGAATACTTAAGATGTAACTGTCCAATTGACGTAATCAAAACATTTCCAGTGAGGTCTCTTTGGTGGAATGACCCCTGATGTGGCATTGTCACACAAGTCCCGTTTCTTTGCTGCTCTTCATATGTGCTCAGTTTTCATTTTACGGAGGTTACAGATTACCATAGAAACTTCCGGTTGGAACTAGGCAACAGCAGGCAGATCACAAGCTTCTAACAATACATTAGAGATTTCTGATTAAAAGCCAAGCCACTGCCACCTGCAGAGATAAAACTGGTGAAATGTCTCACATTATGAAACAGCGTTTCTCCTCCTGCTATCCAGTGGAGCTGTATTTTCATTTTAGCTTTTGTGTCCTGTTAGTGGATTTTACATCATAAAGGCTGGCCAGTCAACCCATCTAATTTGTGCTGGTGTTTATACACCAGGTCTCCTCCATTCCATCTCATCTCTTTCAGAACAAGCTGATTTATTTCAGAGTACAGCTTTGTGGTAATGAGAAACTTCATAAAACAATTTCATGTCCCATGTCTGCACCTCTAAATATGAATAATTATCACCATTTAACCCATTGAGCTAATTTACCAATTAATTAGTTCAATGTTGATCTGTTTATTGCAGAAATGATACAATTCTGCATACTTTTGTTCGATATGCCAGTGATTAACAAAAATCTATCATTATCATTTTAAAATATCAAATTAACCCTTAAGTATTTTGGTTGAGAGAGTTCCAGAGCTCCACAAAACAATGTGGGATGTAAGGAATGTCCAATGCTAAATAATATTCTGGCAAGTCTGATTTAAAAAATAACTTCCATGCATAAATCATTGCTGCAAATTTAATGTCTGATCCAGAAACCTTCTTGTGTTCAGCATTCCTCCAGTAAGTGGATCTTACAACCTTTACATTCAATAATAAATTTGTGTTGCCTTATGTCCAGTTGTCTGACACTATGATTTGGGACCCTAATGTTAAAATCTGGCATTAAATAAACTAAACACTATAATTTCACACGTTTCTCCTGAATTCCAGTAGTCAGTCTAATTAGTTGCAAAAGGCCAACTAATTAATACTTTAGTGAGAATGCCGACACCCCTGTGCCAGTTCTAACAGAGCTTTGCATTGTCAGAGGTGAATCCTTTTGAATAAATCATTAAACTGAGATTTTGTTTGCCCTCAAAGGTGGATATAATAGGTCCCATGGAAATATTTCAATGATTCAATGGTGCTTTATTGTCACATGTACTGAGGTACAGCAAAATTCATTTTTGTATACAATACAGTATGAGTATCATTATACATAAGCACTTGGGTACGTCTTAAATAAGTATCACAGATACAGTACGTGTATAGTAGTAGTATACCTAGACAGTATACAGTCCTAAGGTTTGACGCTATTTCTTAAGTCCCAGTTGTTGTTAGTGAAGCGTTCTTTTGACCTGACCATGAAGGCCTGTTGACCTGATGGTGTTGCAGGGTTGGCCTTGCTAAGCATAGCCGTGGTGTCCTCCACCGCCGTTCCACCGGTGTATACGGTGTCCGTTCCACGTGCTCGGCCTCTTGGAGCAGCGTCCAGCCAAGCCCCAGACTGTTTCAGAGCCTCCAAGGCCCATACCACCATTGAGGCAGTACACCATCTTCTGCAGCTGGTCAGCTTACGTCGTACTCTCTTCTGTCTAGGCAGGCGAGCCAGGTCTGTGCTTGGGTATGGCCTCGGTATGCCGGTGATCGACCTTGCTTCTCCCAACTACCCTCACTGACTCCCTCCTCTTCGGTCATCCGGTCTTTGAGGGATGAGCAGAGGCTGGCCATCGTGCCTTCCTATAGACCACAATCTTCCAGGCCTTCTTGCGTCCGGCAACGCCACCCACCGGGTCTCTTCGGCCGGGTACCTGGTCCATGGCGGGCAAGCAGGACCTTCTGTGTGGGCTCCCGGTCTTCAGCGCAGGCCATGGCGGGCAAGCCGGGCCTGTTGGTGGGTCTGGCCGCGGCTTACCGGGATTCTCCCGCCGCACTTGGGCAGAATAGCAGGTGAGGCCTGCCTGGTGTTTTGGCCAATATTTATACTCAACCGACATCAGTAAACAAATCAGATTAAATGTATGTATACTGTTTAGTTAAAAATTAGTAAGAAAATGGTACAGGCGAAGTCACTGAGACCAAACTTAATAAATCCCAGGGTTCAATATACACTACAGAGTTATGAAGCTGGTGGCTATAGAGACAGTGATCTATCACTCTATCCCTTGCCCTCACTTTGTAAAATCAGACCACATGGCTGTGCTCCTTTCTGTTATAGTCAGCGACTGAAGAGCACAGCTCCAGCGGTGAGAATTGCCCAGAACTGGCAGTGGAACAACTCTGTGATTGCTTGGCCTTCATAGACTGGGCAATGAGTAGGAACTCTGCAAAGGACCTGATATAATATGCTACAGTTGTAATCAACTCCATTAGAAAATGTGTGGAGGAGTGTGTTCCCACCAAGACCTTCCGATTGAACCCGAAAACAAAAGCCATGGATAAACCAGGAGGTCCGTAATCTACTGAAGACCAGATCCTGGGCCTTTAAGTCTGGCTACATGCAGGGTCGATAAGGCCATTAGAAAAATAAAGAGACACTTTAGGAGCTGCGATTTTGGAGGTTTAATGTTAGAGGAAAGTATATGGTTAATGGCAAGACCCTTAAAAGCATTATGTACAGAGGGTCCAGATACATAGGTCCCTAAAAATGGCAGCACTAGATAGAGTAGTGAAGAAAGTATATGGTATACTACCTTTCATCGGTCGAGGCATTGAGTATAAGAGTCAGGAAGTCATGTTGCAGCTTTATAAAAATTTGGTTACGCTGCATTTCAACTATTGTGTGCAGTTCTGGTCACCCCACTACAGGAAGTATATGGAGGCTTTTGAGGAGGTGCAGAACAGTTTTAGCAGAATACTGCCCGGATTGGAGGGCATTTAGCTATAAGGAGAGGTTGTGTAAACTTGGATTATTTTCTCTGGAGTACGGAGGGACCCTGATAGAAGTATATAAAATGATGCGAGGCATGGATAGTGTGGGCAGTCAGAACCTTTTTCACAGGGTGGAAATATCAGACATAAGAGGGCAAAGGTTTAAGGTCAGAGGTGGAAAGTTTAAAAGAGATGTGTGGGACAAGATTTTTTACACAGGGAGTATTGGATACCTGTAATGTGCTGCCAGAGATGCAGATGGAATCAGATATGATAGTGGCATGTAAGAGGCATTTAGAGCACTTAGGTATGCAGGAAATGGAGGGATATGGATCACATGCATCATATTCGGCACAGACATTATGGGCCAAAGGGTCTGTTCTTGTGCTGTACTGTTCTATATACTGGATCAGGGGACGTTGTATCTTTGGAGTTTCAGAAATTTTTTGATAAGATCCAACATAGGTCAACAGCATGAATATTTGTAAAATTTGAGAAAAAGTTTATTTCAAATATCTTTTGACAATAAAAATTAAAATATATCTTATGTTACAAAAATACGACAAAAATTATGCATCATAAATACACAATTGATAAGAATCAGAAAATATCATAAATATCCTCTCTTCCAATATAAATTGCAAGGAAGATGCTATTATCAAAACATTCAGATAGGTCACATTATTCAAAAGTTATGATAGCCATTTCTTAACCCAAGCTCATCACTGCAAATTCCCCCAATATTCCAATACATGGATCTTCTACAATGCCAAAGCATCTCTACCACTTGCAAGGCACAAGTCAGGATTGTGAAAGCACCGTCAACTTTGCCAAGATGGCTTCAGCTCCAACTCAAGCAGCTCAACATTATCCATGATAAAGTAATCCATTCTTCAGGCAGCTCCATCACCATGTGGCTGAAGTGCAGAGTATTTACTGGATGTACAACAGAATCTTGTCAAAGCTTCATCACAAGACTTAACAACCTAGAAATTATGAGAGCAGCAGATACCTGAGTAAACCATTTCAAAAGTTCCTCTCCAAGGGCTGCAATATTACAATTTGAGACCAGATGTTTTAAATTATTATTTGATCAATGCTCTGCAACCCCATATCTAACAGCATTGTGACAATCCTAAACCCAAGGTCTTCATCCCATAGGAAACTATGCATGGGAACCAACTGCCAGTCTAGCCATTTATATTCTATGAATGATTTTAAAAAAACATGCAACATACACTTCTGTAACAGGAAAGCCACAAAGCATAGAAATAAGATATAAAAACTCAAGTATGAGAACTTTTTTATGAAAGATATAAGGAGGGTTAATAAGGTCAGTGTCTTATGATGTCTAGCAAGGTTTTTAACAAGTCAGCACACAACAAATGGTTTAATAAAAAGGAAAAAAGTCCATGGGGATAGTGGAGTAGCAGGGAGAAGAAACAAAACATAAAGCGGTAGTCGGGAAATTAATGCTCAAAGGTTAGCAAAACCCTTCATCACATTTAATAAGTGTGATGTGAACCTGAAGAGCTTTGACTTGCAGAGTAATGGACTCAATGTTGGAATTAGGCGGGCTTTTTTAACAAGCACAATTACCATGGGTCAAATTAGTGTCATAACTTCCATAACAGTCATAACAGTCCACAGGTCAGGCCACATCTGCGAATAAAAGACCTGATGAAACGATATGGAACGCGAATGTAACAGTTCTGCTTCTCCACAGATAGTCTCACCAAATGAGTATATCCATTACTATTTTGATTTCCAGTGTCCACAATGTTCTGTTTTTGTTTAATATACATGAGAAAGGTAAGAGACACTTTTTCTGGTCAAATGTATTACCCCATCATAATAGACATGTTAAATGGTTTCCATCCAGCACATTTCTAAATCCTACAAAGCTGCCCATTTTGGAATGTTGAGTCTTATAACCCACTTGACAAACTATTTAAATTATTGTACTTTATGTAGGGAGGAAACTTGGGTGGTTTATACAGAATCAGATACTGGTCAGGCCATATTGAGATTTAAGTGTTAAACCTGCATGGCTTTCCTGGTGACAAGTATCTCGTTCATGTTCATGAAGGTCAGATGCAACTTTTTCTAATAGCATTCTGGCTTTTAAGGGGTTTTGTTCAGACTGCAGTTTGTAAAACAAACCTCAAGATCTAGTGAATAGATGCATGATGGTGACAACATCAACATGCAGGACTGGAATGTTCCAATAAGGAGAGTGTATGCAAAATTTAAGATAAAAGCAGACAGAGCCTTTGATAAATATAAAGAAAGGAGGAAAGATCTCAAGCGGGTAATTAGAATGGCGAAAAGGCGCCACAAAATGACTTTAGCGCGTGGGATTATTGAAAATCCTGTCTTTTTATACCTATATTAAAAATGAGGGCAGCCAGGGAATAACCTGGACCTCTCAGGGGATGAAGGCAAGGCACTAAACAAGTACTTTGCATCCAGAGAAGGACATGGAGGACAGTGAGATCAGTGTGGAGAATACGAATATGGAATGGTAGTGTGAGATTAAAAAGATGGTAGTGTTGGGGCTCTTAATATAGTGGATAAATTATCAGGGCCTGAAGGGGTCTCATCCAGATTATTGAGAGAGGTGATTGCAGGAGCCTTGACAAAGAGTTTTACAGCTTCTCTAACAACAGGCAAGGTCCGGGGGGACTGGAAAGTAGCTAATGTTGTTGCTTTGTTTAAGAAGGGAAGTTGAGAAAATCCAGAGAATAACAGGCTAGTGAGCCTCACATCTGTGGTAGGGAAGCTATTGGAGAGAATTGTTCTTGATCGGATTTACTTCAATTTGAAGAGAATGGGCTAATTAGGGACAGTAAGCATGGCTTTGTATGCGGCAGGTCATGTCTTACTAGTGATCGAGTTTTTGGAAGAGGTAATGAAGGTAATCGTAGAGGGTAGGGCAGTGGACATTGTCTATATGGATTTCAGTTAGACATTTGATAAAGTTCATCATGGTACGTTGTTCCAGAAAATTAAGATGCACGGGATTAACAGTGACTTGGTTGTATGGATTCATAACTGGCTTACTGCTGGAAGACAGAGGGTTGTGGTGGAAGGCTAATAATCAGACTGGTGCTCCATGACCAGTGGAGATCTGCAGGGATCGATGCTGAGACCGCTGTTGTTTATGATTTAATATATACATATATGAATATAACTTGGACGTAAGTGTAGATGGATTGGTTAGTAAGTTTGCAGATAAGACCAAGATTGATGGAGTCATGGACTGTGAGGAAGGCTGTCAAAGTGGACAGCGGGATATAGATCAGCTACAGAAATGGAAGGTGGCGATTAGTCCGAGCAGGTGTGATGTTTTGCCCTTTGAGAGGTCAAATGTAAAAGGAAAATATACAATTAACAGCAAGAACTTTAACAGCATTGATGTACAAACGGGTTTTGGGCCCAGGTTCATAGCTCCCTGAAAGTGGAAACACAAGCAGGTAGAGTGGTAAAGGTGGCATATGATACGCTTGCCTTCATTGGTCGAGGCATTGAGTATGAGAGTCAGGAAGTCATAATGCAGATTTACAAGACTTGAGTTAGGACACATTTGGAGTATAGTATGCTGTTCTGGTCTCCCCAATACAGGATGTGTGTGGAGGCTTTGTAATGGCCACAGAGTAGGTTCATCAGAATGGTGGGTACACAAAAGGCTGGAGAAACTCAGCGGGTGCAGCAGCATCTAAGGAGCGAAGGAGATAGGCGACGTTTCGGGTCGAGACCCTTCTTCAGACTCCAACTCTTCATCAGAATGGTGTCAGGATTAGAAGGTATTAGCAACAAGATGTTAGACAGACTTAGATTGTTTTCTCTGGAAAGCTGAAGGTTGAGGGGAGGTCTGATAGAAGTATAAAAAATGATGAGATGCATAAGTAGTGTAGACACGTGTAACCATTTTCCGAGAATGAAATATCAAATACTAGAGGGCATAGCTTTAAGGTGAAAGGGCCAAAGTTTAAAGGTGATTTTAAAAGGCAAGTTTTTTTTTCACACAAGAGGTTGGTGGATGCCTGGAATGCGCTGTCTGGGTAGTGTGGGCAGATATGATCGCGGTGTTCAAGAGGTTTTCGGATAGGCACATGGATATACAGAAAATTGAGTGAAATTATTTAGCTAAGAGAGTTTGTCGGCTTCAGCGAAGACATTGTGGGCCGATGGGGCCAGTTCCTATGCTGCACCATTCTCCATAACATTATTTTGCCAGATCAAAAAATGTTGGATATACTCAGCAGATCAGGCAGTATCTGTGGAAAGGGAAGCAGAGTTAATATTTCAGGTTGAAGGCACTTTGTCAGGGCAGAATAGGCCAGGCTTTCCTATTGGAGAGAGAAGAACGGAGCCAAGAGCACACGTAAATGGCTTGGCCCATTCTGTTAGAGAGACAATAAATCACCTAAATTTGTAGAATTTGACGTAGTTCAGATGTCTAGGATGTGCCCTGGTGGAAACTGAGGTGTTGTTCCTCATGCTTACATTAGGCACAATTAAATCAGTGCAGGAGGCCACAGACAGACAAGGCATGGTGGGAGTGAGTGGTGGCAACAAGAGGCTCAGGGCTGCTAGTGGACTGCGTCCCAAGGTGGAAAAGACACTCATCTTCCATAGCCTCTTGGAATTAGGTAGTAACTTTCAGTAATTTATGTTTCAGACCTTCAGATACCAGCTGTTTCAATGTTTTCTTTTTTGGTTGAGTTATTACACAAAGAAATAGGCTGTAATGTTAAATTCAAATAAACAAATGTTCTGAAGTTGAGGTAAAATTTCTTTCCATTGGAGGATAATGATGCTAGATTTGGACCATAGGTTGTAGGCAATGCTTGGAAGCATAGCATTTAAATTTTATCCTGATTCCTCTTCATAAAGTGGTGGTGAGCCGTTGTCTTCTCGTGCTGCAGAACCTCTATTAGAGGTATTCCCATATTGCTGTTGAATGAGGAGTTCCATTATTTTGACCCAGAAATCCATGTTACTGACATATTTCTAAGCCAGAACGGCATGTGACTTGGAATGAACTTTGCAGGTGATGGCATACTCATGTGGCTTCTGACCTCTTCCTTCAAGGTGGCAAAGGAAATGGTGTTCTGAAGTTATGTTAAAGCAGCCTTGGTGAATTGCTAAAAAGCATTTTGTAGATGGCACCAAGTAGTCCTCAGAAAACTTACCTATATGTACCCAATTGCTGCTTGACCTGCTGAGCATATCTGGCAAATTGTCACTTTTATCATATATATTTGTAAAACAGTATTAAATTCACCATTAACAATTAGCCCTCTCCATTTATGCACCACGAGTTCTGTATTTTTAACTATCATCAAACAAAATTAAATTCCTCGACTACTCGCCTATCAACTTTCAAGACATTTTTCTTGGAAGGCTCCTGGAGTGGAACAATCCACCTCTAAAAGTCAGTCTTGATGTTTCAGTAGCCATGAAGTTAAAACAAAATGACATCGTCAGAATCGTCAGAATCCACTTCTCCTGATAACCGAGAGAGGCTGTGGCTGGATCTCGCTGGAAGAGAAGACAATTACATTTGTTATTGGATTCCAAACATTTTCATTTAAACTTGGAAAAAATGCATATTGGCCAGTTCCTGCTTCCCTGTGAATCCTTTGGAATATTTTGCCATTTGGTGTCGTGGGTACAGACTCTTTCCCTACAGGATAGAGATGGATGAGATACCGACAAGTAATTAGATCTCATCATACAGAATGTTACATTGATAATGCAGTGGGTCACCTTGACACATTGTGGTTTGCCTATGGTGCCATCTCCCTGATCCTACACTCACCCTGGAACACGTGGATAAGGGAGACACTTACGTCAGACTTCAATTCATAGACTACAGCTCTGCTTTTAATACCATTACCCCATCCAAGTCATCACCAAACTCGTGGGACTTGGAGTCTGCAACTGGATCATCAATGTCCTGACCAGCAGACCACAATCAGTGTGGATAGGGGACAAGTCATCCTCTATGATAATGGTCAACACTGGTCCTCCGCAAGGATGCATTCTCAGCCCCCTTCTGTACTCCTTATACACCCACGATTGTGCAGCCAAATACAAATCCAATCTACAAATTTGCAGATGACATCATTGTAGTGGGCCAAATATCATATAATGATGAGACGGAGTACAGGAATGAGATTGACAATCTCGTAACCTGGTGTCAAGACAACCTTTCTCTCAATGTCAGTAAGACAAAGGAGATAGAGATCGACTTCAGGAAGTGAAGCGGTACACACATGGTATACTTTGATGGTGCTGAAGTAGAGATAGTTGAAAGTTTTAAGTTCCTAGGAGTTAGTTTCACCAGCAACTTGTCCTGGACAAGCCATATCAAAACAATCTCCAAGAAAGCACACCAATGCCTCTACTTCCTTAGAAGGCTTAGGAAGTTCGGCACATCACCAACAACAATCACCAACTTCTACAGATGCGTCATAGAAAGCATTTCATCGGGATGCATCACCGCATGGTTTGGGAACAGCTCCATCTGACGCTGCAAGAAATTGCAGAGAGTCGTGGACGCAGCCCAGACCATCACACAAACCAACCTCCCTTCCATTGACTCTAGCTATACTTCACGCTGCCTCAGCAAGGCCACCAGCATAATCAAGGATGAGCCTTACCCTGGTCACTCCCTCTTCTTCCTTCTCCCATCAGGCACAAGGTACAGAAATGTGAAAACACATCCTTATAGATTCAGGGACGGTTTATTCCCAGTTGTTATCAAGCAACTGCACCATCCCATTGCCAACTAGAGAGTGGTCCTGACTTGCCATCTCCCTCATTGGAGACCCTGGACTATCTTTAATCGGACTTTACCTTACACTAAACATTATCCCTTTTATCCTGTAACTGTACACTATGGATGACTCAATTGTAATCATGTATAGTCTTTCTGTTGACTGGATAGCATGCAGCAATAGAACATGTTCACCTCAGTACACGTGACAATAAACTAAACTAAATAACCTCCAATATATGGGGTTTTAGCACCAAAAAAAGATTGGAGAGGAAGGGGATTGGAAATATAACGGCAAAATATTCCAAAAAAAAACGTATTGGTCTTTTCCCCTAATTTCCCAGAAGAATGCCACAGGTGTGGACGTGGAAAGTGTCTGGTGGGATAAAAAGGTCACAGTGAGATATAGGCCTGAGTTCAACACACATCAAAAGGTTTCACTGTACCTCGGTACACGTGACAATAAATTTAACTAACTAACGAAGGAGCAACTTTTTTTCTGCCTACCAATTTCATACATTAATTTAATTACATTTTTTTACAATTTATTAATCACACTTTATTTTTACAGTTGTAGCCAGCATTTTGATTCTCTGTTCTTTGGATAAGGGTTAACCCATGTTCTGACACCTCCTCTTCAAAGCTCCTGCTCATTCCCATCAAGCTGAGAAACGAGGGGTAGGGATAAACCATTTGATTTTCTCACCGACAATGCAGGAGTGAACTTGTTGAAATGGGACTCATCCTGTTATGCTTGACATCTTCAGTGTCATGCCTTTGTTATGCTTGACATCTTCAGTGTTAATATTGAGTCCCTAAAGGAAACCAAGAACCTGAAAAAACTGGTCCCTTTAACACCGTGTGACAAGTCTGATTTCTCATTCCTGTGTCTATTATTTGCAGTAGCTTTTCTGGTAATCTTTACTACTTTGTCTGGAACCTGCTCTACCAGTCTCAGGAAGTAAAGATTACCACAGATTAGTTAAAATATCAACATCTATATTGACATCTAAGACAAGAAGAGACAAAAATTGAGGCATGAGAAAGAAATAGTTTATAGTGTAAATGGAAATAAAAGTACCTGTGGCCTGAATCCGCATGTTCTTACCCGATGAAGGACTGTTTGATGAGAGTTTAAATTTATTTAAGCATTTTGCATCTTCTGTGCCTTTATGTCTGAATATATCCTCTTCTATTTCATCACTACTTTCATTATCTCTGCAGGAACCTAGAACAATAATATATAGAATTTACAGCAGCTCAGCCCTTCAGTCCAGTGGGATTAATCCTGTGTTTGTGTTCTGTACCAACCTCCTCCAATCCTTCTTCATCTATCCCAGGCTCCATATCTTCCTTTCCTTTATCCCCCACTCCCTCCAATGTTGATCCAGCTTCGCCCTTCAATGGCTCTATGTTGTTCACTTTATTTACTCCTGTGAAAGCCAGCCACAAGTTCTAACCGCACTCTGGATAAAGAATTGTCTTTAATTCCCTATTGGATTTATTTTTTACTTATTTCTTTATTTCTGGCCAATAATTTTAGACTCACACACGTGAGAACACATTTTGTGTGTCTCCTCTGTCAAATCTCTTTGTGTTCAGTGAAATTTTGTTGGTAAATTCAGTGCAGGTTTTTAGAAAAGGTATAGGAATAAAAAGAGAATTCAATTATCATTTTAGCTTGATTAATAGCACTCTCATCTTGGGAGACGGATGGTTCTGGGTTCAAACCACACTACAGACCTGAGCAGATAATTAGCCCAGCGCTATGGAGTGCTGCATAGTTTGGTTTGGTTTGGTGATAGAAGCAGGAAACAGTCCGTACAGCCCACCAAGTCCATGTTGACGATTGATTACCTGTTCGCACTCGTTCTATGTTATTCCAATTTCAACTCTCCCTTCACACTAGTGCCGATTTTTTGAGACACACATATCTTTGGGATGTGGGTGGAAACTGGAGCGTCTAGAGAAAACCCACATTGTTATAGGGAGGATGCTTCAGCGTAAGACCAGCAGGAGATTTCAAAAGCTTGCCGTCGGTTTGGTTGAGCAACAAAAATTAGCTAATTGAGCAGCTAATAAAAAGAATAAAAGGTGTAGCAGAGCATTCTATTGGGAGCAATTAAGTTGAAGGGAAGTGCTGTGTGGAGGGCAAGTGTGAGGCTCTGAGCATAAGACTGAGCAGAGGGGGTCAGGAGGTTAAGGTACAGTCTGATGTTTCTTGTGTGTGATTGCAGTGCTTTATTTCCCTTTGGTTTTACTACAGTAGAGATGGCAGGTAGAATAGTGCAATGTTCCTCCTGCATTATGTGGGAAGTCAGTGAAACTGCTGGTATCCCTGATAACTACACCTGTGGAAATTGTATCCATGTACAGTTCCTTACAGACCACATTAGGGAGAAAGACATGAAGACTGGAGAACTTGGAACAGTTAATGGATATGTCTAGAGGACAGTCTGCATTATGGTGGTGGAGATTTTGGACATCCTGAAGGGGCTGTCCCACTTGAGCAATCTAATCTGCGAGTTTACAAGAGTGTCTTCGACCTTCAAACTCGCAGCATGGTCGACACGTGGTCTTAGGAGGTCCTATGAGGTCGCTGGAACTCTCCTTCATGCTCGACGGAAGTTCCTGAATACTCGTGGCCTCAGCTAGGTCGCAGAACAATTTTCCACAAGTAAACTTTGGTCGGCATGGCTCTTTTTAACTCTTAGTGCAGTGGAATGGGGTCGCTATTTAGTTACAGGCAGTCGAGGGCCGCCGTAGGCAATCTCCTTCGCTGACCGGGCATTTTGATTGGCTCATTGGAGTTTTCAGGACCAAGGAAGACCTAACGGGAATGTAAAGTGCCCGCTAAACTTCATTATATTTCTTAAAAGTGTCTTCACTCCTTCTCCCCCCTCCCCCTCTGCGCTCTCGAAAGGACTTACCGTACACTGTGGCAGCAGTTTACCCTCCTCTTCATCTCGCAGACAGCGCTCCCCCGCTTTCCCTGGCCCCCGCCTTCGCGATGTGTTTGTGTGTGTGTGTGTGCAGTCGGTCGATCCAGCTCGCGGTTTCAACGTGGACGGTCGATCCAGCTCGAGGCTTTCCAGGCGAGTGCCCTCGAGCTCGAAGGTCGAAGACACTCTTCGTAACTTGCGGATTAGGTTGCCCAAGTGGGACAGCCCCTTTAGGCTTATCAGATATACCAGAGGACACAGTGGAAAGCTAGAGAAGAAATTGCATGCGCCCTGGCTGAGATATACGAATCATCATTATACACGGGGGAGGTGCTAGAAGACTGGAGGGTGGCTAATGTTGTGCATCTCTTTAAGAAGGGCTGTAAATAAAAATCTGGAAACTGAAATCTGGACCAGTAAGCCTAATATCTGCAGCAGGTAGATTACAGGAGGGGTGGGAGATTGCAACGTTCATGTGGTCCACCCTGTTTCGACTAATGCAATCAATCCGACATGCACAAACAAATAGATCCAGCTAGTTCCCGACCCATCTCCCTCTTGTGCATATCCGACAAGTTGTTTGCGCGCCTCCTGTTTGCCAGGCTTTCTCCATTGGATTTCTCCAACCTGTTCTGCCCAGAGAGCAAGCTGGCTTTAGACCTGGTAGAAGCTGTGCAGATCAAGTCCTTGCCCTCACTACCAACATAGAGGCTGGCTTTCAACGTGCCCAGAAAACTGCTGTTGCTCTCATCGATCTGTCATCAGCTTATGACACCGTGTGGAGACATGGTCTGTTGCTGAAAGGTTCCAGAATCTTATAGTGCCAAATCACCATGCGTGCCCTCTCATCCAATCTCAGCAACCATAGATTTAGGGTCTCGTTTGGGGACCAGACTGGCTCTGTCGGGACCCTGAATGATGGTCACCCCCAGGGCTCTGTCCTAGCTCCCCTACTCTTCAACATTTATGTGAGTGACATGCCAACTACCTTTTGTTATATGCAGATTACCTTGCCCTTGTCTACCAGGGAGCTGCCCTTGAGGATATCAGCAGAGTTCTAACCCAAGACTTGAAGGGGATGGAGGAGTACTTCTGGCGATTTTGCCCTAACCCACCTAAGACAACTGTCACTGCCTTTCACCTCAGCAATCGGCGCGCCAATGCAAAGCTCCGAGTGTCCTTTTGCGGTCAGCCAGTGAAGAATTAAGAATTCCCCAAGTACCTCGGAGTCACCCTGGATCGCACCCTCACCTATCGTGAACACCTGAAGAGGATGGCTGATAAACTGAAAGCAAGGGTCAACATCATCAGGAAACTTGCAGGCAACAGCTGAACATCCAATGCACACACCCTCCATACCGCAAGCTCAGCCCTAGTCTACTTAACAGCCGGGTTTCACTCAACAGCTTGGGCTAATAGCTGCCACACCTTGAGTTAACACTGTCCTTAACTCTGCAATGCAGGCCATCACAGGGATGCTTACGTCAACATCTTTGCAGTGGCTCCCTGTCCTCTCTCATATTGCCCCTCCCAACATACGCAGAAGGGAGAGGATGTTGAAAGATTGGTGCGCCATTGAGGCTAACCCTGACGAACAATCTGCCCAACATGCGCCTGAAGTCCCGCAATACCTCTGGTTTTCCGTTAAATTCCTGGAAGACTTTGACTCCAAGACTGAGTGGCGTAGAGCCTGGAAAGATGCCAACACCAACAACGGAGAGGCCATCGCAGACCCCACCGTGAAACCACCGTGTTTTGCCCTCCATCTCAAGCAATGGCTAACCCTGAACAGAATCCGTACCTCTATGCAAGAACAGCCCATCACCTGCATGTGGGGGATGACAGACAGCCCTGCTTGCAACTGCGGGCATCCAGACCAGACCATCCCACACATCATGAATGACTGCTCATTGAGGCTTTTCCCTGGGGGCATCAAAGCCATCCACCCAGTAACTGATGCTGTCCTGGCCTGGATGTCTACCCTTGATTTACAACTTTCGGCTGTGCACGCTATACGCAAGAAGAAGAAGATTACAGGAGAGGAATCTGAGGGATTAGATATATATGCATTTGGATAGTCAGGGGCTGATTAGGGATAGTCATGCTTTTGTACATGCAAGATCATGTCTTACGAATCTAATTCGAGTTTTTTCAAGAAGTAAACAAAAAGGTTGATGAGGGTAAAGCCATAGATATCTTTATGGGGCTTTGGCACGACACCTGATAAGGTTCTACATGGTAGGATACTCTAGATGGTTAGATCGCTTGGGATCCAGGGAGAACTAGTCGACTGGATAGAGAATTGCTTCATTGAAGGAAGCAGATGGGGATGGTGGAAGATTGTTTTTCAGATCGGAGATCTGTGACTAGTGGTGAGCCTCATGGAACAGTGCTGGGCCCATTGCTGATGCGTGGTTTGTGTGGAATCAAGAACCAGGGCACATAGGTTGAAGGTGAATGGAGAAGGATTTAATAGGAACCCGAGGGGAAACTTTTCCACAGGGTATGTGGTGGGTATGTGGAACCCACAGGTTCCCACAGGTGGTGGGTATGTGGAACGAGCTGCCAGAGGAGGTAGCTGAGTCATTTACCAATACAACATTTAAAAGAATTTGGACAGGTACATGGATAGGAAAGATTCAGAGGGATATTGTCCAAATGTGGGCAGGTAGATCACCTGCAGAAAAGGGCGGAGAATGGCAAATTGAATTTAATCCGAGCAAATGTGAGGTGTTGCACTTTAAGAGATCAAATATAAGGGGAAAGTATACAGTTAATGGGAAGGCTTTCAATAACATTGATGTACAGAGGGAAATGCATGTATGGGTGAAAGTGCAACAGAAATGGACAGAGTGGCGCAGAAGTATATAAAATTATGAGTGGCATAGATAAGAGACATTCAGAACCTTCTTTCCAGGGTGCACATTTAAAAACTAAAGAGCATTGCTGTAAGATGTGAGAGGCAAAGTTTAAAGGAGATGTACAGGGCAAGTATTTTTACAGCAAAAGTGATGGACGCCTGGAACACGTTGTCAGGTGGTGGTGCAGATACGACAGTGGTATTTTATAACTTTTGGATCGGCGCATGAATATGCAGGGCATAAAGGCAGAGGAAATTAATTTTACTTGGCATCATGTTCAGCATGGGCATTGTGGGCCAATGGGCCGGTTCCTATGCTGTACTGTTGTATGTTCAAATGGGTAATGTGGATAAAAAATCCTTATTGTAGCTGAAGTTGCTGTGTGGCTTTATTAAATCACAATACATACATTCAACATTTGTGAAAGAAAGGCTGCCAGCTTTTGACACAGCAGGTTTTTATACCTACCTGAATATTTTGGCCGGTGTAGGGCATCACTGGATTTCCTCACAATGACTGAGTTACTCCTGGTGTCTCCAGCAGACATGTTCTTTCTTTGCACAACATTGTGAAAGAGAGACAAAACATAAATGAAGGGCAACTTTCCTTTAGACTATCCACAATCAGACATCCACAAGTGACTATAGACAATGCACAGAAGGTCCATCAGCATTAAAAAGACAGAAAGCGGTTTGACTGCTTCAGTTACAGTGGCTTGCAAAAGTATTCATACCCCTTGAACTTTTCCACATTTTGTCACGTTACAACCACAAACGTAAATTTATTTTATTGGGATTTTATGTGATAGACCAACACAAAGTGGTGCATAATTGTGAAGTGGAATGAAAATGATACATGGTTTCCAAATTTTATTACAAATAAAAAACTGAAAAGTGTGGCGTGCAAAAGTATTCAGCCCCCATGAGTCAATACTTTGTAGAACCACCTTTCGCTGCAATTACAGCTGCAAGTCTTTTGGGGTATGTCTCTACCAGCTTTGCACATCTAGAGACTGAAATTTTGTTCCATTCCTCTTTGCAAAATAGCTCAAGCTCAGTCAGATTGGATGGAGAGAGTCTGTGAACAGCAATTTTCAAGTCTTGCCAAAGATTCTTAATTGGATTTAGGTCTGGACTTTGACTGGGCCATTCTAACACATGAATATGCTTTGATCTAAACCATTCCACTGTAGTTGTAGCTGTATGTTTAGGGTCGTTGTCCTGCTGGAAGGTGAACCTCCGCCCCAGTCTCAAGTCTTTTGCAGACTCTAACAGGTTTACTTCCAAGATTGCCCTGTATTTGGCTCCATCCATCTTCCAATCAACTCTGACCAGCTTCCCTGTCCCTGCTGAAGAAAAGCATCCCCACAGCCACCACCATGTTTCACAGTGGGGATGGTGTGTTCAGGGTGATGTGCAGTGTTAGTTTTCCACCACACATAGCGTTTTGCATTTAGGCCAAAAACTTCAATTTTGGTCTTATCGGACCAGAGCACCTTCCTCCACATTTGCTGTGTCCCCCACATGGCTTGTGGCAAACTGCAAACGGGACTTATTATGGCTTTGTTTCAACAATGGCTTTCTTCTTGCCACTCTTCCATAAAGGCCCGATTTGTGGAGTGCACGACTAATAGTTGTCCTGTGGACAGATTCTCCCACCCGAGCTGTGGATCTCTGTAGCTCCTCCAGAGTTACCATGGGCCTCTTGGCTGCTTCTCTGATCAATGCCCGGCCTGTCAGTTTAGGTGGACGGCCATGTCTTGGTAGGTTTGCAGTTGTGCCATACTCTTTCCATTTTCGGATGATGGATTGAACAGTGCTCCGTGAGATGTTCAAAGCTTGGGATTTTTTTTATAACCTAACCATGCTTTAAACTTCTCCACTACTTATCCCTGACCTGTCTGATGTGTTCCTTGGGCTTCATGATGCTGTTTGTTCACTAATGTTCTCTAACAAACCTCGGAGGCCTTCACAGAACAGCTGTATTTATACTGAGATTAGATTACACACAAGTGGACTCTATTTACTAATTAGGTGACTTCTGAAGGCAATTGGTTGCACTGGATATTATTTAGGGGTATCAGAGTAAAGGGGGCTGAATACTTTTGCACGCCACACCTTTCAGTTTATTATTTGTAAAAAAATTTGAAAACCATGTATAATTTTCCTTCCACTTCACAATTATGCGCCACTTTGTGTTGGTCTATCACATAAAATCCCAATAAAATACATATACGTTTGTGTTTGTAACGTGACAAAATGTGGAAAAGTTCAAGGGGTATGAATACTTTTGCAAGCCACTGTATATCAGTGCAGGTCAAATGCATTAGAAAGAATATGTTCTTATCGCTAGCTAATCAAGGATGAAGATTATTCAGCCATCTTAGTTTGTAAGAAGCAGAAACAAATCTAAAGTTAATTAATGAAACAATTATTTCTTATATTATGTGTACTTTTAGCACCGTTTTCAAGCTGTTATTCAACTAATGTAAGAATAATTTCTATTGCATTCCAGCTTTAAAAAAATGTTTAAGTAGGTGATCCCTTGCTTTGCTCCCACAAAGTATTATAGACAACATTTCTGTGATCTTGTGCAATCCTGAGATCACTGGTCTTTGCCATATATCAGGGCTAAAATGACCAAGGATCTCCAGTCTTTCTCCATTATTCTTATCTTTCAAAACAGTTTCAACTGCTTTTCAACAGTGTCTCCGAAGCTCAATTGTCAGTTTTAACCTAAACTGGACTCAAATGGGTCACATCTAATCGCACCTTATCACCTGCATTTACTTGAAGTTGTCAATAGGGTTGGCTTGACAGATAGTGCACATAATTAGAAACTGTCCTTTTGTAGATCCTTTGACACCATTTGACTTCTATGCCCTACACAGACGTAATTTTAAGGTTATTCAAGATTAAGATTATCTCTGCTTACTTGCATTTCACATTTGTTTATTTTGTATTTCTGAGTTGTGCCTTCACAGACCTTCCAAGTTTTAACATTGAATATCTTCAACATTTAACCAATTTGTCTGAGATCTATGTCCTATTTAATGTAAATGTAATGTCCGGTAGCAAGCCCTAATGCCATCTCATTCAGTATTTACCCTCCACAACTTTGCTCATAAGTTTTTGTTTCCAACTTTTATATCAGGTCCTTATTCATTCCCACAAATTACCTTGAATCTTTACAGGTAAAATCATCACCTAAAGCTTTAAGAGTTACAAGATATTTTTGGATTACCTTCACAACACCATTTTAGGTATTTACAAATTAGAGATTTTATTAAATGTAACACACAAGACTATAAAAAAAAAGAACCAGGCTTATTAGATGAGCTGTTTAATTTACATCCAAATACGGATAAGCTTATAGCTTATATATACAATATTATTTTAGATAAAGAGAACCCAACAACTGAAACATATCGTCAAGCATGGGAAAATGAAATTGGATTACCTATAACAAAAGAAACTTGGGAAGAATGCTTACAAAGAATACATTGGTGTTCTTTGAATGCCAGACACACACTGATACAATTTAAAATTATATATAGATTACACTACTCGAAAACCAAATTAAAAAGTATCTTTCCTAGTCTCTCCTCTATTTGTGATAAATGTAAGAATCTTGAAGCAAATTTAATACATAGTTTGGTAACGTGTCCACGGTTGAATTATTATTGGATTGAAATTTTTAAAGTTATTTCGGAAGTTCTTAAGGTTGAACTCGACCCAGACCCAAAATTAATAATATTCGGAATCCCGGAGCCAAATTTGGTACTCACAGTTAATCAAAGAAATTTTTTTGATTACTGTTTAATAATAGGGAAAAAAATGATACTTAAATTTTGGAAGGGAACATTATCCCCAACAATTAAAATGTGGAAAGCAGAGATGTTGGAGACGTTGAATTTGGAAAGAATTAGATTTGTCCTTTTGGACAGGTATAATTCTTTTGAATCGATATGGTCTCCATATATACAGTATTTAGAGAAGTAGCTATTCTTGGAATCACGGCTCGACGGACACCCTACGGATCCGATGCGAATAACTTACTTATATTTGATATTATTGTGCATTTATTAGAGATATTTCTGAATGAAATAGTATTTCGTATAATGACTTTAGTTTTTGTTTATATATATGTAATATTTTTGTTTTTCAAATTTTCCCTTTTTTTTCCTTTTTTTTTTACGGTTGAAGTATGTGGGAAGAATTTTTTATTCCTTTTTATTTACTCTTTTTTCCTTTCTCTTTTATATATCCTTTTCTTTATTTCCAAAAAATAGAAGATATTAAGTATTGATATGTTATTTGTAGTAATATTGAATTAAGGTGTTAGTTTATAAAGTAAGCTTTACATTGTAAACGGTTTACTTCAAATAAAAAAAAATATTACAAAAAAAAAAGCTTTATCAAATGCTTTTTAAAAGTCTAAAAACACAGCATCATAGGATTATTTTGAGCTGCCAAATGCTCAAAGGTACTGATCAGACAGGACCTTCCCTTTTAAATTCACCTTGAGTGCTGGTTATCTGATTATTGTATAAATAGTCATTGTTTGCCCCTTATAACAGTTAATTCCTAACACAGAACTGAAGTAAGAGAGTGGGTTTAGATTTAGCCCCCTTATATTCCAAACCACCATGTTTCTTTGTTCCAATCTTCCAGTTCCTTCCCAGTAGTCAATGACTCCTCTACCATTTAATCTATAGGGTTTCATGAACCTTTTTCCTCTAAAGATAAGCATTTGTCCTGGAGACATGTCTATTTCACAAATAAAAATTTCTGATATGGGCTTGAAAATACCTTTTTTTCCCCCTTACAGATTGGCTCGAAAAAATTTGAAAAAAAAAAGGCTGCTCTGTCTGCAGGCTGTTCAGGGATCTCAAATGCAGCTCAGTGCACCTGCAAAGAGATTTTCTTGATTGTCAGGGGGGAGGGGATGGGGCGAACTACATGGGGTCCAATCTTACACTTCTCAATCGAGACAAATCTTTCTCAGAGACTTAGCGGTGATAACTGATAGAAATGGGATAGCACAGTGAATGAAAGGTGGTCCCTCAAGAATCAACCTATATCATGTCCCAGTCTTACCTTCCTTTGAGATACCGTGACCGAGTCAGATGAGCCCTGAAGGAGGATTGGATTAAGGAGATAGCCTCATCTCTCTCATCGCCTGTCTGGATTTGGCTTTGAATAGTGTTGTTGTGAGAAATGTCAGGACTCTGAAATCAAAATATATTGTAAAATACACAATGCAAAATGCAGCTCACAATTGCATGAATTTAAATCTGTCACCTATTTATGTTATTTTTAGTAACAGTTCCACCATTTCCTTTCCACCTCACGATTATCTAGATTTTCCTTAAATCTTTTCATGGCATTTATCTCACTCTGTCTATGTGGTAATAAGGTTCATATTCTCACCCATTTTCTTGGTAAAATCATGTTCTTTAGGTTACTCACATGACTTTACTTTAGAGATACAATGTGAAAACAGGCCTTTCGTCCCAGCGATCATCCCGTACACTAGTACTATCCTACACATTAAGGACAATTTACAGAAGCCAATTAACCTACAACTTGTACATCTTTGGAGTGTGGGAGAAAAGTGGAGCTCCCGGAGGAAACCCACGCGGTCACAGAGAGAACGTACAATCTCCGGACAGACAACATCTGTAATCAGGAGCAAATCTGTAAGGCAGCAAATCTACCACTGCGCCACTGTGTCGCACTAAACTTATTAGTAACATTATTACGGTCCTTATCAAGTAGAAACATCTTTTACACATCCAATTGTTGGAATTGTCAAAATTCTAGCCTCTTTAGCTCTGACTACCTGTTCCAATTTGCGTGTCCCTGTTATGCTGTGTCAATATCATTCACACCTTAAATTAATTCCACACATATACTTGCAAACAGTGTTGTCATTAATTGCAACATGAAGCACAGCAATTCTTCTTTAGACTTGGTATTAATGACGATATAAACTGGAAATGCTGGAAAACATTCAACAGAGCAGGCAGTATTGGTCAAGAAAAGAGTTAATATTTCCTGGAAATAATTATTCATCAGAACAAGTAATTGATGTTCTGATAACATGTCACTGACATGTATTATTAGTTTAGCTCGCTTACTCTTTGCGGATGCTGCTAGATCTACTCAGTATTTCCAGCATTCTTTGCTTATATTTTCGATTTCCAGCATCAATTACATTTTGTTTCTGTAACAATGATAGTGGGAACGTTCTCCTCTGTTTAATGAGTCTGGTTTAGATAACAGGGCTGTGGAAATTCCTGTGTGGTGTTAAATACCTTGTATTGCCAAGGGGAGGCTCCAGGCATCTGTTTCAGATTTACAGAGTACATGTCCTGGAACTTCTGCCGTGCTGTGTGCCCCCGTGCACATGCTTGAATCATAGTAATAGCCTGGAGAAAATCAAAAGGATTGAGTGTTCATATCCAAAAAAGTTTCAGGTCCACTTCAAAGTAGAACCTGCAAAATATCCACACCAGGTGATGTTAACAGTAAATTCACTTCTTTAATCTCAGATTTGGCATAATTGTTTACAGGTAGATTTATTTGTTAAGATATTATAACTTGGAAATGGAACATTCATCCTTTCAATGAAACTTTGGAGTAAATCTTTGGTTTCCATCCCGGAAGAATGCCTAATACCCCATTCTTGCCCTGACAAGCTGGGAATGTTTAACTTTGTGCAGATCCCACCCTCACTTCGCCAAAAGCAAACAACTGCAGAGGCAGCCATTGTGCCCCTAAAGCCTGTTTTGCCATTTAATTGATCTGTACCTTAACTACTCTTAATCTACACTTCATGCTGCCTCGGCAGGGCCATGAGCATAATCAAGGTGCTCTCTCACCATGGCCACTTCCTCTTCTCCCCTCTCCCATTAGACAAGAGGTACAGAAGTTTGAAAATGCAGTTACTATATTATATATTTTGTAAAATGCTATAATACAAAATATTCAAACAATAAAATATCATTGTACGCTGATGATGTACTTTTGTAAATCACAAAACCTCATATCACTATACCCAATATTTTAAACTTAATCGAGGATTTCGGATCATTTTCAGGATAAAGAATAAATTGGAATAAAAGTGAAATAATGTCAATAAAACTGAAAGATTCTACACATCTCTTAGTTTCCTTTTAAAATAGCCATGGAAAAATTTAAATACTTGGGTATTGAAATTACTAGAAGATATCAAGACATGGTTAATGCAAATTATAACCCTGTACTTAAGAAGCTACATAATTGAATCAAATTTTGGAAAACGCTGCCGATGTCCTTAATAGGCCGAATAAACGCCATAAAAATGATTTTTCTAACACAAATTCTATACCTGTTCCAATCAATCCCAATATACCTACCCAAATAGTTTTTTTTTTTTTTTTTAAATTGGACTCAGATATTACAAACTTTATTTGGGATTATAAATCCCATAGAATACAAAGATCACACTTGAATAAACCCAAAGCAGTAGGGGGATTAGCAATCCCTAATTTCATGTATTACTATTGGTCTGTAAATATTAGAAATATGATTCAACTGCTGGATAAATCTCCCCAGCAACCGGAGTGGATTATTATGGAGAAAGAGGACTGCTCCCCTTGTAATATTGGAGCGATCCTTCTTTCACCAATGACGTTGAATAATACAAATTACAATAAAAACCCAATTATACATAGAACAATCAGAATTTGGAAACAAATAAAATACAACTCAAAATTAAGAAATTTATCTCTCCTATCCCCCTATCGCTAAAAAACCTTTGTTTAAACCCTCAATTATAGATAAAGCATTTATACAATGGGAAAGATCAGGAATTAAAACCTTGGGATATTTGTATGAAACGGGAAAATTATTACCATTTAAACAATTACAACTAAAATACAATTTGGGTAATACAATCAGTATTTTAAATATTTCCAAATATGTGACTATCTGAAGAAATATGCACAAGAATTTCACAATATCAGATTTACTGGATGAAGCAATTAATACAAAGGCTGAATCAGCAAATTTAATCTCATATATATATAATATTATTCTAAATGCAGAAATACCAACAACTGAAGGTATCAGAAGAGACTGGGAAAATGAATTAAGTATAAAAATTTCCAAAGAAAGGTGGAAAGAACACTTATTAAATGTGCATAAATGTTCAATTAATGCAAGACACACTTTAAACAATTTAAAATCTTACACAGATTATACTATTCAAAAACTAAATTAAGTAAACTTTTTCCCAACGTCTCACCTATTTGTGATAAATGCCAGTCTCAAGATGCTACTACAGCACACTCATTTGTCTTTTGTACAAAAATTGAAATATTTTGGATTAAAATCTTTGAAATCTTCACAAAACTATTTAAAATAAAACTGACACCAAAGGCAGATTGGATTATCTTCGGAATAACGGAAGGTAGCCCTGAATTAAATGTGTTTCAAAAGAATCTATTTGAATGCGGCTTAATAATAGAAAAAAAGCTAATTTTAAAATTCTGGAAAAATGCCCCTATACCCCTAAGGGTTTAGTGTAGAAATAGCAGGGGCTATGACAGAAATATTTCAGATGTCATTAGAAACGGGAATAGTGCCGGAGGATTGGCGTACTGCGCATGTTGTTCGATTGTTTAAAAAGGGTTCAAAGAATAAACCTAGCAATTATAGACCTGTTAGTTTGACGTCAGTGGTGGGCAAATTAATGGAAAGGATACTTGGAGATAATATATATAAGCATCTGGATAAACAGGGTCTGATCAAGAACAGTCAACATGGATTTGTGCCTGGAAGGTCATGTTTGACAAACCTTCTTGAATTTTTTTGAAGAGGTTACTAGGGAAATTGATGAGGGTAAAGCAGTGGATGTTGTCTATATGGATTTCAGTAAGGCCTTTGACAAGGTTCCCCATGGAAGGTTGGTTAAGAAGGTTCAATCTTTGGGTGTTAATGGCGAAGTAGCAAGATGGATTCAACAGTGGCTGAATGGGAGATGCCAGAGAGTAATGGTGGATGGCTGTTTGTCAGGTTGGAAGCCGGTGACCAGTGGGGTGCCTCAGGGATCTGTGTTGGGTCCACTGTTGTTTGTCATGTACATCAACGATCTAGATGATGGGGTGGAAAATTGGATAAGTAAGTATGCAGATGATACTAAGATAGGGGGTGCTGTGGATAATGAAGTAGATTTTCAAAGTCTACATAGAGATTTGTGCCATTTGGAAGAGTGGGCTGAAAGATGGCAGATGGAGTTTAATGCTGATAAGTGTGAGGTGCTACATCTTGGCAGGACAAATCAAAATAGGACGTACATGGTAAATGGTAGGGAATTGAGGAATGCTGTGGAACAGAGGGATCTAGGAATAACTGTGCATAGTTCCCTGAAGATCGAATTGCATGTAGATAGGGTGGTAAAGAAAGCTTTTGGTGTGCTGGCCTTTATAAATCAGAGCATTGAATATAGGAGTAGGGAAGTAATGTTAAAATTGTACAAGGCATTGGTAAGACCAATTCTGGAGTATGGTGTACAATTTTGGTCGCCTAATTATAGGAAGGATGTCAACAAAATAGAGAGAGTACAGAGGAGATTTACTAGAATGTTGCCTGGGTTCCAGCAACTAAGTTACAGAGAAAGGTTGAACAAGTTAGGTCTTTATTCTTTGGAGCGCAGAAGGTTAAGGGGGGACTTGATTGAGGTCTTTAAAATGATGAAAGGGATAGACAGAGTTGACGTGGATAAGCTTTTCCCATTGAGGGTAGTAGGAAAGATTCAAACAAGAGGGCATGACATGAGAATTAAGGGACAGAAGTTTAGGGGTAACATGAGGGGGAACTTCTTTACTCAGAGAGTGATGGCTGTGTGGAATGATCTTCCTGCAGAAGTGGTGGAGGCAGGATCGATTTTAACATTTAAAAGTAAAGTGGATAGGTATATGGACGGGAAGGGAATTGAGGGGTATGGTCTGAGTGCAGGTAGATGGGACTAGGGGAAAATAAATGGTCGGCACGGACTGGAAGGGCCGAGAAGGCCTGTTATTCCGTGCTGTAATTGTTATATGGTTATATGGTTACCAACAGTAAATATGTGGATTTCAACTATGTTTGAAACACTACATCTGGAAGATATGAGACTGCCTGGCAGGAAAATCAGATCGTTTCTATCAGACGTGGTCTGCATTTATAGATTTGCTACTAAGATAGGGTGCAAGAATACCTCAAAAAGGTACTGATGTCGGGTCTTAGTAAAGGGGGATGAAAAACTATCAATTGGCAAATTCCTTTTGCGTGATGTTTATAATATAGTAACTGGCTTTTCCTTTTTTCTTCTCTTTTTTTTTTCTCTTTTCTAGGGTCTATCTCTTATTCTCCTTTCTCTAAAGGGCCTGTCCCACCAGCATGCGACTCCATGCGGTGAGCGCGACCAAACTGGGAGCGGGGGCCGTGCGGAGGTCGGGTGATCCCTGTACAGGGCCAGTCCCACCAGCATGCGCCTGCATGCGGCGAGCGCAACCGAACCGGCAGCGGGGGCTGCGCGGAGGTTGGGTGAGTGGCACGACGTGGTGTGAAGTTGGAGCGAAGTTGGAACGAAGTTCGCAAGGACAGAGAAGGGCACACAGAGAGGGGCACGGAGGCACACAGAGAGAGAGTCACGGAGGCACATATAGAGAGGGCCACGGAGGCACATATAGAGAGGGACACGGAGGCACACACAGAGAGGGTCACGGAGGCACACACAGAGAGGGTGACGGAGGCACACACAGAGAGGGTCACGGAGGCACACACAGAGAGGGTCACGGAGGCACACACAGAGAGGGTCACGGAGGCACACACAGAGAGGGTCACGGAGGCATGATGTGAGGCGGTGCGTAATGCGTTGAGGCGGCTGCGGGCGACAGGCTATTGCCGCGTGGAATTTTAGAACGTTCAGTTTTTCGGAGCCCCGCGCGATATCGGGACCAGCTCCGCACAACTCTATACGGCTCCGGTGATCGATGTGGGACCGGCCCCGCGAGGCCGAACGGCTCCAGCGACCACGTTAGGTCGCGTTCATCGCATGGAGTCGCATGCTGGTGGGACAGGCCCTTAACTCTTTGACCAAGGGCTCTTTTTTCTTTTCTTCTTCCCTTTGGCACGCTTTTTCACTTTCACAACTCTTTTCACTCTCTCTGTTTCTACTCCTTTTCTTTAAAATACTTAAAATTAAGGGGTACAATGATTGTAACAATATATACGGGATTTATCTCTAATGAATAAAAATATTTTTTAAAAAGTTTGAAAATGCAAACCTCCATATTCAGGTACAGATTCTTCCCAGCTGTTATCCGGTAACTGACCATTCTCTCACCTGCTAGAGTGTGATCTGCATAGAAGAACTTTGAACTATCTTTAATTGGACTTTATCTTGCACTAAATGATATACCCTTTATCTTGTGTCTGTGCACTGTAGACAGCTTGATTGAAATCACGTATATCTTTTCCTTGACTGAATAGTAAGCAACAAAAAGCTTTTCACTGTACCTCAGATCACATGATAATAAAAAAACTAAACTAAACTAATTGTATTTGTCCGCCTTGGTTCATCAAGCCACAATAATGTTGGAGTAGAACAGTGCTGATAATGAAACATTGCCTCTTGGTTAAGGAAAGATTGTCTTAAATATGTAGGTTTATGTTTATTACTGTCATGTGAACCCAGGTACAGTGAAAGCATTTGCTTTGTATGCTTTATGGTCCTGTCCCACTTACACAACTTTTTCCGCGACTGCCGGCACCCGTCATAGGTCGTTGCAGGTCGCCGAAAATTTTCAACATGTTGAAAATTCAGCAGATACCAGAACAAGGTATGACTCTTTGGGCGACTACTGACGACCATACAGGCTTCACCCCGCGACATGTCGCCAGGGTGTCGCCTGTATGGTCGCGAGTAGTCTCCTAGTCACCAAAGAGTCGTAGCGTCTTTCTGGTCGCCGCTGAATTTTCAACATGTTGAAAATTTTTGGCGACCTGTGACGGTGCAGGCAGTCGCCGAAAAACTCGCAGAAGTGGGATAGGCCCATAATACTTTAAACTTTAGAGATACAACGAGGAGACTGGCCCATTGGCCCACAGAGTCTATGCCAAGAGTGATCACCCCATACTATCCTACACACTAGGGACACTAACACTATCCTACACACTAGGGACAATTTTTACAATTTTACCAAAGCCAATGAATCTAAAAAACCTGTACATCTTTAAAGTGTGGGAAGAAACCAGAGCACCCCGCGGAAACCTACATGGTCACAGGAAGAATGTACAAACTCCGTACAGACAGAACCCGTAGTCAGGATCAAAATCAGGTCTCTGGTGCTGTATGGCAGCAACTCGATTGCTGTACCACTGTGCCACCCCGGATGATATCCAATAAAATAAATACCTGAAATTCAAGCCTGACATACTGTTGTGAAGAAAATGGTGAACATGAGGATTGGGAGGATTTTAATAGAACACCAAAAGTCTACTCAAAAATTGACAAGGGAAAACAATTTGAAATCAAGAATGAACAAATAATAATTGAAAAAAACATAGGAACGACAAGTAGGCAATAAAGAAGAGTAATAAAGATAAACATGTTAAGTTATGGGGCCAAAACAATGAATAAGGAAGTGAACGAGATATTAAACATGTTTTTTTGTATGTCCTTATAGTTCACTAAAAACATTCAGGACATACAGTAAACCCTTGTTATAATGGACCATGGGGGCGGGGGGGGGGGGGGAAGGTGTCCATTATTGCCGATTGTCTGCTATAACCGAGTAATGAGTATAATTGTATAAATAGTAGAAACAAAGAATTACAGATGCTGAGGACGCAAAATGCTTGAGTAACTTAGCAGGTTAGGCAGCATCTCCAGAGAACATTGAGACGTGACATCTCGGGTCAAGACCCTTCTTCAGTCTCTCGATCTGGAACTGGGCCTGGAATCCAGGCAAGTTGACAGCCTGGCCTGCTGGTGGCCGTCGGAGAGGAGCAGATCAGTGGGTTCATAGTAGTGAAGTTTGTTAGATTGGGCTTTAAGCAGCCATGGCAGTGGTGTGGGTCGGGGAAGGCATTGGCAGCCTGGCCTGGAATGAGGTGTAGGCCGGGGATGGCGTCTGTAGCTTGGCCTGGCGGTGAGGTTCAGTATGTCCGGTCTGGAAATGGCCAGAGTGGCAGTGTGGGCTGGATCGGGCGTTGGCAGCCTGGCCAGGCGGTGGAGGTCTGGAGGATTGGTCTGGAAACGGCTGGGGTGGTGGCGTGGGTCAGCAGCAACTTTGGTGGTCCCCAGCCTCAGAGAGGCCAGAGAGACGGTGAACATTGATGCTGCGTCTCCTAGCGCTGCTGCAGGTATAATTGTGGTCGGGTGCGTGGCATAGTCCAGCAAAAGGTCTTTGCCCGAAACATCACCTATCCATCCTCTCCAGTGATGCTGCCTGACCTGCTGAGTTACTCCAATACTTTGTGTCCTTCATCATTGAACAAGTGTTGATCAAAGTCAATGCATGGTCATTTCAAAGGATTGTTAATTTCCATGGCCTAAATTTTGTAACTAGTAGCCTGTGTTCTTAAAGTGACAGTGCTGTCTGATTACTGCGGGGACGCTCCGACCGCTATAACCAAAATCTGTTATAAAGAGATCCGTGACAACAACGGCAGACTGTAGTGGGAACAATGGATTATCATGAGGAAATACAAAACACTGATTAAAAGAGGTACTGCTGAGACATAGAAATTAGGAGCAGGAGTTGGCCATTCGGACGTTCGAGCCAGCACTGCCATTCAATATGATCATGGATGATCATCCAAAATCAGTACCCTGTTCATGCTTTTTCCCCCATATCCCTTGATTCTGTTAGTCCGAAGAGCTAAATCTAACTCTCTGTTGAAACCATCCAGTGAATTAGCCTCCACAGCCTTCTGTGGCAGAGAATTCCACAGACTCACAACTCTCTGGGTGAAAACGTTTTCCCTCATTTCAGTACTAAACGGCCAACCAATTATTCTTTTACTGTGACCCCTTGTTCTGGACTCCCCTGACATGGGGTACATTTTTCCTGCATCTAGCCTGTCCAATCCCTTAAGAATTTTAAATGTTTTATAGACAGAAGATACTTCAGTTGTGATCTTTCAACATTCCTTGGACTCTGGAATGCTTGCAATGGTTTTCAAAAAAGGAGAGAAAAGATATACAGGGCTCAAGAAGGCAATAATCCTGACAAATTTTTGGCAGAGAAGTGCTGGAGCCCCATATTAAAGAAGCAGTAACAGAATTATTAGAAAAGATAACACGTTTATCAAATGTCCACACAGCTTCACAAAAGGTCAATTATGTATTGGAAATGTGTTTATTCGAGGTCAATCGGTAAGATGCCACGTGTAAGTTACTCATGGAGTTGGGGGATAATACTCAAGTGGATAGTGGATTTGTTAATGGCTGCAAAAACAGAAATGTGAAAATAAACAGGTCATTTCAGGATAGATTTTAGAGATACAGCATGGAAACAGGTCTTTCGGCCCACCGAGTCCGCACTGACCAGCGATCACTAGCACTATCCTAGACACAAGGACAATTTACAGTTTACACAAGCCAATTATGTCTTTGGAGTGAGGGAGGAAACTGAAGCACCCGGAGAAAACCCACGCCGTCACAGGGAATACGTATAAACTCCATACAGACAGGATCAAGCCCGGGTCTCTGGCACTGTAAGGCAGCAACTCTGCCACTGCACCACCCTACCATTGTGCCACCTTACCACTGTACCACCCTACCACTGCACCACCTTGCTGCAGGTTGGCAGACTAACTATGCAGTGCTACAATAATTACTGCAGCATTACATAGTTACAGTGTTGTAGTAATTATTGCATTTATAATCTACATAATGATTTCATTGAAAAGACTGATTGCATTGAAGCTAGTTCATGATATGAATTCAGGTGGAAAGTACCTTGTATGAGGTTGCAAAGAAATACAGAGATGAAGTGAGTGGGTAAGGAAATGATAAATGGGGTATTACGTAGGAAATTGAGAGGTTCTTGAAAAACAAAATAAAAGCAACATTTTTAGAATAGAGAATAACTATGTTGATATTCAGAGATATGTGAATCTTGTTCTACATAAATTACAAAAAACTTAGCATGCAAGTAGAGCAAGGAATTAGAAGAAAAAATGTGAGTTACTCTTTATTACACCGGGGTCAAAGTCCAAATGTAATTAAATCCTGGTGTATTTGTGTAGAGCTTTGGTGAGACTCCAACTTGTCTTCGCATCTCAGGCAGAATATACCTGCCTTGTGGGCACTGCAACAGAGGCTTACTAAATCGATTCCTGTGGTGAAAACATTGTCATGTGAGGAAAGATTGAGTAGAGTAGACCTACATTTTTTACTATTGTAAATAGACATGATCTCATTGAAACAAGTAAAAGCCTGAAGCGCTTAGTAGGGGAGGTATTGACAGGAAATTCTAGCTCTGTGGGGCATAAACCGAGGAATTTTTTCATTGGGACATCTGTGATTCTTTGGAACTATCTACCTGGGAGAACTACAGATGCTTAAGTATTGAGCATTTTCAAAGCTGAGATCGATTATTTGAACTCAGGAAAATCACAGGTGATAAATTGAAGTAGATAAAAAATGAGATATATCACAATCTTTTCAAATGACAGGTCAGGCTCAATGTATTGTATCGCCTACTCTTGCTCGTGGTTCTTGTGTTAAATATAAGCAATGCTTTAGAGAATGGGGTCAAACTTACCTCCACCAACTCAAGGTCTTCTTCCTAAATGTATTAAAGAGAAAAAAACATAATTGATATGTAGACTTATTAGAAATGGATTAAAGAGTTTTTAAAACTTCCTACTTTTCAAAGCCACATCTTCCATCTTGAATAAAACTAAATAAATGTGCTATGCACAGCCTTGAGATGATAAACATTATTAAATATGATATATCAATATATGATAATTGTACCAAGCACTTAGCTTGAAATTGGGGAAAATTACCAGTCCTTCAGAGACAACTTTTATAAAAATTCACTTTACATGATCGTGAGCATCATTTGGAAGGCCAGCATTTATTACCTGTCCTTAAAGACTTTTGAGAATGTGGTGGTGATGGTGAGCCAATGCCATTCAGAGACCAAACCAAAACCCTGAAGGACATTGGTGAACCAGATGAATCTTCGTGACAATGCTGTAGGTTCATGGATACACTGCTAATCTTACTTTATGTTTCAATTTGCCCACACCGGCCAACATGTCCCAGCTACACTAGTTCAACCTGCCTGCATTTGGCCCATATCCCTCTAAACCTGTTCTATCCGTATACCTGTCTAATTGTTTCTTAAACCTTGCGATTGGCAGTGCCTCAGCCATCCTCTGGTCTTTGATTCCCTTACTCTGGACAAAAGACTCTGCACGTCTACATGATCTATTCCTCTCATGATTTTATACACCTCTATAAAATCACCCCTCATCCTCCAGCGATCCAAGGAATAGAGTCCCAGCCGACTCTACCTCTCCCTATTGCTCGGACCCTCGAGTCCTGGCAAAATCCTCGTAAATCTTCGCTGTACCCTTTCCAACTTGACAACATCTTTCCTATAACATGGTGCCCAGAACGGAACACAATACTCTAAATGCGGCCTCACCAATGTCTTATATAACTGCAACATGACCACCCAACTTCTATACTCAATGCTTTGACTGATAAAGGCCAATGTGCCAAAAGCCTTTTTGACCACCCTACCTAGCTGCGATTCAACCTTCATTGGTGTTTTCTGTACTTCTTCTAAATAAAGGTCAATATGGAACATATAAATATGCAGGCAAGAGTGGCCAAAGATATTAACGTGTTTTTAAATGACAATCTTGCAGTTGGGTGTTCACGGTTATGATTGAGAAATGTTTATCTACATTCTAGTTTGTTTTTTGTTTTTTGTTAAGTTTTTTTATTAATTAGAAGCAATTACATAATTTTTAAAAAAAGATATGTGTTCATTGTTGACATAATAAAAATCATTTTGTTCTTTGTAGCTATACATAATCAGTATTATTTATGTTAATCCTTGCTTAATAATTGTGCTTCTATATTTTTTTCCCCCATTTTTTATAAAGATAGAAAATAGTGGAAAAAGATTAAACAAAAAAAAATATATATATATATACACACATATATACATATAGATAGATATATATAAAAAGTTAGGAAAGAATGGAATATTCTACAGATTTTACATCGTTGGAGATATATCCGCGTTTTATGAAATGTACTACTTCATCTATTCTTCGATTCTGGTTTCAGTCGGGTTCTCGTGCCGAACCAGTTTTCCCCTTCAAATATTCAATAAATGGGGACCATATTTTAAAAAATAGTTCTTGTTTGTCCATTAAGACAAATCTTATTCTTTCCAAATATAGGGTCTCCGACATTTCTGTGGTCCACATTTTAATTGTGGGGGTTACAGAGCCTTATTAAACTATAATCAATAAAAATTCTTTGATTCAAAGTCATGAATTGATTTGGTTCCGTTATTCCTAATATTATTAATTTTGAGTCAGGAGCCAGTTTGGTATTGACGACTTCTGAGATTATCTTAAAAATTTCCATCCAAAAATTATTAATTTTTATACAACTTACGAATGAGTGCAATAGGTTAGCCTCTAAATGTTGACATTTATCACAAATAGGGGAAACACTTGGAAAAATTCTATTCAATTTTGTTTTTGAATAATGCAGTCTATGCAATACTTTAAATTGTATTAAAGAGTGTCTAGTGTTAAACGAACAGTGATGTATATGTTGCAAACTATCATCCCAAGTTTGTTAATCTGAATTAAAATTCCATTGTTGCTAAAGTGGTATTTTAACACAGAATTGAGAGTTCAAGATTCTGGATTACTGACCCAGTAAGAACCATTCCACTATCACAATCATCACATTCCTTTTTAACTACCTCCCACCTATATGTAAGCCCCCTCTCCAGTTTTACCTTAGCTAAGTCATTGTTCTCCTTCATCCTCCGATGAGCTTCCAACTCTGTTTCCATTCTTTTCTTCACCCTCCGATGATCTTCCAGCTCCGCTTCCAGTCGTTTCTTCACCCTCCGATAATCTTCTAACTCTGCTTCCAGTTGTCTTATCCTTTCCTTCAGACTACTAACCTCACGCCTGCAGCACAGAACAGATCAATTTTTCCCACTCCTTTTGCATTTTTTAGTTACAAAACCACCTTTCTGTTTTGTATCTTATTTACAACATACCCATTGGAGAAATAGTGGGAGTGGCGGCGCTGCCCTGGCAACAGCGGCTCGCTGCAATCCGCCTGTTTTTCTTTTCTTTTGGTTGTTTTCTTGTCTTGTTTTGGCGTCAATTTCAGTTATTATGTAGCATATATGTGAGGGAAACGTTCTTAGTCTCTTCCTTTTGGGGGGCTTTTCTTGTCGTATCCCCCGTCTCCGTCTGTGCTGAGGCCTAATGGCGGAGCTGACAGCCTCCAACTGCGACCGACCTCAAGGCTCCGGAGGCAGAGCCAGCCAGGACTTACCAGCGCGAGGCTGGCCGACTTCGGGGCAGCGGCGGGTGGAGGCATACCGGCGTTCCGGCAGCCCGACTCGGAGCTGTGGCGGCTTCCCGATGGCGGTGGTGGCGGCGGCAGCGACTTTGGAGGTTCGGTCGCGGGCCCAGTGGACGACATCGTCGGGAGCTCACAGGTCACAGGTTGGTGTCCTGTTTTTCCGGAGCTCCCGCGGCAACAGCTGCGTCCGCTGGACTGGAGGGCGGCAGCTTCAACCGCCCCGGGTCGCGGAGTTGAACCGGCCCGCTCGCAGAGCGCGATTCACCCACGGGACTTATTTACATCACCCGGTGTGGTCACAACATCGGAGGCCTGGGTCGCCTCAGCGCAGAGGAGAAGGAAGAACAAGAAGGGAAGAGACAAAGACAAGATTTTTGCCTTCCATCACAGTGAGGAGGTGCTGGTGAACTCACAGTGGTGGATGTTAAATATGTGTTTATTGTGTGCTTTGTCATTTACTATATGTAGGACTGCAAGCAACAAAATTTCCAATTCGAAGGTCCAATAGGTCTCCAATGGTGCTTCTATATATGACTGCCAGCAGATTTAGCTACTTGATTTTTTTTCAACAGGTTTACGTATGAATTGGCTTTGGCTCCTGTGGAGGCTGGATCACACTGCACAAGCACTGGTATCCTTCATTTGAATTAATCTTTCAAAGCTACACGGCAAGTGAAATCAAGTGATGAACTAGTGCAAGTCAGCCTAAAATGGAAACCAGCCATTTGAAGAAAAATTGGAGGAACATGTGATCGAAACAGATATTAATGATTCATTAAAATGCAGCTTCCATGGGGACAAGAGGATAGAGTCATAGTTATGTGGTGCAGGAATATACCCTTTGGTCAACTACATCCATGCTAACCATCTAGAACTGTTGAATACTAAAACATCCATCTGTATCAAAGTAGTATTCAGCAGATGCCAGGGTGACACAGCAGACAACATTGGTGTCTTATAACTCCAGTAAGCAGGTTTAATAATGTTCTTGTGCGCTCTGTCTGGAGCTAACACATTATTCCTGTGACTGCTGGGGTTTCCCTGGTTGCTCTGGACTCCACCCACATCCCAAAAAGGTGATGGTTGGTAGGTTAATTGTCTACTATAAATTGCCCCAAGTTTGTTAAGTGGTGAAAAAATCTGGCCAGGTTGTTGACCATGTGAGAAAGAATGGGTTATAGGGAAATAAGTAGGAGAATGAAATGGATGGAACTGTGCACGAGAGCTGACATAGACTCAATGGGCCTAATGGCTTCCATCAAAGCCATCAGAAAACATGAGAAATTGATACAAAACCAACACACTCTGATGTTGCAAATCTGAAATTAAAACAGAAAATAGTAGCAATACTCAGCACGTGAGGTCACATGCGTGAAGAGAGGGTCAGACAATGTTTCAGGTCAATGTTCTTTCACAAGAACTGGAATAATGGATCTTTGGGATTAATTGCCTGAGGTCTCCATCATTGGAATTTTCTTTGCTCTTGTTTACATCTGCTAATTAATAAAACTAGATTGTTATGGTGTGTCAACCTCTGAAACTGGAGGGTTTGTTTTAAAAACACAGTAGTGAGCCATTATGATGTGGGAATGCACAACTTGAAATGGCTGTGGCAGGTTGCTCAGCAGTAATTTCCAACAGTACATTTTTTGGAAAAGAAAAATTGCAGGGCTATAGATAAGGAGCAGGGAAATTGGGCTAGTTGACTCTCTTTCAAAGAGTCAACAGTATGGTCAGTCGACGATGGTATTCGATTATATGATTTCCACTATTGTATTGCAAGACTGGAAAATGGTAGAAAGCAAACTAGTTGTATGTCCTTTTTTGAGAAGGAATGCCTATATTAGCTATGGAGTCACAACGCATGGAAATGGGCTATTTGGCCCAGCTTGTACATGTCAACTAAGATGCCCCATCTAAGCTAGTTCCATTTGTCTGCACCTGGCCTATAGCCCTCATAAAATCTTTCCTATCCATATGTGTCTAAATGTTGTTATTATTCCTGCCTCAACTACTTCCTCTGGTAGCCCAAGTTCTCCTCTCGCCTTAATCCAATGCCCTTATGTTCTTGATTTTTCTACCATGTGCATTCATCCTATCAATCCCCCCTTGATTTTATACACCACTATGACTGATGATGGCCAATGAGATAAAATCCTTCTTCATAATATATAGCCTTCCAGGGCAGCCTCCACACGGATTCTAATGACAGCTTGGATAGAATGGACGTGGAGGGGATGTTTCCACTGGTCTAGGACCAGAGGTCATAGCCTCAGAATTAAAGGGCATTCCTTTAGGAAGGAGATAAGGAATTTCTATAGGTTGAAGGTGGTGAATCTGTGGAATGCAAAACAATGTTGACTTTTCATAATCAACCCCCGTCTTTCCAAATGCATCTACATGTCCCTCAGAATCCTCTTCAGTAACTTTCCTACCAGAGTTCAGGCTTATTGGTCTATATCTCCCAGGTTTTAGTTAGTGGGATTTCATTAATAGTTGTCGCAGAGGTACTTGTACCATTAGAAGGATTTACCAAATGTAGAAAGCGCGCACTCACTTGTTTTCTTCAGCAGATTTATCCACTTCCTTTAATCTCCGCAGGTCTTTCTCCATTTTTGTCTTTTCTTGAAGATGTTGCTTGACTTCAGCACTGCAGTGCAAACATATTCAGGGTCAGTACGATGTTGAGATAAAGCCGAGGATATACTGTGCTCTCATCTTCTAGTTTTTTGTGGCTATATCCAATTGAAAATAATCAATGGGATGTCTGACTGATCACAGACTTTGGCTCCAAATTTCAAATCTTTTCAGCAGTTTTCTTTACTCCTCTCTCCTTGAAGATATCAAGGAAGTTATCCTCAAATCACTCTAAAGTGAATGGGCATTTTTACTACATGTTTCATGACCTCAGGACTCCAAAGAGGTTTACAAGTAACAATTCAGTTTTTGAAGTGACTGCACGAGATACAAGTCTATTTGTAACTCAACAAATACAGCAGCCCATGCTTGTATCGAGAACAAGTCCGCACTCAGTCATGAGTTGATGCAGCAAGTAACAGTCATGATACAAACGTGCTAGGCAATGACTACCTCTAAAAAAATAATCATACAAAAGAGGATGCTTGGAACATGATGCCAGTGGTAGTGATGTAAGCAGATATGGAGGGATATAGATCATGTGCAAGCAGAGGAGATTAGTTTAACTTTGCATCGTGCTCACCACAAACATTGTGGGTCAAAGGATCTGTTCCTGTGCAGTATTATTCTATGTTCAATGCATTGCTAACTCTTGACGGCATTACTATCAAGGAGTCCCAAATGATCAGTATGGTGGGGTCACTGTTGACTAAAACAATTAGTAAGTTGTTTAGAGACATTTTTAAGAGGCAGGATTTTTGTACATTTGGGAGACAGGGAATGATTAGGTGTCTGAGGGGACATTGTCACATATTTGATTGAGTTTTTTTAAGGAGGTGACAAAGGAGATTACTAAAGGCAGGACAATAGATATTGTTTTCTGGACTTTAGTATGGCATTTTCCCACATGTTAAGTTGGTTCAGAAGGTTTAGGAATAATGGATTCAAGATGAGCTGGCTAACGATATCTAAAATTATCTTAATGACGGGAGGCAGCGAGAGCTGGTGGAACGATTTTGTTTTTTGCTTGGACTAGTCTGTCACAGGGATTAGTGCTGGAACCTCTGCCGTTTGTAATATGTATTAACAATCTGGACATCAATGCAGGAGGTACAATTAATATGTTTGAAGGTGACATGAATATTGGGTGTTATGGAATGTGAGGAAGGTTGTCTAAGCCAACAGGACACAGGATATAGATACCAATTAGTTGGAAATTTGGGCAGAGCGTTGGCAGATAGAATTGAACCATGGTAAATGGAAGGTGATATATTTTTGTAAGTCAAATAAGAGTAAGATATACACAGCAAATGGGAGAGCATTACGGAATGTTGATGAACAGAGATATCTCAGGGTTGAAGTCCATAGTTCCCTAAGGTTGCAATACAGTTTGATAAGAGTGGTGACAAAGCCTTTCAGTATGACCCCAAAAATATTGGGTCAGAGCTAAAAATATCATTTTGAAACTTTGCAAAACACTGTTTATAACACAGTGTAGGAAGGATGTAATTGTACTGGAGAGACTGCAAAGGAGATTGACCAGGATGGTTGTCTGGATTGTAGTACTTTATTCCAGACAGAGATTGGATAGGTTGAGGGGTGATCTAATAGAAGTATCTAAAATTATATTTAGCTTTCTTTATCCCTAACAAGTATATCTCGTTTCCTTTATCCCTAACCAGTCTGAAGAAGGGTCTAGACCCGAAACATCACGCATTCCTTCTCTCCAGAGATGCTGCCTGTCCCGCTGAGTTACTGCAGCTTTTTGTGTCTATCTTTGGTTTAAACCAGAATTGGAACCCACAATTGGAATACACAAGTACATTTTCAGGACAGTTTAATAATTTAAGCAAATGGACAGTTTAACACCCCGCCCAAACAGCTACATTGATGTTAGTGTAGCATTCTTTCAGTGTGACCCCAAAAATATTGCATTCAGATTTTTTATCTAAGGTTGTAGGCTCAATTTGTCCAAGTTACTCACTCCTTTTTGGCCAGCTGGGTCTGCAAATTGATGCGATCCTCCTTCAGTTTCTTTGTTAGTTCCCGTAGGCGGATACATTCCTGCTGATGGCTGATTTGCTGTTGTTGCATTTGGCTTGTGATACATTCAGCTTGTGGGAGTTTTTCTTCCAAATTCATGCCACCTACTTTGGAGTTGCATGGCTCCTGACTGCTAATTTTCTGTTAAATTCAAGAAACAGCTTCAATGTAGACAGTTCCTTTATCCTCAATAAAAAATATTGATACTTGCAAACCCCAATGGACAGAGAGCTATGCTCTCCTCGAAACACAATGTCCACTTTCTCTAAACTCACTTTCTCCAGCTCGAGGACCTTTCGTACTAGCCTGCTTTTGCTCCATTCATTGTAGCCTGAAAAAGAATAAGTGCAGTGAGAAAAATAGTTAGCCGTGTGTGACATGAATATTTAATGTCTGTGAAATTAAATTAGTTGACTTAGAATCATAGAAAATATTTAAATATTTGTCATTGATATACTAAATTACTGTTTGATTATTTACTGAGCGTCACATTTGTACACAGCACCTGTTATTCCCCATCTTGAAAACTACGTTCACGCCACACGTCACAAAGAATAAAATTGGCTTTGGAGTGAGTGCAATACAGGCCTGTTAGAATGATACCTCGTTTACATAACGAAGGTGTTACGTAGACTAGATTTACAATTCACTGAGGATTAAAAGCTGATGTAATTGAAATATGGCAGAAAATGCCAGAAATATTCAGCACGTCACATAGTATCCAAATGGAAGAAACAGTTGTTTGTCCAGATCAGTGGCCTTTAGTAAGAATTAATTAAAGTTAGTGAACACAAATTTTAAGGTGCAGGATGGGGGTGGAAGCAGTGGATAGGGAAAACAGAAGGGAAGCTGCAAAAGACTGAAAAAACTGTAAATGGTGGAAATCTGAAATAGAAACAGAAAATTTTGAAAATGCTTAGGCAGCAGCTAGGGAAAGAGAAAGATAGTTAAATGTAAGTGCAGGAATTGCTGATTATCTGAAATTGTTGAAGTATATTCTGCATCCAGAAGGCTGTAATAGGCCTAGATGGAGGATGATGTTTTGTTCTTGATCTCATTGAGCTCAGAATAACCATGTTGGACATCAAAGACAGAAAGGTTATGTGGCAGTGGCAACAAAAAATAACAATGTCAGTGTTCGCCCAGCTCGGCCTGTGGACTTCGGGAGCCGCGGTCTCCGGTAGGAAGTGGCTGATTCGGAGGTCCAAGCCGCTGAGGATGTTCTTCCATCATCCCGGCGAACATCGGGCCGACCGCGGGCTGTACTGAATGTGGAAGAGCTGCTGCATTCTTGTTCCACGCCTGAACATCGGGCCACCCATAGTGGCAACTGCGGAGGGCTCGGGAGGCCCCGACCACGGGTGAACATCAAAGAACATCAAAGAGGAGGATATCTGAACTTTGGTGCCTTCCCTCACAGTGGGATACTTTGATAACCCTGTGTGGGGATGTTTATGTTATAGACTTATGTTATAGACTATCGTGTTCTGTGTTCTTTATTTTATTCGTATGGCTGTGTGGTGACAATAAGTTTCACTGTACCAATTGGTGCATGTGAGAATAAATGGCTCTTGCCTTGTCTTGTTCCACCCAGTGGTCTTGCACAATTGAGGTGATATTCTAGAGGCATGCAAGAGGATTAATGGAATTAACATTGTAGAAAGACAGAACTATTTCTTCAGCCCAGAATTAGATTTAGATTGTTTAATGTGATAGCAGGAATCATTTTTTCACATAAAAAAAATAAAGCACCATGAGTAAAGATATTAACGGTTATGGCACCAGATGGATTTAAGAGGGATGATTAGGGATGATGTAATTGAATTGTAGAAAAAGCCTGAGGGGCAGAGTGGCCTACTTTGTTCCTTTACAGAAACTCCCAAAATATTCAAATTATAGCAAGGCTAGGAGAGTGCAGCATTGCATGAAAAGGTGGCCTTTCTATATCCGCATTTCTTGAGTCATGAGAACTGCAGAGAGAAACATCAAAAATATTGAGCAACGCCGACCTCGGGCTGTACTGGAGGTGGAAGAGCTGCTGCATTCTTGTTCCACGCTGGCCTTCAGAGTTTTATTCTCCTCTTGTAACTGTTTGAGGCTTCTGGATAATCTGAGGATTGTTGATTTGAGCACTTTTATTTCTTTCTGCAACTCTCTGCTTTCTACTATTGATCTACAGAATGGAAAAAAATAGAAAATAAATTACTAAATAATGATATGTTTACTTGTGTTTATCTTTCGCCCTCCATTTCCTTTTTGTTTTGGTGGAGAGCCCCAAATCTTCCCCACAAGTATATCAACTGAAAGATTTATGGAGTTGTAGGTAGGATCACGGGGCCTGTGGACGTCAACATCGTGAAGCCCGCAGTCTCTGGTAAGAAGACTGATTCCTGGGATGGCAGGACTTCCATATGAAGAAAGACTGGATAGACTTGGCTCGTATTCGCTGGAATTTAGGAGATTGAGGGGGGATCTTATAGAGGCTTTCAAAATTCTTAAGGGGTTGGACAGGCTAGATGCAGGAAGATTGTTCCCAATGTTGGGGAACCCCAGAACAAGGGGTCACAGTTTAAGGATAAGGGGGAAGTCTTTTAGGACCGAGATGAGAAGATCTTTTTTCACACAGAGAGAGGCGAGTCTGTGGAATTCTCTGCCACAGAAGGTAGTTGAGGCCAGTTCATTGGCTATATTTAAGAGGGAGCTAGATGTGGCCCTTGTGGCTAAAGGGATCAGGGGGTATGGAGAGAAGGCAGGTACAGGATACTGAGTTGGATGATCAGCCATGATCATATTGAATGGCGGTGCAGGCTCGAAGGGCCGAATGGCCTACTCCTGCACCTATTTTCTATGATTCTAAGAGGCTGACTCGGGAGCTCCATGCAGCGGAGAGAGTTTCAACCACCCTGACGTGGGAGTTTCGATCATCCCGACAGGGGCTTCAATCGCCCCGACTGCGGATGGTTTCACTGCTCCGACCGTGGGAGAACAAGGAGGAAGAAGTTTGAACTTTATTGCCTTCCATCACAGTGAGGAATGTGGAATCCACTGTGATGGATGTTTATGTTAACTTTTATAGAAACATAGAAAATAGGTGCAGGAGGCCATTCAGCCGTTCGAGCCAGCACTGCCATTCATTGCGATCATGGTTGATCGTCCGCTATCAATAATCCGTGCCTGCCTTCTCCCCATATCCCTTGACTCCACTAGCCCCGAGAGCTCGATCCAACTCTCTCTCAAATCCATCCAGTGATTGGCCTCCACTGCCCTCTGTTACAGGGAATACCATAAATTCACAACTCTTTGGGTAAAAACGTTTTTTCTCACCTCAGTCTTAAGTGACCTCCCCTTTATTCTAAGACTGTGGCCCCTGTTTCTGGACACCCAACATTGGGAACATTTTTCCTGCATCTAGCTTGTCCAGTCCTTTTATAATTTTATATGTTTCTATAAGATCCCCCCATCCTTCTAAACTCCAGTTAATACAAGCCTAGTCTTTTCAATCTTTCCTCATATGACAGTCCCGCCATCCCAGGGATCAATCTTGTGAACCTACGCTGCACTGCCTCAATCACAAGGATGTCCTTCCTGAAATTAGGAGACCAAAACTGTACACAATACTCCAGATGTGGTCTCACTAGAGCCCTATACAACTGCAGAAGAACCTCTTTACTCCTATACTGAAATCCTCTTGTTATGAAGGCCAACATTCCATTAGCTTTCTTCACTGCCTGCTGTATCTGCACGCCAGCTTTCAGTGACCGGTGTACAAGGACACTCAGGTCTCGCTCAACCTCCCCCTTACCTAACCTAACCCCATTGAGATAATAATCTGCCCCCTTGTTTTTGCCGCCAAAGTGGATAACCTCACATTTATCTATATTATCCTGCATCTGCCCACGCACTCAACTTGTCCCCCTCAACCTCTTCACAGTTCACACTGCCACCCAACTTTGTGTCATCCGCAAACTTGCTAGTGTTGCTCCTAATTCCCTCTTCCAAATCATTAATATATATGGTAAACAGTTGCAGCCCCAACACCGAGCCTTGCGGCACTCCACTCGCCACTGCCTGCCATTCTGAAAAGGACACGTTCACTCCTACTCTTTGCTTCCGGTCTGCCGACCAATTTCCTATCCATGTCAACACTCTACCCCCAATACCATGTGCTCTCATTTTAGTCACCAGTCTCCCATGCGGGACCTTATCAAAGGCTTTCTGAAAGTCTAGATACACTACATCAACTGGCACCCCTTCATCCATTTTACTTGTCACATCCTCAAAAAATTCCAGAAGATTAGTCAAGCATGGTTTCCCTTTCATATATCCATGTTGACTTGGACTAATCATTTTACTGCTATCCAAATGCTCCATATTACCTCTTTAATAATTGACTCCAGCATCTTTCCCACCAAAGTCAGGATAACTGGTCTGTAATTCCACGTTTTCTCTCTCGCTCCTTTCTTGAAAAGTGGGATAACATTAGCGATACTCCAATCCACAGGAACTGACCCTGAATCTATTGAACGTTGGAAAATGATCACCAATGCGTCCACTATTTCTAGAGCCACCTCCCTGTGGACCCTGGGATGCAGACCATCAGGCCCAGGGGATTTATCATCCTTCAGTCCCATTAGCCTACCCAATACCATTTCTCGCCTAATGAAAATTTATTTCAGTTCCTCTACCCCCTTAGATCTTCTGTCCTCCAATACAGCTGGGAGATTGTTTGTGTCCTCCTTAGTGAAGACAGATCCGAAGTACCTATTCAACTCTTCTGCCATTTCCTTGTTGCCCATAATTATTTCACCCATGTCTGCCTTCCAGGGACACACATTTGACTTTGCTATTCTTTTTCCCTTAACATAGCTTTTACTGTCCTTCTTTATATTCCTGGCCAGCTTCCCCTCGTACTTCATCTTTTCAGCCCGAATTGCCCGTTTTATTTCCTTCTGTTGTCCTTTGAAAGTTTCCCAATCCTCTGGCTTCCGGCTACTCTTTGCTGTGTTATACATCTTTTCTTTTAGTTTTATTCTATCCCTAACTTCTCTTGTCAGCCACGGTTGCCTCCTACTCCCCTTAGAATCTTTCTTCCTTTTTGGAATGAAATGATCCTGCGTCTTCCGGATTATGCCCAGAAATTCTTGCCATTGCTGTTCCACCGTCATTCCTGCTAGGATCCCTTTCCAGTCTACTTTGGCCAGCTCCCCTCTCATGCCTTCATAGTCCCCTTTGGTCAACTGCATCATTGCCACTTCCGATTTAACGTTTTCTTTCTCAAATTGCAGATTAAAACAAATCATATTATGATCACTAACCCCAAGCAGTTCCTTTACCTCAAGTTCTCTTATCATATCTGGTTCATTGGACAACACTAAATCCAGAATTGCCTTTCCTCTGGTCGGCTCCATTATAAGCTGCTCTATGAATCCATCTCGGAGGCATTCTACAAACTCTCTTTCTTGGGGTCCTGAACCAACCTGATTTTCCCAGTCTACCTGCATATTGAAATCCCCCATCACCACGGTGGCATTATCTTTGTTACTTTGCAGTTTTAACTCCTGCTGCAACTTACACCCGGGCTACTATTTGGGGTCTGTAAATAACACCAATTAGTGTCTTCTTGCCTTTACAATTCCTCAACTCAACCCACAGTGACTCTACCTGGTCAGTCCCTATGTGTTCCCTTGCAAGGGACTGAATTCCATCCCTCACCAGCAGAGCTACCCCCCCCCCCTCCTCTGCCCACCTGCCTGTCCTTTCTATTGGATGTATAATCCTTAATATTAAGTTCCCAGGCCCGATCCTCCTGCAGCCATGTCTCAGTAATCCCCACAATGTCATATCTACCAACCTCTAACTGAGCCTCAAGCTCATCTACTTTACTTCTTATACTTTGCGCATTCATATACAATACTTTTAATTCCTTACGCATCTCACCTTTCACATCGATCCCTATTATACTTGGCCATACTCTCCTATCCCTTTGTGAGTTTCCTTTCCCGTTAATTCTGGCGTCATTAACCATCCCTTTACTCTCTTTCCCTTTAACTCCATCGTCGACTATCCCATTTGACACCCCACCCTCCTTATTCAGTTTAAAACCACCCATGTAGCAGTGGCAAACCTGCCTGTCAGAATGCTGGTCCCCCACCAGTTAAGATGCAATCCGTCCCTTTTGTACAGTTTCCCCCTTACTCCAAAACAGATCCCAGTGATCTAAGAATCTAAATCCCTGCCCCCTGCACCAGTTATTCAGCCACACATTCAGGTCCCGTATCTCCCTGTTCCTGCTCTCGCCAGCACGAGGAACTGGAAGCAAACCGGAGATAACAATCCTGGAGGTCCTGCTTTTCAGCATTTTTCGAGCTCTCTAAAGTCACGTTGCAGAATATTCATCCCCTTCTTTCCGACATCGTTTGTGCTGACATGCACTACCACTTCCGGCTGTTCATCTTCGCCCTTGAGGATTTTCTGCACTCTGTCCGTGACATCCTGGATTGTGGCACCAGGAAGGCAGCACACCATCCTCGAATCCCGTCTGTTCCTGCAGAAACCCCTGTCCGTACCTCTCACAATGGAGTCTCCAACTACAATGGCATTGCCTGACGTTGGCCTCTTTAGTTTTGGCTCAACAGCCCTTTTTGCTTATGTGGTTGTGTCTTGTTGCTTTTCACTAGTTAAGCTCTATGGTAACTCGAATTTCACTGAACCTTAATTGGTACATGTGACAATAAACTGACCTTGAAACCTTGACATGCATGACTAAATATGCAATGTTTTGGTTCTTTACCAAACACAAATAAGATAAATATTTCCCAACATCTCTGCCCAACTGCAGCATTCTTGAATTTGTGTTAAATCTTGCTGCTGACACATTGGAGCATTACCGAGGATGTGCTGCACTATTGGAGACATTGACTGAGAAATCCTACCTCATCAGGAAAGGTGTTTTGATTGTGTAATTCTACAGAGGGCCAAACCCCATATTGTGTGAACGACCCCAATTCGTTCCATACAATGTGTGCAGTGCCATGTGCATTAGAATAGCTCTTAAACATTAAACACACAAAGTCTCTTGGCTTGGAGACTCAGTCAGGAAAGATTAGTGCTGTTGAAATACACATTTGGACAGGGTGAGGAATGCAAAAACACTCACAATTGAATGGTGACGTGGGTGGGGGAAGAACCTGGATGGTGAAGTGGAGTTGGTGATGTTGGTGGGCTGATCCAGGGGTTGGGACATGGGAGAGAGCACAGGCACTGAACCACAATCAGTTGCTAGCACCAGCTTCCACTAACCAGGTTGCTTATATAGGTCCCCTTTCAGTATAATTTAAGCAGCTGTTTTCATTTTCTAGTGAAAACCTGCTTCCGCTCAGGGTTCCTGTTCCTTTGACTGTTTTTCTGGGCAGCTCCATGCATTATGTGCCAATTGCAGGGGGCCCAGGGACAAAACTGCAAACTTCAATATGCTACGTACCTGATCACATTTGATTACCAATTAAATTCTATTACTCAAATAGAACATGGAACAGTACAGCACAGGAACAGGCCCGTCAACCCACCTTGTGTATGCCAAACATGATACCAAGTTAAACTAATTTCCTCTGCCTGCACATGGCCACATTTCTCCATTCCTTATATATTTATTTGCCTATCTAAAGTCTCTTAAAGGCCACTATCATATATTTATCAATCACCTTCCTGGCAGCTAATTCAAGCACCTACTACTCTATATAAAGCTTTTGCCCCACACATCTGCTTTAAACTTCCCCCCTCTCACTTGAAAGCTATGCCCTCTAGTGTTTGAGATCTTCAACCTAGGAAAAAGGTTCTGACTGGTACTTCAATCAGGTGCTATCATACTGTAACTGTTAGACCATGGGTTCATATTCTCTGTAATATCTTACCCAATATTTATTCCTCAAACAGCATCACCACACCATATCTAATCATCACTACACTGTTGATGCGGGACATGTTGGCTGTCTTGCTTTCCTGCATTATAACTGAGTACAGTACATCATTGGATGTAAAGCACAGGAAGATCCAGAGTGATCGAGTTACACAGCACAGAAGCAGCCCCTTAGGGCCAACTTTTCCATGCCGAGCAAAATGCCCTAATGCTGACTAAGATGCCCCATTGTCATGAAGAATACTAAATGCTAATTTTATTCCTTCACTGCTTCAACTATTGAATGCTAATAACTTGAGTAAAAAATAGTCTGGAACTGTTACTGAACATTTGGCAGGCAGCAAAAGCATTTCTAAATTGTAGATTAAGACCGAGGCACTATTTTATACAACTCTTATTGTATGGGGAGACCCACATTGCCTTTTTTTAACAAACTATTTTAAATTCCAAGTTTCTTTTCTACTGGTCTCAACTTGTAGGCCTCATGTATATGGACTTGTGAAATACATTTTAGCACTCCTTGACATCACAAGATGTGCCGACAGTCACACCCTGCCAACAGCTCAACACTTGTACAGCACTAAAGGACACATAGTACATTAGTAACTTAGCAGGTCAGGCAACATCCCTGGAAGACCAGATCAGATGACATTTCAGGTCGAGACCCTTCTTCAGACTAGCTCCCCAAGTGACCACATTATATAGTTTGGCTTTGGCTTACTTTTTCTCTGCTGTATCGTTGTCCGTTAACAGAAGTCGGAGTCTCTGAATCTAAAAAACAGAAAAATGCCTCTTTAAAATATAGAAAGAGTTGAATATAACAGCTGTTTTTGTTTCTGCAAAGTGCCTTCTTTAAACTCTGCATAAAATGCTAACAAACTAGTCAAATATCAAATATCAAGTGCAGTTCAGGGAGAACAATAGGCATAGCTGTTGACTTGTATTCAGTGAATTGAAAACAATGAGCCATCAACATATAGTGCGCTCACCTCCTCATAGTAAGTCTCCATGGCAATCTTCATCTCCTCAATATTAGTGGTTTTCAAATCAGTTTGAAATTTGCTGAAAATTGGAATGACATTCAGAAACACAGGATGAATGTTGACACCGTGTAATAGTCAATGCGTGAAGCAGGAAGCAGAGTGCACACATTCATGACCTAAACTACAGCAGCAACTGTCAAGTACACAAATAACTTACATTTATATAGGACCTTTACATAAGAAAACATCCCAGGACACTTCACAGAAACATTATCAAATAAACTTTAATGCAAGCATCATAAGGAGCTATTAAGATAGATAATCAAATGTTTGGTTGAAGAGATACATTTTAAAGAGAGGATTAAAAAGGAGATCCCACACATTAGGGCCTGGTCAATTGTGGAGCGATTAAATCAGGGGATGCTACGGTTTTAAATTTCTACATTTCATAAATGGTAATTTCACATCATAAATCTTGTAATACCAGTGCTATATTATCAATTATCAGAAATAGAGGATTTTAGTTATCGTTCTTAGTTATTGGATTAGAGGAGCTTACACGGGAATATTCAGGTGAAACAATGTCAAGGTTGAGTATGGTAGGATTGAGTGTGCCAGTAAAATTGAATTGAAAGATAGATTATGGAAACTGACCATTCAGCCCATCAAATCTATGCTAACCATCGATCACCTGTTCACAGTAATTCTTTGCTATCTCATTTTTGCACCCACTCCCTATACATTAGGAGCAATTTAAGGAGGCCATTTAACCACATTCCTTTCGTATATGGGACAGAACCAGAACACCTGGAGGAAACCATGCGGTCATATGGAGAATGTGCAAATTCCACACAGACAGTACCTGAGGTTAGGATCGAGCCTGTGTCTCTGGCACTGAGACACTGGCTCTACCAGCTTTGCCACTGTCCTCCCCCAATAAAAATGGAGTAAGTGGAGGGCAGTTGTGAACAGAGATTGATTGGATACAATATTGAAAATATTCAACCCTAAAATTTAGATTGAAGGATTATTGCACTGTCCAATAGACTTTTTTTTTAGAATAGCCTATCTTCAGTGTAAACCAGCATCTGCAGTTCTTTCCTACACCTTTTCTCCAGAGATGCTGCCTGACCCACTGAGTTACTCAAGCATTTTGTGTTTATCTTCGGTTTAAACTAGCATCTGCAGTTCCTTCCTACACATTATATATGGATATTATTGGATCCATTAGTGTCCTACATTTATGGGAAATTAGATGAACGAGAGGGGCTCTGATAAAAACAGAACAGACTGGATATGTTTCCCCTGACTGGGGAATTCAGAACAAAGCATTACAGCCTCAGGATATGGGCATGCCATTTAAAATTGGAACTTGGAGAAAACTAGACACGTAATGGATAGTGCATCTGTGAAATTCTTTATATTAGAAAGAAGTGGAGGCCAGCATTAAATGTATTTAAGGAGAATGTAGATATATTTCTTAATGCTAAACGGATTAAAGGATTAGTAGAGAAGGCAAGGACAGAATCCTCAAGAGAATGGTCAACCACCATTGTACTGCACGGTGGAGCGGGCCCCAAAAGGGAAAGCCTATTCCTGTTCCTATTTCCTTGTAAAACTTTCTGGGAACTATTATTGGCACATTAACATTCCTCCTTAAATAAGGAAACCAATACTGTACACAGAATTCCAGATATGGTTGCACCTATGCCCAATTTAACTGCATTGTAATGGTTTTGTCCTTTTCTTTAAATCTCCTTCCAACGAACAGTAACATTGTTCGCTTTTCAGTGTATCCTGCCCTTTTGTGAATCCTGCACTGGGACACATTGTTCTTCTGCATCCAAGAACTCTGAAAACTCTTGCCATTCTGATGATATGATGCTTTTAATTTTTCCTGCTTAAGTGGACAATTTCTCATTTTCCCCACGTTGTTTTCCAATTTCCAGATCTTTATCCACTCATATTATTGTTATCTTTTGGTTTACTTATGTCCTCTCCACAACTTACTTTCCTTCCTCTCTTTGTGCCATCAGCAAATTTTCCATTCATACTTTTGTTGACATATGTGCCGATGCCATTCTCACTCATGGTTTATATAGTCAGTCAAATAAGATGAAAAATAACACAATATTTATCTATTGATTATCCTGAATTTCAGTGACCTGGAATAAAAGTTATTTCCAAAAGAGGCCGGTTGGGCCAGAAACATTTTATTATTGCTGGAGATGTTCCTGTTTCAATGTTTCCTTCTGTCTATGAGAAACTGAGACATAAATTAAATTATTATAGGGGTAAAATCTCAAGAGTGACATTGGAGGGTTGAGTTTCTCACTGTTAAATGACAGGAAGTAGAGATATGGGGAATGTGGACCGTAAAATATAGCACAGAGGAAGAAAAAGACCAGATGCCAAATACACTTCTAATGCCATTTTTAGAAGAAAGAGATTTGCATTGTATCTTACTTTAAGATGCCGTCCTTCTCTTTACACTGCTGCTCCAATTTAAAGATCCTCTGTTTTAATCCATTAACAATCTGGATGACAAAAACAAAAAGCAGAGGTAATGAAGAGAAATATCTCTTTTAATGCAGTTATGGGAATATAGACTCTGTAAATTCTGCCTCACACAAGGGGAAATGTCCTGCAGTTGAGCTGTAAAATCTGTCTGGCTGTGTGGAGATGGAAGCTGAAGTTATTATGCGGCTACAGTTCTGCAAGGCTGAGATTAAAAGTACCAAAGGATTATCTTCACTTAATGTGATCTCTGGTGGGATATTTTGAGGCAACCAGAGAGAGCTGAAGAACCACGTTTATTCTCTGATCACTACACTGTGAACTGGTAAATTTACCAAAAAAAACAGCAGCAAATTTACTTGTGAAGAAATTATACAGGAAAACAAGTGTGGATTTTTTATAGCCCAATTGTGCTTAACTCTTGATCGAGCTTTTGATGAGATGACAAAGAGATAATGAGAAAACAGTGGTTGATAGTGTGCACGAGGACTTACAAAGGGTGATGAAATGTCACAAATAAGCTCAGCAGAAAAATTAAAGGCTATTGTAATTAAAGGAGGTGGTAGCATGGATATAAACACTACTCCGAGTCAGGAAGCAAGTTCTCAGTGAATGGTAGTTTTGCAGGCTGGAGGAAGAAATGCAGTGATATTCCCCAAGGATTGGTATCATGGACCTGATGTTCAGATGAACATCGAGTTGGATTTTAATGTACAAGGCACCATTTTAAAACGTGGTGCAAAACATGCATTATAAATGGCAAGGAGGATAATTTGAGATGTCAAGATACAGACCGATGGAATGCATGTGAAATTTAACCGAGAGCAAAGTAATGTGTTATTTTAGGAAGAACAAGGTAACCTAATAGGAATAGTAACATTCTAACAAAGAGTAAGGATGTATATGCACATAATGTTTTGAAGGTGACAGGACAGATAAGCAATTAATAAAAAAAACATATGGAATGCTGGATTTTATAAAAGATCCAGAACCTAAAATCAAATTGATTATGTTGAACCTCCATAAAACAGTAGTTTCAGTGCAACTGATGCATTGCAAGCAGTAACTTAAATCAATACAACAAGAAAGATGCAACACAAGATTAGAATGGATCCAGGGATGTAGTGCTGAAGTGGATCGATGACAAACTGGGATTACTTAGTGTAGTGCCCAGAAAGTTGGAACACAAATTAATTGAGAGGTCCTAAAAATCATGAAGTATTTAGATAGAGACTATTTTCATTGGGAGAGGGATTGAAAACCAGGTGACCCAAATTTCATTCAAGAGAGAGCAGGATATATGAGGAACACCCTTTCACAGCAAACAGTAAATAATCAGAGAGGTGGACCATGCTAATAGACAATTAGTAAAACCTACAACAAATGCATAACAGTCAAACTCATCTCATCATTTGTAACGATTTAAATTCAACAAAAGGTGTTATTTTTCCTGGTTAGATGTTTATGCATTTAATTTATATTGTTATTTTGTGAATTACTTGCAATTCTTGTAATGTTTCAAGTTTGAATTTATTTTTCTATTTGTAAAAAATATGCTGAAATCAGTTTTGGTTAATGTGAAAGCATAGAATCTTAATTTTTGAAAAAATGTTTAAAAGATTGGTTGGGGGGGATGTATAGATAAATTCAAATAGGTGCTCAAAACTGTTGCAGCGGTACTCGTTTCCACTGATTTGGGTATGATGAGTAGCCATAGATGAGTAGAGGTTTCCTTGGGCATATTTAAAGCCTGATTCCAGCCTGACCTTTCCAAGTCCAAGGATATATATTTTTTTGGAAGTCCAATCCTGGATACATGAAGGGTTTTTGACCCGAAAAATTAACTGTTATTTTCAAGCGCTACCTGATCTGCTGAGTTTTTTTCTGGCATTTTCTGTCTTGATTTCAGATTTTTTTATTTCAGACGATAGACACAGAAAACTGGAGTAACTCAGCGGGACAGGCAGCATCTTTGGAGAGAAGGAATAGGTGACGTTTCGGGTCGAGACCCTTCTTTCTGAGATTTCAGAGTCAGGTACTGAGTTAAGGTCAGATGGCATCACTAAACAGGACGCATAATCCAAAAGGTGCTCTCCAGTTCCATCTGGTGGTGCAGCCCAGCAATAACATTGCATTATTGATATTGTTTCAGCCACATAAAGAAACACTTCTAAAACTTGCACCAGAATGTACAAGAAGATCTCACAATTATAAGTAAGGAATTCTTCAAAGATGAACAAAATATTTTAGAAATTAATGGAAATACATGTAGGATTGGCAAGAAAAGCAACGTGGAATCAATTAGTGATAAATGTTATTTAAATATCTAAGGGCTTTGGGGGGGGGGGGGGGGAAAGAGGTGGAAAGTAATGATAGAGTGATTAAATTACAAAATGGGTGCTGAAAGATATGTTCACAGTGTAAATAGAAATAACAGCCTCATTATCAAAAATTACTGTATTCAAGTCTTTAAGGTTCATAATTAGAATGCAGGGTATTTTTCCTCGAGTTTACTTTCCAGAGTAGGACGTCAAGGACAGTAAGGTCAGGAGAATAAAAATGACAGGCAATTCTAAGAGTGCAATGCTTGCAAAGTGAACTCAAATATTTGGGAAAGCAGCAAATAATAAATTCAAAGAAATACTGGTAATTTGTCACTTTGCTTGGGAAGAGTGTTTTGGCCTTTATAAAATAACAGACAAGATGGGACCAGGTAAAAGAGTTGATGTTGCATATCCTTTGGTTAAAATGAGAACTAGTCACAAGAAAAGGAGGGTGGGATTGATAATGATTGAGAAGCGAATGCTGAGATGGGAAGAAAGGGTAAGATGTATTTGGTGTTGACATTACCACATTGTGTCATAAATATTAGAGGATAAACTGTTGAACATACAGATGAAAGGCTGAAAGGTTTGGGAAAATTGAATGACTTTCTTACAGGAAGCTGGTTGAGAATTTAAGTGTAGTTAAGATTGCTGAGGGAATCAGTGGGCTTTTTAATTGTTAGCCCAACATAACAAATGGCAGTTGAAGAGGGAAAGGAAAGTGCTAGATTGACCAAAAGATAAAAAATTACACCAAAGGTGGTAAAATGTTCTAGTTAGCATTAAAACATGAATTTGCTCCAATACAGAGAATATACCAGAAAAAAAAAGGAATTCTGAGTGGGATAAACACAAAATGTGTCAGTTATAACTGGAACTGATGGATACTCCTTTAGAAATATATTTATTTGGAGGAATTGAACTAAATTAAGAGAGAATAAACAAAAATGGTAAAAATGCAGATTTTAGAAGTCTGAAATAAAAAATGAAAATACTGAAATTCTCAGCAGGACAGATATCATCTATAAAAAGATAAACAGTTAATGTATCAGCTTGCAGACTCCTTACATCAGAACATTCTGGAGAGGTTGTCCAACATGAATTGTAAGTGGTGGGTGGAGAAGTGAGAAGAGGAGAAGTGGTTTGTTCTCTATTCAAGGAAGAAGTAGAAGGATCTTGGATGTTTATTTTGAGAGAAAATGGATGAAACCTTAGTTTATCCTGGAACTCTTACTGTTGGAGCACCTTCACCATGTGGACTACTTGCCTCCAATGAAGCTTGCCTCAATCTTTCAAAAGGAACTAAAGATGGGTAACAAATTTCAGCAAGTTCTAAAAATTAATTTTAAAATCTAAAACGATCAACAAGAAGACATTTCGTCCGTGTTTTGGTAGGAGTTATATAGCCACATTGGGAGATCTATATTTCACAACCATAATCAAGTACATAGCCTTTAAAATGCCAATTGTCAAAGACTTTATAAAAGATCTTACCCCACTAGTATCATTCTTTCTATCAACCAAGTTCCTAGCATACTCCGAACTCTGTAAATCAAGACAGCACATGGACAATTTACAGCATTAATACAAACAATACCACTCGCCAAAAGATTAAATTTTTTTTGGAAACAGTTTCTCATGTACTTTTAATATCCTCCTCTTGACCAATATCATTTGGTTGTTTATTTCTTGCTTGTACAATCATTTGGGGGTCCCTGGATGGAGTTGAGAGAGGAGGTATAAGGACAGGTGTTACATCACCTGTGGTTGCAGGGGAATGTACCAGGAGAGGGGATTGTTCACTCATCCCTTCCCAAACCGAACTAAGTTGCGGAGGGAGTGGCCTTTGCGGAAGGCGGAAAGGCATAGTGATGGGAAGATGTGATTAGTGTTGGAGGTGATGGATATACTGGAGGGTGATGCTCTGGATGTGGTGGCTGGTGGGGCAAAAGGTGTGGACCAGAGGAACTTGATGCTTCTGGGGGGAGATGGAGTATAAGCAGAATTCCGGGACACCAAAGAGATGCAGGTGATGGACCCATCTAGGACAGCTGGGGGGAAGCCACGTTCACTAAAGAATGAGGATATGACAGATGTCCTCATATGAAAAGCTTTACTCCGTCTAGTTCATTTTATGTGATCCTTCATAACAAATTAGATAAGTAGTTGTTTAATGCATTCACCTTTGCAGGGTCCAACAACTGCTCAATCTGCTTCTCTTTTCTGCTGTTCTCCTCCTCTGATCGTCTCAGTTTTGTTTTCAGGGTATCATTATCGGCCTTAAGGGCTTGTATAATCTGAAAGGACAAAGGCATTTTGGAGGACAGCAAAATAAATTACTCATTAACTGTTTGCAATTTATGGTCTGATAGATTTATTGTAACTAAAGCAGTAATTTTTTTTTTTTTGTTTTGATTTATTCCTATCTCTACACTCAAAGGTTTTGGCTTCATTCGAAGATGTTGTTCCTTTAGATTGCATTGCCTGGGGAAAGAAATTGCTTTTCTATCAATAATACCATAACAGCTTTAATTGGTGTCAGCTGTAGGTCAGAGGCCTACACTCTCATATCCATAGTAGAAAGTTGTGTGTTCAAGCACTACTCCAGGGACTTGAGTGCATAATACGTCTTTGTAACCCTGATGTCCTCTGCCAAAGGTAACATTATCCCTTAGTGGTCCCCTTAAAATTTCTCATTCTTAAGCAACAGTGGGTGATTTATCAGGAAGGAGAGTGGGAAGGGAGCAGGGAAGCAAGGATTAGAGGGGTGGCAAAGTACAGATAAGTACGTTGAATTTTACACAACCACACTTTTAAAACATCTCCAACAACATCTTGAAGAGGAGCAGGGAAATTCAAGGCATATTTATTCCCAACCAAATCATTGTAACCATGCTGCTCTCTGTGGGGCCTTTTTTTGTGCAAATTCCCTACACTAAAACAGAGATTATATTTCAGAATTAAGTGTTTTACAAAGCATTTGAGATATCCCAAGGTTGTGAAAAGTGCTGAAGAAAAACAAGTCATTTTCTTTTAATAGTCTGATCATCTCTGGTGAGAGATTAAAAGATACATTTCATAGCAATGCTGCTCCTAATCAGAATGGAAATCAAAAGGGGTGGCATACTGTTGTAGCTGGCAGAGCTACTGCCCTATATCTCTGAAGACCTGGTTTCAATCCTGCTCTCCAGCACTATCTGTGGGGAGTTTGCATGTTCTTCCTGTGACTGCGTGGGTTTTCTTTGAGTTCTCCAGTTTCCTCCCACATCTGAAAGATGTACAGACTGGTAGAGTAATTGCTCACTTTAAATTGTCCCTGGTTTGTAAGTGAGTGAAAGTATTTTGGGGGGGGGGGGGGGGGGGAGGAGTCATGAGTGTTTAACTGGAATATGCACTGGGACCGTTACAATGAAATTCTTACATGTTACAGCTTAGTCATAGTCATAGAATCATACAGCGTGGAAACAGGCTCTTCATTTCAACTTGCCCACACTGACCAACATGCCCCATCTACACTAATGTCACCTGCCTGCTTTTGGCCCATATCCCTCTAAACCTATCATATCCATGTACCTGCCTCAACTCCAGCAGCTCGTTCCATACACCCGCCACCATTTGTGTAAAGAAACGTACGCTTATGGGCCCGTCCCACTTAGGCAATTTTTCAGGTGACTGCCGGCGCCTGTCAAGTTGCCGGCAGTCGCCTGAAAAACCGGCAACTGGAACGGCGATTGTCAGAGTGGAACACACGTGGAACACACACACACACACCGCTTCCTTCACCAGCCCGCTATGCAGGCGGGGGACAGGGCACGCGAGGGTAGTGCTGTCTGAGTGAAATTCACACGGTGCAAAGTCAAGGTGATACCGCAATGAACAGGAAGGTTGGCGCTGTAATTAAGATGGCTAAAGCACAGTGTACGGTAAGTCCTTTAAAAGACTGGGGGGGAAGAAGGAGTGGAGACAACTTTTAAGAAGCCAGTGATACACGGCTGTGAAGCTCGGCGGACATTTAACATTACCGGTCGGTTATCCTTGGTTCTGAAAACTACCGCTTACCTTTTATTTTCCCAATGAACCAACGAAATTCACCGGTCAGCACCGGCTACAACCTACGAGAACCTTCGACCTCCTGGCAACCCACTAGGACCTCCTGGCGACCCACCTACGGCACGAGAATTCTCGCTACTCTCCATGGCGACTTAATTCTGGTCTCCGCTAATTTTTTAACACGTTGAAAAATTTGCGGCGACCATAATGAGGCCGCAACTAATTCCCAGAATGCGAGAACCCCTCACGACCGTGAAGACGACAACCCTGCAACCAATGACTGGATAGTCTCCTGCAGTTGCCCAAAAAGTCGCCTAAGTGGGACAAGCCCATTAAGGGTCCTATTAAATTGTTTCCCCCTCACCTTCACCCTCTAGTTCCCAATTCCTCTACTGTGAGCAAAAGACTCTGCGTATTTACATGATCTATTACTCTCATGATTTTGTACATCTCTATAAGATCACCCCTCATTCTCCTGCACTATCTCTAAAAGATCACCCCACATCCTAGAAGTTATTCTCAAATTGCTGACCAGGATAAGGTAAGCTACAGTACATAGTGCAGCCTTAATGCTCCATTTACAACCTTAGTAATGCAGTTGGTTGGAACATAAAGAAAATAAAATGAGTATATAGGTGCTTTATGGTCAATATGGGCTGTTTCTATATATTTTATGACTTATTTGTTAACAAAGCTTGGTGATCATACCATTCTTTATACATGAAATTGATACTATAAAGATAATTTGTCTAACTCTCCTATTCATTGCATTTTATGGAGAATTTAATCCACTATTATTGCTAGAAATTAATGTAACTTAGGTCAGGTCCGCTCTTTATATAGATTGTTCCTGAGTAAAAAGTGTTATATACAAAACAAAAAAAATCAAAGGGTCATACACATACACATGTCAGGCTGTTGTTCATAGATTACAACCCAATGTTCAACACTGTCATCTCTCCAAACTGGTGACCAAGATCATGGGACAGGGTCTCTGTGCATCTCTCTGCAACTGGATCCTCTACTTTCTCATCAACAGACCACAATCAGTATGAATTGGCAGTATGAAACACTTCCTCCTCCATAACCAACAGCACAGGAGCACCTCAATCCTACATGCTCACCCCCCTGCTCTACTCAATCTATACCCATGACTGTGTAGCTGAATATAGTTCCAACTCCATCTTCAAATTTGCTGAAGACAGCCCCGTTGTTCAACGAGGTTCAGGAGCAGCTTCTTCCCAACAGCCAGCAGGCTATTAAACACTACATTCTCCAAATAAGCTGTGAAAAACATGGCCTTGGGGCCCTAGATACTGAATTTCTTTTTTGTTTTTTTATTATGGTGTTCATGCTATGCTTGCATGTCTGTTGTGCTGCTGCAAATAAGAGTTCCATTGTTCCATTTTGGGACTTATTACAATACAATAACTGTTGACACTTGCTGTTATGCTGTTTGCTGTGTGTTCAGTCATTAGTCTCTGCTTCACATCTGATTGCTTGTTGGCAAATGCAAAACAAAAATGTCATTGTTTATCTATATAGCGGAGATGACCCATAAATAAAATTAAGGGTACACAAAATGCTGGAGAAACTCAGTGGGTGCAGCAGCATCTATGGAGCGAAGGAGATTAAGATATCCAGTACCACAAGGGATTAATTTTAGTAATTTTGGCAGGCCCTCCACTTTACATTTCCACTTTAGTCTCCAGACGTGGCTACTAGATGCACAGTCTCTTGATCACAGTAGGGGAATTGAGACCCAGAGGACATCGGTTTGTGAAGGGGGAAAGATTTAATAGGAATCTGAGGGGTAACATTTTCACACACAGGGTGGTGGGAGTTGGGAACGAGCTGCCAGAGGATGTCGTTGAGGCAGGGACAATTGCAATGTTTAAGAAACAATTAGACAGGCACATGGATCGGGCAGGTTTGGAGGGATATGGGCCAAATGCAGGCAGATGGGACTAGTGGAGATGAGGCATGTTGGTCAGTGTGGGCAAGTTGGGCGGAAGGGCCTGTTTCCACGCTGTATGACTCTATGAATCAAAGTTCCCAATCTTCATTGTTTTTCTGTTAAAGAAACGCTTCAAGTTGGAAATACTGTGTTCATGTGTCAGGCCACTCCCTCTCGAACAGTGCAACACTCACCTTTTTTAGTTCAATAATCTCATCGTACATGTCTTCTTTCTCCTTGTAGTCAGGGGTGCCAGGGACATAACCTGCAGCATGAAGGAAAGAGGAAATAATGAAGGAAAGAAAAAAAGAGGGGAGAAGGAAACTGAGAGAGAAGGCAGTAGAGAAGATAAAGAGAGACTTAAAGAAGAAAGAAAATAATAGGGAACAGGAAGGGAAGAAAGTGAAAGTAGGAGATCAAATTATAGAAAATGAAAGTGAGGAAAACATAATTGTAAGAGTTAAACACATATGAAGAGTTAGTAATGAACTGAGTTACACAGCCTCTCAAATATTTAAAAATTGAAAGTGAGAGTCCTGGGCCATGTAACGAACCATTTAAGAAATAGATTGGATGCAGTGATGTGCATCAAATGATGCATGTCAGCAAGATGAGTTCCATGCACTACAATCTGAGTTTGCCTTGTGACTGTATTTATTGTTACTCTATGAGGACATGTTAGAGTATAGAGAACAACAGCAGGAACATCATTGATAATCATCAATTTGAAGTGAAAGGTGATCTGGAACGATAGTTTTTACTATTTCTGTCCAAAATTAAGGGAAATAGCTTCACACAGAAAACTCACCATTACTGGCTGACCGTGAATGCTTCGGTTTTTTCATACCCAGGGCCTCTTTCAAATATTCTGGTGTACTTGTGTAGCCTGAGCTTCGACTACACGCAGAGTCACATTCAGGTTTCAGTGACTGGGACATAGCTGTGGGAACAATTGTTTTTTAAAAAGGAAAAGAATGAGGATTATCCTGATTCACAAGCTCACTTAGCTCAATCCTGAAGCCTTGGAAATGGCTGATGTGCAGAGGTATGAGATGAGATTTCCTACAAAGAGTTAAATTAAGCCATAGTATCTACTTCTGGTAATGTCCTGTCAAAATACTTGCATTTTGTAACCCCAAAGGGTGGGAGAAATGGGCAATGACAGGATCGGGTTCAGTTACCCGATTTCATATGACTGGTGAGGGAACTGACATTTTCTGAGAACATTTTCAACAAGTAGGCATTTAGTAAAGATGCCAGAAAGGCCCTTTCAACACATGTAAACAACAAACTACATTGAAGGAAGAGGAAGGGTGGGAGGATACGAGGAGAGTGGCAACAAAAAGACTAAATTGAAAATAGGGTTACCAATACGTTTGTCCAATAATAAAAGATAAATTGTTGGTGGATTTGTGCATGAATTTACCAGGAATCCTACTGCACAACAGAAAATCCCATGATCGGTACATTTTCAATGTAGCCAAAACATTTCCTGTAACCATTGACAATGTATGGTATGATCTTAAGTATGGTAAGTGAAAGAATAACTTAAAATTCCTGAATAAAACAATAACAAAGCAGGCAAAAAATTGCAGGTAAAGTTCAGAGATGTACAAAAGGCATGAAATTATGATAATGGGAAGACTTCCACTATTCAAATATAGAGTGGGATAACCAAAACGTAACAGGCAAAGGACAGGAGGAGTTTCTGAAATACATTGAGGAGCACTTTATTAGAATACTTCCAGCACAACAAAGGAAGCAATATTGTAAGACTTGGTTCAGGAAAATAAGCTAAGCCAAAGTAAGTATAATTGAGGGAAATATTGATTATAATATATGGTATCAAAAAGGACTATTTCAGGATTTAAATCAGCAAATTGGAAAGGGCCAGTTTCAATGGGATGAGAAAAAACCCAAACTCTGGTAAAATGGGATCAAAACTTAGCGGACAGAATTGTAATTAAATAATTACAATTAAAGTGGTGAAATTTCAGCTACAATCTATATATTTTCATGAGGGCGAAGGATTGGAGAAATTAAAAGCCAGAGATAACAAAATAAGATAGGGTAAAATAAAGCAGAAAGGTGCATATTACAGATGATTGTTGGAAAAAAGTTGATTTATTACAGAAAATTCAAGAAGGTAGGATAAATAGAAAGATGCAAAGCAAAAGCATTAGTAAAAAGTATGACAGCAAACTTAGAATGGAATTCAAAATAGATCTGTTGACAGGAAAAAGGTAATATGAAGAAAGGTAGAACCTATCAGAGGGCTTTAAAGAAACCTCATGAGAAGCAAAGGACGTGGACATGTATTCAATTAATATCTCACCAAGGAAAATGATGCTGCTGGAATATCAGTACAAAAATATCTAGTTGAGATTCTGGATGATATTATTGATACAGAAGCACATGAAAAGTTTGCAGCACCACCAATTCAATCACCTGGTCCAGACAGATGCATCCAAGATTGATAAAGAATATGTGAGGAAATTGCAGTCTTCCTGATGCCAGGAGTCAGGATGGTTCAAGAACTGGAATATTGCAAATATTGTACTGTATACTTGCTGAAAAATGTATAATAAACCCAGTAATTACAAACTAATCACTTTAGCCCTAATAGTGGGGAAAGTACTCTAGAAACAATAATCAAGGACAAAATTAGCAATCGCTTGAACAATACAGATTGAGTAGAGAATGTATGGAATTGTTAAAGGTAAATTGAATCTAGTTAACAAACTGAGATATTTGATAATGTAACAGAGAACTAGACAGAGAATATGAAAAGAATTTGTTCCCATTGACAGAATCTTTAAGAACCATGGGAGATAGAATGAATGCAATTGACTGCGAGGAGGTCTTTTTGTTTGACAAAGTGGGTCATTAGAGTTTGAATGATAATAGCTACCTGTTCATATCTGCCTCCTAAAGTGAAAAGATTTTACGATCTCTAAGACTGGAAGTGGTTCACATTCTCTTTACCATTCTGCACAGCCACTGCATTTCCAAATATTGTTTTTTTTCTTTGAATCGCCAAGTTCACATACACAGGTCCTTCTCTAACAAGAATTAAATTTAGAAGGGAGGCCAGCATGGTGATACTAATAAGAAGAACGTGTCCAGTCCATAGGTCTGCACCAGTTTCCACTTGTCTGCCCCAGTAACGTGCTATAAATTGCCACCAATGCCATGCTCCTGTATCTGGTATTGGATACAGACTCAGGCCCAGTGTATTGGATCAAGCCTGACATCGGAAGTCTGTTAAGCTCTCAGGTCTATTCTTTAGTTGCAAACAGCCTTATTCTACAGCACTCATGGTCACCAAATCATGGAATTGAGCTTCTAAGCCAGTAAATAGTGTGATTACATCTTTTTCAGGTTTAGGGGCTGGCCTGAATATTCCTGGCCATGCCCCATAACTTCTGTTGGATGGATCGGAAAATAGGCACCACATATCCATAGACAATAGGTGCAGGAGTAGACCATTCGGCCCTTCGATCCAGCACCGCCATTCAATGTGATCATGGCTGATCATCCCCAATCAGTACCCCGTTCCTGCCTTCTCACCATATCTCTTGACTGCGCTATTTTTAAGAGCCCTATCTAGCTCTCTTGAAGACCTAAATGTTCTTTTCTAAATACAAGGTGCCATATTAAATGGCAATTCAAGTTGAAAAGGACGAGAGGGGAAGCAAAGAGTGGGAAAATGGATGAATCTTTACTGTAGTCACTTACCAAAACTCTGTTTAAGTGATGCCACCCACAGCTCTCTAGGTACCTTGACTGATGGGTTTTCAATGTGGATGGTTCCTGTGCCTTTCAATGACCTCCAAACTGCTGCTTTTTTTGGGTGCAGGTATGTGTTTGAAAGATATGGAGATTCTGAAAGAAGGATGAGATAAGATTTGGCCGTCAAGCAAGGATGAAATTGGTTCTGTTTAGAGGTATCTGGCCAAAAAGCATGGTTTCTCTATCTGCAAATATCAACTGTGTTTTAATGGTGGTACGCTCACCTGACTCAGAAGACCAGAGGTTCAAATCTCGCTGCGGAAATTTCAACGTAATGGTACAGATTGACATTCCTAGTGCAATATTGGGTGGCATGCAAAATAAATATTGAACCTGCTTCCATGAGCGTCTCTCCAAATCAGTTGGTTTAAAACCATCATTATTTTCATCATCCCTCCCTCGGTGTTGTAATTTACGTACAAGCTTATGATTTAGGCACAGTCAGAACATAAAAGCAGCTGCTTTGCTGAACTCAAATTATTACTTACTTGGGGACACGGGTGGTTTATTTGATTTCTTCCTTCTAGGTTTCTAAAAGGAAAATAAAATGTATTAACCTATAAATATACTTTATTATTTGGCCAAGATAGCTCGAAGTCAGGAGGTGACAAGTCAGCTCCAAGTCAAGAGGTGACAGGTAAACTCCCACACCCCAAAGGTGTAAGTGAAAACCTAGGCTGACATTCCAGTGCAGCATTGGAGAAGTGCCGTATTGTTGGATGAGATGTTAAATTGAGATCCCATCAACTCACTCAGGTGGATGCAAACGTTATCCCATGGCCATATTTGTGTCGGTAAAATCGCAAAATCTCTTTATGCCGCTGCATTCTGCAGTCTCTTTATTGTTTAGTTTTGCGAAAAATAAGGCTCCAAAATGAAAGCGCTATAGCTAAGTAGTGCTATGCGGGGTAGCGCTAAGCGAGGATACCTGTATTTGAAGAAGAGGTAGATACATTTCTGAAAGAGCTGGGAATTGAGGGTATGGAGAACTTGCACAGGAGAGGAGCCGAGTCCAACATGGATCACGTGATTACAGTAAAAGGTGGGGCAGGCCTGATCAGGTGGTCTACGTCAACTCCTATCTTACTATGTTCTGTGTATTACCATGCTTTTAGATTTCATCCTGACACTCGTGAACACAGCAACTCACAATCATGCATTGTACAGTATACTTTATTCTGTGCCTGTTGACCCATGAGCTCAATGCTTAAGTATTCTAACCCAGTAAAAACTATCATCTGCACTGATAAAACATCTGCCTTTTGTGCAAATGGAATTCAAAAAATCTATTGAGGAACGATGTGTCAGTTTTGCCAGGGTGAAGGATTTCTAGCTCGTATTTGCAGTTGAACCCCAAGAGTGTGCTGATAATCCCATTATGTGTCAATATTTATGTCTGATGTTCAACAGCATGCAAATATTTATTGGTGGTCCCCAGGTGTATGGAAATATTCACAGGCATTTGCAAGAAGTGATGTTGTACTTCCAGGATTTCATTTATGAGTGATCACTGGGATGCTGGTGAGCGATTTCCAGGAGGTATTTAATGTTGGTGGAGATTCCCAGGAGTTTTGGCAATATTTATGTGGGCAACAAGGAGAGGTGTCTGTGGCAGTGTGTCAACTTTGCAACAGCATACAGGATGAATGCTGTCAAATCATTGACAACATTACCTTTTCTGGTAATTTACTGCATTAACATTACTGCATTACCTTTTCTGTCTCAGATTCATATGTAATGATGGACAATCCATCCTCACCCTGAAATAAAAAGGTAAAATAATCACCGATCTTACAGTCAGCTTCATTCTATTACAATACAACACGTATAAAACCTCACTAAAACATCTCAGCATAACAGTTCTATTTGATAAGTAAATTCCAGTTCGGCAACAGTGACCCGATAAAGGGATGGGGGTAAATGGTCGAGGAGATGTGTGCAACAGAAAGAGTGACGAACAACCAGGGCGGTTGTTGGGAGTATGTTTGGGGCAGGGGTTCACAGCAGGAGGACGGGGGTCGGGGGAGGCGAAGGAAAAACAAGGTTGGGGGTAGATGAGAGGCTAGGAAGTTTGAGGACGGGGGTTGGGTGTGAACCGCAGCGGGGTGGGAGGCGAGAGAAAGGCTCACTGGGGGAGTAGGGGGCGCAGAGGAGAGGGAAAGCCTGGTTGGGGCGGACGGTGGAGATCACAGAGCGGGAGATCTTTGGGCAGGAGTGAGCCGAGTGGTGTTTGCTCGCCGTCTCCCTCGGCACCGCCCCTCCCTCACCCCCACGTCCTCCTCGCTGCCGTCGCTCAGCGACATCCTCGCCCCCGGGGGCTCTCGATCCTCACTCTCAGGCCCGGCCCCGACTCCAGGTGTTTGACGGCGGGACTATAGCAACCGGAGGGAGCATACGGTGTTGGCCAACTGACAACCTTCCCGAAGTCTGAAAATGTGCTCGGCTGCATCAGCTGGAAGGGAGGGACTACTGAACGCAAGAATGTGCACTTGAATGAAAGTATCCCTAAATGTACAGGTACAATTGTGATTAAATCAGTGAGGTTTTTGGCCACTCTTTCTCATTCCACTGATTGTAAAATCAGCTCTCTCACAGGATTGCGAATCTATGGGACATTTTCCTCAAATGGCGGTTGAAGCAGTCTTGGAATACTTTCAAGGCATATAGCTGGGGCACAATATCTGATTGTTCTCCCAGTTATTTTTTATGTCAGGGGTAGTTAGATTTTAGATAAGCAAATGTTATCATGGGTGGAGGGGAACTTGGAGCTGAGGTTACAATCCGGTCAGCTATGATGGTATTAAATGGCAGGTTAGTTCCAAAGGTCTGAGTGCCCCAGCTCCTATTTTGGGGCATTGGGTGTCAATAAAAATGTTTCCACAGGCCTTCATGCTGCTCATGCTTTCTTCCGATCTTAAAAGGTAAACTACTGGAAATAGCATCCAAAGCCTAACCCAATAAAGCGGGCACAGCTTTCTGCCTAACCAACATCAGAGTAGGAAAGGAGCTGTAAATTGACTTAAAAACAAAAGCATCTCATTATACCTGCCCTGTAAACTTGGAGTTATAAATTGACCATTAAGGTCATCTTTAACATCGGGGAGACATCTAAGGTAAACTGAAGTCAGAGTCATACAGCACAGAAACAATCTCTTTAGTCCAAGCCAAACAGGTGGTATTAGTTTAGATGAACCCCAGATGAAAGATGCATTGCCAATGATGTAGATGAGCTTAACTCAATCCCTCTAAATGGGTGTCAGGTGATTGAAAACATAACTGAATCACAAATAGCATGGATGGTGCAATTCATAGAATGCAACAAATTTCTATTAAAATGCTTTTTATTCTTGCACAATTATTCACTCGCTTGTCCAACTCAAACAACCCTTAACAATCTATCCATCCATTGCTGCTTGAAAATTGTACCCAATGGACTAATACAATAGGAGGAGAAGATGAGGGAATGAACAGTTCTATTCCAACCAAATATTAATCGCAGTTCCAGAGACTGAGCTCGTCGCTTTCTTTCTCTGGTCGGATGCTGTTTGCATTGGGACGACTTATAATATATCTTAGTCAAAATTGAAAAATGGTAGACAACCCTAACTACTAAGGTAAAGAAATTCACATAATCCACCTTGTGAACAATTTCTAGACATCCAGACAGGGACTGCAGAAATCCACAAAGTGACATCAGAAACCATAAAATGGCTCTCAGAACTTGACAGGAGCCACGCAAAGCAGAGAGATCAGCAATGAGCACTACTCAGCGTGAATTGTTCATTTTCTAGAACCAGCTCTCAATGAAGGCAGGTATTGATGATGAAATTTGCCGTATTCTTCACAATGCCAGTGCAGTCTTTGAGGAGGTAAAGCGTATTTGAAGATTAAGACCTTAAATTCAGCACAAAATTCTTGGTCTTATGGACAACAGTGAGCCCTGTAATAGAGTCATCCAGCACAGACACAGACCGTTTGGACCAACATGCCAACCAAGATGCCCCATCTACACTAGTCCTTCTTGCCTATGTTTGGTCCAGATCCTTGTAAACCTTTCCTATCCATGTACATAACCCAATGTCTCTTAAATGTGTTATAGTACCTACCTCAACTATCTCCTCTAGCGGCTTGTTCCATATCCTGTATATTTCTGTGACTTGGACTATTTGCGGCAAGCAACTCAAAGTACTGGCGAGATACCGAAAACTCTCTCTGCAAAATCCTCCAAATCTACTAGAAACAAACCGGGACGAGAGTCCACCTGTTAGTGAACATCACCAACATCGAAGCTCAATTATACTCAGCTCTGATGGGCAAGTTCACATGCCTTACCTTTGAAACACATTCACTGTGCCAAATTCTAGCATGGGAAAAGATTATGTAGTTGGAGAGAAGAATAGTTTCAATGCAGTTCCCAATCCCAACATCACTTCTAAAATGCCCATGACCTCTCAAAACTGAGGGGCAATAGAGTTGGCACTAAGAATCCCAAGTCCATGCACTGGGAATAGACAGAACCCCTATGTAAATGCCAGATGGAATACACCATCTTCCAAATTACCTTCCACTTCCTCCATCGGGGACATCTTGCCTCATCTAAGGCAGAGTCCATGAGTCATGCGTTGTCCATATCAGCCAACTTATGGAACTGGCGTGGGATGCAAGTCATCCTGGATCCTGAGAAGAAGAGGACAACTGAGTAAGAAATTGGCAATGGACATTGTAGTGAGTTGGTTGTTCAATCACGTTGTCACAAGAAACTGCAGATGCTGGTTTACAAATAAAAGACATAAAATGCTGGAGTAACTCACTAGGTCAGGCAGCATCTCTGGAGAACATGGATAGACCATATTCCAGATCGGGGTCCTTCTTCTGTCCCGACCCGCAACGTTGCATATCCATTCTATACAGAGATGCTGCGTCACCCGTTGAGTTACTCCAGCACTTTGTGGATTTTTTTGGCTTCAACAACTTTGTTATTTAGTCTTTCTTGATCTCCACACTCTCACAAACATTCTCCCTAGTCTCCCCACCACTACCCCGCTTTGCAATTTAAAGCATGCTGGATTTAAATATTATTAATATGCAGGCATTTCGGAGAGAAACGCTGAGTGCAGGATCAATTAGAAATATTAGGAATTTGACACATGCATGGGACCAATTGAGCGCCTTCTGTCTTGCAGATTCTACGATCTACTTTAGCGATATAGCTCTTCGGCTCTTCTTTAAAATATCACAGTGGATCCCTTTGTGCTCACCCAAAACTCCGAGAGTCGGCAGGGGCTATCTTCAGCTGTTCATCCGGACTGCCGCAGCCTACATTTTTTCTCCTCGAGTTCCAGGAGCAGAATTGGAACCTGCTCTCCTGGCTGTTGGTCATAAAAAATCGTCCTGAAACACCGAGACGATTGTTGCAGTGCGGCGATTTTAAGCCACGGCGAACTCGCGGGATTCTGAGTCGAGTGTCAACTTCGTTGCGCCGTCGGTCGGCCAGCCGGACCTCCGCCGTTCCAGGCCGCCGGGCGGATCGGATCGGCGGCCAGCCTGAGGGCGGCGCAGGCGCGATGGCGCCGACGGGAGGAGAGGGGAGTGGGGGGGGCGATTATAACGGGAGCGGAGTGTTGACAAGCGGGGCAACGTGGAGACGACATGAGCTGAGCTGAGCTGAAGCATCAGGAGCGGATAGGAACACGGTTCGACGGCGGCATTCTTTTTTTTTCAGAACAGTTTACTGTGGAGTGGACCAGACGCAGCTCACATGATTGGGGCATGGAGACAGAGATTACCGAAGGTAGGAGCCATGCAGCGAGCGCTACTCGCCCGGCGGCGGCGGCGGCAACAGAGAGATTCTCCTACAGTGCAAATAGCGGGGCACTCGAGGAGACCTCCGAGCCGAGCTACCCCCGGGGCGCCGCAATCTCTTTACCAACCTTCGTCCTCTCCCTGGGACTCCGCTCGCCACCTCCCTCTTGTCACTCACTCACCGGGGTTCCCCTGTGTTCATTCCAAGCCCCACGGTAATCGAACGCCCTCTTCCCCCTTCACCTGTTACTGGGGCACGCTGCACTGCAAAGAGTTACAATATTCACATATTTCATGGAGACTGTTTGCACTGACAATTTTGTGCGTTTTGAATAAAGCCGTGTCGTTAGCTTATATAACGAACTGTACAATTTGAATGTTATTAGTTTAGTCCATATTACTAATTTGTGCAATTCACTTTCTACCACCATTATAATGATATTTCGATGATATAGTGGCGAACTGGCCACCACGCTTCATCTCCGCATTTGTGTATACACAAGGCGATATTCAGTTTTGTGGAATGTGGTTATTTGTCACTTTTAAAACTTCACCTTTTTGCATAGAATTGTGGGTAGCAAATTCCTTTCTTAAGCATTTATGCAAGAATAATTTGCATCGTCGTTCGAACATAACTTAGAAAAATAATTTCAACATGTCGATCGAATTCAAGTTTGAAAAATAATTATAAATATAATTTAAATCTACATTCTATTTCATCATATTGTTGGGATACCGAGCGCATTTTGCTCTCCTCAGTTTTTGAGTGCTGTAATTTCCTGTCGTTACACGTTGCATTGAAGGAGAAATGGTGTTTCTGTGTCTCATGCCCCAAACTGCCTCACGACCAAAGAATCGACTATTTGAACTGTCAACGAAGACGGCCTTGTGCAAATGTGAGGAAAGGATGAGATATCTGACATCGTGATTGTTGAGATTTGGATTCAGATTAGTTTATTGTCATATACACCAGGGTGCAATGAAATTCTTTGTTTGCATAAAATGCAAAGTAAACAGTAAATTGTAATGATGGATACAACAATAAAACGAATGGCAAATGCAAAACAGCAGAATGGGGCAAAGATTGTGGTGCAAAAGAATACTAAAGTGCAATCATGAAATAACTGAATGAGTCAGCATTAAGAGTAATAGTACATGGCTGCGCCTCTGGGAAGGAGGAGTAAAAAAAGTCAATAGTTCATGAGTCTGATCGCAGTGTGGAAGAAGCTGTTCTGAAGTCTAGACGATTGGACTTTCAAGCTCCTGTATCTTGCAGAAGATAGAAGGCTTCTGATATGCTTGCCTTCATTGGGAAGGGTATTGAGTACAAAGATTTGGACATCATGATGTATCTATACAAGTCGTTGGTGAAACCATACTTGGAATACCCTCTGTGTTTTTCTGGTCACCTAGCTATAGGAAGGATATCATTAAGTTGGAACGGGTGCAGAAGAAACTCAACAGGATGTTACCTGGACTTGAATTACAGAAAGAGGTTGGATAGGCAGGGACTTTTTCCTTTGGGGCATAGGAGGCTGATCTTATTGAGGTGTACTCTATCATGAGGGGCATTGACAAAGTGAATGCTTGGTCTCTTTTTGTCCAAAATACAGAATTCTAAAAGTAGATGGCACAGGTTTAAGGTGAGAGGGGAAAGATTTATGAGGGACCTCAGGGGTAAGCCTTTCATTTGTAGGATAGTCGATACCTGGAATAAGATGTCAGAGCTGTAGAAGTGGATACATTTACATCTTTTAAAATACATTTGGACTGATATATAAAAGATAGATACAAAATACTGGAGTAACTCAGTGGGACAGGCAGTATCTCTGGAAAGACGGAATGGGTGACGTTTCAGGGCAAGACCCTTCTTCAGACTGGACCTGAAACGCTACCCATTACTTCTCTCCAGAGATGCTAACTGTTCCCGCTGAGTTACTCCAGCATTTTGTATCTAATGTTTAAACCAGCATCTGCAGTTCCTTCTTTCTTTCTTTCTTTCTTTCTTTTTATCGGGTTCTGGCAGTGTAGACGCTGCTAAGCGTATTACTGCCTTCCACAGTTCAGAGCTTGAACTAGATTCTTACGTACAATCCTGTCACATGCAGGAATTGAAGAACAGCCCTGGATATCAATTGATGTTTCTCATTATGCCAAAACAAAGATAAAACAGAAAAAGCCTCAACACCAAGTCCCATCAGTCTAACTAACAATACTTTTCTTTCTACCCTATACTTTTCACATTCTAGGAAAACATGCTTAACTGTCTCATCACTCCCACATTCACACAAGCCAGAAACATGTTTCCCGATAATGTACAAATAATAATTTAACCCACAGTGTCCCAATTTCAACCTACACAATTTAACTGAGTCCCTACGACACAGAGATGTACAGAAACATATTTTCCTAACTTCAGATTGAATAGAAAAGTAATGTCTACCCCTGACTTCCTTTTCCCATCCTCTCTGCCATTCTTTTATTAAGCCCTCTTTAATTATTTCTCTCAATTCCACTCTCCCCAATGATACATGAATATCTATTTCTCTTTTTAAACTTTCCTTTGCTACGAGGTCCACCTGCTCATTCCCCCTCACTCCAGCATGCCCAGGAACCCAGCAAAAGGTGATATTATACGCAAACCCAATTCTGGAAAACACACCCAAGATTTCATTTAGAATGTCAGGACGAGCTTTAGATTTCCCCGCACGTAAAGTTTCAAGAGCAGCTACAGAATCGGAACAGATAATGACTTCTCTAAAACTGGCTTCCTCAATCCACCATAGAGCCCATTGAATTGCCATTAATTCAGTCGTGAGAACAGAGCTTCTATCAGAAATGCGTCGACCAAACCTCAACCCAAGCTGCTCCACATACACTCCAAACCCAGCTCTCCCACTAACTGGGTCCTTAGATCCATCTGTGAAAACAATCAAAGTGCTCTCACGAATTAAATTAAAATATTCCATTATTCTTGGAGTCACCTCGCGCTTATCTTTTCCCTCAAGAAACGCAAGCTCAATAACCAGTTCAGGAAGAACCCAATAGGGCACAGGTAGCCATAACATATGCTCTATAATACCCCCTTGTTCCAAACCCAACTTCCTAGCCCACTGATTTATAATTACAAAAAATGTGTAATATTTGTTACCATCATCCTCCTCTTGCAACAAACACCTCGCTGGGAAGGTATCATTACACCCACAAAGTTTAGCCCAGTAATGTAACCCTAACTTAATGCACCTTAACCATAAGGGCATTTCTCCCATTTCAACAATCAGGGCAGGGACTGGGGAAGTTCTAAAGGCTCCACAGCAAAGCCTCAAAGCCTTTGCCTGCAACACATCTAGCCTAGCCAGAACTGTTTTAGACGCAGATCCATACACAAAACACCCATGGTCAAGAGAAGATCTGATCATGGCCTGATAAATTAGCATCATTGTCTCCCTGTTGCCCCCCCACTCACACACAACCAGACTTCTCATAACATTCAGAACTTTTCCACACTTCAACACAATTTTACCAACATGTACAGCCCAAGTCATATGCTCTTCAAACCAAACACCCAAAAACTTAAAAACCTTTACTTTCTCCAAAAGAGACCCATACATATACAGCCGTAACTTAGACAACTTTCTTTTAAAACCAAATACCATATATTTAGTCTTAGAGGCAGAGATTTTAAAGCCCCATGTGTCCCCCCACTCCTCTACAGACTCTAACACTTTTTGAATCTGTTTTAAAACAAACTCTACATTACGACCACTTTTCCAGATGGCCCCGTCATCTGCAAACAAAGACAGACCGAACCCTCTCTTTACTTTACAAAATATGTCGTTTATCATGATATTAAATAAAACTGGACTGATAACACTTCCCTGCGGGGTTCCATTCTCTATTTCTACAGTCTCTGAACTGACACTACCAACCATTACTTGTATTGTTCTATTCAATAAAAAATCCTTAATCCAGTTGAACATTCGTCCCCTGACTCCCAAGTCAAAAATTTTAATCATTAATCCCTCCTTCCACAAAGAATCATATGCCTCCTCAATATCAAGGAATACACTCACTACTACTTCCTTGCGTCTAAATGCCCTTTTAATATCCCAAGCCAAAACTGATACAGACTCCATTGTAGACCTTCCCTGCAGTTCCTTGTTACACATTTGACTGATATATAGATAGGGTTTAGAGGGCTGTGTGCAAAAGGGACAGAATCAGTATGCTATCTTGGACAACATGGACAAGGTGGGCCAAAAGGCTTATTTATGTGCAATGCAACTCTCGTGAGAGAAAAGGAAATGGCAAGATCGGCAGGTGTCCTCGATGATACTTCCAGCTTTCCTGATGCAATGTACCATGAAGATGGACTGGATGGAAGTGGCGATCCTATAATGGACTAGGCAGTGTTTACTGTTTTCATGCAAACAAAATGGAATATGGGGTATTCAAGTTGATATTTGCCAGTGTCTAGCTTGCTTAGAATGTGCCTTTGCAAGTTTGGTCAACACTGATCAATTTACATTTTAACCAATGGAGGTGTCTCTATTTTGGGAGCAGGAACATATGAGGTATCTTGTCCTATTCCAGAGCAGTGAAGTTGAAGACTTTGTTATGTTATGTCTAGGATGCTGAATAGACCTTGAAGAAGATAGCTGTTCCCTTTTTTTAAATTCCAGATATAAGGAGGTGAGAGGGGAAAGATTTATGAGGGACCTCAGGGGTAAGCCTTTCACTTGGAGGGTAGTCGATATCTGGACTAAGATGTCAGAGGTAGCTCAAGAAGTGGATACATTTGGACTGATATATAGATAGGGTTTAGAGGACTGTGAGCAAAAGGACAAATTCAGTATGCTAACCTGGAAGTTAAAGACTTTGTCCTGTTATGTCTAGGATGATGAATAGACCTTGAAGAAGATAGCTAGTCCCTTTTATTGCAGATATAAGGAGTCACTGCATTGTTTCACTGCCTTGTGTAGCAAGCTAGTCTGCAAGTGGATCATTTTGTCATAGCATTCAACACTCATTCTATACTTTTCAAAACTCTTTCGAGTTATTCATGGTGTTGCTTATCTTTCCAAAGCATACACTGCTTCCAAGTCAGGATTTTGTGAAACGGCTGAGCCCAAGTAAGTGGACTTTCCAGATGTTGCTAGGCTTTCACTCAAACTTTACAAGGGCAATTATGTTATTGGCCCATGATTATATTCTTTAGTCTGAAACCATTAGCACAAAAGAAGCTATCTATAAAACTTTGAAGTCCTGTCTTTGAATAACTAACAAGTGCCACAGTATTGGCAAAGCAGATTTTGTGATCACAAACATCTTGGGTTTTATTTTCAGTTTTTAGATTCAAGAGTTTACCATTGGACGAGGTCTGAAGATATTCTCCTGATGAGTTACTGAATGAATAGTACATAAAATCTGAGCAAGAGCACAGCCTTGTTTGGTATGATCTATTGAGCTGCAGAATAATGTAATACTTGAGGAGGCTCGGGAGGTTGGCACATCTTCAAGCTTATTTTCAGGAAATAAAATCATTCCAGCTGACTAGGTTAAAACCTTTGAAAACAACCATTGCTGTTTATAGGAGATTTCCTTATTTGTCATGCATTTCTTGTACCAGCATCTAAAATGAGAACATTGTTATATTACCAAGCGTCTCGAGTGTTCACAAGGAAACCTTCCAATGATACCTAGCAAGGATATACCACAGGGGTAAATATAGTTGTTCACATCTATGACATTTGTGTTTATACAGACTTAGCCAACATTTTTCATGTCTTGAAAAACCTGCCCTTCACTTTAACACTTAAATATTAGTTTGTGCAGATTGTGGAGGAGATTGTTGCACTCACGTTGGGCTTTGCCGCATGCACCTGACCTGGATTTATTTTGTTCATGGTCCAATCCTGTCAGTGGCGTGAGGTGTTCAAGATTGCTGAGAATAGAATTTCAGACCCTATTTTCATATGAGGAGAATTCTCAAAGGTTCAAAGGTCTTTTATTGTCACGTGTACCATTAAGGTTCAGTGATATTCGTATTACCATACAGCCATACTAAAAAAAGCAACAAGACACACCACTACATAAGTTAACATAAACATCCACCACAGCGGATTCCACATTCCTCACTGGAAGGCAATAAAGTCGAACCTCCTTCCCTCATTTCTCTCCCACGGTCGGGGCAGTGGAACCATCCGTCGGGGCGGTCGAAGCTCCCACTTCGGGGCGGTTGAACCTCCTGCGGCTTGGAGCTCCGGAGGTCAGTCTCTAACCAGAGACCGCAAGCTCCACAATGTTAAAGTCCGCAGTCCCTGGCAAAGGGATCGGCAGCTCATGATGTTAAAGTCCTGCAGGCTCCCGCGTGCGGTTGGAGCTCCTGAAGTCGGTCTCCAGCAAGAGGCCTCCAGCTCCTCGATGTTAGGCTGCAGTGCGGACGGAGATGCGATACGGAAATAAATTGCATCTCCGTCGAGTTAGGAGATTTTTGAAAAGCTTCCCCAACCACTCCCCACATAAAACAAGCTAAAGAACACTAACAATATGCATTGAACACATACTAAAGAAACAGCAGAGAAGGAAGGGACAGACTGTTGGCCAATACAATTCTAAGTATTATTCTGCACATTAAACTATCTGCTTATTGTACCGATCTTCCCACGTGTCGTTTGCTTTTCACCTTGATCAGCATTTTCTTTACACATTGGTCTTTACCCAATTATTCTCTCTCTTCTCTCCATCTTTCCTCTGCAATTCAGAACATGCCTTTGAAGTTTTGTTTTCATTGCAATTTTTCAGCAACAGAATTATATTTCTTTGAACAGACAGATTTATTTTTTCTTTGATAGCTGATCTTCTGTGCATAGAATGAGTTTAGAATTTTTAAATAGTCCAATCATTTCATCGTGATTCAAGTGACACCAAGAGTATAAGATCCTTTGACAGGTGGCTTCTCTGAACTGAACTCATTTCTGCTTTGTAGTTTAAGGAATAATAGAATCTCTGAGAGAGTTTTGACAAATTGAGGTGAGAACTTTCTAGTTTGAGTCGTCATACATTTGTTTGCAGCTCTTGTACAATTTCCTAGGAGGCAGTGAATGATTAGTGTTTCAACTGGCATCCTGACTGGAACACAAAGTTGCATCATGTATGGGTTGTAGGTCAGTTACAATCAATGGAAGGAACTGCAGATGCTGGTTTACAGTGAAGATATACACACAAAATGCTGGAGTAACTCAGCACCACTTGGGCACACAGTTCTACAACACTTTCCTCATTTATTCCCTCAGCCCTACCATTTATTGTGCAATTCTTGCCCTAAAAAAAAAGCAACACCTTCCCAAATGCAACACTTCACATTTACCTGCATTAAACTTCATCTGCCATTCCTCAGCCCATTGGCCCAGTTGATCAAGATCCTGTTATAATCTGAGAAAACCTTCTGTGCTGTCCACTAAATCACTAATTTTAGTGTTGTCCACAAACTTACTAATCATGCCACCTACATTCTCATCTAAACATATTATTAATTATGAACAACAATGGACCAGGCACTGATCCCTGTGGCATGCCACTTGTCACAGGACTTCAGTTTGAAAAGCAACCTAATACTCACATCCTCTGCCTCTCGTAATCCACTCCAATAACTTATCCACCACAGATATTTGGTTCACTTGTCTGTGGTTCCCAGGCTTGTACATGCCGACGTTGATGTCTAAGATAGGGGGGAGTTTGAAGGAAATGTGCGAGATAACATTTTTCTTGGAATGTGTTGCCGGTAGGGAGGGGCTACGGTGAAGCAGATATGCTGACAATTTAGGGCAGGCATGTGAACATGGAGGAAATTGTGGAATATGGACCATGTGCAGACAGATAGAATTAGTTTAATTTAGCAATATTGTCTGCACTGACATGGTAGGCCGAAGGTTATGTGGATAGGCAGTGGTGAGGCCTTGAAGTATTTTTTAATTCATTGTTGCAGGATGTGGGCTTAGAATGCAAGGTCAGCTTTTATTGCCCCAAAGTGTTGAGTTACATTGCCTTCAGCTGCTTTTTAAGTCTCTGGAGTGAGGATACTCCCACAGTGGCTGGCTGAAGAATTCCAGGGTTTAGACTTTGTGTGTCAATGAAGAGACGGTAATATTTCCCAGTCAGACTGGTATCTCACTTGGGGAATCTGTGGGTATCCATGCACCTTGCAGCCTTTAACCTTCTAGGTTGTAGAAATTGTGGGGTTTGGCATTGCTGCCAAGGAAATCTTGAACATAAGCTGCATGGGATTTTGAAGATCTTGCCCTCTGCAGTCACCACACACCAGTGGTAGGAGTGAAAGTTTAAAATAATGTATGAAGTGGCAAAGTTTGAAAACAAGCAGGCTGCTGTGTCCTGGAATATCAAACTTAAAATGCATTGAAACTACACCCATCAAGGGATCTATCGCAGTCGCTGCCTCAAAAAGGCAGCCAACATTATCAAGGACCCACACCATCCTGGCCACGCACTCTTCTCTCCACTACCATCGGGCAGAAGGTACAAAGGAGCCTGAAATCTGTTACATCCAGGTTTAAGAACAGTCACTTCCCCACAGCCATCAGGCTTTTAAACTCGCCAACAAACAGACTCTGAACTGTAACAGCCTATTACGCTTTATCTGCTTATTTATGTGTATATTGAACTGAACTGTTATGTATTTTTGCTTACAATACAATGTTGGGCTGCAGCAAGCAAGAATTTCATTGTCCTATCCGGGACACATGACAATAAACTCACTTGACTTGAAGGTAAGTAGAGAGTCTTTTGTTACATTCTTGACCTGTGCCTTGTGAATGGTGTAAGGGCTATGGTAAGCTGCAGTGCAGTTGTGTTTCAGCTCAGTGGTGGCTTCTCAAGCTGTTTGTGAGGGACTTAACAATATTAATTCTGTTGAAAATGACAGCAGTGACTTGATAATGTTATGTAGTGTCCTTATGTAGTGTATGTTTGTTGGTTGTTTTCCAATAGTACTGCGCATAGTAACCCCATTATTCGGTTATCGCGGACAATCGGTAATAACGGACACTGTCTTCCCCCATGTGGTCCGTTATAGCGAGGTTTTAATGTACTGTTGAATGTCAAAGAAAGGTGGTTACCCTGTTTTCTTGGAGGTGATCATGGCTGGCATTGAATTTGTTTCATGAAGCCCATTCTGAATGTTATTGCCAATGGATTTTAATAAGAGGAAGAGATTTCTGTAAGGGTATTTATTGATCGCCATGTAAAGATGTAATTCGACGGTTTCCATGAACGTGGTATGAACATGGGAATCATCTTTGCTGTGTTCATTGAAATGACCTCGGAATTTAGTTTGGTTGCATTATGCCCGCTTGTAAATCAAATCAAGTTACAAATGGTTTGACTTATTTAAAAATCTCAAGCTTGCATTAGATATGCAGCTCTGGAAATGTTTAACAATGTGAAGTTCTGCAATGTACCAATCCATTATGGTTTGCAATCGTTAGATTAATTTGTGCCTGTATCGCTTTGGCCATTTATCTATTGCAGGTGGGTTTAATGGTGTTTCTGGAAAATAGTGCATCCAAGAGTCAAGAATAGAAACATTCATATAGAAACATTGAAAATATGTGCAGGAGTAGGCCACTCAGCCCTTCGAGCCAGCACCGCCATTCAATATGATCATGGCCGATCATCTAAAATCAGTACCCCGTTCTTGCTTTTTCCCCCATATCCCTGAATTTTGTTAGTTCGAAGAGCTAAATCTAACTCTCTTGAAAACATCCAGTGAATTGGCCTCCACTGCCTTCTGCAGCAGAGACTTCCACAGATTCACAACACTCTGGGTGAAAACGTTTTTCTTCGTCTCAGTCCTAAATGGCCTACCCCTTATTCTTAAACTGTGACCCCTGGTTCTGGATTCCCCCAACATCGGGAACATTTTTCCTGCATCTACCCTGTCCAACCCTCTAAGAATTATGTACAGATAACTGAACAATGAAATGTTTATTTGCTGCAGCTTTACAGACCCATTAATGCAATAATGCACAAATAAATGTGCAGTAATCAGTAATACAATAAGTTAATCAGTAATACTGAGTAACCAGACCATACTACTGCAAACCAAAGTAGGCAGTGCAACCAAAACAAGGTCCCTCGGCGTGACACAAAATCAAAATGTTTCCAAATGTTTGTGGTCAAGAACAGCCTGTAGCATCTTGCATTGGCTTGCTGAAGGGTTTCAAATTCTACTGTGCCTGAGACTCCAGCATCACATGGGGGGGTTCTCTCTGCAGTATCCTTCTGAGGAAGTGAGTTGGGAGAGTAAGCTAGAAATTGAAGTATTGCCAGAAGCGGCTGGGGCATAGGGAAGTATAAGGATAGATTGTTCAAGAAGGAACTGCAGATGCTGGAAAATGGAAGGTAGACAAAAGTGCAGGAGAAACTCAGCGGGTGCGGCAGCATCTATGGAGCGAAGGAAATATGCAACGTCTCGGGCTGAGTTTCTCCAGCACTTTTGTCTACCTATAAGGATAGATTGATAGGATAATTGAGTGGAGAGTGACAAGGAAGACATGGTTAAAGGCTAAAAATTCACAAAAAGGCACCATTTTAGAAATATGGATGCTTTGAACTTTCTGGCAGCTGCGTAGGTAATATGAAAAGTATTAAATTAATGCAACAGTGAATATTTTAGTTTGCTTGGATGCTTTGTAGGAAATAAATGTATGCAAATGGCACCAAATGAGAATTATTCGTTAGGAACTACAGATGCTGGTTTACAAACGAAGAAATGGATATGTGACGTTTCGGGTTGGGAAACTGGTTGTCTGGTGCAGGGGGGAAAAACTGGAAGTAAGGAAGGGCAGGACAAAGCTTGGCAAGTAATAGATTGATACAGGTGAGTTTTTTTTTGATGGGCAGATGGTTGGACAAAGACCAGAGATTAATAGATATAAAATGTGAGATAAAAGGATTGAAGTGTTGCAAATTATGAAGCTAAAGGAAGGAATGAAGGTGGAATGAGAGGATAGAAATGAGTGTGAGTCCAGGTGGGGCATGGGAAATGGTGGTGTGGCTAGGGGTAATATGGGGAAAGAAAAGGTGCTTTACATGGGAGAAGACAGGTGTGGGTCGTGTAGTTACCTGAAAAATTGAGAATTCAATATTAATACTATTGTAAGCTACCCAAGCAGATGGTGAAGTGTTGTTTGCGTATGGCCTCACTCTGGCAATGGAGGATGCCCAGAACAGAAAGGTCCGTATGGGAAGAGGAGCTAAAATGGTTGAAGGTAAACGGCTGCCACAGAGCACGGTAAGTCCTTTAGAGAGCGGGGGGAGAAGGAGTGGAGACAGTTTTAAGAAGTTTTAATAAAGTTAGCGGGCATTTTACCTTCCGGTGGATCTTCTAGGTCCAGAAAACCAAGGATCCTACAGGATCTTTGCTGAAAACTCCAATGAGTCAGTCAAAATGGCCGATCAGCGAAGGAGATTGCTTTCGACTGCCTGTAAGTAAATAGCGACCCCACTCCACTGGTTTCAACCAAACGGCAACCTATTTTTAGTCGAGGCAGGTTTTGCTTTTTTGGAAATAATCGCAGGAACATAGAAGGAGCCTCGACTACGCGGAAACCTCTTTCCACCATTAGGGAGAGTGACCGGAACCTCTGGGGACCTCACGGAAACCTTGGGTGGGGCGCAAGGTCTCCAGCGGTTTCCGTTCAGATTTCCTAAGTGGGACAGGGGCATAAGCCTTCCAATAAGAGTTTTTGGGATACTTAAGGTTGTGATTGGATCTCTTTTCTTTCACCCTCTTATGTCACTCACTTTGGAATATACTTTATTTTTATATCCATACATTATTTTTTTATAACTCCAGGTGACGTGCCTCCCTATTACCGAGAAGTATATGATGCAATTTGCTGTAAGCTGGAAGACCGAGTGCAGGGAAATGTCTTTCACAAACTGTTGAATAGAACCAAGCTGCCGCCCATTACACAGAACCAGGTAATAATGCAACCTACTAGCATGCATTAACATGCATGTGATCTGTAAAGCATGTTGGATAGAGTAATTATTGGAGGGCCTTACTGAATGGTTAATGGATGCATGCGATTGTTAAAAGTTGGAGAATTACTAATTGGCATGAATTGGACACTGGAGAATTAATTTACAGAGCTGTTATCTCATTATCTTGGTGGATGTTAATCCATTAATACCACAAAACACATCTAATTCACTTTCCTTAGATGGGACAATTGCATCATATACATTTTCCAGTGCACTAGGTAAGTTTCAAGGAGGATGGGGAAACAACCAGATAGGTTTTGAGTGAGAAACAGAACCTGATGAGTAGAAAGTGAGATAGACACAAAATGCTGGAGTAACTCAGCGGGACAGGCAGCATCTCTGGATAGAAGAAATGGGTGATGTTTCGGGTCGAGACACTTCTTCAGAAGGGAGCCTGAGCCCTGGTGAGCCAGATGTGTACTAATGGACTTTCCAAATGGGTGATTATCAGTGTTTTATAAAAATAATGATTAATATATATTAATGATTGATATGTATTAATGATTAATATATATTAATGATTTAGACAAAGGAATTAAACGTAACATCTCCAAGTTTGCGTATGACACAAAGCTGGGTGGCAGTGTGAGCTACGAGGAGGATGCTATGAGGCTGCAGGGTGACTTTGATAGGTTGGGTGAGTGGGCAGATGCATGGCAGTTGCAGTATAATGTGGATAAATGTGAGGTTATCCACTTTGTACACAGATTATGATCTGCATGGTGTTAGATTAGGAAAATGGGAGGTGCAACGAGATCTGGGTGTCCTTGTAATTCAGTCACTGAAAGTAAGCATGCGGGTAAACAGACATTGAAGAAAACAAATGGCATATTAGCCTTCATAGCGAGAGGATTTGAGTGTAGGAATAAGTAAGTCCTACTACAGTTGTACATGGCCCTGATGAAACCGCACCTAGAGTATTGTGTGCAGTTTTGGTCTCCTTAATTTGAGGAAGGACATTCTTGCTTTTGAGGAAGTGCATCATGGGTTCACCAGGTTATTTACCAGGATGGCAGGACTGACATATGGTGAAAGAATGAATCGACTGGGTTTGTATTCACTGGAATTTAGAAGTATGAGAGGGGATCTTATAGAAACCTATAAAATTCTTAAGGGATTGGACAGGCTAGATGTAGGAAAAATATTCCCCATGTTGGGGGAGTCCAGAACTAGAGGTCACAGTTTAAGAATAAGGGATAGATCATTTAGGACTGAGATGAGGAAAAACGTTTTCAGCCAGAGAGTTGTGAATCTGAGGAATCCTCTGCCACAGATGGCAGTGGAGGCCTATTCACTGGATGTATTAAATAGAGAGTTAGATATATTTATTTGGGCTAACGGATTCAAGGGATATGGGGAGAAAGCAGGAATGGGGTACGGATTCTAGATGATCAGCCATGATTGCTCGAAGGGCCGAATGGCCTACTCCTGCATCTATTTTCTATGTTTCTAAAATATAAAACTGGCCAGTTAACTAGTGGTATGGCATTGTAAAATATTGACCTTGAGATACATTAGACTGTAGATGCTGGAATTTTTAACAAAGGCGCAAACTGCTGGAGGAACGCAGCGGGTCAGGCAGCATCTGTGGAAGGAAACGAACAGATGATGTTTCAGGTCAGGATGCTTCATCAGACTGATGGAGATAGCTGGTAGAAAGGGGAAGGGGAGGAGCAATCCACCACCCCTTGGATTCAGGAGGGATTGGTTGGCAGACAAGTGGAATGGGGGAGTGAAAAGTGCGAGTGGTAACAAAGGTTGGAGGTGATAGGTGGATAAGCCAAAAGGGTGAAAATGGTGGAATATGTTAAGAAAGGAAGGTGGAACATGAAATGTAGAATCCAGGGAGGGATAGTGGTAGTTGGGAGTAAGGGGGGGGGGGGAGGAGTAGGTGATGGATACATTTAAAATAGCGAAGTCCTGGGGAGCATGTAGGGGATTGTGACCAATTGGCAGCCGTGGACTGTGGCATTTTTCTTTGTTGTATCATTCAATCAAATATAGCCAAAGCGCATGAGAGATCCTGGAGTATTGAAAGGTTTATAAAGTAAAATATTCACCTGCGAATTTTGGATTCTCAGTGTTGTTGAATTCTTTGTATTGGTTATACTGGAGAGGGACGAGAAGCTGTAAAAATAATTATTGGTTGACCGTTCCACTTCACCCCCATCATTATAACATTATTACTTTATGTCTAACTCGACAGGGACTATGCTTGAACCTGTAATCTCACTGCTTTTTGTGGCAGATCTACTGATTGTATAGACTGATTAAATCTGTATTACAAATGTAAAAGGCTGGTGTAGGAGGGAGCGGCAATAGAGTCATTAAGCCCCTCTCTGTACTTTAGGACGATTCCCAAGTGCTATGCAGCCAGTAATTGCTTTATGAAACTTAATATTGTATTAGTTATTATTGTGTTTTATACATAGATCTCTCAAACAAATTAATTTACCTGACGGAGATAATTCACTGATACTGTACCACAAATTGGAAGATTTTCATTGCCCACTTAAACTGTTTTCCTCATTTTGTTTCCATGTGCTGTGTTTCCAGATTGCTGAACTTGTGGAATCGTCAAAGGAAGAGCCTCTCTCAAGGTCTGCTCTGTACAAAGGTCTGGTGTTGATTGCCCTGGCTCAGCAGGGGAAGCAGCCTTCGGCCAAACTGCTGGAGAATATTGCTCAAGGTAAATTGAGTTATCCCCAGTGCAAGGCTTTAAGGTCAATGAGTTCAATGTTGTGCTTTTGACTTACTCGAACTAAGCTAATTCTTAAAATGATGATGTTACTGGGGAAGCCAGCAATTATTGCCCATCTCCAGTTGCCTCTAAGAACGTGCCACCTTCTTGAGTAGCTGCAGTCCTTGCAGTGAATGTGTCAGTAAGATTCCAGAGTAATGGTAGAGAGGATGACAATTTTACATTACACGGTTACAGTTAACTGAACATACCCATCTGTAACTTTATGCTTTTCTTTTCTGTCCATGGCTACTTTATTGTTCCATGTTTTCAATGCCCTCCATGTTTAATTTAGAATGTCCTGCAGAGTTCAGGGCTGGGTCATGGTATGCAGATACTGTCCAGTATGGTACTAATTAGTAGAAGATGTGCAAGAGCAGGATAAACACTGTAATCCTCAGTAGTTTATCTGGGAATCACCATTTCTGCTGTAAAACAAATTTGTAACTCACCCTTGTTTGATGCTTCTGAAATATTTTATGATGGCAGGAAGAGACATTTGCAGAACTGTCGGGAAATTCTAGGGACGTGCGATAAATCCTCTTGCCCTTTCCAAAAGCTGGTAAAAGGCCAATGGGTCTCCTACACTGTTTATAATTCTAATCCACACATCTTTAAGTGTCGGGTTCTATGAGATGGGTAATTAGAATCTATGGGAGAACTGTGTGTGATTTAAAAACAAACAGGCACATTGTTTAAATGGTTTCTTATGTAATGAAACCTATTCTTACTATGCATCCCTCTGGCTCACAAAGATCAGTAGTTCAAAGTATTTGATGTTCTGAAATGAAGTCCATGAATAAAAGTGTAGAAATGAAGCTTTGTTAGTGTCCTAGACAATTCCCACAATGGCAGCTGGGGAATTTCAATTCTGTTAAATATTTGTAGTTTAGTTTAGACATACAACAGGGAAACAGGCCCTTCGGCCCACCGGGTCCGCGCTGACCAGCGATCCCCACACACTTACACTATCTTACACGCACATGGGACAATTTACAATTATACCAAGCCAATTAACCTACAAACCTGCACGTCTATGGAATGTGGGAGGTAACAGGAGATCCCAGAGAAAACCCATGCAGGTCACAGGGAGAACGTTCAAACTCCGTACAGGCAAGCACCCGTGAGTGAATCCGGGTCTCTGGCACTGGAATCTGTCTGGAATAAAACAAATATCTGTATTAGTGACTATAACTGGTAATGTAATGCCCTTTGGGGGAAGAAATCTGTGATTCTTTCCTGGTCTGGTTTATATCTGATTCTGAACATAGTAATTTGGTTAGTACTTAACTAATTTTGTCCTTGGATATTCAGATCAATGCAATAAGAGATGGGAATAAATGCTGGTTTAATGCCGACTTCTTGTGAATTAAAAAAAAAATGATGACTCCAGCTGTCGTGGCTATGTTTCACTTCAGCGCCCCTTGGGACCAAAGTGGGCTCAATCGGTTGAATATATTTTGAATAATTGTACTTTGCGCCTTCATTAGGAATAAACCGGAGGAAGAATATCTATGGAGTTTAATAATGCAGGAAATAAAGTTAAAAAGAAATTAGTAAAGTTCTATCTATTTACTTTGTCCCAAGAAGTTTATGTTCAGGCTAACTAGTCTATAATTCCCTGCTCTCTCTCCCCCTCCTTTCTTGAAAAGTGGGATAGCATTAGCTACCCTCCAACCCACAGGAACTGATCCAGAATCTATAGAACATTGGAAAATGATTACCAATGCGTTCACGATTTCTAGAGCCAACCTGGGATGCAGACCATCAGGCCCCAGGGATTTATCAGCATTCAGCCCCATCAGTCTATCCAACACCATTTCCTGACTGATGTAAATTTCCTTCAGTTCCTCTGTCACCCTAGGCCCTCTGTCCCCAAGTATATCTGGGAAATTGTTTGTGTCTTCCTTAGTGAAGTCAGAACCAAAGTACCTGTTCAACTCGTCTGCCGTTTCCTTGTTCCCCATAATAAATTCACCTGTTTCTGTCTTCGAGAGACCCACATTTGTCTTAACTATTTTTTTCCCCCCTTCACATACCTAAAGAAGCTTTTACTATCCTCCTGTATATTCTTGGCTAGCTTATCTACATACTTCATCTTTTCTCCCCATATTGCCTTTTTAGTTACTGTCTGTTGATCTTTAAAAGTTTCCCAATCCTCTGGCTTCTGCTCATCTTTACTATGTTATTTGTCTTCTCTTTCATTTTTATACTGTCCTTGACTTCCCTTGTCAGCCACTGTTCCCTCTTAAGGGCCTGTCCTACTTGGGCGTTATTTGCGTGTCATTTACGCGACATAATTTACACGTCACGACGCGCGCATGGCGTGCATTACGCGCGCATGGTGAGATGTGGTGGCGTAGGCAGTGACACGCGGTAGCATGCGATGCCCCAGGATTTTGGGATTCTCAAAACCCTCGCACGCCACCTGCGTGACGTGCAAATGACGCCCAAGTTGGACAGGCCCTTAACTCCCCTTAGAATCTTTCTTCCTTTTTATCTGCATTAAACTTCATTAAACATTCCTCAGCCCACATGCCCAACCAAATCTGTCATGAAATCATCTTCATGGGTCAACAAGATGGATTTCCACAATAATCAAATGATTTCATAGTAATTTTTACCAATGCCAACTCTTTATTCCACTTTAACTGTATAAACCATTTTTTAATTTCTCAGCTGCTCAAGTGGGATTCCAACTTGTAGCTTCAGATCACCATTTTACATATATCCTTCACTTGTACTGGAGTATCATTTCTGTTTCTCATGCCTCACAATAACCCATGCAAAGGACTGTATTGCCAACAATTAAGTAGTTATTACTGTACTGCATTTGATGGCTTGTATTGTGCCCATGGAGTGGAATCTGAGGCTTTCATCAGCTGGGCCTGAGGCCCAAACACTAGCTTATAGCAGGCACATTAAACTGAAAAAAATGTGGAAAGGAGAGAAAGTTTATAATGGATAATTGCAAAGAATACAGTACCTGATAGAGGGAATAAATAGTCTTTAATCTATGTTGTGCTATTGGTATCCAGCAGGTTAATGGGATGCATACTAAAAGTTCTAAACAAGAGTAAGACCATGGGTGATTGGGATTTCCAGTATTGCTTCATAACGAGCTACTTTTTCCCAAGAGTATCCAAAGCCTCAATTGGGTGACGTGAGTGAGCTGGAGTCGCTCCGGATGCAGGCTAGGGGGAATCCCATTCTTCTCACATGGACTCTGCAAGACCTTTTACACATCGACATGGTGCAGGTGGAACTAATTCCGGAGAAGAAGGGTCTATTCCTAAAACACGTGGAATATGAGGTTTCCAGTCAGGTGAGTCAGGCCAAGGCTTTGATCCATCATTGGCCAACCATTGCTGTTCTGAGATTTTTTGGTTTATTCTTCCACAGTTCTCAACCTTCAACTCCAGTGCTTGCTAACTTACATTGGGTCTTGGTACCACAAAGTCTTCATTTCAATATTTGAGCTCTTACGTTTATATCTCTCCTTATATTTGACACTTTCTTTGAAACTATATCTGTAATTCTCTCTGGTTCTTACAGACAAACTCTTTTGCCGTTTTCCAACTCTAGTTTCTGGTCATCAACTTGAAGCATTATCTCTCTTTCTCTCCCGCTTACTTTCTCTCACTCTTCAGATGCTGCCTGCTTGTCGAATATTTTAGCATTTTCTATTTTTATCCCGAGTTCTTTTGAGTAAATTGAACTTGGCTCTCTCAGGAATTCCACTTCCTAAATCTCTGTTCCTTAAAGACACTGCTTAAAGTCTCACGAATTTATAGTCCCCTGTCCTAATTTCTGCTGTTTTTGATGTGACATCAATTTTTTGCTGATCATGTCACATGTGAAACAGTCTTGCAAGTTTAATCGTGAAAAAATGTAATATAAATGCAAGTTGTCTTTAGAAGGCGATGCTTAGTACCACCGTATAGTTCAATACAGTATGAATGCCGACTTTTCTTTGTTTCTGCTTTGTGAATGTTTGGTAGTAAATTTAATTTGCTCAGTACATATCTCTATTTTATGATACGATTCTGATATGTATATTGTATTTCTTTCTATCTTAAAAAAAAAAAGGGAGGCTGTTGTTTTCTTTGCTTATTAGTACCTCCAGAACACCTCGCACCAGGTTACAGCAAATAAAGTACGTTTTAAGTGTGGTCACTGAGCAAATGCAGTGGCTGCATTGATTGCTGCAAGGTACCACAGAAACAGTCAAATAAATCACTCATTTTTGTGGGAAGTTATCAGTAAAAATTGGGTAGTACTCGCGAAGACTGGTTATAACATAAGAGAATTTTATATTTAGTTTGAGAATGGCAAACTTGAGTAAAAGATCTTGAACTTGAATAAATAACTTTTTTTCAAAGTACTGATTTTGAATCCTTTCTTTCCTTTCAAGAGGCAAGAATGACTATGGTTCAATTACTCATTCAAAAAAAAAAGCAATAGCGCGTCAGACTTACCATGCTACTACACTGGATTTTTGTGCCCAAGCCTCTGGAAGGATACATGAACCTATACTTTCTCAAAGGCAGTCAAATTGAATTTCAGGAATAGATCATTAGTATAATGCTGATGCTCTTGTTTCTGGTGGCAATCAATGTCAGATGAGAAGTGAGTAGATTTAATGGTTGATGACAAGTCTGCTTATTTCTGTATAATTGGATCATGTTTAGTGGATGCAATTATCCAATGGCGCGATTGGACTCCTAACGTAATCCATGAACTATTTAGAACTTTAGGGTGAAGAAGATAGATATAAAACAGAAAAATCTATTCATCGTGTGTTTTCTTTTCAGCGATTCAAGTCATCTGTTTATAGAAGATATAATGATTTTGTTGTCTTCCATGAGATATTGCTCCAGCGATTTCCATATAGGATGGTGCCAGCACTGCCGCCAAAGAGAATGCTAAGAGGTAAAGGTATTCAAGTAAGAGAAGATATAGAAAGTTAGAGAAAAGACAAGGTGATGGTACAGTGTAATTTATGATTATTGATAAGTATGATGTGACAGATAAGAACAGATCTTGTAATTGTAAGGGCAGAGCAGCAAATATGTATGTCAAAGCAGGAGAATTGGTTTGGAAAGATACATTAAAATACCTTTACATGTACTCATGAGGCATTTACTAAGAACGTATTTCAGTTAATAGCATAAATGAAGGTGTATGTATGTGGTCAAATAGGTTTTATAGAGATACATGAGATTGCAGATGATGGATTCTGGAGTAAAAACAAACTTCTGAATGAGTCTGTGGGTCAAGCAGCCTCTGTGGAGGCAAAAGGATGGTTGATTTTTCAAGTTGAGACCCTCTGTCAGGACAGAGAGCGTGGAGGGAAGATGACCAGTATAAAGGGACAAAAGAATAGGTTAAATAAGGGGAGGTAGATGGGGAACTTCAGACACGGAATTGAGTGTTTGTTGGAAATAGGAGGCAATGATTTATTTTACATGCACCTCCTCAACCTTGTTTATTGCACGATGTGTCCCCCTGCATATTGACGATACCTTGTGATATTTTTGCAACGCACAGTGCTTCGTCCACAGTAGCCACCTTGTGCTCCCGAAGCATGTCATTTGAATTCTTATCTCCAATCCTACTGTCTGTCCTCTGTCTTCTGCGCTGAGAGTCCTCAGTCTTCTCCGGTGAGAGTCTTCAGTCTTCACCGGTGAAGCCAAATGCAAATGAAGAACAACGCTTCATATTTCATAATTAAGAAAGCAAATGAGAAATTGGGTTTAATTTAGTACAGTAGTGAGGATGTATTACTGCAATGGCACAGGGCCTTGTAGAGACTATATCTGAGGTACTAAATGCATTTGATCTATGTACCTCAAAAATATTAATTGAGGGTGTGCAACAAAACTTCAGTAGACTGAATCCTGGAAAGCGACTATGAGACTAGATTGTGTTGACCAGGGCTATGTTCACCAGCAGGCCTGAAGAAGGGTCTCGACTCGAAACATCACCTGTTCCTTTTCTCCAGCGATATGCTGTCTGACCCGCTGAGTTTCTCCAGCTTTTTGTGTCCATTTGGTTAAAACCAGCAACTGCAGTTCCTTCCTACACAGGATACACAGAAGGTTGACTGCTGGAATAAATGGGTGGCCTATTGAGGAAAAATTGTGTAGGCTTGACCTCTAAGCTGGAATTTATGAAAGGGGGTAATTTAATGGGGGGTCTTTGAGGGGGGAGTGGGGGGGCTGCTGTGAGGACAATTCTCATGCAAGGGAAACCTTAAATGAGAGATTAGGGATAAAGAGTTGCTCATTATAATGTAGTTGATAAGGAATTTCTCTGTGGATTATGATTACAACCCAGAGATCTCTGGATGCTTTGTTTTTAAGAGAAATTGTGTGAATTTAAGAAATTAATGATTCTGGAGATCAAGTAGGAAAGTGGGATTTAAACCAACAATTAATCAATATCTTATTGAATTGCAGACGCCGCTCAATGCGGGTCTGGTCATGCTTCCATTTTTTAGTATTGTTATCGGAGATAAGAAAATGGTTGCCTGAAATATGGCTCATGATGGTGCCTTGTACTGATGAAACAGATACAGTACTAATCTTGCTGTTACCATTTTCACATATGGAGATGGAAGTCATGGCACAGAATTCTGCTACCTTTGAGCACAACAACAATGGCCTAGCCAATGCTTAACTTTTGAGGATGTTAAAAAAAAAGAAGCAAAATACCAACACTGGGTTATGTTGCAGCTTTAATAAAACATAAAACACATGCTGGATATATTCAGTACTTGGCACATCAGGCAACATCTGTGAAAAGAGCGACAGAGTTGATGTTTTGGATTGAAGACCTTTTGCTAAAACTTTGTCTGTCAAAAAGTTTTTAACCTGAAAAGTTAACACGCATTCTCTTTCAACAGCTAGTGGAGCTGCTGCCTCAGTGAGCCAGAGACCTGGGTTCGATCCTGACCTCTGATGCTGTCTGTGTGGAGTTTGCATGTTCTCCCTGTGACTTTTTTGGTTTCCTCTGGGTGCTCTGGTTTCCTCCCACATCCCAAGGACCAATGCGTGTTTGTACATTCATTGGTCCCTGTAAATTGGCCCATAATCTTTAGGGAGTAGATGTGAAAGTGGAATAACAGAACTAGTGTGAAGGAGTAATCAATGTCAGTGTGAACACAGTGTCCCAAAAGCCTTTACTCGTGCTGTATCTTTCAATCGAAGCAGATACTGCCTGACCTGAATTTTTCAGTATTTTAATTTCAGATTTCTAGCATCTGCAGTTCATTTGATTTTCTGTGTTTTAAGTTCACTCTGGTTTGTATTAAACTGTTGGAATTTATTGTCCGCCCACACAGCCGACAGGGAGTTCATTGAATCTCGGCGGCGAGCTCTGAAGCGTTTTGTTAACTTGGTTGCTCGCCACCCGTTTTTCTCCAAAGATGAAATTCTGCAGATTTTCCTGTGCTTCAGTGGTCCTGTGAGTATATTAACTAAATGTATGCAGTTGAGTTGTTTCTTCACATTCATGTTTCCTTCGATCTTTAAATTGACTCTGAGGTTCTCTGCCTGGAGCCCTTCAATATTAACATGTACCACCACCTAGGGATGATAGGGGCAAAATATTTGTTTTTGAATACACACCATGCTACTGATATTAATCTTTTTATAAAGGTTAGTTTGGCCTTTATGGGATCCGGGGTGGGGTGGGTGAAGGGAAATTATCTCTGAGATCTGTGTTTGAAGGAGTAACTTCCTTCATGTCACTGCTTGTCCAACCAGAAATATGCAATTAATGCTGCCTTTGTTAATGACTTTTATAAATTGTTAATTAAAATAGTGTCCTTGAAACAAGTTAAGTTTTTATTTTTCATTTTTGTTTTGAAAGGACGTTCAAAACAGAATCCGTGAGTCGTTACGAGGAGTGGGTGATGAGTTTCTGACATGTGGAATAGCACCAACAGCCAAGGTAGTGTTTTGAGCTCCAGTGTTGCATGAAAACCTCTTGAACTGGTGAGCCATTAGTGTTGCTGCAGGGATTTCACTGAAGTGTAACAATATGACCTTTATACTGCATCTACTCCTATAGCAACCAAGGGTATAATAGAAGCAAATACTGTAGATGCCGGAAAAGCCAGCGAGTCATACAACATCTGGGAAAAGTTAATGTTTCAGGTTAATGACCTTTAATCAGAACAAAATGAGTGAGAAAATAGCATATTTAAAATTGCAGAGGGAAGGGATGGAGAGAGCGGAGATAATAGCATGAAGACCAGGATTTTCGAGGTGACACAATCCTGCTGATTCCTTGAGAGGGTGATGCAGGAGATGTAAATAGAGGGAGATGAATAGAGGAAGGTAGAGAGAAGGAAACATTCTGAAAAGTGAGATGCAGAACACAGCAAATCAGTGGGAATCTGAGATTAAAAGGGATACTTACTGGATCCTTTATCATTTGTAGAGAACAAAATAGTTAACATTACAGATGGATGACCTTGCTTCTAAGCTGTATTTTTTTTTTAAACAAACATGAAAGGCTGGTGATCTGAAATTGTTGATTGCAGTGTTAAGTTTGAGGGCTGCAGTATGCCTAGACTGAAGATAAAGTGCTCTTCCTCACTTTGGACTTTGTTCCAACAACATAGAAGGCCATAGGAAGAGATGTCAGCATGGGATGTTGCGTAAAGTGGCAGGCAGTTGGAAACCTGGGGCCAATCCTGTTTACTGAGCAGGTGTTCCATAAGACTACATTGAATCTGCTTTTGGATCTTCCAATGTGAAGAAGGCCCTATTGTGAGCACCAAATGTAGTACAGTTGACTGAAAATACTTTAATTGGGAGACTGCTTGTTATGGGAAGAGGTGATAAGGGAAGGATGTATTGCATCTCTTGCGGTTGGATAGGAAAATGCAGTGAAGAAGGAAGTAATTTGTGGAGATGGACGAATGAAGCAGAAGGGAATGGTCATCTCCGAATGCTGAAAGGGGAGATGAAGTTGGATCTGCTGGTTGAATCTGGTTGGTAGTAGAAGGTAATCAGTTGACTGTTCTGGCATTTAGGGTGGAAGAAAAAGATGACATGAACTCTATCTTTGCTCTGGTTGGGAGGGGAAGGGTGAGAGCAGAAATGTAAAAAAAAAGGTTGTTGAGAATTCCAGAAGTGATACAATGAAACACGAGAAAGTGGGAGAATAAAATAGAGTCCTTGCAAAGGACAGGATGTAAGAGTAGTGATTAATATAACTATGGAGGCTGTAGTTCCGACTTCTAATGGTGAACATTTGAAGTGTTCACGTCAAGGTTCTGCATAAGTAGCCTAAATCATTGAAAGGATCTGTTTTCTAGTTTTCAGAACCAAGGCTAGATAAATGATGTACTGAAATAGGAGTTGGCTCGTCAGCACCACAAACCAACCCTTAGATATAGAAGTTAGGTGCAGGAGTAGGCCATTCGGCCCTTTGAGCCAGCACCGCCATTCAATATGATCATGGTTGATTCTCAAAAATCAGAACCCCGTTCCTGTTTTCTCCCCATATCCCTTGATTCAGTTAGTCCTAGGAGCTATGTCTAACTCTCTCTTGAAAACATCCAGTGAATTGGCCACCACTGCCTTCTGTGATAGAACATTTCACAGATTCATAACTCCCTGGGTGAAAAGGTCTATTTACCTTTCAAAGTTGGAATGCATCTCAGATCCATTGTGCTACCTTTTGATCTATTTCCCTTGATATTCTTTCTCAACTTGTCATCATGTCAATATTCCAAAATGTATTTTGAAGAGGGGAGAATTGGTGTTAATAAAATGACCAGATTATTTAGTGAGAATGGTTAAGGGTTAAATATTGGCACCAAGGAGATTTCCCTCTGCTTCTTTCATGACCTCTCTAAAGAGTCGGTGGAGCATTTCATTGAAAAGTTAGTACCTCCAACTGTGTAGCACTTGTCAGTATTGTATTTGTCCCCCTGCCTCGATTTTTATAATGGAACTAGGACTTATAAAACCCTAATTTGGTATCATGAAAACAAAAACAATGTGGAAATACTTAGCAGCTCAGGCAGCATTTGTAGAGCGAGAAACCTCTACAAGGATTCTTCATCTGTGTGTTTTATGATGGAAACTGGAGGTAGAGAAACAAAATAGAATGCCGAAATTGATTATTCTAGCATACATTAAGTCTGGAGTATTTTCTTTAACAGCTTGTTTCAGAAAATTATTGTACAACTTTCATTTGTAGAAGGAAACGTCTATTTTTTTGTTTTTTGCCTTTTCTTTTCAAATGTAGGAACTTCTCCCTCCTGATATCCAGGCTCAATTTGGTGCCAGTAGGGAGCTGATCCGAAACATTTACAGCAGTTTCCATAAGCTGAGAGACCGGGCAGAGCGAATGGCATTTAGATCTGCTGAGAATGCTACTGATCTCCTACTGTTCGGCAAGGAGTTGAGGCAAGAGTTGAGATATTCCGTGTATTCGGTTTGCCTAATGTGCTTTTAAAAACCTGCCAAAGGTGCCAGTCTAATGAGACCAATATACTGTATGCTGTTGTGCAGAGGGTACAAGAATTTAACTTAAAAACAATGCAACTTTTAATGGCCTGCAGATGGGAGCAATACTTATTTGTTTCTTCTCTCTTGCTAATGCATCCTATCCCTCACCTTACAGGGAAAGTGTCTTCCACCCATGCTAGCTTCTCTTGTCACAGAGAATAACCAGGCATTTGTGTGATATTTGCTGCACTGTATTCTAGCAATACGAAGTGGGATACCTTTTGTATCTATGCTTGGGAGGTGCTGAGAAGAGTGGAGAGTTGAACTAAGGTAGTTGCTTGCAAATATCACGTGGATCAGGCCAGTACTCAACGTTACAAAGTCAGCCCATACAATGAATCGGGGGAAACTACAGTCGATCCTGGAGCCGATTGGTTTGGGTATATTCCAGAAGGGATGGTGGGTTAGGAGTTGTAAACTTGCAGGATTTACAGAAACTGTGAGGTGGACGGTGGCTGCATGGCAAGAAGTTGTTAATTATTCAACTTTATGCTGTTCAATTTTGTTTGTGACAGAGTGAGCAAATAATCATCATGAATTTCCTTCAGTGAAGACTGAGTGAAAGTTAACTAATGGCAATGTCAGTGGCTTGAATAATGATTCTGTGCAACACTGCATTACGAAAAAGCTGGCCAGAGAAGTAGAAATAATACAGTTATTAGTTTCCCGTCAGTCAGTGTGATTGGAAACAGCTGCAGATTGCAAGTATTTGCTAGAAGGGGTCAAGAATGGGCTATGGAGAGCTTGAAGCTGTGGATTGGCAACTGAACAAACTTAAAATAGCAAAAACTCCTCTCTTTCCCCCCCCCCCCCCCCCCCCCCCCCCTCCCCTCCAGCACTCCCACCTACCCCAGGAGAAGCCTGGGGGCCATCCTGTTGTGATCAGGAAAATAGTTCTGGCACGGCACAGGAAGGAAATGTGTGTGCTAATGGAACTCAATCTGCAGACTTGAAGGAACTGATTGAAGTTGAGGAAAGTGGATTTGGGCACACTGCTTTTCACTTGGTAAACAAGGTCTAAGTATCCATAACTTATGTTTGCCACTTTCAAAGTAAGAAAAAATGAACACACATAACATTTTCTCTAAGCTTGGGCATTTCCAGTGTTCTTACAGCCACTGAAATACTCTTGAAATGTAGCCAGTATTAAATAGTTGCTCCAGGTTCATGGTCCAATATAGCAAAAAATATTCCAAGGCACTTCATAGGAGCATTTTCAAAGAAAAAGCTTACTGCTCAGCGAAAAATAAATGCAAGGGAAAGTGACTGAAGGTTTGCTGAAATAAATAAATGTTGTGTGTTCTTGTCACATTTTGCTTTTAACAAACCCGGAGGTGAAGTAACTGTTAACGTTCTGTTTCTTCTCCTCCCTCCCTATGCTTCAGTACCCTGGGCTCTGACACAACACCAATTCCATCGTGGGTATCGGCAGCAAGCAGCATGTGGGGTACCTTGAAACAGACTCTTAAAAGCTTATCTGTGGAGTTTGCATTACTTGCTGATAAAGCTGCAAGGCAGGTAGGTCCAGTGCTGGCGAACATGAGGATGGGACTGGCTTTTTCTTTAAAATCCTAATGATGTCCCAAAGCTCTTAATAACTAATGATCTTTTTCTGAATTAATAAAACAGCAGTTAATTTCTGAAGTCCGCTCCACAGAACGTCATCAAATAATTACTGGCTAATTTAATAATTATTTCAGAGAATAAATAGGCCCAGGAATTCTGTTGCTCCTCATAGGGGTCGTAGCATGGACTTTATATCTACTTGGGTGTGCAGTGATGATTTCATTTATCGTCTTCCTGTTAGTGGATAGGGCAAGGCTGGCAGGATTGGAGAGGAGATGAATAGATCATATAACAGTACAGCACAGGAACACACCTTTCAGCTCACAGTGTCCATGCTGAAAATGATGCCAGGTTAAACTAATCTCCTCTGCATGTGGTGCTTATCCCTCCATTCCCTGCATATCCATGTGCCCATATAAAAGCCTCTTAAATGCCACTATCATATCTGCATCCCACCACAACCTCTGGCAGCGCATTCCAGCCGTGCACACTCTGTTTATTTAAAAAAAACCCAAAAAAACTTGCACATCGTCTTTTAGATTGAAGCTATGCTCTCTAGTCTTTCATCCTGGGGGAAAAAGGTTCTGACTGTCTACCCTATCAATGCCTCTTACAATGTTATATAGTTCTATCTGTTCTCCCCTCTACCTCTGATGCTTAAAAAAAAAAAACCCATCTAAGTTTGTCCAACCACTCCTTATAGATAATACCACCTAAATCAGGCAGCATTCTGGTAGATCTGTTCTACACCCTTTCCAAAACTTCCAAATCTTTCCTGTGTTGCCGCGACCCGCACTGTACACAATATTCCAAATGCGGCATAACCAAAGTCCCATAAAGGTGCAATGACTCTTTCACTCGAAGCCCTGACCAATGAATTCAAGCATACTATATGCCTTTTTTTCCACTCTTTGCTAGAATTGATACTTTCAGAGAGCTATGGACATGCACCCTATGATCCCTCTGGAATGAAGAATTATGCAAAAAGTGGTGAACACTGTCCAATCCATCATGAGTACTGACCTTCCCATCATCAAAGGGACCTACAAGAATCTCTGCCTCAAAGGCACCCTGCATCAACAGACTCGCACACCACCCTGGCCACTCTCTCATTTGACTCCTGCCATCGGGAAGAAGATTTAGGAGACTGAAAACTGTAATGTCCAGGTTGTGGAGCAGCTTCTTCCCTACAGTCTTCAGACTAATAAACACTATAACTCACCAAATAGGCTCCAAACTATATAGACTTGGGGGCATTCATTTTGCACTACTATTGTTTACATATCTGTTGTGCCACTGTAAGTAAGAATTTCATTAATCCATTTCAGAACATGTGACTAGAAAACTCCCTTGAATCTTGACATCCATGCTGTTACGGGTCTTACCATTAACTGTATACTTTCCCCTTGCATTCGACCTCCCAAAGTGCAACACCTCACATTTGCTTGGATTTAACTCCAGCTCCCATTTCTGAAGTGACAGCCTTCCTCACTTCTTGCAACTCCACCAATTTTCATGTTGTCCACAAATTTTAGACACATTTACATCTGAGTTGTTTGTATATAATCACAGACAACAGAGGCCCCAGCACAGATCCCTACAGAACTCCACTGATTAAAGACCTTCAACCAAGAGCAGGGTGGTAGAGGTTGTCCACATGGACTGTGGCAACTCTTTTGACAAGGTCCAGCATAGTAGACTGGTCCAGAAGTGAGATCACTTGGGATCTAGAATGAGCTTGCCATTTGGATACAAGATTGGCTTAGTGGAGGGAGTCAAAGGGAGGTGGAGGAGGGAAATCATTCTTAGTAAAGAACAAGAACATCGTGGATATCCTGGAATGAAAAGCCTTGTCTTGGGAGCAGATGCAGTGCAGAGAGAGAAATTGAGAATCAGGGATAGCATCTTTGCAAGAGGCAGGATGCGAGGTGTAGACTAAATAACTGGGAGTTGGTAGTTTTTTCGTTGACGTCAGCTGTGTTGGAGACTGGGAGATCAAGAAAACGTCGAGAGCTGCCAGAGGAAGTGGTAGAGATGGCTACAATGAAATGTTTTAAACTCATTTGGACAGGTTCATGGATAGGAAATGTATGGTAGGGTATGGGCTAAATGCAAGCAAATGTGATTAGCTCAGGAAGATATCTTGGCTAGCTTGGAGGAGCTGGGCCTAAGGGCCTGTTTTCATACTGTGTAATTCTCTTACTATCATTTTGGCAGTGGAACACTTTATTATTGCTGCACCAGTTGTGTTGGCCTAAGTTTATGCAGTTGTGTCTTGGGAGTGGAGCCCATATTTTTCAAGTTCCAGGACTACACTGAGCCATAGCTATTATTAATGTGAAAATAGACACAAAATGCTGGAGTAACTCAGTGGAACAGGCAGCATGTCTGGAGAGAAGGATTGGGTGACATTTCGGGTTGAGACCCTTTTTCAGACTGATGTCGAGGATTGGGCAGGACAGAGATAAAATGAAGCCAGAGACAGTAAGACTGGTTGAAGAATAGGAAAGGAGAGAGAAAGGGAAAGCAAGGGCTACTTGGAGAAGTCAATGTTCATACAGCTGGGGTGTAAGGTACCCAAGCGATATACGAGGTGCTGTTCCTCCAATTTGCACTGGGCATCACTCTGACAATGGAGGAGGCCCAGAACAGAAAGGTCAGTGTGGGAATGGGAGGGCGAGTTAGTGTTGAGCCACCGGGAAATCGGGTAGATTTAGGCGGACTGCGCGGAGATGTTGAGCGAAACGATCGCCGAGCCTGCGCTTGGTCTTGCTGATATACAGGAGTCCACACTTGGAATAGCGGATACAATAGATGAGGTTGGAGGAGGTGCAAGTGAACCTCTGCTTCACCTGAAAAGACAGTCAGGGTGCTTAGATGGAGTCGAGGGGAGAGGTATAGGGACAGGTGTTGCATCTCCTGTTGTTGCAGGGGAATTGCTTGGGAAAGGGGTAGTTTGGGTGGGAAGGGACGAGTTGACTAGGGAGTTGCGGAGGGAACTGTCTCTGCGGAAAGGGGTGGAGATGGGAAGAAGTGGCTAGTAGTGGGATCCCGTTGGAGGTGGTGAAAATGTCAGAGGATTATATGCTGTATGCGACGGCTATTATTAATGTTGCAGTCAATTGTATCCATGATTCTCGGAGCTACTATATCAGGGTTTCACTTTCACTTCTGAAGTCTGAGGTTCCCACCTGCTTTAAGAGGGCATCCATAATAAGATGAGTAAGGTGAAGTGCCTCAATGACTATCGATCAGTGGCACTAATGTCTGTGGTGATGAAGTGCTTTGAGATGTTGGTTATGGGGGATATCAACTCCTACCTCGACAAGACCCTTGACCCACTACAGTTCGCCTACCACCACAACAGGTCAAAGGAGGATGCAAACTCACTGGCTCTCCACTCTGCATTGGACCTCTTGGACAATAAAAACACTTACGTCAGGCTGTTGTTTATAGACTACAGCTCGGTGTTCAATACCATCATCCCCTCCAAGCTGGTTACCAAGCTCATGGAACAGTGTCTCTGCTCATCCCTCTGCAATTGGATGCTTGACTTCCTCATCCACAGACCACAGTCAGTTTGAATTGGCAGAAACACTTCATCCTCAGTAACAATCAGTATGGGAGCAGCGCAAGGCTGTGTGCTCAGCCCCCTGCTTTACTCACTCTATACCGATGACTGCGTAGCCGGACATAGTGCAAACTCCATCATCAAGTTCGCCGATGACACCACTGTTGGACGAATCACAGATGGTGATGAGTCAGAGTATAGAAGTGAGATCGACTGATTGACCAAATGGTGCCAGCACAACAACCTGGTTCTCAACATCAGTAAAACCAAGGAACCGATTATGGACTTTGGTAGGGGAAGGATGAGGACCCACAATCCTGTTTACATCAATGGGATGATGGTGGAGAGGATCAAAAACTTCAAATTCCTGGGCGTGCATATTTCCAAAGATCTTTCCTGGACCCAGCACACTGATGCAATTATAAAGAAGGCACATCAGCGACTGCTTCCTGAGAAGACTACGGAGATTCGGCATGTCAAAGAGGATTCTCCTGAACTTCTACAGGTGCACAGTGGAGAGCATACTGACTGGTTGCATCGTGGCCTGGTTCGGCAACTTGAACGTCCAGGAGCGGAAAAGACTACAAAAAAGTTGTGACCACTGCCCAGTTCATCACCGGCTTTGACCTCCCCACCATCGAAGGGATCAATCGAAGTCGCAGCCTCAAAAAGGCAGCCGACATCATCAAAGATCCACACCCTCTAGGCAACACACTAATTTCACCATTGCCATCGGGAAGAAGGTACAGGAGCCTGAAAACTGTAACGTCCAGGTTCAGGAACAGCTTCCCTACAGCCATCAGGCTATTAAACACAACAACAAATAAGCTCTGAACTGCAACATTATTATTGCAGACTATCATTATTATTGCACTGTATCTGTTATTTATTGAGATTGAGTATGTGTACATGTGTTTACACACACTGACCTTTTTTTCTTCTCCCGTTATGTACTATGTCTACATATTCTGTTGTGCTGCAGCAAGCAAGAATGTCATTGTCCTATCTGGGACATGTGACAGTAAAACACTCTTGGCTATTGAGGGTGAATAATGTTATGATTGGAGGTTCATTGACCACCATTGCATTGGTGGGTGTCTCTCAGTATTTACAGAGCTTCCACTGGCCAGTATGAGTGATATGGTTGGGTCCGAAAGGGTAAATAAGCTACAAATAGTTTGAAGATGAAGAAAAAGAACAAATTAGTTATTGGATTAAAAAAAAATACATTGAAAGATCTTTTAATTAGATCCCATTTATTTTATAGGGTAAGCGCGAAGAGGAGGAAGTAGTGGAAAAACTCAATATCTTCTTGGATTTATTGCAGTCCTATAAGGTCAGTGATGATGAAGCACATCCGAGCCAAATATATCAGCTAGCAGCTGGAAATGGGAAATGGAGTTTTTAAGTTTGGAGATGAATTGCATCTGAATTGATTTCCTGCCAGTAACTAATGTTCCTCTCCTTCCCTCCCCATCCCATCCCCCAGGACTTGTGTGAACGTCATGAAAAAGGTGTCCTTCACGAGCACCAGCGAGCGTTACAAAAATACACTTCTATGAAACGGCAGATGATGAGTGTAACTGTGCAAAGCAAAGAGCAGATTTCTGCGGAGCAACTGGAATCGCGAATCATGCAGGTGCTTAGAATTTCAGGAAAATTGGATTGAATGTAGCACTTCAATATCTTATGAAAATTGCCTTTCCTTGAAGTAACCGGACAGTGTGTATTGGCTGGTTCCTGAACAGGATGGGCACTCTTCTCGCATCAATAATAGTAGGTGGCAGTGTGGACTTCATGGTTATCTTCATGTATGGGAATTCATTGAAAATTTACCAATTCCAGTGGATGTGCTGAGTACTGTGATCATGCTGAGCTCTTGAAGTACATTCTCAGTCCAAGCCAGTCCTAGATTTTAAAAGAGCACGTCTTATCATGGTCCCCAAGTTTGGACATTATCCAATACATTTAATCTGTATTGCTGGTCAAATAATTTCAAACTGTGGATTCAAACAACAATCTGCATTTGTTTGGTACCTTCAGCAAAATACCCCAGAAACTACAGAAGTTGAGACTGAGCATTTGGACATAAGACCAAAAGCTTGGTAAGAGTGGTAGGTTTTAAGTTGTATCGTAATGAACATGGGATTCGGAAATCTTTGAAATTGTTGAAATGAAGCATCAAGGCCCTGCTGCCTGAAACTGAAGTCCTTTGGGTCCCGGTTGCATGCCATTTCAATTCCCCTTTTTGTCACTACCCAACCTGTCTGTCCTCAATCTTCTCCTCTGCCAGGATACGGACTGCAGACTAGAGGAAGACCTCGTATTCCATCTGGGTAGTCTAAAACACAGTGGTATGAACATCGAATGTTATAATTTCAAATAATCCTGTGTACCTCTCGCTCTCCTTTAGACCCATCTCCAGTCCACTCATTTTTTGTCCCCTTTCCTATACCCTCTTCCTCCCCTTGCCCCCAACTCCCCTTCACTTTCTTTCCCAATTTGTCACCATCCCCCACTTTGTTCCATCCACCTATTAGCCACATATTTCACTGACCAGATCACCCACCTCCCCCATCTGGTTCTGGTCCCATCTGTCCTTCATTTCTTCCCCACCAGTTCCCATCATTGTCTTTCTTACTCATCATATTCCAGCACTGGTGATGTTTGTGTTCTGACTTATCCTCCACCAGCTGCCTCCATCTTTGTTATCACCTCCTCTCGTCTGGCTGCATCTGCATTTTTTTTTTTTTTTTTTTGGTCTGCCTCCACCTATAACCTATCCCCTTCTCCCAACTCCTCCCCTAATTGGCTCCATCCTTCACCCCGCATCATGCTACGTATTGCACTGGCCATTTTAATAATGTTGCAACTAACTAAACTAGACACAATACCCCAAGGATCATCAAGATTCAATATGTTATTAATATGTGGCTTGACAGTATCCTTTACGAAAGGAAATCTATGCCAGCAATAAGTGACCAGCTCCACAATAATAAGGATGACCATTCACACTCCTGCTGGGGGATAAACTGCACATACAATGCACAGAAATGTGTTGGGTATTCATTGCTATCCTCATCATTGACACCCACAGGATGTGAATGAAATAAATATTTTTGTATTCCGTCAATGTTGGATGATGGATGGAGAAGGAAATGATTATGAGTTTTCAGAACCTGCCCAAATACATCAAACATTTAACATGGGAGATTTGATTATTTAAGAAATATTGGAAGATGCAGGTAGTCGACAGTTTAATCCATGAGTAATTGGGCAAGGAGCATTACGTGTGTGCTGGTTGCAAACCTGCTCTTGGCCTTTCAAGGACATAAATACTAATGGGGATGTTAAAAGCTTGGCGACCTGTTTGGTAAAAGTCATTCTCTGTGACGCGGAGTAACAAGGATGGAGTAATGCTGTTATCTTGGAATGTTAATTTTCCACTGATGTATCCATCATCTAATCTGCATTTTCAGCAAGAGAACACCATCCTGACCATGGAACTTCGGAACTATTTCTCCCTGTTTTGCCTGCACCAGGAGACTCAGCTCATCCACATCTACCTGCATATTACTTCCCATGTGCTGACAGCCTTTATTGACTCCCAGATCCAAGGGCATAACGAGGTAAGCCAGCCCAGCAAAATACCTAATATTCTTTTCCTCTCAGCTTTACTTGCACAGTTACATGTCGACAGACATCACCTACCTTCTACTCTGTGCCCCCACATAACCATTTGAGCTCAAACTTGAGTGCGTTTGTGCATTCAGATGCATATGGCTTCTGAATGTCCAGTTGTGATGTTTTCTGTGCAATTTTGTCACTGTTTATTCACTCATTACATCCAAATGGATGTAAATCAAGGAAATCCATGTTTTGTGTATTTTCCTTTCCTATCCACACACCTGTCCAAGTATCTTAAATGCTCTTATTGTACCTTCCTCAATTACCTCTTCTGGCAGCTCTTTCCATATAAGCCATCATCCTCTGAGTGAAAAGGTTGCCTCTCAGGTTCCTATATTTCCCCTGTCACCTTAAACCTACATCATTTGATTCTTGATACCCCTAACCTGGGTAAAAGACTCTGTGCATTCACCCTATCAATTTCACTCGTGATTTTCTACACCTCTATAAGAGCACCTTTCAGTCTCCTACGCTCAAAGTATTACAGTCCTTGCTTGCCCAACCTCTCTGTATAGCTCAGGCCCTCAAGTCGTATCCACTGATGCTTCAAAAGATTTTTACATATGCAAAATATTAATGTATTGTTTTCATTATCAGTCAAACAATTCAAATTTTGTGTTTTTCCCATTCTAGATGAGTGAAGTGTGGAAGGAATTAAAACCAAAGCTGGGAGGTCACTTGCCTAATGGAATGTCATCTGCTTAAACTGTAGGCAATTGCTAGAGCCCAATTTCTTCTTTTCCCATAGTGACATGTCATTATGATTCAATTTACAATGTTTCTCTATTTTGTCTCCTTGATATGGATCCAGAAAACATTCCAGAATTGCACCTATCTAGGGAGCAAACAAATATATGGCCACGTGTGAGGGTCTGGTTTGTGTGCGTACGCTAAAACTGGACAACCGGAATAACTCATTTCCCCCTCTGATCTGGAAATCAGATCTGCAGATGCTGGAATCTGAAAGAAAAGCAGGAATGCTGGAAGAATTCATCCAGTTGAATGGCATCTGTGGAACAAGAAATCAGATGATGTTTCAGGCTGTAGAGAGTTCATCAGAACTGAGAAAGAGAAAGCAAGTTGGTCTAAGTTGCAGAGAAAGTAAGGGAGGGCGCTGGGTGGGACAAAGAAATTGGGTTTCATGGTGTAAAATGATGGACAGCCATTGAGTGAACAGGTAAGCTCCTTTGTTCGTATAATGTGTTACTAATATTGTGAAGCGTGACTGATGTTATTACAGTCTGGCCCGCTGGGATATGTTGAACAGGCCAGAATATAAAAATGAAAGAAAAAAGGGGGAGAGGAATGGCAGGACAAATGGCCAGTCCTCCTACAAACAGCTTCACTGTCCATTCAATGGCTGCCCATTATTTTGTTCCATTACTAATGTTCCTGTTATTCCACCTATTGTCCCGCCTGCCCCCTTCCTGTCCCCAGTCTTTCTTTCTCTTTCTTAGACTAACTTACTTTTGCAGTTCTGAGGAAGGATCTTCGTCTTGAAACAATAACTGGTTTCTCTTTCCACAAATGCTGCCCGAATAACTGAGGTCTTCTAGCATTTCTGTTCTTTCTCCCCCCCCCCCACTGATATGCTCCTCTTTAGATATATGGGCTAAGTTTATAATTAGGAGGATGACTACATTGAAGCAGGTAGCCAATTGTCTTGATTTGACTTGTTTGTCCACAGTGCCTGAAAGGGGGAGTGGTTGGGCAGAACATTATTAATGTTAAATAAACCTTGTTAAATGGGCAATATGACTACAAATATTCTTCACTGCTATAATTTATTAACCTGGCTACCTGACTTTTAAATGTCTCTGTCTTACTGTATATTAATCTATATGGATAGGAGGCTTCAAGGTTTATGGTTAATATCTTCTGAGATTGTGCTCAAACAGAGCTAGAGCAGTTGTTTTATTAAAAAACTTGCTGGTCCTCTCTCAAACTAGGTTGGCATTAGATTTGCATAAAGGAAAGTGGTTTTAAAATGGGATTGGTGATGTTGCTTCCACTAAAAAAAATGTCCAGTCTTGTGTATTTCTATGACCCAGAAACAGACATGGATTTAAAGGTTCATTGAGAACTGGAAACGTTGCAATGGCTTTTGTGTGGATGTACTATGTAACTTTGTTCTAACTGAAATGCTCTATTGCCTTGGGTGTTCAACCACATTGTGCTTACGACAGAGTGTGTAAAATCGTTCTAATCATGTCTGAGGGTGCATGAAGATCAGATTATAAAGTTGGACTCTTGAAACGCCATTTATCATATTGTCCTATCACAGGTTTGCTGTAGTCAAGCTCATAATTACCATATAATATTTTCCAATTACAAGTGAAAAGTTGATTTAAGACTAAATATTTGCCTTGGATGGGATCCGAATATCCATGTCTTAGATGGTTTAGAGTGAGAGCATTCTCTTTCTATTGTTCCCCTGCTGGTCAGGCCCATACCCTGCCCCCTTCAACTTTCTGTGTGGACCTGTTGACTGTACCTTCTGATGCGACTTGAAACAACTCCAATATATACATCAAAGACACCAAGGTATTGTACGCCAGACTGACAGACCGGATTCTAACCAAAAATAACCTATTAGGAAACATGCCCTTGTTCCATCAATTAGTTCCTGAAATGTTCAACCCTCTCACCACCCCTTTGCTTTGACTCATAACTGCCTGGCAATTTGCACACAACAGCAAGCTGTAAGACGAGGTGACAAAAAAAATCTAGGTAGTTATTGCAATATATTTCCTGTTAACAGTTAGATCAGTTAATTGTCTACTGATGCAAGCGGCCAGCATTTGTTTTTTCACAGTGATCTTAATAATGTCTGTGCATGAAGGAACTGCAGATGCTGGTCTAAACCGTAGATACAAAAAGCTGGGGTAACTCAACGGGACAGGCAGCATCTCTGGAGAGAACAAATGGGTGACGTTTTGGGTCCAGATCCTTCCTCAGACTTCAATAATGCCTGTGTGCTTTTATATTCCTGCAATGGGTTTTGCTGGCCAAAGTTAGTTTGCTTTCCTAATGTGGATCTGTCAAGCTGCCATTTTGAAATGGAATTTCTATTTTTGGAAACGGGTTAGTGCCATTTTCACTTTATACAGTTCTGAAACTTTTTGTAATTTTTGTAATTAAAATGCTAGGGATTTTTTTTAAAGAGGAACTGGAAAGTTCTAGCCAGCAATATTACTCGAATAACATCATTCGCTTTTATGCATAACAAACATCTGGTCATAATCATATTCCTATTGTCGTCATATCGCTAAAAATGCTACAACTGTGACTACAAACAAACAAATGTAGTTCATTAGGTATAAATGATAGGTACAATTGCTGGTCCTTTTATACAAGAGTGAAAAAAGCCCATTGATGTTTCTTGTTTGCTGAAGTGCATCCTTACAGAACGCCATTCCTATGATTATATTACTATGATTATATTACTGGTTGAAAGCAGCAGAGAGGAGAGGTTTAATGACGCACAATGTTAAGTCACAGAGGAAGGTTCTCTGGGAATTGTACTTTGCCATTTTCAAAAATCACAAATGGGTATGCAGTTCAGACATTTCAACACCTAAGTTTTGAATGTTTTTACTTGGTTGTGGCAGGATGGCTATGAGATTGTGTGAAGAGATATTTTCATCACCAAGTCAGCCGTTGCTCTTAGCAAATAGGAAATTGATAAGTGGCAGCAATGGGAAGTCTGAGAGGCAGAGGGTATTTTAAAGTAACTGCTTGTGGAGACCTGAGGTAAGCAGATGAGAAACATCTACATGCCAAGTGAAATATTAGTTTTATTTCCGACATAATCCATTAAAGAGTTATCCACAGTGCAGGCAAGGCAGGGTTCTCAACAAATATTTTATTTTTACAAACAGCCTAATTTACTCAACAAAATGTAAATTCAACTGTTTAAAGTCCTGCAGTATAATACTGCAGATGCTGGAAATTTTAGTTTAAAATGTAGGTGATACTAAGCGTCTGTGGAGAGGGAAATCAGTGTTAACATCTCAAATCAGGAAATGCTAGAAATACCCTGCTGGTCAGGCAGCAACTGAGCAGCAAGGAAAACCAGATGATAGTTCTAATGAACAATCATTAAAACCAAACAGTGCTTTCGTTACATTTAAACATTGTTTCATTAAAATCAAACACTGTTCTTTCCACAGAGTTGGTCTGATCAGCTAAGATTCCACCCCCAAAATTTACTGTTTCTCTGAATCCCAGGCATAATGTATTGGGGAAACGCATAATCTTCTTGATACTGGTATCACTATATGCAATCTTCATTAATCCAAATAGGCCTCACTATTTGGGGGTTGCCTCAATGCCTTTGTGGCGTATGTAGAAATGTGTTGCAGTTTACTAATTTCTATTACATTTTCTGGAATGTAAAATGAGTTTGGGTAGCCTTAATCCTGCTAATAGTAGAAACTACATATAATTTAGCATAAATTCAGCACTAAAAATTAAAAAAGGTCCTAAAACCGAGGAGAAATATCCTAAGCTTCCAATGGTGCAGCTTGCAATGTTGTTCTTTGGAAGATGAAGCTGTGACTTGTACTGGATGGGGTACTGCAGGGGTAGAGGGCCCTCAACTTGCAGTTGTCTGGATAACATTCTCTTACTAAAAAAGGGTGCTTTATGGAGTTATCTTTGATGGGAGTACTAAGATCTGTTAGAATAAAGGTGTATTAATTGTGATTTAGTGCAGAAGGGAAAAGGCCATATAATGTATTTTCTCAGTAATGTGCTTCACTGGCTTCAACGTAATCTTCCACAATTAGAATGCGTGATACTTGTGGTTGACTCATTGGCTTGGATGCTGCAACTGGTTTCACTTCTGAACTATGTGTTCAGCCATTCCTTTAAAAGCAGCGGATACCTTGTGTATGGTTGTAGGGAGGAAGGAAAAGGTTGATGGCGCAGGAAGCTTTGTGGCTGATGTTTACAGGGAAGAACATTGAAGTGTAAATGATTCTGGCAAATCTGGAAAATTAAGTGTTTATCGGCATTGTAAAATTAGCCTTATATACGTGCTATCTATATTCAATTGATTGGAGTATTAATATGGCGCACTTTATTGAACATTTATTAAAATCTTTGCGTTATTAAAGTATTATAGAATATGAAGTAAACTGGTTTGCTATATATATATTTACTGTGTATAAGAATTATATCTACAATAAATTTGTATGAAGAAACTTTGAATAGTTCATTTATTTCAAGCAGGAAGAGCCAAGAGTACAGCATCGATCTAAATAAATGAAAAACTTTGATAAATAGTTTGTACAACACATGCTGCTGCTAGAAGGACACCTGAATGTTTGCCCACCACAAGACTATTAATTTACAGTTCTGCCAAGAGGAGGTTCACAAAGACTGGTGATCAGCAGGAAAGGATATTTGGGGGTAAATAGTAACTCCTATATTTTTGAGCAGTGGACAGTTAAGGATAAAATGAGCTGATTTAAAAAAAAAATGTTTTACCTGCTGCTGGCAGTTTTAAAGGAATAGTGATTTTAAATGGAGATCAGGGAGTTTGGTTGTAAAGGAAGGAGATAGTTGAGGAACCAAAAGGGTGTGAAATTAAAAGTGGGTGGCAGGAAGCTCTTTTGAATAGAATACATTAATGACACAAGTTGAGGGAGGTTTATGGAAGTACTTTCAAGAGAAATAGCTTTGGGTTATTATTTCTCCTAGCAATGAACCTTATATTACCCTGAGAGAAGACACATTGGCTCCTGATCTCTCCAGTCGTGTGCAGATGGGATAGTTTCTCCCCCCCCCCCCCCCCCCCCCCCCCGTCATATTGGATTGCCCTGCCCCATACGCTGAAGGTTGAGTTCAATTTCTCCAGCCTAAAACAGGTCCATGACCAACAAATCCTCATTTGCTAGAATTAACAGGAAAGAAAGAGAGTTTATGGAGTGCCTCCGAGATGGATTCTTCGAGCAGCTTGTAATGGAGCCGACCAGAGAAAAGGCAATTCTGGATTTAGTGTTGTCCAATGAACCAGATTTGATAAAAGAACTCGAAGTAAAGGAGCCGCTTGGAGGTAGTGATTAGTTTTAATCTGCAATTTGAGAAGGAGAATGTTAAATCGGAAGTGGCAGTGATGCAATTGAACAAAGGGGACTATGAAGGCATGAGAGGGGAGCTGGCCAAAGTGAAAAAGTTCACTTAAAAAGATAGACAAAGTACAAATTCTTAAGACCATACAAAGCTTTAATTTAACGTCTGACGGGTGTGGACCTAGAGACCCTGAGGCAACAGTTTTACGTCTGAATCTCCAGCAGCACACACAAAGAAATATCAGAATACACAAACTTATATACGTACAGATATTAAACCAATTGCATGATGTAATGTACAAAAACCATCATCCACCTCCAAATATGGGGTTGTTTTTCACTCTGCCAAAAGCCAGACACCCCAATGGCATCCTCTGGGCCACTTCTTATCTGATTAACCTCTTCAACTTACATAAAAAACTTGTAAAAAAAACTGCAAACTTTTCAACTTAAGTTTAAAAAAACCCTTGTCACGATGGGAGTTGTCCAAATCCCATCATGCATTACAATTGGCCTTTACAACAGGAAAGCTAATAACTAACTCTTTCAAAAGTAGACTGGAAAGGGATCCTAGCAGGAATGATGGTGGAACAGCAATGGCAGGAATTTCTGGGCATAATCCAGAAGACGCAGGATCATTTCATTCCAAAAAGGAAGAAAGATTCTATGAGGAGTAGGAGGCAACCATGGCTGACAAGAGAAGTTAGGGATAGAATAAAACTAAAAGAAAAGATGTATAACACAGCAAAAAGTAGCCGGAAGCCAGAGGATTGGGAAACTTTCAAAGGGCAACAGAAGGAAACAAAGCGGGCAATACGGGCTGAAAAGATGAAGTACGAGGGGAAGCTGGCCAGGAATATAAAGAAGGACAGTAAAAGTTTCTTTAGATATGTTAAGGGAAAAAGAGTAGCAAAGTCAAATGTGGTCCCTTGAAGGCAGACACGGGTGAAATAATTATGGGCAACAAGGAAATGGCAGAAGTGTTGAATAGGTACTTCGGATCTGTTTTCACTAAGGAGGACACAAACAATCTTCCAGATGTACTGGAGGACAGAAGATCTAAGGGGATAGAGGAACGTAAATAAATTTTCATTAGGCGAGGAATAGTTTTGGGTAGGCTAATGGGACTGAAGAATGATAAATCCCCTGGGCCTGATGGTCTGCATCCCAGGGTCCTCAGGGAGGTGGCTCTAGAAATAGTGGACGCATTGGTGATCATTTTCCAACGTTCAATAGATTCAGGATCAGTTCCTGTGGGTTGGAGGATAGCTAATGTTATCCCACTTTTCAAGAAAGGAGCAAGAGAAAACGAGGAATTACAAACCAGTTAGCCTGACTTCGGTACTGGGAAAGATGCTGGAGTCAATTATTAAAGAGGTAATAATGGAGCATTTGGATAGCAGGAAAAGGATTAGTCCAAGTCAACATGGATTTATGAAAGGGAAATCATGCTTGACTAATCTTCTGGAATTTTTTGAGGATGTGACAAGTAAAATGGTTGAAGGGGTGCCAGTGGATGTAGTGTATCTAGACTTTCAGAAAGCCTTTGATAAGGTCCCGCATGGGAGACTGGTGACTAAAATGAGAGAACATGGTATTGGGGGTAGGGTGTTGACATGGATAGAAAATTGGTTGGCAGACCGGAAGCAAAGAGTAGGAGTGAACGGGTCCTTTTCAGAATGGCAGGCAGTGGCGAGTGGAGTGCCGCAAAGCTCGGTATTGGAGCCGCAACAGTTTACCATATATATTAATGATTTGGAACTGGGAATTAGGAGCAACACTAGCAAATTTGTGGATGACACAAAGCTAGGTGGCAGTGTGAACTGTGAAGAGGATGTTAGGAGATTGCAGGGGGACCTGGACAGGTTGAGTGAGTGGGCAGATGCGTGGCAGATGCAGTATAATATAGATAAATGTGAGGTTATCCACTTTGGGGGCAAAAAAAAGGGGGCAGATTATTATATCAATGGGCTTAGGATAGGTAAGGGGGAGGTACAGCGAGACCTGGGTGTCCTTGTACACCAGTCACTGAAAGTTAGCGTGCAGGTACAGCAGGCAGTGATGAAAGCTAATGGAATGTTGGCCTTGATAACAAGAGGATTTCAGTATAGGAGTAGAGAGGTTCTTCTGCAGATGTATAGGGCTCTGGTGAGACCACATCTGGAGTATAGTGTACAGTTTTGGTATCCTAATTTGAGGAAGGACATCCTTGAGATTGAGGCAGTGCAGTGTAGGTTCACAAGATTGATCCCTGGGATGGCGGGACTGTCATATGAGGAAAGATTGAAAAGACTAGGCTTGTATTCGCTGTAGTTTAGGATGAGGGGGGATCTTATAGAAACATATAAAATTATAAGAGGACTGGACAGGCTAGATGCAGGAAAAATGTTCCCAATGTTCGGCGAGTCGAGAACCAGGGGCCCACAGTCTTAGATAAAGGGGAAGCCATTTAGGACTGAGGTGAGAGGAAACGTTTCACCCAGAGAGTTGTGAAATTGTGCAATTTCCTGCCACAGAGGGCAATGGAGGCCAAATCACTGGATGGATTTAACAGAGATTAAATAGAGCTCTAGGGGCTGGTGGACTCAAGGGATATGGGGAGAAGGCAGGCACGGGTTATTGATTGGGAACGTTCAGCCATAGTCACAATGAATGGCAGTGCTGGCTCGAAGGGCCGAATGGCCTCCTCCTGCACCTATTTTCTATGTTTCTACGAATAGCAAGAGTAAACTTCAATCAGACCTATTCCCCCAGGTCTCTGGGATGGGTGGGAAATGGAATTGTTGCACACAGGTGGAGACCACAGGGACTAAATATAGAGGATCCACTAGAAATAATTTTGAAATGTTATCTGAAATAAAATGACTTTAATTCGTATAGTGCTCTTAAATATAGTAAAATGTCTCAATGCGCTTTCAAAGGTGTTTCCAAACAAAACAGAGTACCAGGCCAAAATATGTCGGTACAGATGCGCAAAAGCTAAATGAAAGAGTCGCATTTTAATGGAGTAAAGCTAGCAAAGTTTGTGGATACAATTCCAGAGTTTTAAGTTGAAACAGCTGATGCACAATTCCCAAATATAGCTTAATAAAAATCAGGGATGCACAAAGGGCAATGATTGGAGCACAGACACTTTGAAGGACGGAGCGTGGAAAGAATTATGTTCAATCAATACTGTAATTCATCAGATAAGCCAGCAAGTCTCATTGTGATGCAAGCAGTATTTCTGTTAATAACATTAGTTTGCGGGCAGAAGTGGCTGTCATATATTGGGAAAGATTAATCTTAAATATCCTTATTTTTAATTTGTTTTTAAACTACATAATTTGAGGAGATATTTGAACTCTTAAAATAGGATTTTGGCTTTGAAAGGAATTGAAGGACCGGTTAATGGCAGATATTTTTTTTCAAAAAGTCTCAATCATTGACTAGCAGAGCAGCTACAGCGCCCTCCATAATCTTTGGGACAAAGACACATCATTTATTTATTTGCCTCTGCAGTCCACATTTGAGATTTGTAATAGAAGAAAATCACATGTGGTTAAAGTGCACAGTCAGATTCTATTAAAGAGTATTTTTATACATTTTAGTTTCACCATGTAGAAATTACAGCAGTGTTTATACATAGTCCCCTCCATTTCAGGGAACCATAATGTTTGGGATACATGGTTTCACAGGTGTTTGTAATTGCTCAGGTGTGTTTAAATGCCTCCTTAATGCAGGTATAAGAGAGCTCGCAGCGCCTAGTCTTTCCTCCAGAATTTCCATCACCTTTGGAAATTTTATTGCTGTTTATCAACACGAGGACCAACGTTGTGCCAATGAAGGTCAAATAAGCCATTATGAGACTGAGAAACAAGAATAAAACTGTTAGAGACATCAGCCAAACCCTAGACTTACCAAAATAAACGTTTGGAACATCATTAAGAAGAGAGTAACCCGGCCAACCTTTTTTTTAGCTAACCAGTGGTTTGCATCTTGCAGTTTAGCCTCTGTATTTATGTTCATGAAGTCTTCTGCAGAGAATGGTCATTGACAAATCCACATCTGACTCCTGAAGAGTGTTTCTGTCCTGTCAGACAGGTGTTTGGGGATTTTTCTTTATTATAGAGAGAATTCTTCTGTCATCAGCTGTGGAGGTCTTCCTTGGCCTGCCAGTTCCTTTGCGATTAGTAAGCTCACCAGTGCTCTCTTTCTTTCTTTTTTTTTAATAGTTAAATTTTATTAGAGGCATGTACATATCATAGTCCGAACCACTACAAACTTTGTTAAACGGTTACATATTAAATATCCAGGATTCCAGGGACTCCGCTACCAATGTTGCTGGGGTCTTCATTTATCGGTTACATATTAACATTGACTCTAATTATTATTATTATTTTAAATAGATAGACAAAATAAAGAAAAAGAAAAAGAAAATTAGAAAAATAGAATAAACTATCATAATACAACGTAGGAGATGGGTCCGTAGGTAAGAAAACATAACTATTCATCTAGTCCTGGATTCAAGCTTCCGTCAGGTATCAGCGCCGGCCCATTCTACCCCTTCAAATAATCTATGAACGGAGACCATATTCTAGTAAATAATTCTGGTTTGTCAATTAAGACAAATCTATTTTTTTCCAGATTTAAGGTCTCCGACATCTCCATAATCCACATTTTGATTGTGGGGGATGCAGGGTTTTTCCAAAATTTTAATATTAATTTTTTCCCAGTTATTATACTATAATCAAGGAAATTTCTTTGATTTATTGTAAGTTTTAGGTATTGTTCAGATATGCACAGTATTATTAATTTAGGATCGGGCTCCAGTTGAGTATTAACCACTACGGAAATAATTTTTTAAATATCCACCCAAAATGTTTTAATTTTTATGCAACTTACAAAGGTATGGATTAAATTAGCCTCAGAATATTGACATTTATCACAGATAGGAGAAATATTAGGAACAATTCTATTTAATTTTGTTTTAGAATAATGCAATCTATGTAATATTTTAAATTGTATTAAAGAATGTCTGGCGTTTAACGAACATTGATGTACATGTTGTAAACTTTCATCCCAAATATCTTTTGTTATGGGTTGAACTAATTCATTTTCCCATGCTTGTCTATATAATTCCGTTGACGGATTCTCACTATCTAAAAGAATATTATAAATGTAAGATATTAATTTGACTGTGCTGGGGTGTTTATTCAAACATTCATCTAGAATCTCTGGCTCTCTAGTTCTATAGTCTTGTGTATGTGATTTAACATAATCTTTCAGTTGTAAATATCTAAAAAAATTGTTTGAATGTAATCCATAATTCTGTTATACCTCCTGAAACGAAAAGAACACACCTTTTCTATAAAGATGTCCCATCTTTTTAATTCCATAATTTTTCCATTGTGCAAAACCTTTATCCAATACTGAAGGCTTAAATGAAGGGTTATTTGTAATAGGGAGCGAAAGTGATAAATTATCCAATTTTAATGGCTTTTTTATTTGTTTCCAAATTCGAATACCACTATGTATTATTGGATTTTCACTATAGATTTTTTAATTCAATTTTGTAGGAGTTAACGAGGAGAATCGGGCCAATTTCAAATGGCAGACAATCCTCCTTTTCCATCTTTAACCAGTCTGGTTGTTGATCCATATCTTCCATCCAGAAATTTAAGTTTTTGACATTGACTGCCCAGAAATAAAATTTAAAAATTGGTAAGGCTAATCCTCCATTCGTCTTGGGTTTACAAAAGTGTTTTTTACTTATTCTGTGATTCTTATAATCCCAAATAAAACTTGTTACAATAGAGTCGACTTTTTAAAAGAAATTTCTAGGGAGATATATCGGAATTGATTGAAAGAGGTATAGAAGTTGAGGAAGGAAAATCATTTTAATAGCATTAATTTTACCGAGCATTGAAAAGGGAAGTGTTTTCCAATATTGAATATTCTTATGCAATTTATTAAGTAAACGTACGAAATTTGATTTAAATAAAGAAGTATATTTCTTGGTCACATAAATTCCTAAGTATTTAAATTTTTCATTCACTATTTTAAAAGGTGATTGTTGCAATATATATAAATTAGGTTCCATTATTGGCATAATCTCACTCTTATTCCAATTGATTTTGTATCCCGACAATAAACCAAATTGAGTTATAAGATTTAACAGGTTAGGGATGCTAATTTCTGGATTTGTAATATATAGTAATACATCATCTGCATATAGAGAAATTTTATTAACTGTATTTTTAGTGTTATACCCATATATTTCTGGATGTGCTCGAACTCTTTCTGCTAGTGGTTCAATAGCAAGAGCGAATAGTAACAGGAATAGCAGGAATCCTTGTCTACAACCTTTAGATAAATCAATTTTTTTTAATAACATTTGATTTGTCATTATTCTGGCTGTTGGGTTGGCATATAGAAGCTTAACCCAAGTACAAAACTTCTCACCTAATTGAAATTTTTCCATCACCGAAAATAAATAGGGCCATTCAACTTGATCGAATGCTTTCTCAGCATCTAGCGAAATGACTGCTAAATCTACATTAGCTATTTGATTTGGGTAAATAATGTTAAATAATCGTCTCAGATTATAATATGAATAACGTTTTGGAATAAAGCCAGTTTGATTGGGGTGCATTAATTTATGAATCACTAAGCTTAATCTGTGTGCTAAAATTTTGGTTAATATTTTCTGATTGGTGTTTAAGAGAACAATTGCTCTATATGAACCTGGGTCTTCAAAGTACTTATCCGTTTTTGGTATAAGTATTATTGTTGATTCATTTAAAGTTTCTGGAAGTTTCTGTTGTATGAATGCTTGAGTATATAATGTCTGTAGGCGTGGTGAGATCAAATAATGAATTTTTAAATAAAATTCACTATTTAAACCATCTGGGCCAGCGGCCTTTCCATTTTTTAAAGAAATAATAGATTCTTCAATATCTTTTACTGATATTTCAGCCCCTAATAATTCCCTCTCTTTCAAGTCTAAACCAGTAAGGTTACAATTCTGTAAGAATAATTCATTCCTGCAGAACCCACTGCCGTTTTGGTTGAGTAAAGTGTTTGATAGTAGTGAGAGAATCTATCATTAATATCCTTGGGTAGTGTTAATATTTCTCCCGTATCTGATTTAATTTGATGTATTGTTTTTTCCCCTTCCTGTTTCCGTAGTTGGCATGCGAGTAATTTTTGTGGTTTATCACCAAATTCAAAGTGTAACTGTTTAGTCTTTTGATAAAATTGTATGATTTGATCTGAGTATATTTGGTTTAACGTATTTGAGTGCAGCAATTTTATTATGTATTATCATAGAAGGCGCGATTGCATTTTCCATATCTAATTGCCTTATTTCCATTTCCAATACCAGTTGTTTGGCGTGGTTGTCTTTATTAGGAAAGGCTTGTGCGGAGATTAACGCTCCTCGTATAAATGCTTTAAATGTTTCCCAAAGAAGGGAGGCAGAAATTTCAGGGCAGTCATTTGTCTCAAAAAACATATTTATCTGTTTGATAAGATATTCGTAACATGCTTTATGATTTAACATTTGAGGATGAAGTCTCCATTGTGTCTGCTTATTGTGTCTTACATTACAATCTGGTTTGGGAATTGCTCTGCCCAGGACAAGAAGGCTCTGCAGAGAGTAGTGCGTTTGGCCGAACGCACTATGGGAACTTCTCTCGCCCCTCTGCAGGAACAATACATCAGGAGGTGCAACTCCAGAGCCAATAAGATCATGGGAGACCCCTTCCACCCCTGCAATGGACTGTTCCAGCTCTTACGGTCAGGCAAACGCCTCCGTTGCGATGCTGTGAGAACGGAGAAGATGAGAAGGAGTTTCTTCCCAGAGGCCATTCGGACTGTAAACTCCTATCTCACCAGGGACTAACTCTACTAATTTACTGTACCACAATACCGCCCACAATATTTAATATGAAAAAGAACATGGGATTCTGTTTGTAGTTTGTTGGTTGTTTGTTTGTTTGTTTTTTGCACTAAGTCTGCAGGCATTGCCACTTTTCATTTCACTGCACATCCCGTATGTGTATGTGACGAATAAACTTGACTTGACTTGACTAGACTTGACTTGCTTATCAGTCATTCCACTTAGTTTGATCATAAATGTTAAAGGAGAATGGTCCGAAATTATAATATTATGATATTTCGAATTATAAGTAAATGGGATAGGTTTAGAATCTACTAAAAAGTAGTCTATCCTTGAATAGGTTTTATGTACTGAGTAAAATGAGTATTCCCTTCCAGATGGGTTTTCAATTCTCCAAACATCCTTGATATTGGTAGTATTGATGTATGAGTTTAATAATTTGCTTGTCTTGGATTTTGCTTTTCTTTGTCTTGATGATCTATCAAGATAGGAATCTAGTGTACAATTTAAACCTCCACTGATTATCAAATTATGTTGTGTGAGCTCCGTGATAGTATTAAGTATATCCTTAAAAAACATAGGATTATCAAAATTTGGTCCATAGACATTGAGAAAAATAACTTTTTAAAAATATAACTCACCCACTAGTATAATATATATATACCATTGGTGTCCGCCATAGTTGATATGTGTTTAAAAGGTATACCTTTACGAATTAAAATTGCGACACCGCTGGCCTTATGAGAAAATGAAGAGTGATATGTTTCAGCTATCCATTTTGCTTTCAATCTATGTTGTGCGTCGTTTTTAAGGTGCGTCTCTTGAAGACATGTTATGTCTGCTTTGAGTGATTTTAAGTGTGCTAATACCTTACCTCTCTTGATTGACTCATTAATTCCCTTAACATTCCAACTACAAAAAGTAATTCCTTGACCCCCGTTTTTTCTATTAACATTTTGCATATTGTGGTTAGGGTGGTCTATAAAAGAGCAGATAGCTCAGCACCGTAAACCCGACATTCCACCTGAACACAGGACAGATGAGTTGTACAACTCACATCTCCTCAAATAATATTTGTAAATTAATTCAAGTTTAAAATTCTAATTAAGTAAAAAATACAAAAAGTTAAAAAAAAAATTAATAAAGTGTAAGGAAAAAAAGAAACTACGTCTAAATTTACTGTAGTTCGTGCTAGCCATCTAAGGACTTCTGTAGATTAAAAAAAAATTATTCCTAGCTCCACGCTTTCAAAAAAAAATTTAATATAAGTAATTTACGGAATTGAATTAAAACTATTTTGGTCCAGTGTTAGTAATTATATATTACTCTCTTAGTTAATTATTAGTCAAGTGTTAGTCTGATGTAAATAAAGGAAGAACATAACAAATTCCACTTAATAAGATATCTAAATTATACCTTTTTTTTAACATTTCATGTTTTTAACAAATTATTCCAATAACAATAGGTGTTTATAATGATTAGTAATTGTTAGTAAAAATTAGTACTAAAATATTAGAATAATATGTCCATAACAGGAGGGACTGCACAGTTATCGTTATCAGCTTTCACTAGTCCTTGAATAAAGCGAATTAAAGTGCCATTTATTCTTAGCAGGATGACGATATTATATGAATGTTATGTAGTCCTCACTCGAATCCACAATCTTCTGGGCATACGCCAATGCTTACTTGTGATCAGTGAAAAACTGTTCCTTCTGCAGATAAGTGACTCTCAATCTTGCAGGGTACAGCAATCCATATTTCAAGTTGTCTATCTTCTTTAGAATCCCTCTTGTCTCGTTGAATAACGCTCTCCTTCTGACCACCTCTGCAGGGTAATCTCAAAATATGCTTATTTCTCTTTTTTTATTCTTAATGATGTTCCAAACAGTTGATTTTGGTGAGCCTAAGGTTTGGCTGATGTTTTGTAACAGTTTTATTCTTGTTTCTCACTCATAATGGCTTACTTGACTTTCATTGGCACAACGTTGGTCCGCGTATTGATAAACAGCAATAAAAGTTTCCAAAGGTGATGGAAAGACTAGATGCTGAGAGCTCTTTTTACCTGCATTAAGGAGGCAATTAAACACACCTGAGCAATTACAAACACCTGTGAAGCCATGTGCCCCAGCGGCTCCGAACGATTGGCAGCCCCGCTTTCTTTTCATCTTTTAAAACAAATTTAAGTGTTAAAAGTCTGTGTAAATGTTCTCCGGTTTGTTTTATGTGGAGGGAGAGGGGGGGAGGGGGGTCGGGGGCAACCTTTTGTTCAGTTTTTGACCTTGCCGGAGATGCGATTGTTTTCCGGATCGCATCTCCGGTCGCTCTGCGGCCTATCATAGATCGAGCTGGAGGCCTCCTCGGACTGACTTGAGTCCATGAATCGCAGACTTCAAGCATGCAAAGGATATGCAACAAAATACTGAACATGACTACTTTCATTTACATGGCATTGCGGTGTCCCAAACATTATGGTGCCTTGAGGTTGGGGGGGACTATGTATAAACGCTGCTGTAATTTCTACATGGTGAAACCAAAATGTGTAAAAATGGCCTTTATTAACATCTGACAATGTGCACTAACCAAGTTTTTTTCTATTACAAATCTCAAATTGTGGAGTAGAAGCAAATAAATAAATTATGGGTCTTTGTCCCAAACATTATGGTGGGCACTGTATAAAGGACTGAATGGCCTCTGTTTTATTCCTTATGTCAGTAATTATTGCCATTTCATATTTGCCCTTGAGGAATGTGATGCCGAACTGCTGCACTCCGACAATGCTGTTTTGTGAGTGTGGCAAGAATTTATACCTCACAACAATGAAGGAACAGGGATATATTTTCATCTGTTTTATGTGTCTCGCAGTGGATCAGATAATAGAAACATAGAAATTAGGTGCAGGAGTAGGCCATTCGGCCCTTCGAGCCTGCACCGCCATTCAATATGATCATGGCTGATCATCCAACTCAGTATCCCGTACCTGCCTTCTCTCCATACCCTCTGATCCCCTTAGCCACAAGGGCCACATCTAACTCCCTCTTAAATATAGCCAATGAACTGGCCTCAACTACCCTCTGTGGCAGAGAGTTCCAGAGACCCACCACTCTTTGTGTGAAAAAAGTCCTTCTCATCTCGGTCCTAAAGGATTTCCCCCTTATCCTTAAGCTGTGACCCCTTGTCCTGGACCTCCCCAACATCGGGAATAATCTTCCTGCATCTAGCCTGTCCAACCCCTTAAGAATTTTGTAAGTTTCTATAAGATTTTTTTTTTTGAATTGAATGCCTTTATTGTCATTCAGACCTTGCGGTCTGAACGAAATTTCGTGCCTGCAGTCATACATATATAAAAATAACAATACCATACAATAAACACAAAATTAACATCCACCACAGTGAGTTCACCAAACACCTCCTCACTGTGGTGGAAGGCAAAAGTCTTAGGGTCTCTGTCTTTCTCCCCTCCTTATTCTCCCTCTGCGCTGAGGGGATCCAGGCCGCCGCCACCGCTGACGCCGGATCGCCGGAACACCGCCACAGGGCCCGCCGCCGGAACGTCGCTGGAGCACCGCAGCTCCCGAAAGCCAGGCCGCCGCTGGAGCACCGCAGCTCCCGAAACCCAAGCCGCCGCTGGAGCACCGCAGCTCCCGAAACCCAGGTCGCCGCTGGAGCACCGCAGCTCCCGAAACCCAAGCCGCCGCTGGAGCACCGCAGCTCCTGAAAGCCAGGCCGCCGCTGGAGCACCGCAGCTCAGAGGGAGCCAGGCCGCCGCTGGAGCGCCGCAGCTCCCGAAACCCAGGCCGCCGCTGGAGCACCGCAGCTCAGAGGGAGCCAGGCCGCCGCTGGAGCGCCGCAGCTCCCGAAACCCAGGCCGCCGCTGGAGCACCGCAGCTCAGAGGGAGCCAGGCCACCGCTGGAGCACCGCAGCTCAGAGGGAGCCAGGCCACCGCTGGAGCACCGCAGCTCAGAGGGAGCCAGGCCGCCGCTGGGGCACCGCAGCTCCCGAAAGCCAGGCCGCCGCTGGAGCACCGCAGCTCAGAGGGAGCCAGGCCGCCGCTGGAGCGCCGCAGCTCCCGAAACCCAGGCCGCCGCTGGAGAGATCCCCTCTCAATCTCCTAAATTCTAGAGAGTATAAACCGAGTCTATGCAGTCTTTGTTCATAAGACAGTCCTGACATCCCAGGAATCAGTCTGGTGAACCTTCTCTGCACTCCCTCTATGGCAATAATGTCCTTCCTCAGATTTGGAGACCAGAACTGTACACAATACTCCAAGTGTGGTCTCACCAAGACCCTATACAACTGAAGTAGAACCTCCCTGCTTCTATACTCAAATCCTTTCGCTATGAAAGCTAACATACCATTCGCTTTCTTCACTGCCTGTTGCACCTGCATGCCTACTTTCAATGACTGGTGTACCATGACACCCAGGTCGCGCTGCATCTCCCCTTTTCCTAATCGGCCTCCATTTAGATAATAGTCTGTTTTCCTATTTTTGCCACCAAAGTGGATAACCTCACATTTATCCACATTATACTGCATCTGCCAAACATTTGCCCACTCACCCAGCCTATCCAAGTCACCTTGCAGTCTCCTAGCATCCTCCTCACAGCTAACACTGCCCCCCAGCTTAGTGTCATCCGCAAACTTGGAGATATTGCCTTCAGTTCCCTCATCCAGATCATTAATGTATATTGTAAATAGCTAGGGTCCGAGCACTGAGCCTTGCGGTACCCCACTAGTCACTGCCTGCCATTGTGAAAACGACCCGTTTACTCCTACTCTTTGCTTCCTGTTTGCCAGCCAGTTCTCTATCCACATCAATGATAAATTGATAATCAATGATAAATTACACTTGATCTCCTTGTACAAATCAATGATGTGTATTATAAATAGCAGGAGTCCCAGCACCAGTATAGGAGGCAGCTCACTAATCACAACCAGCCAACGTGAAAATAACAAGATTATTTTTTTTGTGACCATTAACTGATGCTCAATCCATGCTAGTATATTACTGTTACTACCATGCACTGTTAAAACATTTTTTGTAATTATCTATTGTATTTTTATCAAAGGATTTCTGAAAGGCCAAATTCATCAACAAGCTTGCCGATGTCTATTCTGCTAATCGCAATTTAAAAAAAAAAGTAGTTAAATGTGTTTACCCCATTCACATTTACATTGTTAATGGAATCCTATTATTTTCCACGCCTGGCCACTACTTGGTTAATAAGGTCCCAGCATTTTCCTAAATATTGATGACCTAAAGGAGGGAAAGTGTTCTGGCCAGTCACAACACCCAACAAACAAGTGTGAGGTGGTGCACTTTGGGAGGTTTAATGTAAGGGGATAGTTTCCAGTCAATGGCAAGACTCTTAACAGCATTGATGAGCAGAGGGATCTTGGAGTTCAAATTCATAGCTCACAAAAGGAGGCAGCATAAATAGATAGGTTGGTAAAGAAGGCGTATGGTATGCTTGTATTCATTGCTAGTGGCATTGAATAGAAGAGTCAGGAAGTCATGATGCAGCTTTACAACACTATGTTTAGGCTGCATTTGGAGTATTGTGTGCAGTTCTGGTTGCCCTATTACAGGAAGGATGTGGAGGCTTTGGAGAGGTTGCAGATGAGGTCTATCGGAATGCTGCCTAGATTAGAGGGTTTCAACTACAAGAAAAGGTTGGATTTTGGCGGACGCAAGAACGACAACTAAGTTTTGTAACTTATTTTATTCTCAAAATAGCTTCTTAGCTCACAGGTTCTTACAACACGTCTGACCACAATGGTGGTCAGCACTCAACTGCCCCTCCCGAGTCATGTGACCACGGCTTCCGAACGCCGGATTCGAAACCTACGTGCGCCAGCAGACGCCACTACATGGCCCCCCCCACCCCAAGATTCCGTGGTACAGAAACGCACGGGTAACCTGAAGGTTTGACCGGAACCGGAGGAGCGCGACAAACGGGCATAATGGAGGGAACATAACAGGGGGTAACAAGTGCAGAGGGCGGCAAAACGGCCGTCGGTCGTCCTCTACGCCGCGGAGTGGCCACCGTCACCGGGCTATCCTCGTCGACGTGTGCTGGGTTAAGGCGGCTGATGGAGACGAACTCCTCCTTGCCACCCATGTCCAACATGAACGTCGAGGTAGCACTCTTCAGCACCCTGTATGGACCTTCGTACACCCGCTGTAACGGCGAGCATCCCTACGAAGGAAAACATAAGCACAATCCCGTAACATAGTAGGCACATGCACCGCGGACGACCCGTGCCGGGAAGTGGGAACCGGGACCAAAGCGCGCGCCCGCTCGCGAAGGTCAGCTAGCACCGCCGAAGCTGGGACCTCCTGATCCCCAGGTACCCGCAAAACTGAGCTGTAAACCTACTCGGCCGAGGAGGCGTTGAGGTCCTCCTCAGGTGTGGTTCTGATGCCTAGGAGAACACAAGGCAACTCGTCAACCCAATCCGGACTTGATCAAGCCGAGCTTTCAACGCTGACTTGAGGTGTCTGTGGAAAAGCTCAACCAAACCGTTTGACTCTGGATGATACGCGGTGGTCTTGTGCTGCTTCGCACCATACAGCTGCGTCATACGGCCCCACAGGGAGGACGTGAACTGGGCCCCTCGATCGGTAGTAATATCTGAAAGGACCTGGAAACGAGCGATCCAATGTGAGACAATAGCCCGCGCACAAGCCTCAGCGGAGGTAGCAGTTAACGGTATTGCCTCCGCCCACCTGGTGAACCTGTCCACGATAGTGAGTAAGTGAGTGGCCCCGCGTGAACATGGCAAGGGACCTACCAGGTCGACATGAATGTGCAGGAACCTGCTGTCTGGAACAACGAAATCCTGCACGGGCGGGCGCACATGCCTGTGCACCTTGGAAGTCTGACAGGGGATACAAGAACGGGCCCATGCTGTGACCTGCTTTCGTAACCTGTGCCAGACGAACTTGGCCGCAACCAGGGCAGAGGTGGCGTGAATGGATGGGGGTGCTAGACCGTGGATGATATCGAAGATCTGACGCCTCCAGGCAATCGGGACAATGGTGTGGGCTTTGCCCGTCGAGACATCACACAGGACCCGCACGCCAGCGCCGCCGCAGGGCACCTCAGCCTATTTAAGGCCCAACTCAGCATTGCGGTAAACCTCCATGTCAGCATCAGCCTGCTGGGCAGCAGCCAGCTCCGTGTAATCCACATCAAGGCTTAAAGCGGAAACCTCTGGGGCTGCTGGATGGGACAGCGCGTCAACCACAACATTCAGCTTCCCCGCCACATGCCGAATATCAGATGTGAATTCGGATCTGTAGGCGAGGTGTCTCTGTTGCCTGGCGGACCAGGGATCGGACACCTTGGTCAAAGCGAACGTGAGTGGCTTGTGGTCCATGAATGCGCGCTCCTCCTGGAAATGGCGGATCGCTAGGTAAAGCGCGAGGAGCTCCCGATCGAAAGCGCTGTACTTGATCTTGGGGGGCCGCAGCTGCCTGCTGGAAAACACAAGCAGCACCCAGCGGCTACCTACCCGTTGTTCGAGGACAGCACCTACCACAACGTCAGATGCGTCCACGGTGAGGGCCGTTAGGGCCGACGCCCTAGGGTGTACCAGCATAGTGGCGTTGGCCAACGCTGTCTTAGCCCCCTCGAAAGCCATCTCAACCTTCTTGGACCTGATCAGGTCCTTAGGTTTACCCGCCAGACACTGGCACAACGGCCGCATGATGGCGGCTGCTGATGGGATGAATCGATGGTAGAAATTGACCATTCCAATAAATTCTTGCAGGCCCTTGACGGATAGTGGTCTCGGGAAGCGACGGATAGCGTCGACCTTCTCGGGCAGCGGCTGTGCGCCGTGGCAGGTAATGTTGTGACCTAAAAAGGAAATGGAACGCAATCTGAAGTGGCACTTTGCAGGGTCGATAACCAACCCGTGTTTGCGCAGCCGTTCGAAGAGCAGGCGGAGGTGCCTGACATACTCTGCCTGTGAGCAGCTGACCACCAGAATATGATCGAAATAGATGAATATAAATGGCAAACCCCGACCGACCTGATTCATTAGCCTTTCGAACGTCTGAGCGGCGTTCTTCAGGCCAAAAGGCATTCTTAGCCATTCGAAAAAGCCGAAAGGGGTGATGGTGGCCGTCTTAGGGACGTCGTCGGGATGGACCGGAATTTGATTATACCCATGAATGAGGTCGACCTTCAAGAAGAAAGTTGCGCCCTCCAGATGAGCCGAGAAATCCTGGATGTTCGGGACTGGGTACCGATCTGCCATGGTTACAGCGTTAAGACGCCTGTAATCACCGCAAGGTCTCCAACCCCCGGACGCGGGGAAGCCCAAGGATTGACCGCCGGACAATCCCCATGTCCTCCATAAGCTGGAACTCGTTTCGTGCGATGCGCAGTTTATCGGGCGGGAGGCGGCGCGCGCGGGCATGAACCGGTGGTCCCTCGGTGGGAATGTGGTGGACCACACAATTACGTGGCATGGCTCCGTCGAACCGGGGCGTGAGCAACCCTGGGAATTCGGTGAGAAGGGCTGCGAAAGGTTGCTGGATCTCAGCTACCTCGTCGAGTTGCTGTAGGGGCGTGGACGGATTACGCGGCTTGGCAGGGCACAGGTCCGACACTGGAACCATGCGCCCGCCTCGCACATCGACTAACAGGGAGAACGCGCGCAAGAAATCGGTTGGGCGACGTCAGCAACGGTGAACTTCCACCTATACGCGTGGGAGTGGAAAGTTAAGTCCAGGGTCCGCGTACCATAAGTGCGAATGTCGCTCCCGTTGAGGGCCAAGAGGACGGGTCCTGCCTTACCGACGCGGGTATCTTGGGCGGACGACGGCAGGATGTTGGCTATGGTGCCGGTGTCCACCAGGAAACGGTGGCCGGAGTGGCTCTCACGGACGTAGAGGCGTTCGCCTCTATGGACGATCGGCCGAGGCATTTCCCTGAAACGAACAGAGGCTTCGACATCTTCGGCTTCGGTGTCGTAGCAGTGATGGTAGTAGCACCAACGTTGTCAGCTGTAGACCACTGTAAACAGTGATGCTTCTTAGGCGCTGGCTACCTCATCCTCCTGAAGTTGTCTCGGTTGCACCCACGCCGTGACGGGAGCGGGTGAACGCACAAACGCCCCGCCGTCTGTGGCCCCATAATTCGTCAGCTCTCTCTGCGAACTTCGTTGGGCATCTGCTCTAAGAATGCCTGTTCGAAGAGCAGACATGGGCGGTGCCCGTCCATCAGGGCTAACATCTCTGCCATGGTGGTGGATGGCCGTCGATTGCCGACGCTGTCCATATGTAGAATCTTCGCCACCCTGTCTCTGCGACTGAGACCTAAGGTGTGGAGCAGGAGGGCCTTCAGACCTTCATACTTGGCGGTCTTCGGCGGGTCCCTGATTGTAAGGCAACAGCCTCGAGGCACAGTCCTGTGGCAGAGCTCCTACCACATGGAAATACATGGTGTCATTCACAATAATGCGGTGCAGATGAAACTGTGCCTCAATGTGGGCGAACCACACCCGAGGTTGATCCGGCCAAAATGAGGGTAGTTTGAAGCCCAGTGAGCCCTGCCTCGTGCTGGCCGATTCGGCGGGGATGTAGTCTTCCTGCATGATCTTTTGCTTGTCTAATGATGGCTAGACAGGTCGGGGTCACCTATTTGGCGGTCGCAAGAACGACAACTAAGTTTTGTAACTTATTTTATTCTCAAAATAGCTTCTTTGCTTACAGGTTCTTACACCACGTCTGACCACAATGGTGGTCAGCCCTCAACTGCCACACGAAAGCGAAACCGCGCGATAAACCAGCAGCCCCTCCCGAGTCACGTAACCGCGGCTTCTGAACGCCAGGTTCGATACCTGCGTGCGCCAGCAGGCGCCACTACAGGATAAACTTAGGATTGCTTTTTTATTGGCATGTCAGAGGTTGAGGTGAGACTTGATATCTATCTATATTATTATGATACTCTGATCTTGGATGTTTACTTGTGGGTTTGCTTGCTTGCTTGCATGCACTTTTTCTTTGATTCACAACTCCTTGAAAACCAGACGCAGTAACGGTGACATTTTTACATATTCCGGTGGAGATTTACCTCATGATCTCAATCCCCTCATCTGAAAATTTAATTTATTATTTCCCGAGTTTTTTACTAAAATTGTTCACCAATCTGACATCTTTTTAAAAAATAATGTACTGGATCGAGCTGGATGACGTCACAATGCCTCTGCTCCTCGCGGCAAGCTGTGCAGAGTTTTCAACGCGCAGCTTGTTGGCCACTGTTTTCCACGAGCTGCGATTTACGTGGCTCAGCCGCCGTCTCCCCCTCCCCCCCCCCCCCCGGGCTCTGGACTGAAGCCGTTGAACACATGCTCAAGTTGTGCAGCGTGCTCCACTGGGCTCCTTCAAGTTCTACAACATGACGGCGGTGGTCGTTATAGCAGCGCGGGCGCAGACAAGCGCAGTGGCAAAACGTGGCCTTGGCGGCCATCACAGGGGACAACCTCCTCTCCGTCTCCTCTCTACCCCCCCCCCCCCCCTCTCTAGGGAGTGGTGAATATTGGGTGAGTTGTAGAAGTATTGCGTTCGGGAACCATCCCTCCCCTGTGACGCCATTCCCCCCCCCACCCCTCAATGTCTATCCCCCTCCTCCAAACGGTCCCGCTTGGTCTAGTAAGTATATAAAATTATGAGGCAGAGATAGGGTGGACTGACAGAATCTTTTTTCCAATGTAGAAATGTTCAGCCCTAGAGGGCATAGCTAAAAGGTGAGAGGGAGACAGTTTAATGGAGATATGCGGGACGTTTTTTTCAGAGTGGTGGGGGCCTGGAATGCTAGGGTGGTGGTGGAGGCAGATAGTGACATTTTAAGCTTTTAGGTAGGCTCATGGAAGTGAAAGGAACAGAGGGATATGGATCATGTACAGGCAGATGAGATCAGTTTAACTTGGCATCATGCTTGGTGCAAACATTGAGGGCTGAAGGGCCTGTTCCTGTGCTGTTGCTTGCCATGCAACAGTGGCATGAGGTGGCAGATAGACACTTAGGCTGCAACCTGACATCACCTGCTTCCCACCTGCAAGCTCCAGGTTTATCCCTTCATGCCAAGCTGCACATGGCGTTAATTCAATATATTTTGATGTATTTGTCAATCTTATTTGCTCCACAGAAAGTCCAAAGATAAACTGCATCCATTCAGGTAGAGTGCACACCAAACAAGGGAACTTACTCCTCCTGTCCTGCCAGATTTATTTCATACACTAGAAAATGATCATATTTTTAGGGAGCTGTTTCGCTTGCTTTAAGACAGAATACAACAAATATTAAACTATGTTAACAGTTAGCATTTGGCTGCCAATCATTGCTTTCCTCGTTTACCCTCCACATCACGGTAAATCATTAAGAGAACCACAGAATTGCGATTAAATGCAAGAAAAGTCACAAGACCAAATGCTGCACTTCAAGATTCTGATTATTTTAAGGAACTTCTGTTGATATTTTTATTCTGTATTAATGCAAAGTTTTGGCAGTTTCAGAGCAATTGCTACAATTGGTTCTGGAAATGTTGCTTTTCTGCACCACCAAGTGGGCAGTTTTGGAGCAGCAGACAAGTTGAAACAGCTGTCTTTTCAATAAAAAATCATTTCCCCACTTGGGAGTTTAAGTGACCAAAAGTAAAAATCAGTCTAGTTTTTAATTTTTGTAGTAGTGAAATCAGTGCACAAGATTGAAATTCAACATAATCCTGCCGCACCTTCTACATATTCACACTGGGCCGGGGCCAGTCTGGCAAGCCGGGGCAAGCCCTCCATCAGACTCTGCTCTCCTGCTGAGGACCGAGGACATGTTCACCGAGGACGAAGGACCTCCCAATAGGCCCGGCTCGCCCACCGCGGACTCCAAACTCAGCCCTGAGCTACTGGCATCGACAGGACTCACACGACCGCAAGCGAGGAGGGCTGCCACTGAGAGCATAGTGGGTGCACATGTGGCGGTAGGCATTAGATACGACTGTCTGTAAACTTCTGTAACTTTGGCAGTGGCAGGCAGAAGATAGGACCGTTTGGTAAACCTTTGTCACTCTGTCAGTGCCAGAAATGTGGTGACATTTGTGTACTGCCAAGGTGTCTGACTTTGCTGTATGACTTTACTGGGTTGTATGCTAAAAAAAGCATCTCACTGTACCTAGGTACATATAACCTTCCTTCCTTCCTATTCTGTCTGCGTGTGTGATCCTGAAATTAGGCCAAAACGGTACACGAAGCGCCACAATTTTTGGAGCACCTTACTCACAATTGTCCAGTGGTGTATTAAGTTTCATTCAGATTTATGATATAATTGATGTTATTCACATTTTTAACTTTACAAAATCCAATTTGAAAAGTTGCAGTGGCAGTTAGCAGCTATGACCTCACAATGGGAATTCATTTACATAAACTACCGACTTAACTTTTCACTGTAAAAAATCCAATTGCACTTGCTAGCCTTGCCCATTACAATGCTGCAAATCACAGGACTCTGAGTCCTGGCAGCAAGTGCAATTGGAGTTTTTAAAGTGAAAGGTATTTTTTTTTAAAGTTTAAAAAAAAAGGGAGGGTAAAGAGGAGGGGGAGGCGTGCTGGGGGATAAGGGGAAAAGAGCGCCCCTGCGCAGTTGGGTGCTAAGGGCGAGTGGTGGAATATTGCATTGGGGGAACGGGTTAGTGGTGGAATATTGCGTTGGGGACCGTGTTGCGTTGGGGGAACCAGGCCTCCCGTGGGGGGTATGGGTGAATGGTGGAATATTGCATTGGGGAACGGGTTGCGTTGGGGGACCAGGCCTCCCGTGTGACTTGGTCTAACTCTCATCTTGTATGTTTGGCTGTGTGTCTGTGAGTGTGATCCTGAAATTACGCCAAAACGAAACACGATAGCACTACAATTTCTGGCCCACCTTACTATCCACTGTCCTGTGGTGTGGTGTATTAAGTTCCATTCAGATTGATGGTATATTTTACGTTATTCACATTTTAAACTTTACAAAATCCAATTTGACAAAAATCTCTTCCATCTGCACTGGCAGTTCGCAGCGTATGACGTCACAATGGTATCTCATTTACATGAACTGCCAGTCAGCAGTGTTCCAGGGGTGGAAGATTGCAACCTTCTCGTGGTCTGCCCTGTTTCGACTAATGCAATCAACTCGACGTGCACAAACGGAAGATCAAATAGAACAAGTTGTCCAACAACTTTACGCTGTGCACGCCACACGAAAGAAGAAGAAGCAGTGTTCCACCCCACAATGAAATCACATTGGGATCTTTTACATTAAAAAATACTCCCTTTTAAAAAACCCAGCAGTGTCCCACCATTACATCACAATGGGATCTCATTTACATTTTTTTAAACTCTGTTTTAAAAAACACAGTAGCTTCCACCTCACATTGACGTCAAGGGGGGTAGAGAGGGGAGAGGGGTTATGGAGGGAGTGACTGAGGGTAGGGGAAAGGAGAGGGAGGGAGTTGAGGGAGGGAGGGGGACACGGGAAAGAGGGAGGGTGAAGAGGGGGTGCTGGGGATGAGGGGGAATGGAGCATAGGGATAGGAAGAGGGATAGCAAGGCGCACTTGGGGAGGGTTGGCGTGACTCGCGTCACAACGGGAACCCTTCAGCCATGTCTGCGCAGTTGGGGGCTATGGGCGAGTGGTGGAATATTGCGTTCGGGGACCAGCCCTCCTATGTGACAGGGACCAACGGGTCCTACTTGGTCTGCTATCTATCTATCTATCTATACTTATTTAAAACTCTGTGTGTGTCTGTGTGTCTGCCGACCGGGTGTGTGGGTGTATGTCACATTCCATTTTACTTTTTTTTCAGATAAGATTTTTGGCCTTTGATTCCATGGTCCGCCAAAAACCAGAAGCTCAAACGCCACGATTTTTTCCATTTTGCTAGACATTACGCTTTTACATTCACTAATGCACGCCTCATTACATTTAGACATTTTTACGTACATTTTAATAAAATCCTTCAACCCCCCCCCATTATTTCAAAATCTTAAAAAAATCAAACTGCTCTCACCCATAGAATATTGGTGAACGTTCCATTGTGTGATGTCACAATGCCCAATGCTCACAGATGTCCAATCGGAATGGATCTCATTTACATTTGCCTTTGCTCCAGCCCCCGACCCCCCCCCCCCGCCTGATGTTCCAGCACGTTCCATTGTGTGATGTCACAATGCCATCCCTCACAGATGGCCAATCGGAATGGATCTCATTTACATTTGCCTTTGCCCCAGCCCCGCAGCCTGTGTCGAAGCGCATGATCACGTGTGTGGGAATAGAGAAAGAGGATTGGGGGTGATAGGGAATGGGGAATAGATGGACTGCCCCTACCCCTCCACCTCCCCACTCTTTCCCCTCTATCCTCCCACCCCTCTCCCTCCCCCATCTCCCTCCTCCCCTCCCTACCCCATCTCCCTCCTTCCTCCCCACACCTCTCTCCCCTTCTCCATCCCTCTCTCCTCCCCCCCTTCCCCCTCCCTCCACTCTTCCCCCTCACCCCTACCCCATCTCCCTCCTCCCCCACATCTCTCGCCCTCCCCCACCCTTTCTCCCTACCCCTCTCCCTCTTCCACCACTCCCCCTACACCCCCTTTCTCCCACCACTCCCCTCTCCCGAACTCTCTCACCCCCTCCCCCACCCTTCCCCTCTTGCACCACTCCCCACTCTTCCCCTCTCCCTTCCTTTCCCCACCTATCTCCCTCCCCTTTCTCTCTCTCCCCTTCCACTCTTCCCTCCACTCTCTCTCCATCTCTCCCCTCCTCCTCTTCCTCCCCTCTCCTCTCCCCCTCTCCCTTTCCTCCCCTCTTCTCCACCACCCCTCTCCTCTCACCTTCCCCTCTCCCCTCCTTGTGTGTGTGTGTGTGTGTGTGTGTGTGTGGATACCTGCGTATGTGATCCTGAAATTACACCAAAACAGTACACGATAGTGTTACCATTTTTTTGGACCACCTTACTCATAATGGTCCTGTGGTGTGGTGTATCAAGTTTTGTTCAGATTGATGGTATATTTTACAAGTTATTCACATTTTTAACTTTACAAAATCCAGTCTAAGAAGTTGCAGTGGCAGTTAGCAGCTATGACATCACAATGGGATCTCATTTACATAAACTGCTGATTTAACTTTCCTCTGTAAAAAATCCAATTGCACTTGCTAGCCCTGCCCATTACAAGGGTGCAAATCACAGGACACTGAGTCCTGGCAGCAAGTCCAATTGAATTTTTTAAAGGGAAAGGTCAAATTTTTAAAGTTTAAAAGGAGGGAGGGTGAAGAGGAGGGGGAGAGAGTGCTGGGGGATAAGGGCAAATGAGCCGTCTCTGCGCAGTTGGGGGCTATGGGTGAGTGGTGGAATATTGCGTTGTGGGAATGGCTTGCATTGGGGGAAATGGGCGAGTGGTGGAATATTGCGTCGGGGAACGGGATGCGTTGGGGGACCAGGCCTCCCGTGTGACAGGGACCCAACGGGTCCCACTTGGTCTATATCTAAAACTCTCAACTTGTTTGTTTCTATGTCTGTGTGTGTGCCTGTCCGAAATGTGATCCTGAAATTTCGCCAAAACGGGACATGACAGCGCTACAATTTTTGCCCTACCTTACTCACCTGGTGTGTCTATCAAGTTTTGTTCAGATTAATGGTACATTTTACGTTATTGACATTATTAACTTAAAATAATTAAAAGATCGCTCCCATTTGCCTTTGGCAGCGTATGACGTCACAATGGGATCTCACTTACATAAACTGCCCATCAGCAGTGTTCCACCCCACAATGGGATCTCATTTACATCGAGAAATGAGATCCGATTTGAAAAATCAGTTTTTAAAAAGTCACTGACTGACTTTGTTATTTTAAATTCCGCACGCTCGGATAACTGAAAGGCTCCCCGCGCGTGCGGGATTTGAAATGACCGCGGGGCTGAGGCTGGAGTTAAGTCTGGGGGTGGCGGCTTCCGTGCCCTGCGGGGAGGGAGAGTCCATTTTCAAAAAGTGACTGATTTTGTAATTTTAAAATCTGCACATGTGGATAACTAAAAGCCTCCCTGCACATGTGGATTTCAAATGACCGTGGCGCTGAGGCTGGAGCGAGGTCTGGGGGCAGTGGCGTCCGGGCCCGTGGGGAGGGAGAGGAGCGGGACCCGGAGCAAGGACTAGGCTGCAGCCTCTCCCTCCCCCGGCCGCTCGGCCCGTCCCCACGCCTCAAGTACAACCATCGCCGACGTGGAGAAAACAGGCTCCATCGAGATCCTGAGGTGAGGAGAGTCGGAGGATTGAAGGAGAGGATGGGGTAGGGAGGGGAAAGTGTGGGAGGTGAGGAGGGAGAGTGGAGGAATGCCGGAGGTAGGGAGTGGGGGATAGAGGGAGAGGTGGGCAGTCGGGGAGGTGAGGTGGGAGAGTGGGGGGGTGGAATAGGGGGAAGTGAGGAGTGGGGATGAAGGGGATGGAGAGGGGTTGAGGGGAAATGAGCCGCATCTACACAGTTGGGGGCTATGGGTCAGTGGTGGAATATTGTTTTGGGGGAACGGGTTAGTGGTGGAATTTTACGTTGTGGGAACAGGTCCCACTTGGTCTAGTATACATTACTAAAACTCTCATCTTGTGTTTGTGAGACTGTGTTTGCGTGTGATTCATGCTCTGAATTGCACCAAATCAGTACACGATAGCACTAGCATTTTTGGACCACCTTACTCACCCTTGTCCTGTGGCGTCTTGCATCCATTTTCGTTCAGAGTGATTGTATATTTTACAAGTTATTCATATTTTTAACTGTACAAAATCCAGTTTGAGAAAAAATCAGTTAAAGTAGCAGTGGCAGATAGCAGCCATGACGTCGCAATGAGATCTAATTTACATAAACTGCTTTCCACTTTAAAAAATCCAATTGCACTTGCTGGCCCTGCCCATTACAATGTTGCAATTCACATGACACTGATGTCCTGGCAGCAAGTGTAATTGCATTTTTAAAGTTTAAAAAGAGAGAGGGTGAAGAGGAGGGCGGGTGCTGGGTTATAAGGGGAAATACAGCCAAAACTGTACACGATAGCGCATCAATTTTAGGCCCACCTTACTCACCATTCACCTGGGGTATGTAGTAGCAAGTTTCCTTTGATTAGACAAAGTAATTCCATTAAAAACTTTAATTTACTTGATACCGCGAACGACACTGCGCTCCCACTTACCAGCCCTGTCAGCCGCGCCTGTGCAGTTGGGGGAGAATTGCTGTGCCCGGTATCTGCGTGTGCGCAGTTGGGGGAGGGGTGCCGGGCCTGCCGCTATTTTCAGATCGCCATTTTGACTGGCGTCACAACGGGGACCTCTTGCCTCACAACGGGGACCCAACGGTCGTCTAATACATATATGTCATATATGTATAACTAAAAGTCTCATCTTGTATGTATGTTTGTTCTCAAAATACAGCCAAAACGGTACACGATAGCGCACCAATTGTAGGCCCACCTTACTCACCATTCGCCTGTGGTGTGCTGTATCATGATTTGTTCAATTTGAAAAAGTAATTCCCTTAATAAACTTTAATCTACTTAATTTTTTTAATCTAATACTTCCGTGTTTACTTGACTGGCGTCACAAAGGGCACCCAACGGGTCCTCAGCCGCGCCTGAGCAGTTTGGGGAGGGTTGTCATTGCTGATTTCCAGATCGTCATTTTAATCCATTTCCCAACAGGACCACGGGTCGTATAGGTTTGAACCAGGAATAAAGGTATCTACTAATTACTATATTCCAATAAGACATTTTCTGAAGACAGAACCTGTATATGTGCATTTGCTGTTTTTATAATGGGAATATTGCAGAATTGTATAAGCATAGAAAGATTATTTTTATAATAATTTATACCATTAGCCGTTGATTGGAAATAAGCAACAAAGATGGCAATTTAATTTTTACATATGTTGTGAATATTTTAATCTGAAATGTTTTATGGCATCACAACGGGGATAAACTTTAATCAACCACTTATCGGGCCTGTCGGCTGCGTCACAACTGAAAATGATGCCAGGCCCGACAACCCTTCTCCAACTGCACACACGCAGATACCGGGTCAGGCAACCCTCTCCCAACTGTGCAGGCACGGCTGACGGGATGAGGTCGCCATTTTCAGATCGCCTTGACGTAATACTTCCGTGTGACGGGGACCCAATGGGTCCACGGGTCGTCTAGTTTTGGATACAATTATGGGAGTGATGTTTGAAGATGGGGATAAACTTTAAAAGAATCTGCAACTACATTTGGATGATTAATGTTACATCATCTAATAAGCCAAAAAGAAAGAATATTAAAAAAATACCAGCTTTCAGTTCTCCCATTAACAGAAATGAAAACTGCTTAACAAAATTGTTAGAAGCAGTTTTGCAAAACCGTATTTTACAAACAGTTCACTATAAATTAACCCCAGCCCAACCCTCATTTGTGTGTGGAAGAATCAGGATCCCTTGTCAGTTGCCAGATCATCCACTTCCTTCAGTGTGTAGTCAAGGATGTTGTTGTGTCCTTCAAACTTGAAATAGCCCCTGAACATCTTTTTCTGAATCATCAGAGGGAACCAGTAAATGTCATCGGGCCACATCTCATTGAATGGGAGCTTATCCAGGTCAAACCACTGTGGGCGCATCTCTGAAACACAAAGATGAGGAGGCTGTTGCTGAACAATTTATCTTTAAATCAAAAGTGAAAATGCAAAAGAAAAGGTTGAATAATTGTACAACATCATTGTTTTTGTATGGCGCACTTTGCAAAGCGTTATTAGACAAAAACAGTACAAGATATTCAGAGGTTAGGTAGTCAAAGTAGTAAGTTTTAAACAGCACCTCAAAGGAAGACAAGGGAAATTTAAGGAATTAATTCTAATAGGATTGAACCATAGCAGGTCGTGCCAGAGCTCAGTGAAGATCTTGGAAGCATGTTGGGCTGCAAAGGAAGGAGAAACGATATGGACCCGGCGGAGGAGAAAATCAAGCATACTGTGTCCTGATGCAATTGATAAGCAATTAATTATTCTTGCAGCATATTCATTACCTTCTGATTCCTCTGGTTCGCCTTGGTAACTGTCTGTTCGGAATATGTGAACGTCCATAAGTTCAGTCTCACCGACAAATTCGAAGTGGATCCGTCCAATTTTTTCCAAGCTCTGCACAGTCAGACTACTTTCTTCAAATAATTCCCTGAGGAAGGAAGTATCTTTAGAGACAAATTGAAAGTATTTTGACAATGTCCACTATGCAATAGAGGGGAGATTTAATGAAGGAGTCACGATTGACTAATTAAATAATAGTTTCTACCAGTAGATTCCATCCCTCTGCTGTTAACATCTGACAGAGGGATGGAAGCAGATTGACCTAGACAAATAAATATGGAGAAAGAATGCCGTAAATGGATTAATTGGTTAACTTGTTTAAAGAGGCAACACGGACTTCTTTCCTTTGCTCTGTGGATCTGAGCTAGGGTTTTACAAATAGCATTATTACACTTACATCTGGAGAGGGGAATCTGTTTGGATATTCAAAATCACTGGCTGGAGATTCAAGTTGGAAAAATACATGGTTCTGAATCAGGACAATTGCTTTACTTTTAATACCCTTTCTCAATAAACAGTGAACTAGAATTCAATCAGTAGGCTTGAGATCAAGTTCCTGAGTTTGCAGATAATAAAAAAAATCATGAAAAACTTTACCTCTTTGCTCCTTCCTCTATGGTTTCTCCAGGCTGCACCTTTCCTCCAAACCCATTCCACCGACCAACCCCAAATCCCCGCTTCTTCATCCCCAATAGGATCTGATGCTGCTTTATCACCATCACAAGTGTCAGCAACTTTGTAGTGACCATTTCTCCACGTTGTTGGCTCCTCCACAGCTAACGTCTCTCAATCAAGACAAATGTATATAATTAGACAATAAAATTACTCCAGAAAAGGTAATTAAAAGCTTCAATAAACAGGCAGGTTTTAGGAAGCGAGTTGCAGGAAGAGAAAGGGAGATTTAGGAAAGGGATTGTGGAGCTGAAAGCACCCTGACTTGATGTCAGAGTTTGTGGAATATGCAATTCCCAAAGACTACATCACTGGAGGTGGTGATTGTTAGGCTGGGTAGCAAATTTAATCAGCAACTGTAAACGTGCAATTCCAAAACTGCCTGTCCTGTTGAGTTACTCCAGCTTTTTGTGTCTATATTCACTTTATAGCCCAAGTATGTTTATTTTAAATCACCTGAACGCAAGAGCGTGTGGATATATTTAAAAAAAACAATGTTGTATCTTTTAGGGCTATTGAGCTTTCTAAGAGCTTTGGCTGCACGAGACCGCAGGCAAAAAGCGAAAAGCAATATACTGGAAGAACTCGGAGCAGTATCTCGGGTGGAACACGGTGGAAAGAATTTAGGGCCAGACACTGCTACAGGAGTGAGATTATAGTTAAATAATATTTTTATGGGCAGTAACTGTTGCATTACAATCTTTGCAAAATCCTGACAACGACTCTGTCTCGTAAGACTGCAGGACTGGAGTATTGGAGACGCTGATGATCTCTCATGTAGTCCCCCGCCATTAATTTATGATGTAGGCTGGTGGCCTAGGCAATATTTGCTCCATATCGAAAATTAGTAAAATATGAGGACGTCTGGGCGTCAGCACTTTGATATATTTTTTTGTAATTTTGCATGCACAAATTGACTGCTGCACTTCCTACAACACTAACCTGACTTTAAAAACCCCCCATAAATGATCATGAAACTCGTTATTACTTACTACTCTTGCTCACAGGCTGTGAGACACTTTGGCGCGACTCGACTTGAAGCCTCGTTGAAAGTTGTATGAATGGAAGTACGGGGCAAAGATACTCCTCTAGTGCCTTTGGTACGGGGGGACCGGTTTGAGGCCGGGTTGCTTCCTTTTTGCATACGATTTGGGCTTCCGGTGAATGGAAGATTTGTAACGATGAGCCAGGTAGCTGGATAATCGACGGCGACCACCCGCTCGCTATTTGTGTTTTCTGAGCCTCCCGCGTATTCCACGGCAGGAGCAATGTTTCCCACCGGGCTCAGCCAACGGCGGCGACATCCTTCCGGCGCAGGCCGTGGCCCCGAGGATCGCCCCTGAGGTGAGACTTCCCTGCGCCAGGCGTTTATTGACGGCCATTCTTCATCCCTGACAAACTTCTGTACAACGCCGGTGAAAAGAAGAGCTAGACGCTCTTTGGATGGAGGTGACAGCGGGCCGCGAACGGAGAGATTTCCGTAGGTGATTACCAGGGCGAATTTAAGATTTGAACAAGGTGCGAGAGGGTCAGAATCAGCTTTGGTCAGAACCCCTGGCTGAGAAATGGGAGAGGGGGGGGGGGGGGGGATGGTCAGAGCCTAATGATTTAATACGAATCCTGGGCTGAGCAATGATGGGAGGCGAGGTCAGAGTCCCAGGTCGAACCATGGTGGGGGTCAGACCCACGGGCCGAGAAATGAATGGGGTCAGACCCCTGGTCCGAGGCGCCGCAGAAAGATGGGGTGAGGTATGTTCACTGGGGCGAGAATTGCTGGTTTGACCGATCCTGTGAGCTAGCACTCATGATAAAGTAGGCTTCAAACTACACATGTAATAAGACTCAGCCCCTCCTACATTCCCACCACTGCTCATACTCCTCAACTTTTATGATTCTGGTGCTTCTGATTCCCAGCCTGGCTCTTGCACCTTCCACAAACAATTATGGAGATCTCAATTTTTGTTTTGCATCCTCTTCACAACTGAGCAATACTCAAATGTTTATGCACAAGTGCTTCTTGATCACACGTGATTGAAGTGGTCAGTCATAGAGTGATACAGTGTAGAAACTGGCTCTTTTCTACTTGCCCACACCGGCTAACATGTCCATGTCCCACCTGCTCGCGTTTGGTCCATATCCCCCCAAACCTGACCTATCCATGAACTGTTTCTTAAACGTTGGGATAGTCCCAGCTTCAACTACCATCCATACTTGATCCATACACCTACCATCCTTTGTGTGAAAAAACCCCCCTCAGATTTCTATTAAATCTTTTCCCCTTCACCTTAAACCAATGTCCTCTGGTCCTCGATTTACCTACTCTGGGCAAGAGACTCTGCATCTACCCGATTTATTCCTCTCATGGTTTTATACACATCAATAAGATCACCCATCATCCTCCTACGCTCCAAGGAATAGAATATCAGTCTACTAAACCTCTCTCTATAGCTCAGACCCTCTAGCCCTGGCAATATCTTTGTAAATCTTCTCTGTACCCTTTCCAGCTTGACAACATCTTTCTTATAACATGGTTCCCAGAACTGAACACAATATTCTAAATTCGGCCTCGCCAACGGGTTATACAACTGCAACATGACCTCCCAACTTCTATACTCAATACTCTGATTAATGAAGGCCAATGTGCCAAAAGTCTTTTTGACCACCCTATCTACCTGCGATTCCACGTTAAAAGGAACCATGTACCTGCACTCCTAGATCCCTCTGCTCTGCAGCACTCCCCAGAGCCTTACCAGTGTAGGTCCTGCCCATGTTAGACATCCCAAAATGCAACACCACACATTTCTCTGTATTAATTCCATGAACCATTCCTCAGTCCACCTGGCCAATCGATCAAGATCCTGCTTCAATTTTTCACAACCATCTTCACTATCTGCAAAACCACCCACATTTGTATCATCTGCAAACTTGCTAATCTTGCAGTGTTCTCATCCAAATCATTGATATAGATCTTGACTTTACTTGACCTGGTACCTTGTGAAACCCGCTTGAAGGTAAAACAAGGAAGGAATATCATCCTAGTGGGCCAAATGAGTGTAATGGTGCCATGTGTAAACAAAAAGGAAGGTGCTAACACTGCTGGGTATAACACTAGCAATAGTGTTATACTGTGAGTTTTGCACAGGTTTGTTTGGGGTCTCGACCCGAAACGTCGCACATCTCCTTCGCTCAGATGCTGCTGCACCCGCTGAGTTTCTCCAGCTTTTTGTGTAACCCTTTGTTTGGTATTTGTTTTATTGTGTATAACGCTTATTTTTGAAATTTGAAATGGAAGTCTAGAACATGGAATTAAGGCGAGATACTTGCTTGATTTCCATTAAATCGGTGCAAGTATTGTCATAAGGTCATGTGATAGAAACATAGAAAATAGGTGCAGGAGGAGGCCATTCGGCCCTTCAAGCCAGCACCACCATTCATTGTGATCATGGCTGATCGTCCCCTATCAATAACCCGTGCCTGCCTTCTCCCCATATCCCTTGATTCCACTAGCCCCTAGTGCTCCATCTAACTCTCTCTTAAATCCATCCAGTGATTTGGCCTCCACTGCCCTCTGTGGCAGGGAATTCCACAAATTCACAACTCTCTGGGTGAAAAAGTTTTTTCTCACCTCAGTCTTAAATGACCTCCCCTTTATTCTAAGACTGTGGCCCCTGGTTCTGGACTCGATATGAGTAGAATTAGGCCGTTTAGCCTATCAAGTCTACTCTACCATTCAATCATGGCTATCTCTCCCTCCTAACCCATTCCCCTGCCTTCTCCTCATAACCCCTAACACCTGTACTAATCAAGAATCTATCTTTAAAATATCCAGACTTGGCCTCCACAGCCTTCTGCGGCAAATAATTCCACAGATTCACCACCCTCTGACTAATGAAATTTCTCATCTCCTTCCTAAAAGAATGTTCTTTAATTCTTAGGCTATGACCTCTAGTCCTAGACTCTCCCACTAGTGGAAACATCTTCTCCACATCTACCCTATCCAAGCCTTTCACTATTCTGTATATTTCAATGAGGTCCCCCCTCGTTCTTCTAAACTCCAGCTAGTACAGGCCCAGTGTCTACAAATGTTCATCGTAGGTTGTGTAAGAAGGAACTGCAGATGCTTGTTTAAACTGAAGATAGACACAAAAAGCTGGAGTTAGACAGCGGGACAGGCAGCATCTCTGAAGAGAAGGAATGGGTGACTTTTCGGGTCATCATAGGTTAACCTACTATTGTGTGTTAATTCTTACAGTATTTACAGCACGATATGATCTCTGGTATTCAGCGTCGTCTATTCCATGCAGCAGCGGAATTGCGGAAAAAGACTCCGGCTGAGCAGAGATGGTTGTCAAGACAGCTGCATGATCCGTTTGTGAAATCTGCTCAGCAACAAAACTATCGCTGCCGTAGTGCATTTAAGCTGCTGGAAATTGACGAGAAGCATGGTATCTTGCAGAAAGGATTCAGCGTGCTTGACTGCGGTGCAGCACCAGGGGCCTGGAGTCAGGTTGCAGTTAACAGGGTTAATGCCACTGGTTCTGGTGAGTGACATGGAATTAAATCCTTTGTTCATTCACAGGATGTGGATGTCATTCCAAAAGCTAGCATCTAGTTCCCATTCCTAATTGTCCTTGAATTAAATGACTTGTGAAGTTCTCTTTAGAACGCAATTAGGAGCCCACAACATTTCTATAAGTTTATGGCTGTATTCAAGTCAGACCAAGGAGGAGATTTTATTTCCTTAACATCAGTGAATCAAACACATTTTTTACGTTACTACCACCATCGCAGCTGCCACTACTGCCGCCACCACCACCGCAGTAACCACCACCACTGTCCACTTGCCTGGACATTACCATTGACTGCACAGAGTCTCAGCCCTCCCCAGACCATCATCTCACCTGGATTTCCAGGTCCAGTTCCAGACCGAGAGCCTGAAGAAGGGTCTGGACCTGTGACGTCACCTATCCATGTTCTCCAAAGATGCTGCCTGACTGACCTGCTGAGTTACTCCAGCACTTAGTGTTATTTTGTGTATTAACCAGCAACAGCAGTTGTTTGTTTCTACTATTTATACAATGATAATCCCTTACTCAGTTGTAGCGGACAATCGGCAATAACGGACACCACCTCCTCCCCCATGGTCCGCTATGAGGGTTCACTGTATTTCCAGGTGATGATGGTGTTTATCTTGGAGGGAAACTTGCAGGTGGTAAGAGTTTCCACACATCTGCTATCCTTGTCCTCCTCGATAGTGGAGGTTGTAGATTTGGGAAGTGTTGTCAAATGAGTAACTGCAGTGCATTTTCTGGCACTACATTGATGATGGACAAAATGAAATATGTCAGGCGCAGGTTTCCCAGCAAGCTGCCACAAGGAAGTATGATATTGACAATAGGTAATCTCCCAACATTGGCAAACTCTAGCGTGTCCAAACCCTTAATAATCTTATATGTTTCAATAAGATCCCCTCTCATCCTTCTAAATTTCAGAGTATACAAGCCCAGCCGCTCCATTCTCTCAGCATATGACAGTCCCGCCATCCCGGGAATAGTCATATTGCCCGTGTAACTTGTTCTAATTACATTGGCGGTGGAATAAATACTGCCAAGGACACTGGGGAGAACAACCACTTTCTTTAACTAACAGTGTTATGGAAGCTTTAACGTTCACTTGGGGCATTGTACATGAAAGCTGGTATTCTTACAGTGTAGCACTTACTTGGCTCTTGTCTTGAAAGGGTGTCTCCCTGTATTGTCTCTCGGGTAAAGTACTTCCCAGCAGACCTATTACACTGCATGTTCTTTGAATTTGATACAGTGGGTATTTGGCAATAAGTTGGTTTAAACAAAGGAAATAGAATATTATGTGATTATAATGAAGTTGTTACCTCAAACCACAATGTGTCCAATTTACTCTAGCTTGTTGGTAATTGTCTTTTTTTTGCAGATCTGAAGGCTCCGGTGGGTTCAGTTGTGGGAGTTGACCTTTTGCACATCCCCTTGCTGGATGGTGCCATGTTCCTGTCTCATTGCAACCTCCTGGAGCCAAAGGACCAAGCTAGAATACTGGAGGCCCTGCCAGGGGGAGAGGCTCAGATTATCCTAAGCGATGCGGCGCCAAACGCAAGTGGCATTCGTGAGCTAGACCAGCAGCATTTTGTTGATCTTTTCCTTTGTATCCTGGGACTGGCTGGAAGGGTATTGTGTCCCAATGGCACCTTGCTTTGTAAATTCTGGGATGGAGCAAACACTGGCCTCCTCCAAAAACAACTTACCAAATTGTTTGGAGACGTGAAGATTTTAAAGCCATCTGCAAGCAGAAAGGAGTCATCAGAGATCTACTTTTTAGCAAAAAGATTCATAAGAGGTTGATATTATTAACAGAAGAAAGGTTGATAATGTTCAAAGGAACTTTGGTGCACTGTAACAATTTGTGGGATTTTGTAATGTTTACATTGTATTGCGTGCCAGCACTTGTACCCCGAAGCAGATGGTCAACATCCATTCCTTACCACAATGGACAATGGTTTGTTCTAAGGTGATGAATACCATTCTGTTCATCAAGAATAAAAATTAGTGTTTAGTCACACAACTGAATAAAATCTTAGTTCTTGAAAGAAAGATGTTTATATATCTGCCTTCTAATAAACTTCACAGTACAGAACCTATCTGAGATTTGCTTCTTTTCGTGTCTAGTTTGTTAGCGATAAGAATGTTAATATCTTTATTCCCCATATATTTACATTCTAACTCTAAAGGAAGATTAGTTTTCTCCTCTGCTCATGAGGTTGTGGATCTCCCTTCCTTACGCCAGACCTATCACCTAATGAGGCCTTAGTTTTAGCAACCTCAACCCTTTCAGAATTCCTCACAACTGGGTACGTGTTGCTCATTTTGTCCAAGGCCAAATTGAGTATGGATCGTCCCGTTGCATGCAGTGCAAGAAAGGCCTGTATCCCGTTCCAGATAACAATCAGCCTATTGACTATCCTAGGGACAATGCACTTATTGTAATGCAATTGAGTGGCCGCTTTATCGTAAAGATCACATTGTACGCTGATAGTAATCTTATGTTTATTTTTAATCTCCTTGTGTTGTACATAGGTCAGCAGGTTACAGATCTTAATCCAGATCTGAAGTTCAGTAGTTACACGTAGACAAAAATGCTGGAGAAACTCAGCGGGTGAGGCAGCATCTATGGAGCGAAGGAATAGGTGGCGTTTCGGGTCGAGACCCTTCTTCTTATGCTCTCCATAGATGTTGACTCACCTGCTGTTTCTCCAGCATTTTCGTCTACCTTCGATTTTTCCAGCATCTGCAGTTCTTTGACATTCAGTAGTTGCACATTTGACCTCCTGTCCTGTGTGGGTTAACTGTATAATGAACCACGTTGGAATGTGTTGGTGTAAGGTTAGATTGGGTCAGGCTCAGCTGTGGTTAATACATAGGCAATCATATTTATTGTTCACAACAGATGCAGAACCATACACAATGCTTGTATAAACTATTTGGGCATTTTTTTGATATTGAGTGTTACAGAATACAAGTTGCTATCATACCAGCTTTCTCCCATACCACAATCAGTCTGAAGAAGGTTCTTAACCCAAAATGTCACACATCTATGTACTCCAGGTATGCCACCTGACCCTCTGAGTTGCTTCAGCACTTTGTCTTTTTTTATAAACCAGAACCTGCAGTTCCATGTATTAACAGTTAATCACAAAACTTCTTAAAGCATTGATGCACAGAAGGATCTTGGGTTCCAAGAGCATAGCTTCCTGAAAATGGCAACAGAAGTAGATACGAGTGGTAAATAATAATAATAATATATTTTATTGTCATTGCACATAAGTGCAACGAGATTTGGTTTGCAACTTCCATCCGCTGTCATAACTTAAACAACTAATAAATTTAGGTTTAGATACCCCGAGAACATGGTTTGTAAAGAGAACATCAGAACAGTAAAACAGTAAAAACAGACTAAAGTGTAGACGTGTCTGTGCGACGTGACCATCCGAGGGAGACAGTCCGTGGGGGTGGGGGGTACTCAGCAAAGCTGGTTCAGAGCCGCTATAGCTCTGGGAATGAAGCTGTTCCCGAGTCTGTAGGTGCGGGCATAGAAGGCCTTGTAACGTCTGCCGGAAGGAAATAGTTTGAACAGTCCATTACAAAGGTGTGAGGAGTCATTATGGATGCTGACGGCCTTCCTGAGGCACCGTGTGTGGTAGATGCCCTCCAAGGCTGGTAGCGGTGTCCCAATAATCTTCTGCGCTCCGTGGACGACGCGCTGAAGAGCTCTCCTCTCCGCCTGAGATACCACACAGAGATGCCATACATCAGTATGCTCTCTGTCGTGCAACGGTAGAAGGTTGTCAGCAACTGTTGGGGCAGAACAGTCCTTTTCAGTGTTCTTAGGAAGAACAGTCGTTGCTGTGCCTTTTTGACCAGCGCAGCAGTGTTGGTGGACCATGTGAGGTCCTCTGAGATGTGAGTGCCCAGAAACTTAAAGCTGGACACTCTCTCCACACTGTCCCCATAGATGGAGATTGGGGCGTATTCCCCATTCTGTGACCTCCTGAAGTTGATAATCAGCTCCTTGGTCTTGGAGGTGTTTAGTGACAAGTTGTTACGTGAGCACCAGTCCGCCAGGTTCTGCACCTCCGCTCTGTAGTTTGTTTCATCACCGTTGGTGATCAGCCCGATTACTGTTGTGTCGTCTGCAAACTTTTTTTTTGTTAAATGTTTTTATTAATTAGAAGTAACTACATAATAAAAAGCAATTTGTTCGTTGTCGACATAATAAAAGGCATTTTGTGCTTTGTAGACATACATTATCAGTATTATTTATATTAACAATTGCATAATAATTGTACATATATATATATTTTTTATAAAGATAAAAATTAATAGAGAAAAATTTTAAAAAAAGGAGGAAAAGTTGAGAAAGAATGGAATGTTCTATAGATTATGCATCGTTGGAGATATATTCGCGTTTTATGAAATGTACTTCTTCATCTATTCTTTGATTCAGGTTTCAGTCGTGTTCTCGTGCCGAACCAGTTTGCCCCTTCAAATATTCAATAAATGGGGACCATCTTATTTTAAATAGTTCTTGTTTGTCCATTAAGACAAATCTTAATCTTTCCGAATATAGGGTCTCCGACATTTCTGTAGTCCACATTTTAATTGTGGGGGTTATAGGGCCTTTCCAAAATGTTAATATTAATGCAATAAGTCTGCAAACTTGACAATGGTGTTGGCGTCGAATGCAGGAACACAGTCGTGTGTGAAGAGGGAGTAGAGCATGGGGCTCAGTACACAGCCTTGTGGTGTGCCGGTGCTCAGGGTGATAGTGGAGGACAGGTGCGGGCTCAGTCTCACTGCCTGCGGTCGCTCTGTCTGAAAATTCAGGAGACATAAAGAAGACGTATGAAATGCTTGCTTCCATTGGTCAGGGCATTGAATATAAAAATCAGGAAGTCATGTTGCAGCTTTACAAAACTTTTATTCAGCTGCATTTGGAGCATTGTGCGCAATTCTGGTTGCCCCATTACAGGAAGAATATGGAGGCTTTGTGAAGACGTGGTTTACTAGAATGCTGCCTGGTTTGTGGTTATTAGCTGTAAGGAGATGTTGGACAAACTTGGATTGTTTTGTCTGGAGCATCGGAAGTTGAATGGAGACCTGATAGAACTTTATAAAATTATGAGAGGCATAGATTGAGCCGACAATCAGAACCTTTTTCCCAAGATGCAAATGTCAAAGACTCGAGCACACAGCTTTAAGGTGAGAGGAAGAATGTTTATAGAAGTTGTGCGGGACAGAGAATAATGGGTGCCTGGAACGTTCTGCTAGGAGCGGTGGTAAAAGCAGATACATTAGAGGCATTCGAGAGGCTTTTGGACATGCAAGGAATTGAGGGATATGGATTATGTACAAACTGATGAGAATAACATCATGTTTGGCACATTGTCGAATAACCTATTCTTGTGCTGTATTATTTTATGTCTTTATTGCTTTGATCTAAGAAAAGCTGTCTCTTCAATTATGACATTTATAATGGATGCAGTATTTTCCACAGAAATATAATAATTAACCTTTGCAGAGTATAAACAGCATTGTGAACCTGGCCGGTGAACTAAAATTCTTTGCAAACCAGTGGTCTAAGTAGTAAGATTGGGTTGGAAAGGTATATTGAAGATTTTTGTCCAATTTACCAGGGTAGTTAGGAAAACCAAAATAGTGCGCTTGCAAAGACAGATGAACAGCAATGAAATGCTGAACTAAATCAATGACAGGATGTAAAATGGACTAAACCCATTTAAAGGTGTTTGGTGTTATTATTGCAACAATCAGTGCATAAACTGAACAAAATTATTTCCAAAGCAGTGAACAGTACAGCACAGGATCAAGCCCTTTGGCCCAAAATGATCAAGCTGCACATGATGACAAGTTAAACTAATCTACGCTTGCACCGTGCAATATTCCCTCTAATTTTTAGTAGTTTGTGTGCGTAGAAATCTTGTATTGTGCAATTTTTTATGCTGTTACAAATGTGTGCAAGCACTGAATTATTGTGCAAATAAACCTGAAATTATTTCATATTTTGCCATAGCCTCTCGCTCATGGCTAATAAAATTGCCATGTTTTAAAATAATACAAATATCATATCTGTAGAAATTTGAATGCAATTTATGAAGTTATATATTCAGTTAAGATTTTATCCTATACTTTGAAGCTTGAACTACTTTATTCAGTTTGCTGTTCCATTAAATAAAATATTAATGCGTATTTGTTATTTTTATGTGATACAATGCCGAAATAAAGTAACAATAACATCCATCAATTCATAGGTTTTTTAAATTAAATTTGCAGAAAATGGGGTAATCAAACGCAAGGATAGTTGATAAACTAAGCTATATGGATGCTTAATGTGAAGATATTTACACATAGCACAGTTTATGTAAGTCTACAAATTAAACAATATTTAACATAAAACTGCACAGAATAATAAGATTGAAATACATAGTCACTCATTTATTTTTTCTCTCTCCTGTCTTTGGCATTTACCCATTCTTTGTAAACACTATCAAGAACTTCCATCCAATTGGTAGCTTTTGATTCTTATTAGCATATCCAAAAGACATTCACCTAAACGGTTTCTCTGCTTGTTGATTCATCGCTAAAACCTCACTCACAGTCTGAACTAAATGCAAGGAAGGTTCCCCCAATGTCCATCAACTTTGCAAGGTCATGAAACAGTTCGCTTTGAAGTGCAATTACCACCATTTGAGTAAAGTTTGAAATCAGTTTGGATTTAATTTTCTTTTGCACTGAAAATTTGAAATCATTGAACTGTTTAACTGTTACAGAATTATCAGCTTGAAAATCACAATATTTTAAACATAAGGCATTGACTTGTTCAGTGCCAAATGTGGTCAAATTTTGCAATTGAGGAGCAATCAAAAACTGACCATTCTTCTACCTCATCTTCAGGAAACCTTTCTTCTAAATGAGCACAAAGACAATTTATAAAAGTCAACAGTGAACTTGTATCTACTGTTACATTTTCTTGATGTTGCTGGTCGAGCAAATCTTTTACTTTGTCATTCCACAAAGCATTGCTTCCCAGATATTGCTTTCTGATCTTATTTATTTTGCCTCGCGCAAACTGAAGTGCATCAATGGATGTCAAGTTACTCGTGACAAAGTATCAATATCTCTTATTAACTTGATTTATTTCCAGGCATCACAAATCCCCAGATCTTCACGGTGTGCTACACAGTGTTGCTGAGCTAATTGTGGAATGCCCTGTTTTAGTCTTGTTGCGACACCATTAGCTCCTTTGCCCCACATTACCGATGCTCCATCAGACGTAAACATCACCATTTTATGGAGGTCAGGTTTTTTTCTCTTCATAAAACTGCTTGATTGCAGAAACAATAGAAGCATCACACGCCTGCAACTGAATTATTTCGCCAAAACATGTTTTATACGTAGTACAATCTTTAGATCTAAATTTGGAATACAGAATGAAACATTTGTTGACAAGAATGTCTGTGGTTTCATCAACTGTTAATGTATGAACAATTGCTGATGCTATTTCTTCAAACATGTCTTTCTGGGCAATATAGTTGAAAGTTTCCAGAAATTCAAATGCATCATTTTAACTTCGCCAGCTGTCTGGGAGTTGAACATATCTTTCCATATGTTCATCAATGTGTTGAACTGGAAGAGTTCGAAGGGTCTCGACCCGAAACGTCACCTAAACCTTTGCTGCATAGATACTGCCTCACCCGCTGAGTTTCTCCAGCATTTTTGTCAACCAACTGAAAGAGTTATTCATTTTAACAGCTAACAACACATTATCGATAAGAACTTTGATCTGCGATGGGTTTGATCGTTTTCACTCTCGATCTTTTGCACTCTCACATAGTATGCGTCGCAATCCAGTAACAGGTAATGACGGGTTTTGTCGCCTCACCAAATTTACTCACCAAATGCCTCTTCAAAAAGTCACCCTTTGCATCCTTTGAATTTGACATGGTGAATCAAAGTTTATTTCAATAAAAACTCAATAAGCCAGCGATAGAATTTGAAATGGATCTTCGCAAACTGTAAAGTCAATATGATTATGAGATTTTTACAAATAAGTATAAATTATATACTGTATAATTCTGTATAATTATTGATTACTACATTTTAGGTAACATTGCAGTGACGATGACATACTCTTGAATGCTTTCCTTTTTCAAATGAAACAGTTCTTTATTTTAACCGTAACAAGTCCTCCCTCTCACTTCTCCCCTTTCTCCTCCTCCCTCTCCATCCCCTCTCCCCCCTCCCCTCCTCTCCTTCCCTTTCCCCATTCCCTCTCCAGTCCTCTCACCTTTTCCCCCATCCCCTCCCTCCCCACCTTCCTTCTCTCGAAGGTCCAGTCCCGTCCATTTACCGCTGGGTTCCTCCCAGCAGCGCCGCCATCTTTGAGGTGTGCGGCCCTGGCCCTCTCCGGGTGAAGCGCGGGAACTGGATGCGGCACCCACGGATCAGATGCGGCCCGCGAAAGGGTCCAATTGATGATTTCCCCGATGCCAGAGCGAGCGACAGATGTCCCCGGTGTCGGATCGCGCCAGGGATTTTGAAATTCGGTTAAAAAAAAAATCTCCGCTATAAAATTCCTCCGCTATCGACTTCCGGTGGCGCCATGTTCTAGGAGAGAACAGCGTCAGACCAGCTCTTAAAAAATCTGAAAAAAAAACGGGGTTAGAGGAGGCTGCTAACGTTACTTACCGTAGGAGATTGATTTTAAACGGCTCCGGGTGCGATTGTAAGCTGCGTGACGTCATCAGGCGCGCGACTTTAGCGACTCCGGTAAGAAATTTAAAATGAATCCCTCCTCCCCCACACAGCCGAAGAAAAGCTCCAGAAGGGAGGTAGGCCCCACCAAAGCTTCAGGCTCGGGACTGGCTGCCTCCCAAGAAGAGATTTCACAAAGAAAAGCTGAAATGGAAGAACTTAAAAAGTCTCTGCTGGCCGATATGAGGAAAATGCTGAAGGAAACACAAACAGAAACACAAAAAGAAGTGAAGAAAGATTATAAAGAAATTAAGGATGAAATGAAGGCCTTAAAAACGGATATTCGAAAAATCAAAGAAGAATTAGCAAAAGAAGTTAAAGAAATGGTAAAAAGCATGCTGAATGAATGGAAAACAGACGTGGAGGAGGAGATACATACTCAACTGATCGAGGTAACTGATAAGATTGCTGGGATGGAGCGAATGATGGAAGAGATGATGGATGAGAAAAGAGAGGCGAGGTTAAGCCCTATGTCAACTGTACTGGATCAACAAAATGATGCGATTAAAGAACTAACTGATGTTGCTCTAAAAACTGCGAGGGAGAATGATAGGATAAACGAAGAGAACAAACGCCTCTCTGAATTATTACGTAAAATAAATGAGAAATGTATTGATTTGGAGGGGCGGCAAAGACGTAAGAATTTGCGCATAGTAGGTCTGCCTGAGGGACGCGAAGGAAACCATGACCCACGTAAATTCTTTGCAAAACTCCTAAAGGACATTTTGGATCTGGATCAAGAGCCCCTGTTGGGCCGAGCCCACAGGGCTCTAAGACTGGTTTCTGGGAGTGGTGCACCACCAAGACAAGTAATTGTAAAGGTGGTTTATGACGGCGTCTTTGAAGATATGATGAAGATAATAATAAGAAAAAGAAATCTGAAATACGAAGGAGATAACATCAGTATCTTCAGAGACTACCCGGCTGAAGTGGCTAAAAGAAGAGCTCTATTTACAGAAACAAGACGCATCTTGAGAGATATAAAAGGAATAAAGGAGATCAGATATGGTCTGGTGTACCCGGCAATACTTAGAGTTACCTACGAGAAGAAGGATTATCGTTTCATTAAGCATACAGCGGCACTGGAATTCGCTCGGAAAATACAGAAGAAGGCAGAAGAAGGAGAAGAAGGAGAAGCAGAGGAAGAAGGAGCAGACCCGACAGGAGTAATTGATGGATGAACTTTATGGACCTGCGGTTATGAACCACTCACTGAGAAAAAGGCGGAATAACGGACATAGAATTGTAGTATTATATTGCTTACTAATTAATTAATAAATACTAATTTGTAATTATTAATTACTAATCACTAATTACTAATTAGTTTGATTTCCCTTACTCCCCTTATATAGTATTACTAATCATGATACTAATTATAGTTGAAATTAACAACTAAAAATTAGTAATATGAATAATAGAAAAAGTTATTAAGAACATAAAGTTAGCACCCCCACCCCAATATATACAGTATTCCAAATAAGAGCTGGAATATTCAACATCTTTTTTTTTTTAGAAAACGGAAGTCGCTAGATTAGTAGCCATGTTAGTGTGGCTTTCACCTGTGCACACTACACATTATAAAAGTGTAGTCTCTTTTTTTTCTGATCACCATTTTTTCACCCTTTACTTTTTTTATATTTACATTCGTTATTATTTTTTGTATAACACATACTTGATTTTATATTATATATTATATAATCATGACTTCTATCTATATTATATAATCAGATTAAATGGATATGGTTTAATGGAATTGGAAATTCGCATCGGATTGAAGTTGGGGTGTAATGTCGGGCTGGAGGAGTCAAGAAGGCTACTCCAAAAAAAGCCACCCTAACAATAAAATGCAAGATATGAATGTAAGGAGTGGGGGTGATGGAATCACCTTCTGCAGTTGGAATGTTAAAGGAATCAATGAACCAACTAAAAGGGGAAAGGTATTACCTCAGCTGAATAGATTGAAATCTGGAGTTACGTTTCTTCAAGAGACACATCTTAAAAAAGATGCTCAATATAGATTAACAGCTAAATGGATTTCAAAAGTATATCATTCTTCGTTTATACACAAATCTAGAGGAGTTGCAATAATTATTCGCAAGGGTATACCTTTTAAACTTAATTCGATAATAGAGGATAAGGAGGGTAGATATTTAATAATTACAGGGGAATTACATTCAAAAAAAGTAATTCTTATGAATATATATGCACCTAATTTTGATAATCCACTATTTTTTAAGAAAATATTTAATAGTATTCCTATATCCACCCAATATAATTTAATAATCGGAGGTGATTTAAATTGTACTTTAGATAATTATTTGGATAGATCTTCTACGAAAAGTAAGGCTCTTTCTAAATCAAGTAAGCTTATAAATTCTTTTATTAATACATCGAATGTTAAAGATATTTGGAGATTGGATAATCCAACCGGACGGGAATATTCATTTTTCTCGCCGGTATTCGGAACTTATTCGAGGATAGATTATTTCTTAGTTGACTCAAAATTACTCCCCTTTACGTATGATGCAAAGTATCATAATATTATTATCTCAGATCATGCCCCGTTAACATTTAAGATAAAATTAAAAGATATAGTTAATAAAACTAATATTTGGAGATTCAACACACAGATATTAAAGGATAAAGACTGCTGTAATTATGTGGAGAAACAGATTAAATTATTTTTTGAAACTAACGATAAACCTGAGACTTCCCCATTATTATTATGGGACACATTTAAAGCATTTATGCGCAGTGCAATAATATCAGCACAAGCACATTTTAATAAAGAAAATCGAAAGATGGAGCAAAAGTTAGAAAAAGAGATAAAACAATTAGATAGTGAAAATATAATACATCCTTCTAAAGAGTTGAGTAATAAAATTGCAATATTAAAATATAGATTAAATAAAATTTACTCTGATCAAGTGATAAAACTTTATCAACAAACTAAACAAGTTCATTTTGAATTTGGTGATAAACCTCAAAAATTATTAGCACGACAACTCAGAAGATTAGACGATGAAAAAACTATACATAGTATTAGATCGGTACAGGGAAATACGTTGACTATACCAAGAGACATTAATGACACATTTTTACAATATTATCAAAATCTTTACTCATCTAAATTAACAGGGCAAATAGATGAAATGGAAACATTTCTAGAAAAATGTCATTTTAATAAGCTAGATTCTGAGAGTAGGCAATTGTTAAACGCTGAAATATCTGTAATAGATATTGAAGAATCAATTGGATCGTTAAAAAATGGTAAAACAGCGGGCCCCGATGGCCTGAGTGCAGAATTTTATAAAAAATTTCATGATCTACTTTCACCAAGATTACAAATAGTGTACAGACACACCTATGAGTTAGGAAAATTACCAGAGTCTTTAAATGAATCTACAATCACATTAATTCCTAAATTAGATAAGGATCTGGAAGATCCTGGATCATATCGAGCGATTGCCCTTTTAAATACTGATCAAAAAATATTAACTAAAGTACTTTCTCGGAGACTAAGTTTAGTGATTTCCAAAATAATACATTATGATCAAACAGGTTTTATTCCAAAACGTTACTCATCACATAATCTTAGAGGGTTACACAAAAAGCTGGAGAAACTCAGTGGGTGCAGCAGCATCTAAGGAGTGAAGGAGATAGGCGACGTTTCGGGTCGAGACCCTTCTTCAGAGTCTGAAGAAGGGTCTCGACCCGAAACGTCGCCTATCTCCTTCACTCCTTAGATGCTGCTGCACCCGCTGAGTTTCTCCAGCTTTTTGTGTAACCCTCGATTCTCCAGCATCTGCAGTTCCTTCTTTAACACATAATGTTAGACGCTTGTTTAATATTATCTACTCGAGAAGAAGAAGAGATATAGAATTAGCAGTTATATCGTTGGATGCTGAAAAAGCATTCGACCAGGTGGAATGGTCATATTTATTTAATATAATGGAAAAGTATCAACTGGGGGATGGATTTTGTAAATGGGTAAGAATATTATATTCTAACCCTACTGCAAGAATTTTAACCAATCATATACTATCACCTAAATTTAGACTTTTTAGGGGATGCAGACAGGGATGTCCGTTATCCCCTTTATTATTTGCCTTGGTGATAGAACCTCTGGCTGAAAGAATCAGATCAGAACCTGAAATATATGGGTATAATACTGACACAACAAATAATAAGATATCTTTATATGCAGACGATATTCTGATTTATATTACTAAGCCGGAATGTAGTATTCCCAAGTTATTCAATGTTATAAATGAATTTAGCGTATTTTCAGGATATAGGATTAATTGGAATAAAAGTGACATTATGCCTATAACTGGTATAAATGTAAATATATTACAAAAATACCCATTAAAAATAGTTACAGATAAATTTAAATATTTAGGAATCAATGTGTCTAAATCCTATAAATTATTAATTAAAGCTAATTATTATCAATTATTAGAGAAACTTAAAAAAAACATTTCATATTGGAAATCACTCCCTATATCTATGATCGGTAGAATTAATGCTATAAAGATGATTTTTTTACCACAATTGTTATATTTATTTCAGGCAATTCCTTTTTTTCTCCCAAAATTAAAAAAAAAAAAAATTGATAATATTGTTAATAGTTTTGTTTGGGATTACAAAAGTCATAGAATAAGTAAAAAACATTTATGTAAGTCTAAGATAAATGGAGGGCTAGCACTTCCAAATTTTCTATACTACTTTTGGGCAGTCCAGATTAAGAATATGAATTTTTGGTGGGTAAATATGGATGATGAACCAATGTGATTAAAAATGGAAAAGGAAGACTGTTTACCTTTCAATATAGAGTCGATTATTTTCGCACCAAAGGAAGTACAAAAAAAGACTTATAGGGACAACCCTATAATTCATAATAATAGGCGTATTTGGAAACAGATAGTTAAGACCTTATATCTGGATAATCTTTCTTTTAGGTTACCAATTAGGAATAACCCACTGTTTAAACCCTCAATCTTAGATGCTGGGTTTAGACTGTGGGAGGATTCAGGAATTAAAAGGATAGGACACCTTTATAGAAATGGAAAATTTTTATTATTTGAAGAGTTACAAGATATTTTTGGACTACCTTCACAACACCATTTTAGGTATTTACAAATTAGAGATTTTATTAAATGCAACACACAAGACTATAAAAATAAAGAATCAGGCTTATTAGATGAGCTGTTTAATTTACATCCAAATACGGATAAGCTTATAGCTTATATATACAATATTATTTTAGATAAAGAGAACCCAACAACTGAAACATATCGTCAAGCATGGGAAAATGAAATTGGATTACCTATAATAAAAGAAACCTGGGAAGAAAGCTTACAAAGAATACATTGGTGTTCTTTGAATGCCAGACACACATTGATACAATTTAAAGTTATATATAGATTACACTACTCGAAAACCAAATTAAAAAGTATCTTTCCTAGTCTCTCCTCTATTTGTGATAAATGTAAGAATCTTGAACCAAATTTAATACATAGTTTTGTAACGTGCCCACGGTTGAATTATTATTGGATTGAAATTTTTAAAGTTATTTCGGAAGTTCTTAAGGTTGAACTTGACCCAGACCCAAAATTAATAATATTTGGAATCCCGGAGCCAAATTTGGTACTCACAGTAAATCAAAGAATTTTTTTTGATTACTGTTTAATAATAGGGAAAAAAATGATACTTAAATTTTGGAAGGGAACATTATCCCCAACAATTAAAATGTGGAAAGCAGAGATGTTGGAGACGTTGAATTTGGAAAGAATTAGATTTGTCCTTTTGGACAGGTATAATTCTTTTGAATCGATATGGTCTCCATTTATACAGTATTTAGAGAAGTAGCTATTCTTGGAATCACGGCTCGACGGGCACCCTACGGAATCCGATGCAAATAACTTACTTACATTTGATATTATTGCGCATTTATTATAGATATTACTGTATGAAATAGTATTTCGTATAATGTATTTAGTTTTGTTTATATATATGTAATATATTTTTTTTTTAAATTTTTCTTTTTTTTTTATGGTTGAAGTATGTGGGAAATTTTTTTTTTTTTTTTTTATTCCCTTTTTTTTTCTCTCTTTTTTTTTCTTCTCTTTTATATATCTTTTTCTTTATTTCCAAAAAATAGAAGATATTAAGTATTGATATGTTATTTGTAGTAATATTGAATTAAGGTGTTAGTTTATAAAGTAAGCTATACATTGTAAACTGATTACTTCAAATAAAAAAATATTACAAAAAAAAAAAAAAAATTCCTCTGCTATCACCCGCCCCCCCGAAATTTGTGCGCGCATAAATGTTCTTTGTGCGCTGGTTGCCAAACGTGTGTGTGCGTGCACACATACGCACAGCTTAAGAGGAAATAAGTTGCACGTGCTCCAAATGCTCCATTCCCTGCTAACCTAAAAGCCTCTTAAATGCGCCTTTCGTATCTGCCCCCAACATCACCACCCCTGGCAGCACATTCAAGGCACCCACCATTCTTTGTGTAAAAAAAAAAGTTGCCTTACACAAATCTTGTTTTTAATGTACATGTAAAAAGCCTTGGGGTTTTCTTTAATCCAAATCACCAATGACTTTCATGACCACTTTTCGCCTTTTTGATTGGTCATGAGTTCTTCTCTACTTGCTTCATATTTCTCAAAGGCCCTGTCTGATTTCATCCTTCTAATACGCCTTTTTATTTCTGACCAAATTTACAACCTCTTTGGTCGTCCAAGTTTCCCTTACATTGCCATCCTTATCCATCCTCACTTAGTCTGTGGGCCGAGGAGCTTTTTCATTCAAGTTTGTGACCCAACTCACGGAACTACCTGATTTTTTTAACATATTGTGTAAAAATATTATATAAATCACACCTGAAACTCGTCAAGACCAAAACCTGCACATTTAAAAAAAAAAAGAGAAAAACCTCAAATTTATCGAGTAGTAATTGTCCAATGAATGCACGTTTGACATTGAGGTCGGGCACAAATTGACCATGATCGCTGGGCAGCGAGACCCTGAGATCATGGCTACCTCCTAATTACATCAAAACAATAGCAAGGTTTCCAAGGAATAAAGATAATGCTAACCTTGCTGATAATTTTGTTTTTCAATTGATTTATCTTTATAAAGTTATGATGTGAACTGTGAAATAAAAATGATAAATAACAAATGTTAGGATTAGGGTCGGTCAGTCGGTCGGTAGGTCAGTCAGTCAATCAGCCTGTCGATAGCCGGATGGATGCTGTGGAGGATCGGTTGGGCTGTCGGGCCGCTGGTGGGTGCTGAGAGTAGTGGTCAGTTAGGCCGGGCCGCCGATGGGTGCTGAGAGTGGTCGGACGTCCGGTGGGTGCTACGAGTGGTCGGTTGGACTGTCGGACAGTCGGTGTTGCAGCGAACGAGTGAGCGGACTGACGGAGCCGGCGCTATGGGGGTGCTGAAGGCGGCCTGGGCAGTGTGCAGAGTAGTGCTGCTCCCCACCATCATCACAATGATCCAGAAGGGCATGCTGGCCGAGGTGGACGCGCAGTGGGGCCACACAGCTGGTCCCAAAGCAGCTCCAGCTGTGGGCAGCTCTGGAAGAGGGGGCGTTAGGGTTAGGCATTTTCCTGTCAGTGGAAGATGCCTTAGCCTTCCCCCAGCCTGGCACTGCCCCAGTCCCAGGGCCATGACCCCCACAATGGCCGTGACCCCCACTCTGCCCACTGGCTGTCTGTGGGGTTCAGTAAACAGGGGAACCCACAGGAACTGCCCTCACCCATTAATTAGGCTGGTTCAGGAGCCGGACCTCTGCGGCAGTCTCATTCAAAAAACACTCACAATTATATTCATTATATTATTTTTATATAATATAATTATACATAATTATATATGATTAGTCATATGCACAAGTCATATATATATATATATATATATATATATGGTTTAATAATATATGGTTTAAATAGACCGCAGCACGGAATCAGGCTCCCCTTGGTGTAATATGGGCATTGGACACTAGATGGCGCTTACTTTTTCGATCTCATTTTCTAATTAGTTTAATTAATTTATGTGCAACATTTGGCACTGACGAGTTATGTAGTTCCGAGACATGGGTCACGAAAGTTAAATTCTAGACACATTTTCGATGCTCGGCCCACAGCCTAACTGGAAAATATTGGTCCTGAACTTTGATCAGCTGGGCCTTTAAACTAGGTATGTTACAATACCTACCTTTAGCAGCGCTGCAGTTCTGCCGCTCCCCGTGTGCGTGACTTTGGCGCCTTTCAGAGGGGGGCGGGTTTAAAATGCCGTTTTTCCCTAGACAGTCCAAATCGATCCATGTCGGCCGATTTCGTCGCTAAAGAGAAATCGCTCCGACATTTCATTCATGAAGGTATTTTTAAACTATTCTAGATTATTTATTAACTAGAGTCGTTTATAAATCATCTTCTAAAGCTCTGAACGCCGCCAGCAGAACGGACCTAACGTAGGGGAGAAAATAAAGTGCAGAGTTTATTTTTACATTAAAACTTGGTTTTTAGAAAGGCTTTAATCACATTTTCATGTTGGGAAAAGGGGACAAAAAAAAAAATCGGCTGTATTTTTCATACCGACTTCACCGCAAATCGCAACGTTCCAATCCACCGCATTCCACTAAAACCCACTCGCTAGTTGATTTAAATGGCTATTCATTTACAGGCATTAAACACTAAATTCCTTCCATTTGGCCTATAAATTCATGAAAATGAGATTTAAAAATCATGTTATATTGTGGATTATTGTGTGAATGGTATTTGGACACTTAAGGCAATTTAAAAAAGTTTATCTTTTCTTAAGAAATGGATAGATGTTTAGATCTAGTAATTGAATGTTGTAATTAGCTACAATTAGATAACTAACTAATTATATGCTTTAATTTCAGGTCATCCAAGTAAGATTGTTTCATATTTGTTTCAGAATGCTTCAATCAATAATAACTGAAAATTTATTTCAGTTCTCTTAATTTTTAAGAAAGTTATGGGCTTTTGACTGTCCTCGATCACAGCTTTTGTGTTAAGTCAATGGAAAAGCAATAGGGAACAAGATGTTAATTTCCGAGTATGAAAATGGCCATAACGTTTTTAATGTACTGAAGACATGAAAGTGAATTAGGTGTCAAATTAAACTTCTTTTTATGCTTTATCGGATGGGATAAATTGCAGACTTTTAAAAAATAAAATCTGAAAATGTTGTAACATTGCTACCACTAACTGTAGAAAGCAGAAAGTAAGGCTAAGATAAATGGGAGCTTTTCAGACGGGAGGCATTTTTCAAAAAATATATACACACTTGGAATTAAAAAATGATTACTTGCTGTTAGCAGTCAGAGAAAATAACATTTTAAGGGAAGCTTCATATTTCCTATGCACAAACCTACCCAAATATTTTGCTAAGTGTGGTCCCGGGCATCTTCACCGGGCGCGCGCGGGTTCAGGTTGGCTGAGCTCTCGCTGGGAGATCTCGCGAGACGCGGACGCCGGTTAGGAGCAAAGGAGGGAGATCCGAGCGCGGTCACGGGGTCAGCGGGCAGGAGGGAGCGTGGCGGCGGCGGACGGATAAAGAGGGAGATAGGAAAGACGTTAGTGAGAGGTACATTCCACTCTGGTCCTTTTAAATCGTGTGTGAGGTGCCCGTCTCGGTACCAACCCGGTCAGATGCGCGTACTTAACACTAGAGCCCAGTGGGGGCTGAGATAGGGGCAGTGCTGCCCCACGAGAACGATGGGTTGGGGGCAGAACCGCCCCTCGAGAGGAGGGTAAGTTGGGGCATAAACTACCCCGCGAGGGAATGGTATTTGGTGCAGAGCTGCTCCTCGGATTGGTGTAGAGCAGCCACTTCCTCAGTTGGAAATGGGATGAGACACAACCATCCATACTCTGAGGCTGGTTGTTGGAGCCGAGGGTTGAGAACTGTCCTTTGACAGGTGTGCGGCAGAACAGGCCCCTCGTGTGGGGCTAAGCAGCCTCCTAGGGGCGGGTGGGTTGGTGTGGCAGAAGTGCTTCCCCCTCCCCATTCCGGAGAAGGTGGTGGTGATCAAAGATACTAGTATCTTTGGTGGTGATTGCATCCCTCTGCGTTTTGCGGGGCTGGCTGTGGAGGAGTTGAGCCAGTGTCTGCCATCTGCTGGGTGATGTTTCTGCAAATTTCACCTGCAAATTTCGATAGGAAACTGAATCGACAAAATGAAGAAAGTTTCCATATAACGTTTCCACAGTAATCAAACACCATTATATCAAAAAACACAGCAGCTGATTTAACATCAGGTGTTCATTGAAATTGCTAAGTAGTAATTTCTATTGACACTTGTGCAACAATATTATATTAAACAATGTAATATACAGCCTTTTGTTGTTGCAAGTGAAATATACCAAAATAAAAAAAGTTTTTAAAAACACCTTTATTTTTGAAAATGTGGGGAAAAATAACTTTTTGTGACAGAGAAATTCTTTAGCTTCTAATCCCCTTTCACCCATTGACAAAGTTGTCTTTATAATGTGGCCACAAATAATTACAGATGCCGGCATACAAAACAAACACAGTGTTGGAGTAACTCTGCGGGTCAGGCAGCAGCTCTGGAGGACATGGAAATGCTGCCTACCCATGTCCTCCAGAGATGATGCCTGACCTACTGAGTTACTTTTTGTTTTTTTTGTAAAGCCACTTTTTTTTTGTTTTTATAAAGTGATTTTCTATAACATTGTTTTGTTAAGAATGCAGCTATCATGTTATAAGCAGTTATCTATAGAAGTAGGAGAAGGCTGGATGACTAATTTTACCTGTCTCGTCCCTTCCTGACTGATTTACTGCAGTGCCACATTCCTGTACTAACCAAGTACCGTTGAGATCTAAAAAATTGTCATGAACATATCCAGTGACTGAACCTCCATTGTGCTCCAGAGTAGAGATTTCCAAAGACTTGTTAACCTTTGGATGAAGAGATTTCATATCATCTCTGTGCTGAATGGCTGACTCCTGTGACCCTGGTTTTAGATTCCCACTTTGTAACAATGCATAAGCTAACAAAGGTGTGGCAGGGGTTGCTTAAGAGGAATTTTGGTGAATTTTATTTTCCATAACCTAAAAAAAACCTGATATCTTTGGAATTGGTATATTATTGCCTTGTGTACCAAGGTACAGTAAACATTTTTATTTTGCATACTATACTGGCAGATCATACCATACATTAGTATAATAGGTCGTCTTCTTCCTGTGAATGAAACATAAACCAAAGGAATAGTTAGATCTCAAGCTGGGTGTTGAGCAGCCAGGTTGTTATCTCAAGTCAATGTCTTGTGCCAGGTTGTGTCAATGTCTGCCAGGCACTGAGGTCCATTTGGTGCGTGGTCGAGCGGGCACCCAGAGATGACATGGTTGGCTGTCTGTTGTTCTGCTCTGCAATCACAGGCTGGGCTCTGGTGGAGTCCCCATCTCCACATGCTGGCATTGAAACGCCCAACTCCAGTACAAAATCTGTTGAGGTTCACCCATGCTCCTCTGGGGAGGTCAGACCCTGGACAGCTTTTATCTGGTGAAGAGATGTAGCTGTGTAATGGAGATGAGTTTGCCTTCCACTCCTGTGACCACTTGGTGGCTATCCAGTGTGCTTTTGTCTCAGGTAGGCAAGAATGCTGGAGAATGCGGGTGAGGCAGCATCTATGGAGCGAAGAAAATCGGCAACATTTTTGGGTCGAAACCCTTCTTCAGACTTCAGTGCTTTTGTCTCAGTTGGCTGGATGGATGCTATGCTTCCATGTGGAGCAATGGAGTGACGGGACTTCAGTCGGGGTGGCCTCTGCTCACTGCCGGAGCCTGATGGAGGAGATGATCTGGGTCCACGGCACGGCGAGAAAGTGCCAGAGTTGTTGCTTGCCTTCGGTATATTAGTATAATAGGTAATGCAAAAGATAATTATAGATATCGTTACAGCTACAGAGGAAGTGCAGATGAAAGATAAGTGGAAGATCGGCCATGTAGTAGATTGGAAATTTCAGAATGAATGAGAGGTCTATACAAGAGTTAAGTCTGATAATAGCAGTAAAGAAGCTGGTATAAACTTTCAAGCTTTTGTGTCTTCTACTTGACTGGAGAGGAGAGAATGATTGGGGAGTGAGTGTTCCTTCATGATATTGGTTGCTTTTCCAAGGTAGCGTGGACATATGCACTAATCCTCTTCTTGCATCATGTGAGTTTGAAGATAGAAAGAGTTAGCGCAACTTGTTGGATGAGTTGTGTTAACTCTGATCAATGTGGCGTATTTATAGAGAGAGGCTGAAGTAGGTGCTTCCATTAAAGCATTGTTGGTGGTAGAATTTTATTATACTGGACTCTTCTTGATAAAACAACTGATCTGAAGTTGAAACAAAGAACTGCAGATGCTGGTTAATACAAAAAGGACCCAAAGTGCTGGGGTAACTAAGCAGGCCAGGCAGTATCCCTGGAGAACAAGAAACGTCACATATCCATGTACTCCAGGGAGGTTGCCTGACATGCTGAGTTACTCCAGCATGAGTATCTAGATCTGAAGTCGATGTGTGTGATTTACTGTGGATACTGTTTCCCTGAGTTATTAATTGGAGACAGTATAGAACACCAGTTTCCATCAGTTTATTGATGATTAAGCATTTGAAGAATGAATGAATGATATAGTTTCATTCATTCAGGGTGATCAGGTAGTAATTGACTGGTTTGGATTTATCAGTTTTGCTAATAGCATATTCAGTGCCCTCCATAATGTTTGGGACAAAAACCCATCATTTATTTATTTGCCGCTGTACTCCACAATTTAAGATTTGTAATAGGAAAAAAATCACATGTGGTTAAAGTGCACATTGTTGATTTTATTAAAGGGTATTTTTATAAATTTGGTTTCACCATGTGGGAATTACAGCCGTGTTTATACCTAGTTCCCCCCCCCCCCCCATTTCAGGGCAACATAATGTTTGGGTCACATGGCGTCACAGGTGTTTGTAATTGCTCATGTGTGTTTAAATGCCTCCTTAATGCAGGTATAAGAGAGCTCTCAGCACTTAGTCTTTCCTCCAGTCTTTCCATCACCTTTGGAAACATGTATTGCTGTTCATCAACATGAGGACCAAAGTTGTGCCAATGAAAGTCAAAGAAGCAATTATGACTGAGAAACAAGAATAAAACTGTTAGAGACATCGGCCAAACCTTGGGCTTACCCAAATTAACTGTTTGGAACGTCATTAAGAAGAAAGAGAGCACTGGTGAGCTTACTAATCGCAAAGGGACTGGCAGGCCAAGGAAGACCTCCACAGCTGATGATAGAAGAATTCTCTCTACAATAAAGACAAATCCCCAAACACCTGACCGACAGTGCAGAAACACTCTTCAGGAGTCAGGTGTGCATATGTCAATGACCACTGTCTGCAGGCGACTTGCTGAACAGAAAAACAGAGACTACACTGCAAGATGCAAACCACTGGTTAGCCAAAAAAATAGGATGGCGAGGTTCATTTGCCAAGAAGTACTTAAAAGAGTAACCACAGTTCTGGCAAAAAGGTTGTGGACAGATGAGACTAAGATTAACATATCAGAGTGATGGCAAGAGCAAAGTATGAAGGAGAGAAGGAACTGCCCAAGATCCAAAGCATACCACCTCATCTGTGAAACACGGTGGTGGGGGTGTTATGGCCTGGGCATGTCTGGCTGCTGAAGGTACCGGCTCACTATCTTCATTGATGATACAACTGCTGATGGTAGTAGCATAATGAATTCTGAAGTGTATAGACACATCCTATCTGGTCCAGTTCAAGCAAATGCCTCAAAACTCATTGGCTGATGGTTCATTCTGCAGCAAGACAATGATCCCAAACATACTGCTAAAGCAACAAAGGAGTTTTTCAAAGCTTAAAAAATGGTAAATTCTTGAGTGGCCAAGTCAATCACCCGATCTGAACCCAACTGAGCATACCTTTTAACCATATAACCATATAACAATTACAGCACGGAAACAGGCCTTCTCGGCCCTTCCAGTCCGTGCCGACCATTTATTTTCCCCTAGTCCCATCTACCTGCACTCAGACCATACCCCTCAATTCCCTTCCCGTCCATGTACCTATCCACTTTACTTTTAAATGTTACAATCGATCCTGCCTCCACCACTTCTGCTGGAAGATCATTCCACACAGCCACCACTCTCTGAGTAAATAAGTTCCCCCTCATGTTACCCCTAAACTTCTGTCCCTTAATTCTCATGTCATGCCCTCTTGTTTGAATCTTCCCTACCCTCAATGGGAAAAGCTTATCCACGTCAACTCTGTCTATCCCTTTCATCATTTTAAAGACCTCAATCAAGTCCCCCCTTAACCTTCTGCGCTCCAAAGAATAAAGACCCAACTTGTTCAACATTTCTCTGTAACTTAGTTGCTGGAACCCAGGCAACATTCTAGTAAACCTCCTCTGTGCTCTCTCTATTTTGTTGACATCCTTCCTATAATTAGGTGACCAAAATTGTACACCATACTCCAGAATTGGTCTCACCAATGCCTTGTACAATTTTAACATTACTTCCCTACTCCTATATTCAATGCTCTGATTTATAAAGGCCAGCACACCAAAAGCTTTCTTTACCACCCTATCTACATGCGATTCCACCTTCAGGGAACTATGCACAGTTATTCCTAGATCCCTCTGTTCCACAGCATTCCTCAATTCCCTACCATTTACCATGTACGTCCTATTTTGATTTGTCCTGCCAAGATGTAGCACCTCACACTTATCAGCATTAAACTCCATCTGCCATCTTTCAGCCCACTCTTCCAAATGGCCCAAATCTCTGTGTAGACTTTGAAAATCTACCTCATTATCCACAGCACCACCTATCTTAGTATCATCTGCACACTTACTTTTATATGCTGAAGAGAAAACAAGGAGACCAGCCCCCAAAACAAGCATTAGCTAAAATGGCTGCAATACAGGCCTGGCAGAGCATCACCAGAGAAGACACCAGCAAATGGTGATGTCCATTAATCGCAGACTTCAAGCAGTCATTGCATGTAAAGGATATACAACAAAATACTAAACATGACTTCTTTCATTTACATGACATTGCTGTGTCCCAAACATTATGGTGCCCTGAAATGGGAAAACTATGTATATGCACTGCCGTAATTACTACATGGTGAAACCAAAATGTATAAAAATGGTCTTTATTAAAATCTGACAATGTGCTCTTTAGCCACATGTGATTTTTTTTCTATTACAAATCTCAAATTGTGGAGTACAAAGGGAAATAAATAAATAATGGGTCTTTGTCCCAAACATTATGGAGGGCACTGTAGCTAGGCAGTTTTCTACATGGAGTTGAGTGTAGGTCAGGGTGGAAAGCTGCCAGTGTTGTAACTACATTGTACTCTTAACAACCTGGCTACGGATAACTAAGTTATCTGATTGCTCGCCCTTTGCTGCATTCAGTACTGTCAGCTGTTTATTGATATTATTTGGAGTGAATCAGATTGGTTGAAAATCAAAAATGTTTTAGAATTCAGAATTACTCCCAATGAGACATATTCCTCTGTAGCAATATTGTATGTGGCACCTTATTGAAGGCTTCAAAGAATATACAGTGATTCCCTTCATCCATCCTGTTTATTGTTTTCAAAGAACTCCTACAAATCTGTTCCACATGGTTCTTTAATAAAACTACATTGACTGTTTGATTGTTTTAGGATTTCTTTTAATCTCCTGCTGTTACCTCCTTAACCATGGGTCCCAGCATTTTCTCAATGGCACATCAGTGCTGACTGGTCTATAGTTCATCTCCACTTCCTTTCTTGAACAGTGATGTTACATTTGTGTTTTAACAATCCTCAATATCTTCTATTGTGAACATCAATCTATTGTGAACTTCAAATTCCTGGGCGTGCACATCTGTGAAGATCTTTCCTGGTCCGAGAACACAGATGCAATTATTAAGAAAGCTCATCAGCGCCTCTACTTCCTGAGAAGATTACGGAGAGTTGGTCTGTCAAGGAGGACTCTCTCTAACTTCTACAGGTGCACAGTAGAGAACTTGCTGACCGGTTGCATCGTGGCTTGGTTCGGCAATTTGAGTGCCCTGGAGAGGAAAAGACTACAAAAAGTAGTAAACACTGCCCAGTCCATCATCGACTCTGACCTTCCTTCCATCGAGGGGATTTATCGCAGTCGCTGCCTCAAAAAGGCTGGCAGCATCATCCCACACCATCCTGGCCACACACTCATCTCCCTGCTACCTTCAGGTAGAAGGTTCAGGAGCCTGAAGACTGCAACAACCTGGTTTAGGAATAGCTACTTCCCCACAGCCATCAGGCTATTAAACTTGGCTCGGAACTCTGAACATTAATATCAACTCCTCCATCTGTTATTTGCACTTTATTAATTTATTAATTCACGTGTGTATTTATGTATATAATTGTAGTCAATGCCTACTATGTTCTGTTGTGCTATGCAAAGAAAGATTTTCATTGTCCTGTCAGGGACACATGACAATAAACTCTTTTGACTCTTTTGACTCTTTGACAATCTATAATTATGTTGAAAAGTTGCAATTTCTCTATTTACCATTATATATCAGTCGTTTTCCTAATCTCATTTCACATTATTTGATATTTTACTTCCAGATTGTATTTTCGCGTTCCTTATAATTTTTGGTCACCCTGCTGGTTTCGAAAAAAATCCCAATCCCTTAATCTTTGATACATTGCATGTCTTTTCAATTTTACTCTCTCCTTAACTTCCTTAGGAAGCCATTAATGTTACGTCTATCTTGTAGATCTTTTTTATTAGAACATACCTTTGCTGAGATTTATGAAATATCTTCTTAACTGTCTGCCACTGATGATCTATTGTCTTATCCTTTGTCTGTTCCAATTTCAGTTTAGCTGACTTTGTCTTCTCACATAATTGCTTTTGTTTTAAGTTTGGAACACTTGGAACACAAATCCAGCTTCTGAGCTGGATTTGTTCTTCACCATCATAGTGTTTTATGATGTAGCAATAGAGCTATTTCTCACTCACCTTTTCCCCCTCACCTGTCTTAAAATGTCAGATTCCCTGAGTATTTATTCCCTATCTCAGTAATTTGTAGTTATGTCTCTGAGATCATGAACTTGCCCTTATTAACTGAGAAGGCCATTCAAGTTTATTCTTCCTTTGGAGACCCTGGGCAATATTAGGTTGCTACCAAATCCTTTTAAATCCAAGGTTTTTTAAATGTATTTACATTTAGCATGTAAATTATTTGTTATACTTTTAGAACAGGAAGAGGTAATCAAATTATCAATAGTGCTCTGAGGCGAATAGCTTGGTGTGGAAATGAATCAATTAATTAAAAAAGAGAGTTTTTTGGATAAAGGGAGCTGCAGAAAGTGATGCAGCTGGTAGAGCTGCTGCCAGAGACCTGGGTTTGTTCCTGACCTTGGGTATCGTCTGTGGGGAGTTTCCATGTTCTTTCTGTGACTACATGGGTTTTCCTCCAAGTGCTCTAGTTTCCTCCCACATCCCAAAGATGTTGGGTTTGTATGTTAATTGGCCTCTGTAAATTGCCCCCAGTGTGTAGTGTGGAGATGAAAGTGGGATAATACAGATCTCATATGAATGGGTGATCAATGGTTGGTTTGGTTTCGGTGGGCCAATTGGCCTGTATCTTTGAATCAGTCAATCAATCTTCAATTATATTTGTATAGCCTCGCAGGATTCCCTTAAGTATCATTTCTACTTGGGGGGGGGGGGGGGCCTTGAAATCTAGAGAGGTATATCCTTGATTACATGTAAATGCTGATGTTGGTTGATGGATAAGATGTTAAATTTCCACTCATGGCATCTCAGCAATATTTGTCGCTCAACTAACATAACTGAAATAGATATTTGGTCATTGTCACATCATCTGTGGGACATCTTGCTGTATACAAGTTGTTTGCTTAGACATTCATTGCACTTGAATGTTTAAGGAAGCACTGAAATTAAGTTTTCATGATGCATTAAATCGTCCTTAAATTGCTGCGGTTTGTACAATTGTTTATGTGTTTAAAAAGGGATAAGGTTGGGTACATCAGTGACTTTTGGAAATAAGGCACTTTCTCCAACCTTCCCACTGCTACTGTTTTATCCCTCTAAAACAAGGGTTCCCAACCTGGGGTAAATTTACCCCCCAGGGGAAAAAGGTTGGGAACCCCTGCTCTAAAAGCAGGTAATGGAAAGAAAACAAAAAGATGCATTGAAAAGTAAAATAGTATAAGCCCAGTCAGCATGTCGTGTAAAGGTAAAAGCAAATCTGGTACCGTTAGGTAATGTCGGATTAACAAAGGAAATTGAAGATTTAGTCTGAAATAAGATGGAAGTAATGTTAGGCTGTGGGCCGAGCATCAAAAATGTGTCTAGAAAACAGTTTTTGTGACCCAGGTCACCGAACTACATGAACATTTCCACAGATTTAGATGAAATATAATTGAGAAGGATGTCATAACTTGCCATTGCCCTAAGTTGCACATTAATTAATTAAACTAATTAGAAAATGAGATTGGGAAAGTAAGCGCCATCTAGTGGCCAATGCCCATATTATTTATATATATATATAGATGTGTGGATGTAAGTGTTATATATATATATATATATATTTAAAAAAAAAGGGCATTGGCCACTAGATGGCGCCTACCTTCCCGATATTTATATATTAATATATATAATATATGGTTTAATATTTTATATATAATATATATATTAATATATGGTTTAAATGGACTGGAGGACAACCCTGCAAGGCATCTTCCAGTCGCTTTAATAGGAAATGTAATGAGACTGCAGCAGAGGTCCCGGGTTTTAAGGGCTCATGAACCTGCCTAATTAAAGGGTCAGGACAGATCCTCTGGGTTCCCCGTTTTACTGAACCCCACTGACTGCCATAGTGGGGAGAGTGGGGGTAACAGCCGTAGTGGGACTGGGGAAGTGCCAGGCTGGGTGACAGACCTGTAAGAGACCTGTCTTATTTCTGATGTAAATGTCACATCCTGGCCAAGAAAAAGAAACCCTAAAAGTTTCTCCAGCCTTTTTGTGTACCCTGGCCAAGAATTGAATGCTCTGATGTTTACTCGTTGAGTATTCATTTTAAGCTACAATGAGCTTATATTTATGTTAGAGACCCCATGATGGTGCCTTTGCAAATGAGGGCTATTACCTTTGACCTAAAAGAACCCTAAAAGTGTTGCATTGTTTATCTCTAGTTTGTGTGTGTGTCTGTGTATACCTTTCAAACGTGTGTCTGTGGATGTAAGTGTGTATGTACGTGTGGGTGGATGTATGTTTGCATGTATGTGTGGGTGGATGTGTAGATGTATGTCTGCGTGCCAATGGATGTGTGTGTGTGCGGATGTATGTGTGCATGTTGGGTGTGTGTGCGGATGTATGTGTGCATATATGTGTGTTTGCATGCATGGAACTGTGCGCACGGATGTATGTGTGGATGGGTGGGTGGACTGTTGCACTGTCATTCACCAGCACGCCATTATCATAAGTACTCACTCATTGTTTAAATAATGTGACCAAATAAACAGTGAAACGATCGACATTAAAATAAAACTTTATATAATCATTTATTTCCCAAAATTATTTAGTTTACAGTACATGTGATCTTCATCAGAGTATTCTTCATCAGATTCAAAGTCTTTTGCCATAATAGAGTTTCTGCAGTCAACTCACTTCAAATGATCAAATTAGTGTTCATTAAAGCACAGTGCATGTCCACACAAAACACGTTTGTGTGGACAGGCTCTGAAGAGTGGAGGGCAGAAGTTGCAGGGAAAAATAAATCTCATATTACTTGGGTCTGCATGGACTTCTATTCATAAAATCTCAATCTCTTCCTAATGTCAATGAGACTTACACTGTAATTTACTGCCATAGATATGTTGGTTCAAGTGGAGGTGCAGAGGCTGCACAATAGCTAGAGAAAGAAACATCTCATAGTAGTTAGGTCTGCATGGACTTCAATTCATAAAATGTCAACCTCTGTTTAATGTCAATGAGACTTACACTGTCATTTACTCCTATTGATAAGTTAGTTCAATGTTCAAGTGGAAGGTCAGGCAGAGGCTACAGAATTAAAAATCTCATAGTCATTAAGTCTGCATGGACTTCAATTCACAAAATTTCAACCTCTTAATGTTAATTAGAATAACAATAGGTTACTACCATAGAAAAATTAGTTAATGTTCACATAAACCAATTAATTTCTACAGAAACATCAACCATTTCTGACCATTTCTCACTCCAATGGAAGCCTATAAAGTGCGATTAATATCCCTCCGTTTTTCTCCCGTGGTCGGGGCCTGGAAATTGGCCGCTACGGATGGCACTATGTACAGCCCCCCCCCCCCCCCCCCGCGACTCCACTATGTTAAGTACATAGGCCCCGCGGTCGGAGCACTTTTTCCCGGTAAGTTATCGCAGGCAGCTCCGAGATTATATGTTAAATAACACTTATTAGACTTCAACAAGCTGGCATTAGTGAAAATGTTTAATTTACTGTGTTATGGACACACATAGTTTAGGCGCTCAACTTCATGAATGAATGAGTGAATGTACAGCCTCCAAATCTCATTTTTTCGCATTATAAAAGGGTGCAATTAAATTAAATAAAGTCCATACAGATTTATTTTCATAAATTCAGACTTTAGATCTTACCTTTCTGTTCGAGTTGATTCCTGGCTGGCTTTGTGTTGCAGCACCTTAGCCGCGACTTTACTTTCAAGGCTTTGTTCCACTTCAATCCACTTAGCAGCACATTCTTCAGACTTCTTACTGCTTTTCTCCCTAAATTCAATTACCCTGCTGCAAGTTTCCACAACATGTATTCCACAGAACAACAAAGAACCTTCATCGGAATCTCCGGAAAAACAGGCATCAGTAGAAGTACGGTCAGCCATGTTGTGTACTCCCTGCCTAGCTACCCTGCAACAAAGCGCGTGATTGGCCAACTGGCAATACACCTCAATGTTAAACGTGCTTTGATTGGACTAAAAATACCTGAACATTTTCTGTTTTTCTCTAATTTAATAAAAAATGTGCAAGTCTGGTTCCTGGCGTGTTTCAGGGGATGATTTATATAATATTGATACACAATATGTGAAAATTTCATGTAGTTCTGTGTCTTGGGTCACGAAACATTAGAATAAAGCTCCTCGGCCCACAGCCTATGTCAGGCATAAACATTTATTATCATTTGAATACTTTGAGGTTTATAGGGGATGTAAGAGGAGACTTAAGACAGAAATTAAAAGGGCATAAGGAGAACTTGAAATGGCTTTGATAAGCTGGATTAAGGAGAATTTCAAAATCTTTTATGTTTATTGTAAACAAGAGGTTAGCAATGGAATGAGTAGGACCCATCATTGACCAAAGGGGAAATCTGTGTGTGGAGTCTTGGGATATGGATATGATCGTAAAAAAATAGTTCACATCCTAGAAGAAGAATGTGGGAGATGGGGGAGAGAGTTGATATTCTGTGCCAGAAAGGAGGAAATATTAAGGTGGATAAATCCCCAGGGCTTGTTGGGATCTTTCCCAGTATGCCATGGGAGGAGGATGCAGAGGTGATTACATCGATGTTTGTATCTCCGTTAGCCGCAGGCGTAATACCAGAAGACTGGAACATAGCTAATATTGTCCCCTTATTGGGGAAAAAAAGTAGTAGGGATAAGCCAAGAAACTACGGGCAGGCGAGCCTTGTATAATTAGAAGGGAAATTATTGGAATAAATTCTTACGGACACAGTTTGCATTCATTTGGAAAGGCTAAGAAAATTGAAGGAAAGGAAAGGTGATGGACATGGTTTACTTGACTCTGGCAAGGCTTTGACAAAATCACACATGTTAGGTTGGTCCAAAATATTATTGGTCATGACCATGTGCTGAGGCCATTTTTATTTGCCATATTTAAACATGACTTGGATGGGAATGTAGGTGGACTGATCAGTAAATTTGCTGACAAAACAATTGATTGAGTATATATAGAACAGGGTTGTGAAGAAGGCATTCAGCAAGTTTATCTTCATGGGCCAAGGCATTGAGTACGAGTTGCAATGTCATGTTATAGCTGCACAAAATATTGCTCAGACCCCATTGTATAGTGTACAATTGTGATTGTCACACTACAGGATATGGTAGCATTAGAAAGAGTGCAGAAGAGATGTACAGGATATTACTCTAAATGAAGGGTTTTACATAATGAGAAATTTACGTCGTGTGTACGAAGGAACTGCAGATGCTGGTTTACACAGAAGATAGACACAAAATGCTGGAGTAACTCAGCGGGGCAGGCAGCATCTCTGGATAGAAAGAATGGGTGATGTTTCTGGTCGAGGTACTTGGATAGGCTGGTTTTCTTCTCATCAGAATGCAGGCTATGGAGCAACCCTATAGAGGTTTATTAAATTGAGAATCAGATATAGGATAGATAGTAAAGTATTTTTTCTATGGTGGGTAAGCCTAAAACTAGAGGGAGTAGGTTTATCATTTGGTTTAGTTTAGAGATACAGCATGGAAACAGGCCCTTTGGTCCACGTTGACCATCAATCAACCGTTCTCACTAGTTTTATAGTATCTGATTTTCCCATCCCGCACTCAATGGGGCAATTTACAGAGGCCAATTAACGTACAAACTCCCACATCTTTCAGATGTGGGAGGAAATCGTGCCACCTGAAGGAAACCCCTGCAGTGACAGGGAGAATGCGCAAACTACAAAGACAGCACCCGAGGTCAGGATTGAAGCGAGGTAGCAGCTCTACCAGCTGAGAAAGATGTGATGAGAGGGAAGAAATTAAAAAAGATTTGTGGAACCACTAGAGGAAGTTTTGATATGGAAAGCTGGAGAGGGAGTGATTATAATGTTTAAATGACATTTAAAGCTGCATAGGCACAATTACAATGTTTAAATGACATTTGGACGGGCACTTGGACAGAAAAGGAGTAAAATTATGCGGACCTAATGCAGTCAGATTGGATTTCTGTAGATAGGAATCATGGTCAGAATGGCCGTGGTGGTCTGAAAAGTTTTGTTTCTGTGCTATACAACTCTAGTGCCTCTAACCCCAAAGCAATTGTTTAACAGTACATATTTTTTCGTGCCTATTTTGCCCGATAAGAGAAATTTCCTTTGTTCTACCCATTGTTCTCCACCTCTCTGCCCTCTGAACTTAATTGTTTCTCATTCTGTCAGCTGTGATGAAAAGTCGTAGATGTGAAATTTAACTGTTTCTTTCTACAGATGCCTTCTGATCTGTGAGGTTTTACAGCAATTTTTGTGCTTTTTTAAATGCATTAAATTAAAAAAATATATTTCTTTGCTGAATTTAGTTTTTCTGTGTGGTTTAGTTGTCGCAGGGCAAAGTCAGAATGGATGATCTAGGAGAGAATACTACTGTCGTCTCCACTTTGCGTTCCTTCAACAACTTTTTGTCATTTAGTTCAGCTTCTGTGCCCAGCACAAATGAACCGAGCTCTACTTCGCAACGGTTGCAGGTGCAGTACCAGCAGAGAATAGAGGTCAGTACATTGTTGATCTTGCAGTGTCACTGTGTTACTGATTATGGTAAATATTACTTCATATTTTAATTTTCTCTCTTCAAATAAAAGTTTTTGCTTCCCAGTTCCAAGCTCACATTTCATATAGTATTGTGGCTTCAATAGTGCTTATCCAGTAATGTAATCCATTGGATGCTGCAAACCTCCAGAAATACCAATGGTCAATCTTTGTTTACTAACAGATGAAAGTTTTTTAAGTAATATATGTGCAATGATTCTTTGAGGGGAAGAAATTGAATTGGGTGTAATGGGGTCAGAAGTGGAGAAAAGTAGAACAAATTAAATTTATTGGAGGATGGTAGGCATGTTTCCTCTTTGAGGTTGTTAGTGACGCCACTTTTTTCGATGGGTGACTAATTTATTTTCTTGTCCTAAATATTTTGATTTTCCCGCCATTTGGGATCTGCTTTACCCATTTCTTGACACACTTGCACATGAGAAACAAACAGATTGAATTGGCAAAGTGTGTTGCAAGTGTACAAATTACATCAGGAGGTACAATGTTACAGTGAACCTGGGAGATTTCAATATGCAGGTAGACTAGGAAAATAGGTTTGGTGCTGGACTGCAAGAGAGGGAATTTGTAGAGTGCTTCCGAGTTCTTGGAGAAACTTGTAATGGAGCCTAGCAGGGAAAAATTCTTGATTTAGTGTTGTGTAATGAACCAGGTTTGATAAGGGAGCTCAAGGTATGGGAGCCACTAAGAGGTAGCGACCATAATATGATAAGATTCAACCTGCAATTTGAGCGGAAGAAGACAAAATCGGATTTGTCGGTATTACAGCTGAGCAAAGGGGACTACAGAGGCATGAGGAAGGACCTGGCCAAAGTTAACTGGAAAGGGACTCCAACGGGATTGACAGTGGGAGAGCAATGGCAGAAATTTCTGGGAATAATTTGGAAGATGCTGGATTTTTCCATTCCAAAGAGGAAGAAAGATTCTAGGGGGAGAATGAGGCGACCGTGGCTAACAAAGAACGTCAAAGATAGCATAAAACTAAAAGAGAAGGCATATAACATTGCAAAGATTAGTGGGAAGCTGGAGGATTGGGAAGTTGGGAAACAAAACAGCAGAAGGTAACTATGAAAAATGACGATAAGGTAACCAATAATATAAAAGAGGATAGTAAGAGTTTCTTCAGATATAGAAAAAGTAAGAAAGAGGCAAGAGGGGACCATTGTAAAATGATGCTGGTGAAGTGATAATGGGGAATAAAGAAATGGCAGAGGAATTGAATCACTTTTATGTTCTTCACAGTAGACACCAGCAATGTGCCTGAAACTCAAGAGAGTCAGGTGGTTGAAATTAGTGAAGTGGCTATTACTAAGGAGAAGGTGCTTGGGAAACTAAAAGGTCCGAAGGTGGATAAGTCACCTGCACTGGATGGACTGCACCCCAGGGTTCTGAAGGAGGTGGTCTTGGATATTGTGGAGGCATTAGCAATGATATTTCAAGAATCACTAGAGTCGGGTGTGGTTCCAGGCCATTGGAAAATTGCAAATATTACCCTGACGTTCAAGAAGGGAGCAAAGTAGAAGAATGGAAACTATAGGCCGGTTAGTTTGATTTCAGTGGTTGGTAAGATTTTAGTGTCCATTATAAAGAATGATGTTTCTGAGTTCTCAGAAGTTCAGGATAAAATAGGCTGTCAGCATGGTTAGTATTTCATGAGATGCACACTTATTTATATAAACATTACTTATTCACACAATCATACATTCTCCCAAACTAAAGAATATTTATACCATTTAAAAACATTACAATTAAATATACCTAATCAAAATATATTGTGCCATGGATATTAACATAGCTTCATTTATTTAAATTTAATGTCTTGGCTAAGTAGTATGTGCTGATACTGTTCTCTTAATAACTTCTTCTCCCAATCTGCCCAGCCCTCAATTCCAAAATAACTAAAGTTGAACATTACTTTTTCCAGGCTGAGGAGCAGGCTGAATATATTCGTTCCCACTCTCGCTTTCTAGATGTGGAACGGGAAAAGCAGAAGATGGAGGTTAATCATAAGCGAGCCAGAATTGAGCTGGAGAAGGCAGCACAGACCAACTCCTGGAACTATGAGGTTTGTATGGGTTGCTGCAGTGTAAACCTTTCTGTTTTAAAACATTCTTTGCACTTCATATTGTTCTGTGCCACTTGCTACCCTTCTATAGTCGCTCTTTGGTATAATTAGTTCCAGGATTTGTGAGATTTGAATTTACTTTCTCTGTATTATTAATATAATATGGAGAACGTTTACACGTTCCCCCTCCGACTCCGTGGGTGTCGCCTGCGTGCTTTGGTTTATCCCCAGTCTCAAAGATATGCGAGTTTGTAGGCAAATTTGCTCTATAAAATTACCCCTGATATGTATGGAATGGAGGAAAAAGTGGGATAGCATAGAACTAGTATGAATGGGTGATCAATGGTAGGCGTGGATGTAGTGGAGCGAAGGGCCTATTTCTGTGCTGCATCTCTAAACTAATAATCTAAAATGTAATTGTTTACATGACATGGTATGAATTTAATCAATTTTGAGCTATTGTGACTTTTAATATTTTCTGTGACTGATTTGTTGTGATTTATTTATTTGATATCTTTTCCTCTCCCAATGCAGCGGGAGGCAGATCGAAACCAGGAGCTGGTTACCCAAATTAAACAACTGCAGGAAAAGGAAGCAGAGGCTGAGGCAAAGCTGAAGGATCAGATTAATGTGAAAAAATCATTGAAAGAGGATCTTGTGGTCCAGAATAAGAAGTTACAAGAAAGGGAAGATAAACTTGCTGAAGCCAACCTGGTAAACTGATTTTGCAACAAAGATGGAACATTACTATCTTTTAGACTGCATAAAACTTAATTTGTTTATTCAGATTCCCAATTGGAATATCTATTTAAAACATGATCATTTTACTTCTCACTTTCTCTGCTAACATTTATCTGTTAATAGTAGGTAGGAGCCATGGATTAATAACTCCAAAGTGGCGTCACAGATTGATGGGGTGAGCATCAGACAGGGTTGGGATGTTATGATAAAATTGTACAAGAGATTGGTGAGGCCACATTTGGAGTATTGTATTCAGTTTTTCTCGCCCTGCTATAGGAATAGTATTGTTAAGCTGGAAAGACTGCAGAGAAGATTTACGAGGATGTTGTGAGGACTTGAAGGCCTGAGCTATATGGAGAGTTGGACAGGCTAGGACTATTACTTGGTGTCCAGGAAGATGAGGTGTATTATAGAGGTGTATAATAACATCATGAGGGGAATAGACACAAAATGCTGAAGTAACCCAGGGGAACAGGCATTGTCACTGGATAGAAGGAATGAGTTGCGTTTCCTTTATCCAGAGATGCTGCTTGTCCTGCTGAGTTACTCCGTTTTGTGTCTATCTTTGGTGTAAACCAGCATCTGCAGTTCCTTCCTACCCATGAGGGTAATAGATAGGGTAGATGCACAGAGTCTTATCCAGAGTAGGGGAATCAAGTACCAGAGGACATCAATTTGCAGTGAGGGGAAAAATTAACAAGAACCTGAGGGACAACGTTTTCACAGAGTGTAGACTTTATCTCGAATGAGCTGCCAGAGAAGGTAGTCGAGGCAGATATTAAAACAATATCTAAAATACATTTGGACAGGTATTTGTATAGGAGGGGTTTAAAGGGATATGGGCCACATGTGGGCAAATGGGCTTGTGTAGATGGGGCATCTTGATCGGCATGGGCAAATTGGGCCGAAGGACGTGTTTGCATTCTGTATGATTAGATGACTTGATCCTAGAATCTTTTGTCCTGGAAAGTGCTTTTCTAGTACAGTTTTTAAAAATAAGACAAGGATTCGGAATTGACTGAGGAAGGGTGTCGACCCGAAAGATCACCTATTCCTTTTCTATAGTGATGTTGTCTGACCCGCTGAGTTACTGCAGCTTTTTGTGTCTATCTTCGGTTTAAACCAGCATCTGCAGTTCAATACCACACGATTCACAATTCTTCATATTCATTGTGAGGATCTCTCATGGCAGAAATCCCGAAGGAGTGTAATACAAGAAACTTGTGAGAACTCTTCTTACAGGAATTGACAACATTTTCTCTACATTGATGCATCAGTCAATTCATCTGTAAATATTCAATTCAATGAGAATATTCAATTCTATGAGAATTTGTACACATCCAAAACGACAACGGGCACCAATAAAGTCACAGAGTTCTTGGATAATTGTAATCTTCCAAAACTAGAGTTGAAGGAACAAGAGGAATTGGGAGCACAAATTTCAACTAAGGAAATAGAAGTCACAATAACTTCATTAAAGAATGGAAAAACACCAGAACCTGATGGATTTAGTAACAAATTTTATAAAAGTTTTTACGACATAATGATACCACGTTTACAGAAAATGTATACATATGCCTTTAAAGAACAAACATTACCTGAAACACTAGCAGAATCAACGATTACATTAATACTTAAAAAAGACAAAGATACAGAAGAACCCGGATCATATAAAGCTATTGCGTTGTTAAATACAGATCAAAAAATATTAGCGAAAATATTAGCTTGAAGATTAAGTAAGTATGTTAGTAAATTAATAAATCTGGATCAAACGGGGTTTATCCCTAAGAGACAATCATCTAATAATCTGAGACGTCTGCTCAACAATGCATTCACACCAAACTGAAGAACAAGAATTATCAATTATTTTGTTGGATGCAGAAAAAGCATTCGATCAAGTGGAATGGGATTACATGGTTAAAGTATTGCAAAAATTCCAAATGGGAGAGAATTTCATCCTATGGATTAAATTACTATATAATAAGCCTACGGCTAGAATATTAACTAATAACATATTATCTACGAAATTCCAGTTATCAAGGGGTAAGAGACAAGGATGCTCACTATCACCGCTGTTATTTGCTCTTATAATTGAAGCACTAGCAGAAAGAATTAGAACGCATCCGAATATCCACGACTATATTCAAATAATAAAATTCCTTTATATGCTGATGATGTACTATTGTACATCACAAAACCCCATACCACTATACCAAACATATTAAACTTAATTGAGGATTTTGGATCGTTCTCAGGATACAGAATAAACTGGAACAAAAGTGAAATTATGTCAATAAAACCCGAAAGACTCAACACACCTCTTAAAATTCCCTTTTAAAATAGCTACAGAAAAAATTAAATACTTGAAATTACCAGAAAATATCAAGACATGTTTAACGCAAATTATAATCCTTTGTTAAGAAATTAAATAATTTAATTAAATTCTGGAAAACGCTTCCGATGTTTTTAATAGGTCGAATAAATGCTATAAATGATTTTTTTACCACAAATTCTATACCTATTCCAATCAATTCCTATATACCTAACAAAAGAGTTTTTTTTTAAAATTGGATTCAGACATTACAAATTTTATATGGGATTATAAATCCCATAGAATACAGAGAACACATTTGAATAAACCCAAAGTATTAGGTGGTTTAGCACTCCCTAACTTTATGTACTATTATTGGTCAGTAAATATTAAAAATATGATTCAACTGCTGGACAACTCTGCCCAGCAGGTGGATTGGATTATAATGGAGAGGACTGCTCCCCTTGTAATATTGGAGCGAATAACACAAGCTATAACAAAATCCAATTATACAAAGTACAATTAGAAATTGGAAACAAATAAAACATAATTTTGTTTTATTTTGTTGAAATTGGAAACAAATAAAAACATAATTAAGAAATCTTATCTCCAATAGTTAATAACCCTTCGTTTAAACCCTCCATTATAGACAAATCATTTACACAATGGGAAAGAATAGGTATTAAAATGCTCGGAGACTTGTATGAAACTGGAAATTTACTATCATTCCAACAATTACAACTAAAATATAATCTGGGAAACAATCAATATTTTAAATATTTTCAAATATGTGATTATCTGAAAAATATACATAAGATTATTACAACATGCCATTAGATTTACTGGACGAACCAATGAAGACAAAGGCCGAATCAGCAAACTTAATATCATATTTATATAATATTATTTTAAATGTAGAAATACCAACAACTGATGGTATTAGAAGAGACTGGGAACAAGAATTAGTTATTAACATTTCAAAAGAGGTGGGATGAACATTTATTAAATGTGCACAAATGCTCGATTAATGTAAGACACACTTTAATCCAATTAAATATTTTACACAGATTATACTATTCAAAAACCAAAATAAGTAAACTTTTTTCCCAACGTATCACCTATCTGTGATAAATGCCAGTCTCAAGAAGCTACTATAGCACATTCATTTGTTTTTTGTATAAAAATTAAAAACATTTGGATTGAAAGTTTGAAATCTTTACAAAATTATTTAAAATAAAACTGATACCAAAAGCAGAATGGATTATCTTTGGAACAACGGAAGATAGTCCTGAACTAAATGTGTTTCAAAAGAACCTATTTGATTACGGGTTAATAACTGGAAAAAAGCTTATTTAAACATTTTGGAAAAACGCTCCTACACCAACAATAAACATGTGGATTTCAAATATGTTTGATAATAATAATAATAATAACTTTATTACGGACTCAAGGTCCAGACAAGGGGCAACATTACATTAAAAATGCATTGCATATCATATATCCTAAATATATATAAAATCAACGTAAATCACTTTTAAAAAAATCATAATTTATATATTTAAAAAACCCCACAATACTTAAGTTAAAAATCCAGAGTAAAAGATGATCAATGTCGTACAACGGGACAACTATACCAGTTTCTCCACAGCTGAGATTCGTAGAGTGTAGTGCTAACCCGTATGTTTGTCAAGGCCACAATAAGCACATTTTTAGAGTCCTTTATCCTGCAAATTAATTTATACATGTGGTGTCTTAGGATAGCTTCTAAAGTACTGACTCCTGCAGCCACAAACATATTACTGGCACTACACCATTCTGGTTTTCACACAGAGAGTGGTGGGTCTCTGGAACTCTCTGCCACAGAGGGTAGTTGAGGCCAGTTCATTGGCTATATTTAAGAGGGAGTTAGATGTGGCCCTTGTGGCTAAGGGGATCAGAGGGTATGGAGAGAAGGCAGGTACGGGGTACTGAGTTGGATGATCAGCCATGATCATATTGAATGGTGGTGCAGGCTCGAAGGGCTGAATGGCCTACTCCTGCACCTAATTTCTATGTTTCTATGTGGTTGCCTTAGCAGTGTTCTCATGGCATCGTTATATGCCACCTTTAGTCTCTGCATACTTGTCTTTAAATAGTTCGACCACAGGTGCGCAGTGTAGAGCAGTGTGTAGTATGCTCTAAATAGCGACATCTTCACCACATCTGCACACGCACCAAATTTACGCAAGAGGATATTCGCCTGTATATACAGCATGCGTCGTTGCCTATAAATATCCTCATCATCTGTAATTTGTTCTGTAATAATATGCCCTAGATATTTTATCTTATTACAGACACTAAGATTGTTGTCAGGCAATTTTAAATCAGGATATTTTAGGCTTTTATCCTCTTTGGTTCTACAGACCATAACAGCACTCTTACTAGCATTATATTTAATGTCATGTTCCACACCATACACGGAACATGTAGTAAGGAGCTGCTGGAGACCAGCGCTAGATGGACTAAAGATCACAAGATCATCTGCATACATAATATTGTTCACTAAAATATTACCAATCACACACCCAGTGTTACAGGCTTTCAATTGTTTAGACAGATCATCAATATTTAGATTAAAAAGGACTGGGGACAAAATTCCCCCTTGTCTAACACCATTGCTAACCCCAAGTGGGGCTGAGACCCTATTGCCCCATTTTATTTGCATAGTCTGGTGGGCATACCAGTAGGCCAGAATTCTAACGATGTATTTAGGCACCCCTCTTTGACTTATTTTACCAAACAGCTTTCTGTGATTGACACGATCAAAAGCTTTGGAAGCATCAATAAAGCACATAAGGATTGAAGAGTTTTTGCCTCTATATTTGTTTACAATCTCCTTTAGGGCATATATGCATAAGTCAGTGCCATGTTTAGCTTTAAAGCCAAATTGGTTATCTGTGGAGTTAACAAACTCATTTATTCTATCCAGCAGAACTCTTTCTAAGACTTTTGACAATATGCTGGCTAAAGCTATGGGCCTGTAATTATTTAGACTGCCTACTTTACCAGCTTTGTCCTTAATAACCGGTACTAACAGGACAGATAACATTGAGTCTTGTAACAAGCCATGAATCATAAAGCCAGTAAAACAAATAGCTAGGAGAGGAGCTATCCTCGTACTCGCATACTTAAGATGTTCAGCGGAGATATGATCCAAGCCACTTGCTTTGTTGTTGGACAGCTTGTTCATGGCATGATGCACCTCATGTGACATAATCACCATCGAGTCATTAATCTCAACATTGTCCACCCTATACAAGTCACCTTGGACACAGTTGAATAAAGTGCTATAATGTTGTCGCCATAACTCCGCGATATTAGCTGTTCCGGAGATTCCATCTACAGTACATGGTAGAGATGTTTTGCAACTGCTAAGAGCTCTCACTTCCTTCCAAAAATCTGTAGCATTGTTACTTAGCTTCTTAGCCATGGAATCAGCCCTCATAGGTTGCTCATTTTACAGATGAAGCGAACAGCATACTTATACCTTGCATTAGTGAGCTTCTTGTGCTCAAACACAGGCCCCTGTCTTGGTCTACCTGCCATAGCCCATGCTTTGGTGGCTTCACGGGCTTCAGTATGATACTCAGCTACATACTGATTCCAGCCAGGTCTGATGTTATGTGTCTTATTTTTATGCTTGCAGTGGGGCTTACTGCCTACATATAAGGCGCTGACTATATCATTATACACGGAGCAGATATCTCTGCTATGCTTCATATCTTTACAATTAACATTACTACATGTTATTGCATCTTTAGGTAGATGAATATTGCTTAAGGATTTATCTGTATGGGCATAATAGGCTGTGATGTCTTCCTTTGTAAGCGTTGACCAGTCCAGTTTTTCTTTTTTAAAGCTATTTCTATCTCTGGATACCACAGGTATGTGTTCAACATTTATTGTCATAGCAACAGGTATATGATCAGTCATTGCTGCCACGTACAGAATGCTCATACACCCCAATGAGGCATGTGCATCAGCTGTACTAATACAGTGGTCCAGCCATGATGTGGTGTGCCAGGCCTCACTAATATAAGTATAGCTATCTGTAGGTAAAAGCACTTTGCTTGACAATATTAAATTATTAACTTGACAGAACTGAGCCATATGATTGGCAAATAATGAGTTCCTATCTGAGATATCTGCATTCATATCCCCAATGAAATACACACTACAATAATTATTGTTTTGAATGAAAGAATAGATGAAAACAAGTCTATTTAAATATTCATCCTCATTCTGATGGCATTCATAGGGTGTATATACATTCAGGATAACAAACTCCTTGTTGTTGTGAGTAAAGTGTATGGCAATGCACCAGTCAACATCAAGCCGAATCACATTTACTGATGAGTCAAGATTCTTGTTCCATAGAATAGCCACACCACCTGGTATACTACCTCTGACTATTCCCATGCCAAGGTCAGTTGTAGAATCCCCAGCCCCATGAAAGTTGTCATTGAGAGAATTGAGTTTGTCCAAGTCTTGCTACGCTAGGAATGTCTCTTGCATACAAAGTATGTCACAGTTCTCCAGGAGGTTGTCAACAACTGAGTGGCGAGCTTTGTCCCCTGCGCTCTGGCCCAAACGCAGGCCACGACAATTGTACGATAGTACTCTAATGTTCATTTAGTGAGACTAGTGAGTGCCCCTAGTTTGTAGTTTGAAACACTACACCTGGAAGATATGAGACTCCCCCGGCAGGCAAATCAGATCACTTTTATAGGATGTGGTCTTCATTTATAGACTTACTACAAGCATAAGGTGCAACAGTACTTTAAAAAGGCACTTGGTAAAGGGCGATGAAAAGTGTCAAGTTGGTATATCCCTTTTTGCGTGATGTTCATAATAGAGCAACTGTCTTTTTATTTTTTCTTCTTTCTCTTTTTTCTTTTCTAGGGTCTATCTCTTAATTTATTTTCTCTAATTCTTTGTCTAAAGGGTCTTTCTTCTTTCCTTTGTCACGCTTCTACACTATCACTATCCTCTTTCACTTTCTCTATTTTCTCAATTTCTATCCTTTCTTAATAGCTTTAAAAAATGAAGGGGTACAATAAAAGTAATAATATATATGTGGCGTGTATTAATGTAATTTACTGTACTTCTAATAAATAACATTTAAAAAAATAAATAAATATTAAATTCTTGAAATTTCCAATACCAAATGAAATTCTGTATGAGTTTTTATTTTAACCGGTACTTATAATGTTTTAATTAAGAACGTAAACTCAATTAGCTCAACCGGCGCAGCTGTAGAGTTACTGCCTTACAGCGCCAAAGACCCAGGTTCGATCCTGACTACGGGTGTTGTCTTTACGAGTTTGTACATTCTCCCTGTGACCTGCGTGAGTTTTCTCCTACATGTTTGGTCTCCTCCTACATTCCAAGACGTACAGGTTTGTAGGTTAATTGGCTTGTCCCTAATTTGTCGCCTAGTGTGTGTAGGATAGTGTTCTGTTTCCACGCTGTATCTCAAAACTAAAAACTAAGCTATAATCATGCAATTTTGACATGTGCCTCTATATGTAATGCAATCATACTGGCACATCATGACAATTGCTTTTTCTGAAGTTAGATATTTGAACAGAGTTAGAATACTGAGCATATAGTTTTGTGCTTGGGATTGGTGTTATTGTTGTTATTGGGAAGTCGATTTACCTCCTGGTAGATGTCTTTCTTCATGTCTGAGCGAAGGTTGTTTTGTGTTACTTTACTGGGACAAGATGACACACCAAGCTTTATTTTTCGTCATGATTTCAAATGTATTTCCTATCTGAGTCGGTGAACAGCAGTTGATTTATGGAGCAATAACCATTTCCTTTTTATCTCCCTTATCTCTTTTATAAACTCTAAACTACAAAATGTTAATTAGGCATAGATTAAGGAATCAAATCTGTACCCAATTGGGTTCATACTGTTTAATATCTTCCTACAGAAATTATTTAAATTGTGTTTTCATTAATTAAGTTGCTACTCTTATTTCTATTTCCCACAATGGGATTTTCTCTGCGGGAATTCTTGCTGTCGAGTGCACTGGCTTGTTTGCTAATGTGTATGCTTTGTGTCCTTTTCAAACAATGTTGACAAAGAAGTAGTTTGTTTATTTCTGATTGCTTTTGAATTTCAGCAACTGTAAATCATTTTATCAATCATTTGATGGAACTTGTGTAGTGGTTGAAATTACGGTCCAGAGTTGAGCCTCTTGAAAAGGTGCAATATTGACGTGGTTAAGGAAATAGAAAATATTGGGAGTATAATCTTGCAAATTAAGTTTTGAAAATAAATTATGTTTCTTATGATATTGCTTTCTCTTTATTGTAATGCAGACAATTGAAACTTTGAAGGCCAAGATATCAGAGCAACAACGGAAACATATGACCCAGGAGATGCAGCTGGCGACATTGACCACAGAGCGCCAGGAGCTGCTTGAACAAGTAGAAATACAGTGCAAGTAGGTCAAAACAATTTGGGAATCATTGAAATCATTTGGGAACTACATTGTCGTGGTTACTTTCGTCCACATTCTGTCATTTAAAAAAAACGTCTTAATGTAAACAGAAGGTAATCATAACTGTTTCTTTGTAACTGTATTAATTTTTAATCTCTCATTAAGAACTCTTTCTCCCCCCTTCCCCATGCTATTTGACAGTATAAATCAATTTAAAAAAATGCTCATTCATATTTTTGCCACGATAGCTCCTCAAGGAATGTTGTGGCCAGTTGCACCAAGCGGCGTGTAAGGAGAGTGACTTGAGGTCTTGCTTTAGACTTTTAGTATTTTAGATTTCAGTGAGACAGTGTGGAAACAAGCCCTTTGGTGCACCGAGTCTGCTGCGACCACACCGCGTGCACTAACAATATCCAACACACTAGGGCCAATTTACACTTTACAGAAGCCAATTAACCTTCAAACCTATACATCTTTGGAGTGCGAGAGGAAACCGGAACACCCGATGAAACCCACGCTGTTATAGCGGGAATGTACAAACTCCGTACAAACAGCACGATCAAACCCGGGTCCCTGGTAAGGCAGAAATTCTACCGCTGCGCCACTGGGCTGCCCCAGGCTTGTCTAGATGGTTGATGGATTAATATTTTCTTTATTCCTCTGTTGACACTGCAAAGTGGGAAATGTTTATAGCCTTAATTAGAAAAGTTCTGGAAGTTGATGGGAAAAGGAAATGGTTTCATGGGACATTCTTTAATCCTTAGAGATAGCTGTTGTGATCCCTCCCAATTTTTCTCTTCTCAGTATATTTTCAAGAAGGCTAATTCTTGTTTTGGTTCCATAAACAGGAAGTGGCAAGATGCTGTGCACAGTATTCAAGAACTGGAGGCAGTTCAAGTGGCCAATGCTGGCAATGAACAGAGATTGAAGGTGAACCATGCTCGTTCAAGATTGTCTACTCGGAGAAATAAACAGTTTATATGCTTCATTAAAACCGATGAGGACTGGCCATCAACTGAGTTTCCAGAAAGATGATATGACAGAGGAGTTCTAGACTTTGTGGAGGTTTCAGATGGGATTAAAATTGACTTGACTAACACATTAGCCAAATGCCCAGTGTTTAAGTTATCGCTAATTTTTACCCATCTAGGTTCCTGGCCATTTGGGCTCAGCGCCATGATTGTCCAAAATTTGTCATCTACTGACTAATACTGAAAATAAGTTTGAATATTTAACATTAAAATACAAGCAAGAAAACACTTAGATGCAATAATCATTCACACATTTGAATATTAAGGCATACAATCTTCTTATTTCATTAGAAAATAAGGTAAACATTAGAATCTGAAGTTGGTTCTACAGTAAAATCCATAGCTGATCTATCTCATCCACTCTCCTGCTCAGACCCCTCCTATGTACCTTGATGTAACCATGGTAGACACAAAATGCTGGAGTAACTCAGCGGGACAGGCAGCATCTCTTGAGAAGGAATGGGTGACATTTTGTGCTCTTGCTGGATTAACTTAGCGGAACAGGCAGCATCGCTGGAGAGAAAGAATGGGTGATGTTTTGGGTTGAGACCTTCTTCAGACCATGATTCCACCTATGTCTAAGAAGTATTTGATAATTGGTTTTGGGTCTCTGCAGTGATAGCCAAAGTCATAGAGCATGGAAACAAACCTATTCTGAGCAGACCAGAATGCCCATCTAAGTTAGTTTCATTTTTCCACGTTTGAACCACATCCTTCTGAACTTTTCCCTGCCATGTATCTGTCCATATGTCTTTTAAATGTTTTATTGTACCTGACTCAACTACTTCCTCTGGCAGCTTGTTCCGTATAGGCAGCACGTGTGTTGTATTTTGCACTCGTTGTAGAATTAATTGGAATAATTCTCAATAATACAAAGATAAGAGAGAGAAAATAGAAATCAAGAACAAGAAATAAATGCTTTAAAACCCCAATTATTTATCCTTCTATATTTAGGATTTGGAGAATAAAATGAGCCAACAGGAACAGGATTCTGTAATAGTGAAGAATATGCGGTCAGATTTGGCTCGAGTTCCTGAGCTGGAGAAAGAACTACGACAGCTGAAGGAGAAAAATGAGTATTTCAGGTAGGATGTTATCCAAACCTTGCAAAGATTATTTGATTAAATTACTATTGTGAAACCGCAGTTTATGCATTATTTCTTTATAAAATTGTGGTACAAAATAAAAATACAGTAAACTTTAAGGGCAGCTGGAATTAAAACAGCAGAGAAACGACCATTCAGCACACCATGTTCATGCTAACCACGATGCACTATCTATAGTGATGCTATCATCCAACACTTACCCCGTAGCATTCAATGTCCAGGTGATTCAAATGTTTGTCTTGACACCTTTTTAATGCTGTCAGTGATTCTGCTCTCACTACTTTCTTAGGCAGTGCATTCCAGATACTCACCACTCTCATGGTAAGAAAGGTCCTCATATCCCCTCAAAATACCCCTTACCGTAAATCTGTGTCCTTGAGATATATTCACCTCTGATAAGAGGAAAAGGTTCCTGCAATTTATTTGTACCCCTCATAATTTTATAATCTTTATTTAATCATGTCACCCCTTAATCTCCTCTGCTCCACGGAAAACAGATTGAACCAATCCAATCTTTCTTCATATTTAAAACACCATGTCCCAGGCAACATCCTAGTGAGTCCCTGTTGTACCTTCTTCAGTGCTAACACATCTTTCCTATAGTGTGGTGATTACAAATGCATGCAGTATTCCAGCTGAGGTCTAACAAATGCTTTATAGTGTTAGCACAGAACCTCTCTGCTCTTATACTCAATACCCCTGCTTTAAAGGTCATTTTCCCGTATGCCTGACATTATCTACCTGTGCAGCCACTTTCAACAATCTTTGAACTCGCACACCAAGGTCCCTCTGTTCCTCAATAATTGCTAGGACCTTAGCATTCATGGTGTAGTTCCTAACCTCAATACTCTCAAAATATTTCACCTCACATTTATCGTAATAAAACTCCATCTGGAGATGCAATGGACTGCACATGCTTGATCCGAGACAACAAATAAACTGCTTGAGGAACTAAGTCACTCGAGCAGCTTTTTTTAATACTCCATCTGCCTTCTCAGTCTATTTCATCAACATACAGTATCAAGAACGCCCTATAGTTTAAGATTACCTTTTTACTCTGTCAACAGCTCCACCAATCTGGGAGTGCTCTGTAAATGTATTAATTGTGCTACCCACATAATTCACATATATGGTATTGGTTTATATTGTCATATATACCAAGCCACAGTGGAAAGACATTGTTTGCAGGCTATTCAGTCAAATTATAGCATATACAAGGACAACAAGTAGTGCAATGTGGAAAGAATAACTGGTGTGCAGAAGATAGTCTTGGAGTAAAGATGTAGGAGTGAACCAACTGTGGTGGATGGCAGTAGATCTGCACACGCTGTCGAATTGCTACTGGACTGTCCCCGTCCCCTCCCGAGTGTCCCATCCCTGTCCGGGGGTGGCCAGAGATGTCCGGGGTGACCCTGGTCTGACTGGACACCGGCCTGGAGTAGTGGCGGCCCCAGGTTTACAGCCAGCGTGGAGAAGAGGCGTTAACTCCAGCTCAAATCTGCTCATCCCGCCGGGTTAACCGACAGTGCTGGACTGACAGGACACCGTCCCGGAGCAGTGGCGGCCCCAGGCTTACAGCCAGCGTGGAGATGAAGCACTAACTCTAGCTCAACTCTGCTCCAACTCCCGAGTAGACAGTCAAAAGCCCATAACTTTCTTAAAAATTAGGAGAACTGAAAGAAATGTTCAGTTATTATAGATTGAAGCATTCTGAAACAAATATGAAAGAATCTTGCTTGGACGACCTGAAATTAAAGCATATAATTAGTTTGTTACCCAGTTGTAGCTAATTACAAAATTAAATTACTAGATCTAAACATCTATCTATTTCTTAGGCTATTTAAAAATGTTTTATTTTTTATTAAGTGTTCAAATAACATTCACACAAGAATTCACAATAGAACATGATTTTTAAATCTCATTGTCATGCATTTATAGGCCAAATGGAAGGAATTTAATGTTTAATTCCCGTAAATTAATGGGCATTTAAATCATCTTGCGAGTGGGATTTTGTGGAACGTGATCCACAAAACATTGGAACATTGGAACATTGCGGTTGCGGTGAATTTGAACCCCATATCGGCAGGAAAAATATTGCCGGTTCGTATGGGGAATAAATCACCGTTTTGCAACGTAAAATGTGGATTAAAGACATCTTAAGAAGCACTTTTATACATAAAATAAACGGCCTTCCTTTACCTGTCCCATACATGAAATCTGTCCCTGTTGTCGGCGTTGACGGCTTTAGAAACTGATTTTTAAATTACTCCAGCGCTGAACTTGTTGGGCGATTTAAAAAAAAAACACAGAACGGCAGTCGGAACAATTTTTCAGCAAAAGCCTGCACTCCGAGAAAATATATTTAGGACAGGTAGGAGAAACACTGCATTTTAACCCCGACCCTGCCCCCTCAAAGGCGCCAAAGTCGCGCACATGGCTAGTGGCAGAACTACAGCGCCTACAACTACAACTACTACGGTGTCCTGTCAGTCCAGGGATACCCTGGATATCTCCGGCCGCCCCCCGGACAGGGATGGGACACTCACCAGGGGATGGGGATGGTCCAGTAGCAATTCAACAGTGCTTGCAGTGCCGGAGACCCCGGTTGGATCCTAACTACGGATAAAACGCAGGTCTGTATACACGCAGCAGCTCAGCTGCTGAGAATGTTTATCTCGAGTGACCTATGACCTGGGCTGAAATACCAAACTTGCTTATTCCATGCAGACCACATCTATTGGAATGACGTCATCCTTGCACTTTGTTACCTTCTCAAAAAATTAATTCAGATTAGTCAGACAGGATCTGTTCTTAACAAAATCTCTGTTTAGTCCCTGCCTTTTCAAGTGCTCTTGTCCTTCATCATTTTTTGGAATAACTTGCTTACTATTGGTTAAACTCGGGTCTGTAACTGCCAGGCTTTTAAAGAACAGCCTGTGCAGGAGATATGACATTTAAAGAACAGTAATGTATGTATAATAGGCTTTCCTCCCATATATCTTTTGAAATAGGTAAACACAACTCGTCTTCCCATGCTCGCCTATAAATCTCAGAAGGTGGGGTATCAATATTTAAGAGAGTATTATAAATGTAAGATATCAACTTACTTGTATCGGTATGTCTATTCAAACAATCGTCAAATATATCTGGACCCATAAAAGGACAATCTTGTGTGTATGTTTTCACATAATCTCGGATTTGAAAGTATTTAAAAAGATTGTTTGTGTTCAAGTGGTATTTCTCCTGTAGTTCTTGAAAAGAAGAGAGTCCCTTTCTTATAGAGGTCTCCCACAGTATTAATGCCCAGGTTTTTCCATTGGACAAACACCCTATCTAAAGTAGATGGTTTAAACGAGGGGTTGTTTGCAATAGGCAGAAGGAGAGACAAGTTTCTCAGTTTAAGACTTAATTTCAACTGTTTCCAGATACGTAGAGTGCTGTGTATTATTGGATTTTGCTCATACATTGACTTATTCAAATGTATTGGAGATAGGAGAGTCGAGCCGTTTTTAAATGGAGGAGCTGATTATGGTGTATTCTGGTCATTTGGTACCTGTGGCCAGCGAAGATGAGAATGAAGTGAGAGTTGATGAGAATCTTGGTTGAATTAATAGGATTGAAATGCATGAGTGATTGATTGTCATCTTGGACTCAGTGGATTGAAGAGCTTGATTTCCAGGATACGTGACTCTGAAACATGCCAAATATGAACTAATCTTTCTTCTTTAAACAGAGAAATGGAAGATAACTATTCGCTTCTTAAGGAAGAAACGGAAAGTCTCCGCAAAAAACTTGAACGTCTTGAAAAGTTAAGGGAAGAGAATGTTACTTTGGAGTTGGAGAAAGAGGTTGGTTGGTTTTACAAAAAATTATGCTTTTCTTCTGGATAAAAACAAGCTTGGGCAGAATCTCCTGCTTATTGGTGGCACTGAGTTTGAATGCAAGACAAGGGTAGCAAAATAAATCAACTGATAATCAGTCTCTTTTTAACATGTATGATATCTGTGATGAATATTCAGATAAAATCACAATCAGTAGCATCTATATAGTACCTGTAATGTAAGAGCATTTAATTGTATTATTAAGCATATAATAGTAGATTTGGGTGGTGGTTATCTGGAAAGAGCAACCACAAGAGGTTGTAGAGGCAGATTCCGATCACAGCATTTGAACGGCATTTGGGCAGATAATTTGATAGGAAAACATTAGGAGGTTACTAGTTAAATGGAAGCAAATAGGATCAACGTAGGTTGACATCCTGAACAACATGGAAGAGAAGAGTCTAACGGGCACTTTCTGTGCTGCACAATTCCATTATTCTATTTTTGAAACAACTGCACATGACATGGTATCAGTTCACTTAATCAAAGGCTTGGACATTAAGGTAGGTTTTAAGGATTATTAAGAGAGGCGAAGCAAATCTGCGACAGGTTCCCCAAACCTATGAATATCTCTTTAATTTGTAGATATCTTACCAAATGTTCATTAGGTAATATTGCATACTTTTTTTTATCTTAGAAATTATTGTCAAAATTGCAAAGTTGGGAAAATGTGGAACAAACTTCAGGACTAAATATCCGGTAAGATTCTGCAAATAAGGAATATTTTTGATAAAATACAGCAAAGAGCATTTGTACTTATTTTCCTTAATCGATTGCTTTAATTATATTTCTCCAATATAGCACAGGAATAGGCTCTTCCACCCACTGTGTTCATGCTGAGCATGATGGCAAATTAAAATTATCTCCTGCACATGATCTGTGTATCCTCATTTCCTTGCATATCCATATGCTTATTCAAAAGCTTGTTAGGTGCGACTATCATATCCACCTCCTCCACCAAGCCTTGAAATGTGTTCCAGGCACTGCTCTGTGTTAAAATAAAATGTCCCCGGTATATTTCCTTTAGAAACATAGAAACATAGAAAATAATCTTTGCCCCTCTCATCTTAAAGCTATGCCCTCTAATCTTTGACATATTCACCATGGGTAAAAGGTTTTGATTGTCTGCTTTATCTATGTCTCTTATAATTTGATATTCTTCAGGCCTCCCGTCAATCTCAAATACTCCAGAGAAAACCATCTAAGTTTATCTTGCCTCTACTTATAACTAATACCCTCTAATGCAGGCAGCATTCTGATAAACCTCTTCTCCACCCTCCAAAAAGTCCTAGCCTTCCTGTAATGGGACGATGAAAACTGCAAGTAGATACTGGTAAAGAATGCTTACGTTACACTTGCCTTCATTGGTTGGAGTATTGTTGAGTACGAATACTCCAAATGCTCAGTCTACCTCGAATCATCCACAAACATGGAGATGGAGAAGAGTAGATCGGAGGTGTCAATGTTGCAGTTGAATAAAGGGGACTATGGGGCCATGAGGGAGGCGCTGGCCAAAGATGACTGGAAAGATACACTAGTAGGGATGACAGTGGAACAAAAATGGCAGGTGTTTCTAGGAATAATACAGAAGGTGCAGGATCAGTTCATTCCTAGGAGGAAGAAAGATTCCAAGGGGAGAAAGGGACGATCATGGCTGACAAGGGACGTCAGGGACAGTATACAAATTAAAGCGAAGAAGTACAACGTAGCAAAGATGAATGGGAAGCAAGAGGATTGGGTAATTTTTAAAGAACAACAGAAGATAACCAAAAAGACAATACGGGGAGAAAAGATGAGGTACAAAGGGAAGCTAGTCAAGAGTATAAAGCAGGATAGTAAAAGCTTCTTCAGGTATGTGAAGAGGAAAAAATTAGTTAAGACCAAAGTTGGACCCTTGAAGACCAAAAAAGGTGAATTTATGATGGGGAACAAGGATATGGCAGATGAGTTGAACAGGTACTTTGGATCTGTCGTCACTAAGGAGGACACAGACAATCTTCCTGATATAGTAGTGGCCAGAGGATTTGGGGTGACAGAGGAACTGAAGGAAATCCACATTAGGCCGGAAATGGTGTTGGATAGACTGATGGGACTGAAGGCTGATAAGTCCCCTGGGCCTGATGGCCTGCATCCCAGGGTACTTAAGGAAGTGGCTCTAGAATTTGTGGGTGCATTGGTGATAATTTTCCAATGTTCTATAGATTCAGGATCAGTTCCTGTGGATTGGAGGGTAGCTAATGTTATCCCACTTTTTAAGAAAGGCGGGAGAGAGAAAACGGGGAATTATAGACCAGTTAGCCTGACATCGGTGGTGGGGAAGATGCTGGAGTCAATTATAAAAGATGAGATAACCGCACATTTGGATAGCAGTAACAGGATCGGTCCGAGTCAGAATGGATTTACGAAGGGGAAATCATGCTTGACTAATCTTCTGGAATTTTTTGAAGATGTAACTAGGAAAATAGACAAGGGAGAGCCAGTGGATGTAGTGTACCTGGACTTTCAGAAAGCATTTGATAATGTCCCACATAGGAGATTAGAGGGCAACATTAGGGCACATGGTATTGGGGGTAGAGTGCTGACATGGATAGAGAAGTGGTTGGCAGACAGGAAACCACTTTCGGGATTAACGGGTCCCTTTCAGAATGGCAGGCAGTGACGTGGGTAACCGCAAGGCTCGGTGCTGGGACCGCAGCTATTTACAATATACATCAATGATTTGGATGAAGGGATTCAAAATAACATTAGCAAATTTGCAGATGACACAAAGCTGGGTGGCAGTTTGAACTGTGAGGAGGATGCTATGAGAATGCAGGGTGATTTGGACAGTTTGGTGGAGTGGGCAGATGCATGGCAGATGAAGTTAAATGCGGATGAATGTGAGGGTATGCACTTTGGTAGCAAAAACAGGAAGGCAGATTACTATCTAAATGGCGTCATGTTTGGAAAAGGGGAAGTACAACGGGATCTGGGGGTCCTTGTACATCAGTCTATGAAAGTAAGCATGCAGGTACAGCAGGCAGTGAAGAAAGCAAATGGCATGTTGGCCTTTATAACAAGAGGAATTGAATATAGGAGCAAAGAGGCTCTGCAGTTGTACAGAGCCCTAGTGAGACCACACCTGGAGTATTGTGTGCAGTTTTGGTCCCCTAATTTGAGGAAGGACATTCTTGCTATTGAAGGAGTGCAGCGTAGTTTACAAGGTTAATTCCTGGGTTGGCGGGACTGTCATATGCTGAGAGAATAGAGCCGCTGGGCTCTGGAGTTTAGAAGGATGAGAGGAAGTCTCATTGAAACATATAAGATTGTTAAGGGCTTGGGCACACTAGAGGCAGGAAATATGTTCCCGATGTTGGGGGAGTCCAGATCCAGGGGCCACAGTTTAAGAATAAGGAGTAAGCCATTTAGAACGGAGACGAGGAAACACTTTTTCTCACAGAGAATGGTGAGTCTGTGGAATTCTCTGCTTCAGAGGACGGTGGAGGCAGGTTCTCTGGATGCTTTCAAGAGAGAGCTAGATAGGGCTCTTAAAATTAGTGGCATCAAGGGATATGGGGAGAAGGCAGGAAAGGGGTACTGATTGGGGATGATCAGCCATGATCACATTGAATGGCGGTGCTGGCTCGAAGGACCAAATGGCCTACTCCTGCACCTATTGTCTATTGTCTAGTGTCAAACTTGGCCACAAAACTATCAATTCCAATATCTTAATCCACATACGATAGATTTCCCAACATAGATCCCTGTGGAATTCCATTGGTCACTGACTTCCAGCCAGAATAATGCTCTTACCACAACCCTCTTTCTTCTCTGAGTTAACCAGTTCTGAATCCAAAGGACCAAGTCGCTGAGGACCCCATACATCTTAATCTTTTGGATCAGCCTGTACATAAGGGCTTAATGTCTTACTCAAATCCATGGAGATAACATCCACTACTCTATCCTCATCAATCACCTTTGTTATCTCTTAAACACACTGAAATCAAATTTGTAAGGCTCGACTTGCCACAGAAAAAGCCACGGTGATTGTCTTTTATCAGCCTATTTTCCTCCAAATGAAAGTAAAAGTTGAGAGTTCTTGATCAGTAATGGTGTCAAAGATTAGGGGGAGAAAACAGGAGAAGGGGGCTGAGAGGGGAAAACAGATCAGCAATGATCAAATAGTAGAGCAACTTGATGAGCCGAATGGTCTAATTCTGATCCAATATCTAATGATCATGATAAATCCTATCCAGAAGAATCCTCTCCAATAGGTTCCCTATGAATATTCACCTCCCGACTTCATACTAGTTTGTGAGGCTGGGAAGACGTTAAAGCAGTGCCCATCTCCTCCATTATTTGTCCACAGTTCAACCGTTACTGCTTGGGGATCGTTGATACATTGTAAAGCAAATTTAAGATGCTAGGACCATCTGATTATAGAAACTGCCCTGAAGTTGCACTTCAGTAAGCGAGTTCGGTATTCCGAAAGACGCAAGGAATCATGGGATTTATCACTCACGATAAACAACCCCGGCAACCGTGCCGCCGCATGCACACCCCATTGCGCCCTATCCGCAGCCAGGATCCAACTCGGGCCGCCGGTGCTGCCTAACCGCCAGTGGACACCCCACCCCCCCCCCCCCCCCCCCCAACTGACAGCCCTGGACTGACGGGACATTGACCGGCCGCAGCGGCGGCCCAGGCCCACAGCCAGCGCGGAGAAGAAGCGCCAACTCAGGCTCAACTCTGTCTGTCCCGAAGGGTTAACCGACAGCCCTGGACTGACAGGACACTCGCCCAAAGCAGTGGAGCTTACGATTCTTCTCCGCCAGTCCAGGGCCGCCGGCCAACCCGACGGGACAGGCAGAGCTGAGCTGAGCCGGATCCAGCACCTAACCCTTCCGTGCCGGCTGCAAGCCCGGGACACCACTGCAATGGGCCAGTGCCCCGCCGGTCCAGGGCCTCTCCAGCCACCCCGGACAGGGACGGACACCTGGGAGGGAACGGGGACGGCCCAGCCGCAACTCAACAGCGCCTGCAGCGCCGGAGACCTGGGCCCGATCCCGACCACGGATAAAACGCAGGGTCTGCACCCACGCAGCAGCACAGCCGCCGAGAATGTTTATCGCGAGTGACCCATGACCTGGGCATGTGCAGTCGGAATACCAAACTCGCTTATTAACATAACTCCTATGTGGCCCCATGTGACATTATCAACCAAAAGTGAAAAGCAAATTAGTTACAGAAAATGTTAAACAGGCTTGTCAGCCTCTGAAATAAGGATGGAGGTTTTCCAAGTGGTTTGTTCCATCAGTTCTTGGCAAATGTTATTGTTTTAGGTGAATCAACTTTTTCTGTTGGCTGTCTGACATGCTGTTTGCATTATTTCCATGATTTGTTATTTACCATTTTAACTTCTAACAATGTTAATTTATCAACTGTTTTCACGAGTGAAAAGCCCTCGACGAGTGAATCTGACCCATCTGTTGACTTTGATCAATAAATAATTAGATGATTTAATTTTTTTTGCAATGAAAGAACATTATTAACAGCTCACTGTTGTGATGATAACCTTGGAAATAGCCCTATTAAAAACACAAGGTAGAAAGTATTGTGTGCTCCCAGGAAGGAATACCGCACTTTGCCAGAAAGTAGTGAGTGATAGAGAGAACTATGTGATTTGTGAATTAAATATTCAAATGGGACTTTTCATCAAAAAAAATAGGAAGATAATTTTTTTGCAATTTGAATTTGAAAGGGCTAAATTCCATTGTTACTGTGCAACCTTGAGACGTTTGTAGGATACTTTCATATGACAGATTACATTTGAGTGTGGGTATAATATTTTAATTCTATTCTTATGAGTACCACCTGAGCAGTAAATGATTCATATATTATAAATGTTAATACAACTTTGTTCAGTGAGTGAGAGTTTCTTTAAATGAGTTAACCAATCTGAATGTAATACTTTCTCGTTTGTAAAGCACCCTAAGTCTGTCATTTGTTGCTTATGTGAATATGTATACTTTTGAGGTCTGGTTGAAGTGTCTTAAGAAATCAGGATTTTAATTTGATACGTCATAGAGGGATCAGATAGTATCTAAGATTTTATCTCCATTTTGAGCAATTCCTAGAATTTCCACTTTTTAATTTCTACCTTTGAAAATTGTGCGTAGCTTGTATGCTTTGATGTTGAAATAGAACACATTTTTTTGCAGTCATCGTTTACAGCTTTCTTCTGAAACGCCTCAATGATTAAACAATAGAATAAGAAGGGCCATTCAACCGCTCATGGCTGCTCTTCTAATCAGTTAAATCATAGTTGATCTTTTACTCTACAATTGTTTCCTGTACTAAATTATACATGATAAATTATACATTATAAATTAACATGAATATCCAAAAACATGCATTTATGGAGCACCTCTGATGCAGATCAGAATACCACAACAGGAGTGTAAATAGTCAGAATTCTGTACAGTCTGACAATAAGCTGTTAGAGCAGATGATTAAATTACTTCTATTTACTTCTATCCCCAAAATGAGCAGATAATAATGGTAAGAATCACCTTGGAAAAATCCTCAAGTTTTCAACATTCTGTGAGTTTTCAACATTTTGTGAGACCGTTTAGAGTGCACGACATGCTGTGGTGGGTAGCATCCCTAAGTTATAGAGGAATAAAATGAATAGACATTACAGCTTCGAATGCTTACCCAGTGTCCTGTTGTGTAGTTATCAGATCAGGATAGATTGTTGTCGCAACTATTTACCTTCCACAGGGGTTTGGCCTCCAGTTTCATACTTGAAATGTGGTCATCCGGGACTGACAGCACACTGGAATTTCGAAGGACTGCCAGCGCATTGGAACTACAATTTATTAAGGAAAGGGAAAATTAAAGGGCAAATGTTGGAGGAGGAGAGGACACTTAACTGCTTTTAAATGAACAACTTGGCTGCAGGCAATGATATGTCCTTGTGAAAACCTGAGGCGATTTTATTTGATTTTTTGCAAATACTGGAATTTTTTAACAACTTTTGTTGAAGATTGCCATTTAGAAAACTAATGTTGATCCAAAACCTGTGATCCCTGAGCCCATGGCCCTGTGCAGGTTGGAGAAGGGAATATCTACAATTCTTGCAGCAAATAATCTTATTTTCCACTAAATTACAGTCATTTGTCAGATGTATTCCCTAAACAAATTCTGTACTGGAACATTAGCACACGATATGTATTAATGGATGAATGCACCCTTTTGCTATTCTGTGACTGGAAATACTTCCCGTGGGTCAAGACTGGATGTGTTGTGATTGATGCTTGTATGCTTTTGTCCTAAAATTGAATAACATTTGTTGCAAACGTGCAGTACCTCCTTTAAGCAGACATGAAGGTTATTTTGTTTTTAGTATGTTAATGGAAAGGTTTACCTAGAAGAACTGATGATGTAGAAATATGCCTTGGAGTACAGTTGGACCACCTGGCTATTTGAAGAATCAAGTGCAACCAGAATTTCTCATAGCACAGAAATAGCTGAGTTGGAGTTCAGATGAAAAAGAACACATTAAAATAGCTCTTAAGTAAGTTTATTGGCCAAGTATTCACATCCAAGAAATTTGCCTTGGTGCTCCGCCCACAAGTAACAACATGACATACAGTGACAGTTACGAATTACTCAGAAAACACTAAACATTAATGATAATAAAACATTAATGATAAAACACCATTGATCAAGCATGTGAACCAACAAAATACCAGATCAAAGGGAGGCTACAGATTTTTGGCTGTTGAGTAGAGCAACTACTCGTGGATAAAAACTGTTTTTATGTCTGGCTGTGGCAGCTTTGACAATCCGGAGTCGCCTTCCAGATGGAAGTGATTCAAAGAGTTTGTGGCCAGGGTGAGAGGGGTCAGAGATGATCTTGCCCGCTCGCTTCCTGGCCCTTGCAGTGTGCAGTTCATCAATGAAGGGAAGGTTGCAGCCAATAACCAAGAAGGAGTTTGGTGATCAAACTAAGAGGTTTCTTGGGAAGTCTTAGTTGCTAATAGAGAGAAAAAAAGATTTGTAGAATGGCATTCATGGTCTCAGCATATCCTGTATTTCTGCAATGTGGATAGTGGTATAAAGTTAGAAATGATAGCAGTTAAAGGCATAACATGATCCTTATAAACTACAATGAGATAAGGATGGAGGGAATAGAGGGGAAATTAGTGTTTTACCATACAGGACACAGTGCTATTCAGGGGTGATGGAAATAATGGCTATCCTGGGGAGGACTTGGACGGCAGAGTTCTAAAATAGTTAAAAGATATGCAAGATCACAGGTGGGCAGTGCATTTTCGAAGAATATAAGACGATGAACAGGTGCTTGAAAGTTCTATGTGGCAGAAAAAGTGAAGGTAGGTTACGTGTGCTTCAAGTGACTTTGTAATAAGCAGGAATGAGATGTGGAAAGCAAATAGTTTGGATTCTCACTTTTATCAGCAATTCAATTAGTATGTTGTATTCATTTGCTGCAGCAGAGGGCAATGTTGTCATTGCAGCAGGATGTGTGTACCAGCAGCCGTTTGGCTTTAGAGACTTCACTATCAAAAAAATAACTGTCTCACAATGATTTTAACATGCACACTATTTTTGTTATTGCCTAACTAATAGATAGCGTATGTGCAAAGTGCAATTTACTTTCATTTAAATTAATTAAAACTTTGCATTGCATATATCATCAGTGGTGATAGAATAACTAAATATCTTTACTATTAGGCTGTGATATGTGTTCTTTTTTTAGTTGAAGACTTGGTTTGGGTGGAGTTCCTTTTGATCACTTTCTATGGAAAGTTTGGGAGAGTTATTTAAGGTTTTGGCCAGCTGTGTGAGATTCATGACTTGTGAGCCAATGTCACTTGCAAGTGTTTTGGTCCAAAGTTCCTTTGTAACATGGTAATATATTATAAATTTTTATTTCATATGATTAATATGCAGAGAGAAGGAGTACGCATGGAGAACAATGACTGGAATTGATTTGATGTGGCTCGACTTGTTTAATTGTAGATTTTTTAAAAATCCTTAAAGCTTTGTCTAGATGTGTAGTTGCTAAATGATGGGGCTTGGAGTTAGGTTAGCCTCTGCACGGATCTGATGGATGGGTGACATTTCGGGTCGAGAACCTTCTTAAGACTGGTTAGGGATAAGGGAAACAAGAGTTATAGATGGTGATGTGGAGAGAGAAAGAACAATGAACTCAAGAGATGCAAAAAAGTAACGATGATAAAGGAAACAGGCCATTGTAAGCTGTTTGTAGGGTGAAAATGAGAAGCTAGCATGACTTATCCCTAACCAGTCTGAAGAAGGGTCTCGACCTGAAACATCACCTATTCCTTCTCTCCAGGGATGCTGCCTGTCCGGCTGAGTTACTTCAGCTAGCGGGTGGGGGAGAGATAGATAGAGAGAGAGAGAGAGAGAGAGAGAGAGAGAGAGAGGGAATGCCGGGGCTACCTGAAGTGAGAGAAATCAATATTAATACCACTGGGCTGTAAGCTGCCTAAGCAAAATATGAGATGCTGTTCCTCCAATTTGCGTTTAGCCTCACTCTGACAATGGAGGAGACCGAGGACAGAAAGGTCTGTGTAGGAATGGGAAGGAGAATTAAAGTGTCCAGAAACCAGAAGATCAGGTTGGTTCATGCGTTTGGTCTCACCGATGTATAAGAGTCCACATCTTGAACAACCGGATATAGTAGATGAGGTTGGAAGAGGTGCAAGTGAACCTCTGCCTAACTGTAAGGATTGTCGGGGTCCCTGGACAGAGTCGAGGGAGGAGGTATAGAAACAGGTGTTGCATATTCTGCAGTTGCTGGGAAAGGTACCTGGGTGGGGGGGGGGGGGGGGGGGGGGGGAGGGGTGGTTTAGGTGGAAAGGGATGAGTTAACCAGGGAGTTGCGGAGGGAACGGTCGATGTATAAGACTCCACATCGAGATAGTTGGCGATTGGTGGTGATAATAGGTTTGAAATACAGTTTGTTCCTCTAACATAATAATTTCATTCCTGCTGCAGCTGAGAGAGGGTGTTATCTCGAGCTCAGCTACCTGTTGACTGGTTGATCTCAAAGTGAGATATGCTTATGTAGCAGGACACTCCCCTTAACCCATGACATCATGTGACAGCCATCGTAACCACTGACGAGGGTTCAACCGCAAGTGGTCTGACTATCAGCTGACGCCACAATGTGTTGTATGCGATAGCTGATGGGGTGGAAGGTAAGGACTAGGGGACTCTGTCTCCATTGCGACTAGGGGAATGGGGAGCAAGGGAGGAGCTGCGGGCTACGGAGGAGACACAAGTGTGGGCCTCATCTATGTTGGGAGAGGGGAAACCCCGTTCATTCACCACCAATCGCCAACTATCTCGATGTGGAGTCTTATACATCGACGATCATTTCGCAGAACACCTTCGCTCAGCCCGCATGAACCAATCTAATCTTCCGATTGCTGGGCACTTTAATTCTTCTTCCCATTCCTACACAGACTTTTCTGTCCTCTGCCTCCTCCATTGTCCGAGTGAGGCTAAATGCAAATTGGAGGAACAGCATCTCATATTTTGCTTGGGCAGCTTACAGCCCAGTGGTATGAATATTGATTTCTCTTACTTCAGGTAGCCCTGGCATTCCCTCTCTCTCTTTTTCTTCCTCCCCCACCTAAGTCGCACTATCTTCTCATTTTCACCTTATAAACAGCTTACAATGGCCTGTTTCCTTTATCATCGTTACTTTTTTGCATATCTGTCATTCATTGTTCTTTATATCTCCACATCACCGTCTATATCTCTCGTTTCCCTTATCCCTAACCAGTCTGATGAAGGGTCTCGACCTGAAACGTCACCCATTCCTTCTCTCCAGTGGTGCTGGCTGTCACGCTGAGTTACTTCAGCTTTTTGTGTCTATCTTTGCATCTGATGAATGATGTATAATAGATAAGCAGCAATATCTCAATTACGCCTCAATGTATTTCCGAGATTGATGGATGATGTGTAATATAAGGCTGGAAATTTCCCAGTAAACTTATTGATACATCTCTAAGTTTGGTGAGTGAGATCTGCTAGCTACTGAGTAGAATTGAATTGGGATTTTACCATTTGCCTCGGTGTAATTGGGGAAACATTTTGTGTATTCTACAGCGCCGGTGGTTTGTGGTTTTTCATGATAATTTGCAAAAAAATGATAGCTTTGCTTTGATCTTGGTTTCACCATAGTAATGTTTTCTCTTCTAATGGTTCTTGTATGACGTCATCTAAGAATAGATGGATGGCCTGGTCCTGGACATTGTCAGTACTCCATGCAAGATTTACAGCTCCCTCCTTTTACATTTCCAGTATTTTCTCTAATTCCCTGGATACATGTTTTTTTCTAAAGGAAAGAGTTTGAATCTGTTAGCTTTCCTATTTATCATTGCCTTTCCGTCTGTAAATCTTTTTCAACTTCCTTTCATTGCTTCTACCTCCAAGCTTTTAATGTTTTTACAGGTCCGCCACTAATTTTCCAGTACCCTTGAGTCCAGAGACTTTCTGGTTTATCCGTCTTGCCGGACCAACTGAGGTCACGGCCTTGGGGCGCCGCGATACGGGCGCACAAAGTCAGATGAGGAAGTTGGCTATTGGAATGGATCTGTCGGCTCCGGCTATGCCGGAGCTCAGGTAGCAAATTCGACCTACTGATTGTTGTGGAAGTCGGCTATTAGAACCGATCTTCGGCAGGTGGTAAATTCGACTTGCCGATCGGTGAGGAAGACCCGATGAGGTTGAGTTCACCCTGTCAAGTAGCCACATTCACCCTGTCAAGGAGCCACATTTTTGTGGGGACTATCGGGGGGGTGGGGTAGAATCGGTGGTGGACCTGTATACATATTGCATGGATGTTAACCCTGGTAAATATAAGGGTATTATAATATAAATATATAAACTTTGCAAATAAATTAAACAATTGAATAATCAAGTGTTCAAATAGGAACTACAAGCAAATTTGTTGAGTCCTTTTAAAACGCATTTTTTAATTTAGGTGCAGAATGTTGCAGAGTATTTAATAATATTTTATAAATATGGCTTTTTCAACCAACACACATTGGACAAAAGTACTTAAAACTTCCAAAATAGATATCTTTCTTATCAGCACAAATTTGTTAGTGCATGGCTTAAATATGATGTTTAAATGAAACTCGGCAATACCAAGCGCAACAAGCTTCAGTTCAAAAACCATTCATTTTCATTGACTTTCAGTACCCTTTATCACATTAATTACATACTGACGCTGCTAAGTTGTCCACGTTGCTTCATATTGTTCAAAAGTTACCCTCTGATTCTGATTTGGAGGCTATATAAAGAACTACAGATGCTGGAATCTTGACCAAAAAACACAAAAGTGCTGGAGGAACACAGTGGGACAGGCAATGTCTGTGGAGTGAATGGGCACGTGACATTTTGGGATGAGACCCTTCTTCAGATTGATTTAGTAAAGGCAAGAGAGTTGGGAAAGAAAGATGGAGGAGGGCGAAGCCTTGAAGTGATAGGCAGATCACGTTAGGGTGGTTTGATTGGCTGATGGATGGAGTAAGTGCCAAAGGCTAGAGGTGAAAAGGGGACCAAAGAGCATCAGATAAGGATAGATGAGGAGAAGTAGGTAAGTTGGAAGGAGACAGGGTAAAGGGGAAGAAGGGTCTCGACCCAAAACGTCACTCATTCTTTCTCTCCAGAGATACTGCCTGTTCCGCCGTTACTTCAGCATTTTGTGTCTACCTGGATAGGATAGGTTTTAAAGGAACAGGTAAATGAGAGATTCTGGGATGTGAGATGGGTGTATGAAGGAGGGAAAGGAGCTGGGTGACGAGGGGAGGAGGTGGACAACAATGTTCACCAGGGTTGCGGGGTGGGGGGGGGAGGGGGTATAGAAAACAGTAAGGGAGTTGGCAAAATTACTTGAAATTGGAAAATTCAGTGTTCATTAGGACAAAACTTGGATGTTGGTTTGATCTCACGACAGATCTGTGTATAAAAACTTCGGGTGACACTGCAATGAAGGTGAAGATAGGTGTTATTTTTCTGATGAGATGTTAAATCAATGCCTTTTCCGCTTTCTCAGGCTAACATAAAAGATTATTTGAATACATCTTTGAACACGATTTGGGGTGTCCGAATCATTATTTGTCTTCCAGTACAGATCAACATATGATAATGATCACCTTATTTGTGAAAGTTTGTTGTCTATAAATTTGCTGCCCCATTTCGTATGTTAGATAATGAACTATTGAGAATAAAAACAGGAGTAGGCCTGTGGTTACTTGTGCATGCTTCACCTTGCAGAATGGTTATGTTTAATCTTTTTACCTTACTTTCATGTTCTTTCCTGTGGCTGAAGAAATGGTGATAGTGTTGGTAGTAGTGTGCCAAAATAACGAAGATTCTGGAAAGGTGAGGGGTTTGGGAACCATAATTGTAATGCCAAGAAGGAGTTCAAGAAATTATTTCGGTGAGACCAAGCGGAGGCTGGGCGATCGTTTCGCCGAACACCTCCGCTCGGTCCGCAATAACCAACCCGACCTCCCGGTGGCTCAGCACTTCAACTCCCCCTCCCACTGCGTATCCGACCTCTCGGTCCTGGGCCTCCTCCACGGCCAGAGTGATCAACACCGCAAGTTGGAGGAACAGCACCTCATATTCCGCTTGGGGAGTCTGCATCCTCTGGGCTTAAACATTGAATTTTCTCAATTCTGTTAACCCAGACTGCCTCCCCCCCACCTCTCCCTCAGCCCTCTGGCCCTGACATTCCTTCTCCGTCTCCCCCCCCCCCCCCCCCCAGTCGCACTAGCTTCTCATTTTCACACCACAAACAGCTTACAATGGCCTGCTTCCCTTATCACCAATACTTTTTTGCATATCTTTCACTCATTGTTCCTTATCTCTCCACATCACTGTTTATATCTCTCGTTTCCCTGATCCCTGACCAGTCTGAAGAAGGGTCTCGACCCGAAACGTCGCCTATCTCCTTCGCTCCTTAGATGCTGCTGCACCCGCTGAGTTTCTCCAGCTTTTTGTGTAACCCTCAAGAAATTATATGCCTGTTCGCTGAACATTGAGAAAATGTGAAATCCATTGTTAGAGGTAATAGCAGGGTATTAAAAAAATCAGAAGACAGTCAAGCAAAGTCAACGTGATTTTATGCTAGGGCAATCCTGTTTGACAAATTTGCTGGAGTTCTTTGAGAGTGTAGCAAACAGAGTGAATAAAGCAGACCCAATTTATATGGTATATTGGATTTTTAACAGGCATTCAATAAGCTGTGCAAGAATGATTCCAGCACAAAATAGAAGCTTGTGGGATTGGTAATAGGTTGGGGATCAGCAATTATCAGAAAACGGTCAAAGTAAATAGATTATTCTTGATTGTCAATCTCTAAGCAGTTGAATGTGATCATTCCTAGAACAGCTATATAGTCATGACTTGAATGAAGGCATTGAGTATACAGTGTCCTCCATAATGTTTGTGACAAATACCCATCATTTATTTATTTGCCTCTGTAATTTCACAATTTGAGATATGTAATAGAAAAAAAAAATCACATGTGGTTAAAGTGCACATTGTTAGATTTTATTAAAGACCATTGTTATATATTTTGGTTTCACCATGTAGAAATTCCAGCTGTGTTTATACATAGTCCCCCCATTTCTGGGCGCCATAATATCTGACATAATGTAACATTATGGAGGGCATTGTATTGTACCCACGTTTGTTGATATAAAGCTTGCTGGGTTAGAAGGTTGTGAGGAGGTCGAGAGCCTGCAAAAAGATATAGGTTGACTAAAGTTCCGATGCAGTATGGTTTGGCAGCAGTGGTGCAACGGTCAGCTCTGCCTCACAGCTCCAGAAGCCATAATTTGTTCCTGACTTTGGGTGCTGTGTGTGTAAAGTTTATGTTTCCCCTGGGTGCTCTACTAATCACCCCCTCCCCCCCCCCCTCCCCACCCCCCCAACCCTAAAATGAGATGGCAGATTAATTGCTCACTGTAAATTATGCCTAATGTAGGTTAGTGGGAGGAGAATTGGAAGGGGGGGGGGGGGTGGGGGATGGGAACTGGTCATAGAGTCATAAAGTGTGGAAATTGGTCCTTCGGCCTAATTTGCCCACACCGACCAACATGCCCCATTTACATTTGTCCCACCTGCCTGCTTTTGGCCTATATCCCTCTAAACCTATACTATCCATGTACCTATCTAAATGTTTAAATGTTGCAATAGTACCTGACTCAACTATCTCCTCCAGTAGCTCGTTCCATACACTTTGTGTGAAAAATGTTGCCCCTATGGTTCTCACCTATGTCCTCTGGTTCTTGATTCATCTACGCTGGGCAAAAAACTGCATTTACCCAGTCTATTCCTTTCCTGATTCCTGATCATGATTACCTGATTAGAGGTGATCACCTCTATAAGATCATCCCTCATCCTCCTTCGCTCCAAGGAATAAAGTCCTAGCCTGCTCAACCTCTCCTTATAGCTCAGGCCCTTCTTATTGGGCTGTGAGTTGGAGTTAATGGGGAGGTGAGAGGAGTTGTGATTCATCTGGATAGGTAAAGACACAAAATGCTGGAGTAATCTGAATAAGGGTCTCGACATGAAATGTCATCTATCCATTTTCTCCAGAGATCCTGCCTGACCTGCTAAGTTACTCCAGCACTTTGTTTCTATCTAACACTAAGAGAATGCTGCTTTTATTGTAAGTGATATGGATACAAATGTACATGGGTTTGATACAAATAGAAGGCGCTGGAATACTGTGTGCAGGATTGGCCTCTATTTTTAAGGAATGATAGATTTGCATCACTGGCAGTTCAGAAAAAGTTAATAGGTTTAATTTCTGCGATGGATGAATTTACTTTTGAAGAGAGTTTGGGCCTATGCACTGAAGTTGAGCATGGGTGTTTTGAAGAATGAGGAATACAATTATTTTATTGAAACATTATGACTCTAAGAGAGATTAACTAGATGGGTACTGAGAGCATGTCTCCCTGACTAGGATTTATCTAGAACTAATGCATATTGTTTTGAAGATAAGGAGTCACCCATTTAAGACGACATCTTCTCTGATTGAGAAGGACACAAAGTGCTGGGGTAACTCAGTGGGTCAGACAGCAACCCAGGAATGCATGGATATGTCACGTTTTGGGTTAGCACTCTTCTTCAGACTATACAAAGAATAACACAAAGTGCTGGAGTAACTCCAGGTCAGGCAGAATCCCTGGAGAACATGGATAGGTGACGTTCCGAGTTTAGGTCTGAAGAAGGATTCTGACCTGAAACGTTATCTATCCATGATTTCCAGAAATTCTGCCTGCTGAGTTACTCCAGCACTTTGTATCTTTCTTTGTAAACCAGCATCTGCAGTTCCTTGTTTCTACATCTTCTTTGACTGTCCTTGCTCTTTAGAATTTGTTATTCCAGAGAACTTTGGAATTCTATTAAAAGCAATTTACCCTGATTGCTGGGCTTTGTTATTTATTCATGATATTCTTGAGCTAAGAACTGTCTTTGAATAGTACTGTAAAGATGAGGTGAAATTTATCTAGCCAGCTATTGGGTTTTCACCAGGTGAAATTAAGATTAAATTCAGCAAATTCACAGGGTGTTTATTTCAGTTTCGGAGCAAGCGAGTTTGGCACCTGTAGTTGAGTTCCTTTAAAAATATGGGGGTTCAGACTTGGATTCATCATAAATGTTAGCATTTGCATTTGGGCCAAATAGCCTTGGTGTTCAAATACAATGTAATCCTGTGCAGGCTTGAATATTCTTTATGAATCTTCTAAAATTCATGGTGAGCAGGAGCAAACTAAAGTTAATATCAGCCTATTTTTAGTTGGTGCTAAAAACCTACGATTAAAGACTGATGGGCAGAAAGAAAGATGCTAATACAATAAAGCTTACAGGCAGCGAAACATTATAGGAGACAAAAGTTGAAATACGTCTTAATGATAATTGGTTAGTGTTATATTCCGGACAGCAGAATGAATAACAACTTACATGCAGGCTGCCTGGATCACAAGAGAGTGATTTATTACCCAACATTCCCTACTTATATTGAACACCAACTCATTAACATATACATGAATATGTATGAATACATTACACTACTCTCTTTTTTTAAAGTATTAAATCTAAGTACTCAGTTACAATTTTGTTGTTGTGATACTTGATTAAAACCAGTATTTATGAAATCTTAAATGGTAAACATAATATATTTATTTTACATATTTACACATTTTCATTTAACTTATACAGTGAGTTACTTAACTTACAAACCTAATCTGACTACTGCTTTACGGATCCTGCCTGATCGTCTAACAGTAACAGGTGTAACAGGTTTAGGTGTTGACTCAACTGTAGGCTTTTTGGCTCTGTTTTAGTACCCTGACTTTGACCAGAGGAATCTGTTTCTTTATCTGTACTAACTGAACTTTGTGTTTCAATCACAGTGGTCTCTTCCAACTCACTTTCAGATATGATCTCAGGGATTAGAACTTCATGCTCAGTTTTTGGTTCATCTTTGGCTGGAATCATTTGATCAACATGAATACTTTTGATCCTATCTCCAACTTCAACTAAGTATCTTTTTAATCCACATTCTTCCACTATTTTCCCGACATCCCAAATCAAGTAAAGTCAAGTTTATTTGTCACATACGCATACGAGATGTGCAGTGAAATGAAAAATGGCAATGCTTGCGGATTGTGCAAAAAAATTACAAAACAGAATTGAACAGAATCAGTAATTGCATATTTGTGGGAGAAAAAGAAAAAGAAAAAACAGCAATTTTAAAAAGACACCACACAACAGTAAATTGGTACAGTAAGTTAGTCCCCGGTGAGATAGGAGTTTACAGTCCTATTGGCCTCTGGGAAGAAGCTCCTTCTCATCCTCTCTGTTTTCACAGCATGGCAACGGAGGCGTTTGCCTGACGGTAGCAGCAGGAACAGTCTGTTGCTGGGGTGGAAGGGTTCCCCCAGGATCTTGTTGGCTCTGGATCTGCACCTTCTGATGTATAGTTTCTGCAGGGGGGCAAGTGTAGTTCCCGTAGTGCGTTCGGTCAAACACACTACTCTCTGCAGAGCCTTCTTGTCCTGGGCAGAGCAGTTCCCAAACCAGATTGTGATGTTTCCGGACAAGATGCTTTCCACAGCCGCTGAGTAGAAGCACTATAGGATCCTCAGAGACACTCTGAATTTCCTCAATTGCCTGAGGTGGTAAAGGCGCTGCTTTGCCTTTACTCACCAGTGTGGCAGCATACGATGTCCATGTCATATCCTCAGAGATGTGGACTCCCAGGTATTTAAAACAGCTCACCCTATCCACAGTATCCCCGTTTATCTTCGGTGGCGTGTACGTCCTTGGATGTTGTGCCCTCCAAATGTCCATGATCAGCTCCTTAGTTTTTTGACATTCACGAGGAGGCTGTTGTCCTGACACCAGAGTGCCAGATCAGCCACCTCCACCCAGTAGGCCTTCTCATCGTTATCGGAGATCAGGCCACCACCACAGTGTCATCAGCAAACTTGATTATAGAGTTGGAGCTGAATCTAGCCACACAGTCATGTGTGTACAGGGAGTACGGTGGGGGCTGAGGAGGTAACCCTGGGGGGATCCTGTGCTCATGGTGAGGGACTTTGATGTATTTCCTCCCATCTTGACTACCTGGGGCCTGGCGGTGAGAAAGTCCAGGACCCAGGCACACAGGGGGGTGTTGAGCCCCAATTCCAGCAGCTTCTCAGCAAGTCTCGTGGAGACTATCGTGTTGAAGGCTGAACTGAAGTCTATGAACAGTATCCTCACGTAGCCCCCCTTCTGGCTGTCAAGGTGAGAGAGAGTTGTGTGCAGAACCTGGGAGACCGCATCGTCCATGGATCTGTTCGGACGGTATGCGAATTGTAGCGGGTCCATGTTGCGAGGGAGGAAGGCGCAGATGTGTTTCTATACCAGCCTCTCAAAGCATTTCATGACTACCGAGGTGAGGGCCACCGGACGGTAGTCATTCAGACAAGCTGGGGAGGCATTCTTTGGTACAGGTACAATGATGGATCTTTTGAAGCAGGTAGGGACCACGGACTTGGCCAAGGAGAAGTTGAATATTGTAGTGAGCTGCGTAACACAAGACTTAAGTACTCGCCCCGAGATGCCATCTGGGCCTACAGCTTTCCTCGTGTTCACGTGTCAGACCCTACCTCACATCGTGCTCGGACGAGAGTGTGTACCCATCCCCAGCAGTGGCCCTCACTCCAGCTTCGTTAGCCAGCGCGCTGGCGGTGTTGCCGTTAGCTGGCAAGCCTGGGGTGATGTTGCCCAAAACGAGTTTAAAAAGAGTTCAGGCCATCAGCTAGGGTGGTGCCGGCACTTCCGGTTGAGGGGAGGCTGCTCTGGTAGTTGGTTATAGTCCATAGCCCCTGCCAAAGGCATCTGGTGTCCTGCTGCTCCATCTGTGACTCCTTCTTGTCCATGTACCTCCTTTTTGCGTCCTTCACTACTCTTCGCAGTCGGTAGGACTCTACCTTGTAGACGTCCATATTTCCGGATGCCAGGCCAGAGTTGTAGGCAGCGGTGCGAGCATTCAAGGCAACACGAACGGACCTGTCCACCCAGGGTTTTTGATTCGGAAAGATGCTAACACTTAACGTGGGGATGATATCGGCTATTGTTGCGATGAAGTCCGTGTCCACTTTTGTCTCGACTGGACTTGTTGGGAGGACTGAGAGCACGAACCAGCTCATCTGGCTTGAAGTACCTCTCGTTTTTGTGGGAGTCAAAATAGCGTTTTTGACTTAACTGTTTTTGCTCAACTCTCAAGGCCAAATTGGGTTGAACTAGGCTTTGGCGTATTCTTAGCCTTATCTTCATCAAGAGTTCTGCAGGTGAGTAACATGTATGTGTGTGGTTCTGTACTTCAGCAAGAAACTAACCAAACAAAGTTTCATGCTGAGCTTTGAACTACCCTGCAAAACCTGTTTCTTCAAGAGCATCTTTGACTTCTAACAGACCTTTCCGCCGCCCCGTTGGAGGCTGGATGGTATGGGGGAACAAGTTTGTGTTTTACACCATTCCGCTGCATGAACTCTTTGAACCGTTCTGAACGAAACTGAAGCCCGTTATCTGAAACAAGTTATTTCGGTAAACCATGGCATGCAAAAATTGATCTCAACCCATCTATGGTACACTCAGTTGTAGCGCTTGACCCCATACGCTTAACCTTAATCCATTTGGAATGACTACTAGTATCAGAAAGTGATCATTACCCTTTTCACAAAAATGTACATGAACTCTCTGAAAATGTCTACTTGGCCATGACCAGGGTTGCAGTGGTGTTTTTGGTCGTTTACTCCAGCAATTTTGGCAGAGGCTACATTTGCTCTGCATTGACTCAATGTCACTGTCAATACCAGGCCAATACACAAAACTTCTGACAATTGATTTCATGCTTGCTATGCCAGGATGTTCGGCATGAAGTTAATTCATAATTTTGTTTCTCAAAGACTCTGGCACAACCACTGTAACCCCACTTAATGCATCCCTACTCACATGATAATTCATGGCATTGATTATGGAAAGGCTTCAGCTCTGAGTTCAGAACTGAGTTCAATCCACTATCGATTTCAGTCCAACTGTTCAATGTCTGTTCATAGACACACCAGCACAGTGTCTTTCCCTATTTCTGCTGTAATTTCTGTTGCAGACTCTAGAAAGTCTTCATCTACAACTTGCAGTGTGTAGATTGAGTTCTCACTTCCATTGTCAGAGTTCTCATGGGGAAACCAGGACAATGCAACTGCGTTGGACTTGGAGCTTCTGTACTCAACCTTGTAGTCATACTGGGGCAGCAAAATTGCCCAGCGCTGCATCCTTAATGCCGCCATGGAAGGTATAGCTGACTTGGGACCAAGAATCACTAGTAGTGGTTTGTGATCAGTCCCTAGGGTTAATGGTCTTCCGAGAAGAAACTGATGGAATTTCTTGATTCCAAACACGATGCTGAGTGCTTCCTTTTCTATCTGTGCATAATTGCGTTCTCTCGGTGATAGGGTGTGGGATGCAAAAGCAATAGGCTTTCCCTGTCCGTTATTCATTACGTGGGAGATCACTGCACCTACACCATAACATATCACAAGCAAGTTTCATCTCGCGTGTCGTATTGTAGTGAACAAGAAGTTTGTCACTTGTCAAGTTTTCCTTGCAGATGTCATATGCACATTGCTGCTCCTTTCCCCATGTCCATTTCACATCTTTTTGTAGCAGATGATGTAGTGGCTTTAGCACAGTTGTTAAATCTGGAAGGATTTGTGCATGGAACTGCACCATCCCAAGGAATGATCGTAGGTCTGACACATTGTTGGGTTTTGAAGCATTCGCTATTGCTTCCACTTTCGCCTTCACAGGCGAAGTCCGTTGGCATCGACTTTGAGTCCAAGGTAGACCACCTCTGACATTGTGGCAGTTCAATCGTGTGAGAACTTGCTCAAGGATTCCCAGATGTTCTACCATACCCTCTGTGAATATCAGTCAGTCATCCTGGTTGTACACACAGTGCGGAATGCCTTGTAACATTTTGGCCATGACGGATTGGAAAATTTTCGGGGAGGATTTCACACCATAGGGCAGCTTTGTATATGAATACAAGCCCTTATGTGTGTTGATAGTCAAGTACTGCTGACTTTCCTTGTCGACATTGAGTTAGGTGTAAGCGTGAGACAAATCTAGGTTAGTGAAGACTCTTGCTCCGCTAAGTTCTGCGTACAGATCTTGCGAGGTTGGTAATGGATATTGTTCGTCTTCAACGGCCTGGTTGATTGTGACTTTGTAGTCACCACATAGTCGAACAGTTTTGTCAGCCTTGGGTACGGCCACAATTGGTGTTGCCCACTTGCTCTGGTCTGTCTTCACGAGTACTCCATTCCGCTCTAACCTGTCGAGTTCTTCCTCCATTTGTTGCTTTAGTGCATATGGTACAGGTCTTGGTCGACAATACACAGGTCTCACATCTTGCTTAAGTCGAATGTGTGCAGTGTACCCTGTTATTCCCATGTAACTGTCAGCAAAAATGTTTGCATGTTTGCTTATGACGTTATCAAGACGTGATTTTGACAAATTGACGCTGAAAATGTTCTTCCAGTCTAATTCTATTCTACTCAGCCAATCCTTTCCAAGGAGGGTTGGTTTATTTCTGTAGCTGGCCACTATGATGGGCAGTATTACTGACTGACCATTATGCTGAACTTTACAGTTCATTTGTCCACATGTCTCCAAAACTTCGCCCAAGTAGGTTCTCAGCTTGACCTTACTCTGAAACAATGGTGTCTGTGGGAACTTTGTTTCGTACAGGTCTCTGCTCATGACCGAACAATCTGCTGCCGTGTCAATACACATATCGATTAACCGTTCATTTATCAATAGTTTAGTTCGATAGTCCTTGCCTTGGCTGGTTGTAGCCTTATTGATGTTGGTTGCATAAATGGTGTACAACCCAAGTTCATTTCCACCTGGGTTCACCTCCAAGTTGTGAACTCCTCTCTGGTGATGTCGCTTGATTCCCGTAGATTGTTGGTTTCCTGCTTTAAGCTTGGCCCGACATGCTGAGGCGATATGGCCTTTCTTCTGGCAGTTATAGCACATGGCCATTTTTAACTGACATAATTGGGATGAGTGATCATCGTGGCAACGATAACAAATGGCTGAACTCGGCTCCCCGACATACATTGGTTTTGGTTTAGCGCCTCTTGGTTTGGCCATAAGCACTGCCTTCTGACTGTAAACGGCCTTTGCAGTCCGTGGTGGACGAAACTCGTGACCATCCTTTGATGCCGTCTCCATTGTGGTCTTGCCTGCTTTCTCGAATGTAAGATCTGGAGTGTTCATGAGTTTGGACTAAAAAAGAATGATCAATGTCCTACAACGAGACAACGATACCAGTGTCTGCACAACTGGGATTCGTAGCGTGTAGTGCTAAACCTTATATTTGACACGGCCACAATAATTTTTATAGTAATTTATCCTGCAAATTAATTTATACATATGATTTCTTAGGATAGCTTGTAAAGTACTGACTCTGCAGCCACAAACATGTTACCAGCACTACACCATCTAGGTTTCTTTAGCAGTGTTCTCACGGCATCATTATTGGACACATTTAGTCCCAGAAAACTTGTCTTTCCATAGTTCGACCACAGGTGCTCAGTATAGAGTGGTGTGCAATATGCTCTAAGCAGTGACATCTTCACCACATCTGTACACGCACTAAACTTGCGCAAGAGAATATTCGCCTGTACATACAGCATATGTCGTTGCCTATAAATATCCTCATCATTTGTCCTGTACTAAAATGTCCAAGGTATTTTACCTTATTACAGACACTAAGATTATTGTCAGACAATTTAAAATCGGGAAATTTTAGACATTTATTCTCCTTGGTTCTAGAGATCATAACAACACTCTTACAAGCATTATATTTAATATCATGTTGCACACCATACGCATAACATATAGTAAGGAACTGCTGGAGACCAGCACTAGATGGACTAAAGACCACAAGATTACCTGCATACATAATATGGTTCACTAAAATATTACCAATCATGCACCCAGTATTACAGACTTTAAATTGTTTGGATAAATCATCAATATAAAGATTAAAAAGGACAGGGTACAAAATCTCCCCTTGTCTAACACCATTGTTAACCCCAAATGGGGCTGAGATCCTATTGCCCCATTTCATTTGCATAGTCTGGTGGGCATACCAGTAAGCCAGAATTCTCACAATGTATTTAGGCACCCCTCTTTGACTCATTTTAACAAACAGCTTTCTGTGATTAACATTATGTTGTTTGCCGTGAAAAACATGTTTGTTCTCTCCATATAGGAGCTGAACGGCTCTCTACTCTTGTCAAAAGTGCCAAGGTTTCCGATGTATCGTGTCGTTCTCTTTTTAAGTCTGTTCAAAAACCCCGATTTCCTGTTTGTTCTGCTGTAACAATTCACCTAAAACTTAGCTGTACAAAGGCTATTCAGCTTGAGGAACTCGAAAAAAAAAAATCTTATACAATCCCAAGGATGGCATCTTGCCATGTAGACACAACATAGAGATAGCCTGCCAAACTCTCGATGATTTGTGCAGCTGCTGTTTTAAACTACAGTCCCCTGCATAGAAGGATCTGCGGCCTATCGTGTCCAGCTCGCAAACAACTGCGACACAACTCTGTATTTACTGTTTAAAATGTTAAACAATACTGCATGTTGCAAAACAGTCCTGCACTGTATTTAAAGGGTGAGTTCACAAACTCTATCCCATCCTCGTCACCAATTTTTTATATTCCGGACAGCAGAATGAATAACAACTTACATGTAGGTTGCCAGGATCACAAGAGAGAGATTTATTACCCAACATTCCCTGCATATATGGAACACCAACTCATTAACAAATATATGAATATGTATGAGTACATTACAGCCAGGACAATTAATATTAACATTTGTAGCCATGCTCAAGCACTGCAAATAAACCAAAAAAGTGGAGGTAATGGATGCATCATTTCAGAAGTTGGAACAAAATAAATTGCTGCTGAGAGTGGCTGGATAGATTTAGAATACAAATAGATTGATTTACAGTGAAATGGTAGCTATAAGAGTAATGTTGAAGCATACACAGGTGCATTATACATTTCCATTATAATTACTAGTAATTTGATCTGCAGTTATTTAGTATTTTAGTTCTAAATATAACCTTGAACTTTGAAAATCTTTGCTTCTTTCCTCATTTTTTATATTTTTATTTATTTCACTTATTCTTCCATTCCTTTGTTTATCACCCTTACTTGATTGCTGCCCTTTTTTTGATTTAATGTGCATTAATTATCTTCTGCTCTTGCTTTGACCATGCTCCTACCCTATCTGCTTGTTCTATTTGTATTGCTGAGCAAGCATAAGCAAATTTTGTAGTTTGAGATCACTGATACTGTAGTAAGTTTTCTGGGATTTCAACCGTGCAAAATGTAGTTTGCCTCAGACTCTGATGCATGCTTAGGTGTCCTATTAAGTGGTTCCCAACTCATATGGTGCACTATCATCGATGCACTACCTGGTATCAGATAACAGAAGGTACTTGATCAGCATTCCAATTTAAAATCTTATTCATGGTGTGGCGGGGCACATCCTACCACTGCTCGAGAGCACTCCTGATTAGGCAATATTATACAATAGAATTGCTCAGATAACTTTTGTGTGAGGAACGTATGTTAAGTTGCAAGAGAAGGACTTGGAGCTGAGGTTTTCAGAAATACATAGCCCCACAAATAAATAAAGTGCAATGAGCACACACACAGGAGGACAGATGGCTTATCATAAAATGGAAATGTTGATCTGAATAGACATAGCTTTGTTTGCTTTGAAGCAGCTATAACGCTGTCAGAAGTTGTATTTGTAGTTTGGTGTTTAGAGTATAGGTTATTGATGAGTTTCTTCTCAGGACATGAGCATCATGTGTCTTTTCTTTATGACACATCTTTGAGCTCGGGTGTGCTATAAAGGGGATTTATGGTTGTCTACATTGGTTCTTGGGCAGCAAGGCTAGATAATAGTCTGTGATCTGGTTTGTGCTGTTTAAATGTATTTATGTTGAGGTATGAGATAAGGCATAGGTGATGGTTGTGTGACCTTTGTATAAGGGTGGTTTCTTATGTTGATAGAAAACTGAGAAAGTAACTCTGTTTTGATAATCTTCCATTTGCTGTGTGGAATGCTATTAGTGAGGCCTTACATTCCTTTCGTCCAGAGATAGAAAGGGAAGGTTGTAATTCAGAATGAAATTAGACCCGAGCTTGGGAAGACGCAATTATAATTTATCAAGTGTGACAATTAGTGGCCTTTGTGTGGTGGGGATTGTAGAAATAACTTAAGTCCTTACCACTTTGTAAGAATGGGGCAAAACTCATAATTAATCCGTGTAACTGTATTTTAACTAGGAAGTAGGGAAATTATTTGTGAAGTGTATTGTGTTTTAATTAGGATTGTAAGTATTAGACTTTGTTTAAATCTGAAGTTTTAGAAATAACTTTCTTTTCCAAAAGTGAAAATATATGTTTTGTGTGTATGTGTTATGTGATTGCTGTATGATGTGTATTTTATACTCAGAGGTGGTTGCTGAGAATTAGTTTTATATTTCTGTGGTTTTACTTCATTGAAATAAAATGATTTTGAGCAAAGAGGTTAAAGAAAACCACAGAGGGAAAAAAGGTTGTAAAGAGGCCAGAAAAGGGGAAATCATGTGACTATACATATTGTCAATCACTGGGAAGGATTTAGTTGATATGCTAAATGTATGGTGAACCATAATGATTGGTTAATAGTTTGCCACTCCTTCTGTACCATAATTGTCTATTACCTATATTATGTGTTACTTTTGTACCAAAGTCAGTAGTTCTTTTGAACTGCCCCAGAGTTATAGCTCTGTGTTGGAAGGTTTAAAGAATTATCCAGCGCTGTCAGAATAAATAATTGATTTTAGCAGCAATGGTTTGAATCAAGTTTTCTTGAATTTGACTGACAAAAGAACTCAGTTTAACATTGATCTACTGTTTGCCTCATTTGATGTTCCTCGGACTATCATTGATCGGACTTTACTGGCTTGACCTTGCACTAAACGTTATCCGCTTATCTTGTATCTAGACACTGTAAATGGCTCGTTTGCAGTCATGTATTGTCTTTCCGCTGACTGGATAGCACGCAACAAAAGCTTTTCACTGTACCTTGGTACACATGACAATAAACTAAACTGAAAACTTCTGTCATGTGGCTCCTCCATTGCCATGACCTATGACCAATCATCTGCTTATCAAACAACCTCCTCAACTGTATCAACATATTACCTGCCAGGCTCTGTCCTGTCCCTTCTCTCTATCAGCTTTTCTCCAGCACTTTGTGCCACCTTTTGGAAAATATATTAAGCATGCTTTCTTGAAGACATTGATTATTAAAAGTCACAGCATCTGTATTTCCCATTCTCTTTTCATGCAATGCATTTCATATGCACAATCTGGTCAAACTTGTTGCGAGGTGAGAGCATTATTTCCTCATTTCCTGAGGATGCCTCATGACAGATGATTGGTCATTGGTTGAGCATGAAGCATCAAAGTTCTGTGAACCCTAATACTATTGGAGTTTCTTGAAGAAATAACATAGATTGTGGATGTGCTATATTTAGTTTTTTACAAGGCATTTGATTAGCTACCACATCAAAAGTTATTGCAGTAAAAAAGGCTCATGGCGTAACATTTGAAGTGGTAGAAGATTGACTGGCTTTCAAGAAATAGAAATGGGCAACATTTTGCTGGAGGTTTGGTTGCTAAATTTGCTAATGACAATAAAGAAAACTCATTTATGAGGCGACGTAAGGAGACTTCAAAGAGACAAAGATCAGTGACTGTGCACAGAAGTGGCAATTGGAATATAATGTGAGAAGATATGGAAAAAATGAAAAAATATATATAGTAACACTTTTTCTGTTTCTGACATGCAGAGGAAACTGGTGTCTCTGTGCCTGATTTATAAATGTTTTGCATGCAGGCGAAACATGTAATTAGGAAGGTTAATTGTAAGGACCGTGAATCTTTAAAATCCTTCTTGAAAGAATGGTAATAGCAAAATTGTGTAATATTTTTAAGGCGTATGTAGATGAATTTTTGATAAACAAGGAGGTAAAAGGTAGCTGCAGATGAAAGCAAATGCAGAGATGATATTACATTCACCCATGATACTGAATTGTGGAGCATACTTTAGGATCTGAGCAGGCTGATCCTGCTAATATTTGCATTTGTACGTCCCTTCTAGATGTAAATGCCAGCCATGTGTTGGGCCCTGAGCAAGCTACATATCAAAGATCAATAAGACACTTGCCTAAATATGGTATAAAAACTGTCAAACAGATTGATTCTTTGAGTGTGTAATATTCAGATGTATTCAGAAACTGTCAACAATTATAAACCAATCGACCACACGATCACAAGGTGATTTTGTTTTAATATTATTTAAAATGCATAAGCCAAATTCCAAATAAAATCAATAAATTCAACATAAATCATAATTACCTCAGATTCTCAGAGCAGGTCCTTGCTGAACATGATACCAACTCAAACTGATCCCATTTGACTGCACATAATCCATTTCTTGCATATTGGTATTTGTTTATTACTGTCATGTGTACGGTGATACAGTGAAAAGCTTTTGTTTGAGTGCTATTCAATCAAATCGTAACATATATGAGTGTATCAAGCTACACGCAATTGTAACAGGTAGTGCAAAAAGAAAAATAACAGAGTGCAGAATATAATGTTACAGCATTGTAGTGTTACAGTTATGGATCAAATATCCAAAGTCAGCAATAGGTTGGAAGGTCAGGACTACATCTTAGCTTATGGGAGAACCATTCACTAGTCTAATAACAGCAAAGAAGAAGCTGTTCCAGAAACTGTGTTGGGTGCTTTCAAGCTTTTGTATCTGCAACCCGACAGAAGAGGGAATGATTGAGATGAGAAAGGCCTACGAGTCATACAGCGTGGAAACTGTCTCTTGAACCCAACTCATCTCTGCCAACCGTGGTGCCCCCATCTAAGCTAGTCTGTCATATCCATGTTGCCATCCAATGGTCTTTTCAATTTTGTTATTGTACCTATCTCAACTACATCCTAGGGTAGACCATTCCATATATCCACCACCCTCTGAGTGAAAATGTTGCCCCTCAGGTTCCTATTAAATCTTTTAAAACTGTTGATTAACCTTATCAATTCCTCTCATGATCATCCTCCTGCACTCCAAGGAATAAAGTCCAAGCTTGCCCAATCTCTCACAAGACATGGGCGTGGAATTAGGCCTTTGGCCCACCAAGTCTGCTCTGTCATTTGATCATGGCTGATATATTTTTCCTTCCCAACCACATTCTCCCACTACTGGAAATATCCTCTCCGCATCCAGTCCATCTACGCCTTTCATTATTCAGTAGGTTTCAATGAGATCCTCCCCTCATCCTATTAAATTCTTGTGATTATAGACCCAGACCCATCAAACGCCCCTCATACGTTAACCCAATCATACCTGGGATCATTCTTGTAAACCTCCTCGGGACCCTCTTTAATGCCAGCACATAATTCCTCAGATATGCGGCCAAAAACTGCTCACAGTATTCCATATGTGGTCAGACTGGCGCCGTATAAAGCCTCAGCATTACATTCTTGCTGTTATATTATCCCTAAATAATTGCTAACATTGTACTTGCCTTCCTCACTAACTCAACCTGCAAATTAACCTTTTGAGAATGCTGCATCAAAGTCCACAAAGATCCATCAGACCTGGGCGGTCTGAACACGTGTTCGGCAAAACAATTGTCTGGTCTTCACAAGTACTCGTCAAAACGGTCACCTGTTTTTTTTTCTGGGACATCGGTAGTTGAGAGGAGACGATAGAACGATATAATATTATGAGACAGTCAGTCTTTTTCCCAGGGTGGAAATATCCAACACTAGAAGGCATAGCTATAAGGTGAGAGGAGGAAAGATTAATGTGGTGTGGGCAACTGTTTTCATACAGAGAGTAGTTGGGGCCTGGAACACATTGCCAGAGGTGGTGGTGGAGGTAGACGAGAGTGATATTTAAGAGGCTTTTAGATACACATATAGAAGTAGAGGGATATGGATCATGTGCCGAAGGGCCCATTCCTATGCTGTGCTGTTCTATGTTCTATTATCATGGCCTTCTATCTATCTATCTATCTATCTATCTATCTATACATAACTAAAACTCTGATCTTGTGCTCTTCCGGTTTGCGCGGTTTTTCTAAAACGGTACGCGATAGCGCTACGGTTTTTCGCCATCTCACTTGCCGCTCTCCTGTGCTGCAAGTCCACCAAGTTTTGTTCCGAACGGTGGTAAATTGTAAAAATTAGCGAGGTTTAAAAATCTTAAAAACCGTGTGTGCGCAAATTGATCTCCTCTCCTGCTAGTCAGCTCCGCACAGATTAGTCTCTTCTGTCACTTCAAGGGACGATCCGCCCCTTCCTGCGCCATCGCGTCTTTACTGGAGCTGTGGATGGCCGGCGGAGGTCTCCAACTGGACACAATTTTCTGAGGGCGTGGGAGATGTCGCCAAACGGAAAGCGGAGACTGATCCTGGTGGAGGAGAATGACCAGTGAGTCTCCATAGTGCCGGCAGCTCCAGCCCATTACCCTCTGGTTCCCCTCGCTGGCTACTGCCCCCCTCCCCCCGTGATACTCCACTCACCCCCATGGCCCTTCCCCCGTCTTTTCTCCAAGCACTCCACCCCCCTGCTCACACACCCCTCTCAGCCCCGCCCCCACACCCTTCTCCCCCACCCGCCCCACACCCCTACCCTCCACAACCCCCCTGCCCACACCCCCCCACAACACCCCACCCCGTCCACACAGCCCTTCTTCCCCACAGCCTCCCCTGCCCCCACACCCCTCACCCCACAACACCCCCGGCCCTCACACCCCTCCCCCACCCACACACCCCTCCCCTTCACAACCCCCCTGCCCACACACCCCTCCCCCCCACGTTAATGCTCAATGCTGTGACGGGTGAAGGCAAGTGCACTATACGTCTTATTTATCACTCAGTCTACTTGTGTTGCTATATTCAGGGATCTAATGACTGGGAGCCCAAGATAACTTTCCACACTAATGTTATTCAGGGTCTTACCGTTAACTGTATACTTTCCCCTTCCATTTGACCTCCCAAAGTGCAAAACCTTACACTTGCTCGATTGAATCCCATCTGCCTACACTATACCCTTATCTGTAACTGATCGAAATCCTACTGTATCCTTTGATAATCTTCCTCATTGTTCGCAACTCCACCAAATTTTGTGTTGTCTGCAAACTTACTAACCCAGCCATTTACATTTACGTCCGTGTGGTTTATATACAGTGCCCTCCATAATGTTTGGGACAAAGACTCATCATGTATTTATTTGCCTCTATAATCCATAATTTGAGATTTGTAATAGAAAAAATCACAAATGGGTTAAAATGCACATTGTCAGATTTTAATAAAGGCCATTTTAATACATTTTGGTTTCACCATGTAGAAATTATGGCAGTGATACATAGTCCACCCCCCCACACCCCCCCCCATTTCAGGGCACCATAATGAAAAAGTTCAAACGTCAGTTTATTGTCACATGTATCAATTAAGGTACAATGAAACTCGAATTAGCCCTTACTCTTCAAAAAGCGAGTAAATCCAATTCTGAAGAATACTGCCCATTAGCTTCCTTACTGCTGATGTGATGCTCACGAGCCTTTCATTTGCTTGTATATCTCTATTTCCCTTCGGTGGGGGCGCGTGGGGGCACTGCAAGCCGGCAGCCCTGTCAGCAGTGTGTTAGTCATTTCAACTTTTTAAATTTTTTTAGTGTGTTTTAAAGTATGTTTTTAATGTTTCTTTGTGTGTCTTGTGTGGGGGGTGGTGTGGGGGTTGAGGGGGAAACCGTTTTGGTCGCCTCCTTCACGGAGAGGCAACTTTTTCCAGGTCACCTCCCCCGTGGCCTAACAACGAGGATCGAGCGGCCTTTTCTGGTGACGCGCTCGGGGCTTCAGCGGCGGCGCAGCGTGAACTCTCGGCATGGAGCTGGTGAGCCCTCGCCGGAGGGGAGTGCTCCGTTTCGCTGCCCCGCGGCAGCCAGCAGCCTGAAGTCGCAGTCTGCAGAGCTCCAGCTGGCGCGGAGTCCGCAGCCTGGGATCCCTTGTGGGAGACCCGGGAGAAGAAGAAGCTTCCACCGCCGGCCTGTGGCCATCTTCTACCGCGGGCCTGGCGTGGACTTACCATCAGGAGCGGGGTCCCTCGCCGGGGACCCCTGGAGGTGAGCTTCGACTGCCGGCCCTGCAGTCTGCGGTGCTTCTGGCTGCGGCGCGTCAGGGACTTTAGATCTTCGACCGCCGGCCTGCGGCCTACATAAACCTGAAGCCGCTTTCTCCGGTGGGGAAGAGCCGATTCTGGACTTACCTGGACTTTTACCTGTCTGTACATTTGGACGCCCGTAGCGGCGGCTGCGGAAGGTTGAGGTCCCGACCACGGGGAAAAATGGAGGAGGACTGGCCAAAATTTTTGCCTTCCACCACAGTGATGAATGCTGTGGTGGATGTTTGTGTTCAATTTTTAGTGTTTTTTTTTTGTGTGTTCTTTATCATTGAACCGCTGCTGACAAATTCATTTCACTTGCACTTTGTGTGCAATGTGACGAATAAAACTGATTGTTGTTGATTATTCTTAAACAAAGGAACAACATTGGCTACTCTCTAGCCCTCTGGAACTTTGCCTTTGGGCTAAAGAGAATACATAGATCTTTATCAGCAATCTCCTCTCATGTCTCTCTTAATAACTTGGGGCAGATCCCAGCTGGCCTCGAGATTTATCCACCGTCATAACACCGTCATTACACCTTCTTGATCTTAAAATGCCGTAGCATATTGGTATACCCCACACTTATCTCACTACCCTTCATGTTCATCTTGATGAATACAGATGCAAAATATTTGTTTAGTACTTCACCACATCCTCTGACTCCAAGCTTAAATTTCACCCTTTATCTGTGAGCGGCCCTACTTTCTTGGTTATCTCTGGTTTTTAATGTACAAAAGTTTCAGGATTTTTGTTAACCCAACTCCCAGTAAGATTTTATGGCTCCTTTTGGCCTTTCATGCCAGTTTGAATTATTTCCTGCTTGCTTTATTTTTTTCCAAGTCCTGTCTAATTTCATCTTCCTTTGCTTCCTTGTTATTTTTGATGAAATTTGCAACCTCTGTCTTCGTCACTCAAAGTTTCCTTACCTTGCCACCCTTGCTCCTGAGCTCCATGCTAATAATGTTGTAATTTGCATAGCTCCAAATTTAGTGCTTTTCACCCCCAAGGCCCAAGCTGCGGCTCAGGCTAAAACCTGAGTTGTGATCGCTGTTTTCAAAATGTTTTTCCACTGAACTGCAATCGCCTGGCCAGGCGCCTTTTCTAAATCGAGGTCCAGGACTGCCCCTCCTTCAGTTGGTCTATCCACATACTGTTTTGAGAAGCCCTAATGAATGCACCTAACAATGTCTTGGATACTAGGGAGAATTTTTTATTTGGATTCATTCTCAGAGAAATTCTCAGAGACGTTAGTGAATGCTCTCAGAATTATTAGAATTCTGAAGGGTGCTCCCTGATGTGCAGTCCTGACTGTTTTTCAACTGATTTACAAGAACTCTTGCTTATATTTGTGTGTATTGAGTTTTCTAACACATGGCGCTTTTGGCATTTCACATGAAAATTTAGCTTCATATATCTGCTGTCATGGCTGTGAACATTAGGTGCCTCTGTCCAGTTGATTTCCGAAATATCTAACCTGCCTCTCATCAGTACTTAAATAACTTATTTCACTAAGAATGGAAAAGTGAGACAGGTAGTTTATAATCTTAAAAAATTACTTTAGACTCATGGACTTCTATACTTGCTGTTGTATTCCTTCGTGACAGTGTTTCTTCTGGCTAGTTGATGCACAGTCTTAATGGTGTTTAAGTGCCTTGTGTAGAATGCAGATGAAGTCTGAAAATAATATTTTCTGCTTAAATTGATATGAAAGCCACTTTTAAGCCCTTATTTAATCCTTCACGTGATTATGTCCCGCTGTAAATTTTAGATATCCCTGTTTATTTTGTACCCAAGAAAAGTGTGTGTAATTGATTTTTCTATAGCAAAAACATTGCTTGTTTGAATTTAACAGTTCTCTGATGCCATTGACACCAGTTGTACAGGTTGCTGACAGATGGTGGTTAGGCTAATGTGGAAGGATGTCCACTCCTAACAGGCTGAACACTAATTCATCTATATAATTAAAAGTTTAAACTTGGCCACTCCACTTCCTGTTTGCACTGTATATTGATTTTAGAAAAAACGCAACATAGAAACATAGAAACATAGAAAATAGGTGCAGGAGTAGGCCATTCGGCCCTTCGAGCCTGCACCGCCATTCAATGTGATCATGGCTGATCATCCAACTCAGTATCCCGTACCTGCCTTCTCTCCATACCCCCTGATCCCTTTAGCCACAAGTGCCACATCTAACGCCCTCTTAAATATAGCCAATGAACTGGCCTCAACTACCTTCTGTGGCAGAGAATTCCAGAGACTCACCACTCTCTGTGTAAAGAATGTTTTCCTCATTTCGGTCCTAAAGGAATTCCCCCTTATCCTTAGACTGTGACCCCTTGTTCTGGACTCCCCCAACATCGGGAACAATCTTCCAGCATCTAGCTTGTCCAACCCCTTAAGAATTTTGTAGGTTTCTATAAGATCCCCCCTCAATCTTCTAAATTCCATCGAGTACAAACCGAGTCTATCCAATCTTTCCTCATATGAAAGTCCTGACATCCCAGGAATCAGTCTGGTGAATCTTCTCTGTACCCCCTCTATGGCAAGGATGTCTTTCCTCAGATTTGGAGACCAAAACTGTACGCAGTACTCCAGGTGTGGCCTCACCAAAACCCTGTACAACTGCAGTAGAACCTCCCTGCTCCTATACTCAAATCCTTTCGCTATGAATGCTAACATACCATTTGCTTTCTTCACTGCCTGCTGCACCTGCATGCCTACTTTCAATGACTGGTGTACCATGACACCCAGGTCTCGTTGCATCTCCCCCTTACCTAATCTGCCACCATTCAGATAATAGTCTACCCTCATGTTTTTGCCACCAAAGTGGATAACCTCACATTTATCCACATTGTACTGCATCTGCCATGCATCTGCCCATTCACTCAGCCTATCCAAATCACCCTGCAGCCTCCAAGCATCCTCCTCACACCTAACTATACCCCCCAGCTTGGTATCATCTGCAAATTTGGAGATGTTGCATTGAATTCCCTCGTCCAAATCATTAATATATATTGTAAATAGCTGGGGTCCCAGCACTGAGCCTTGCGGCACCCCACTAGTCACTGCCTGCCATTCTGAAAAGGACCCGTTTACTCCTACCCTTTGCCTCCTGTCTGCTAGCCAGTTCTCTATCCACATCAATACTGAACCCCCAATACCGTGTGCTTTAAGTTTGTATGCTAATCTCTTATGGCTAATCTCTTATGGCAACCACTTATGGCTGTGATTTTTGGCCACCTTATTCAGACTCCCCCTCCAGCTGTCAGGGCCAGAGGATTTTTCCCATCGATGCAAAATAAAAGACTTATTAATGTTTTAAAAATGTTGAGATTCTCTATCCTGTCAATCATGACGAAGGCCACGCCTCTTCCGGTGGGAGAGGGAGGAGCTATAACACCCAGAAATGTGGGCATGGCTCAGACTCTGCAAGATGGGGGAGGGAGAGGGTCACGACTCTCAGTCTGAGCTGGAAATCTATAGAACACTGAGAATACTGACCTGTGAGTGCCCTTTATGTGTTTTTAAACAGTGCCTTTTGCAACTGTGGCTATTGAAATGTGTGCCTATTGCAACTCTGTTTGCCTTTTGCAATTGTGTGCCTTTTGCAACTGTAAAAAAAAGATGAAAATGTCTAAACTTGATTGCCCACCCTCTCCCCCTTCTCTCTCACAGTCTCTCACCTGTTTTCGGCAGAATTTCTGGCAGTTTCTGAGCTGCCAGCCTGCCAGGCTTGAGTACTGAGCTGCCAGGCCTGAGTGACTGAGCTGCCAGCCCAATAATCCACTCGGCCCACAATGTCCATACGAGCCCTTTGGAAACCAGTCCCTTCGGTCCACAGCACCCATTCTAGCACTCCAGAAAGCCCTCACCACCCCCCACCCCCACCTCCCACCCCCCACCCCCCCCCCCCCCACACTGACCAGCAATCTTGGAATTGGTGGAGAGGTGGTATATTGTGTTGTGGGACCAGCCCTACCTTGTGATGTTGGGACCCAACGGGTCCCACTTAGTCTAGTTGTGAGATATAATTTGTGTCCATTTGATGGAAGTTCTGCTGAGAATGTTGTCCTGACTGCATTTTCAACTGATTAACCACAAACTTAATAAACATATAATCTTGCCCCTCAAACCTAACTTTGAGATAATTGATTTAAAGTATATCGGAAATAATCTGAATTGTAAAGTCATCAAAATCCACCTGTGAAATGTACATATTTTAGTTCTTTAAAGATTGTAAATCTAATGTTCCCTGCTGGAAAAGAGACACCTTTTATTTGACTTTATTTGTGATAAAAAATGTTTGCAAATTTCTAACTTGTATCCGACAGGTGTAATGTCCCAATGCCGTTAACGATATTGGCAGCCCTTTGCATTGAGATGGCATGTACTAAACTATATTAATGTGCAACACTGATCATTGGTACACTGAGAGCATGTTAATTTTTATGATGTATTTTATCACACACAGAATGAACACACAGCATCAGAAATGTTGTCCTCATTGTTAAATCGAATCTTATAGCAACAACTTGTAATTATATTGTTCCTTCAATGTAGGAGAACAGCCTAAGGCACTACACTGGAAATTAGCAAACAATATCAAATACAATTTTACACTGAATTTTTATGGAAATATTAGGACAAATTAACAGCAGCTTTTTCATGAATGTGGTTTGAAATAATGAAAGTGTTGAGAATTTAGAAGGCTATTCTAGAACTTAAATATCTTGGCAACTGAAGGCATGGTTACGAATGGCAGAGCACTCAAATTGAGGATGATCAGCCAGAATTGGATGAACTGGATTGTGATGAGTTACAGACCTGGGTCACTGGAAGTAGGCATAGTGCCAATTAGAAATTTGAAAGCAAGGGAAAATATTTTAAAATTGAAGTGTTGCTTAGCCAGCAAGTGTTGTAGGTCAGCAGGCTCAGGAGATCTGTAAGTAGTAACTGCATATGCTGACAAGAAGGGTCTCGACCCGAAACGTCACCCATTCCTTCTCTCCAGAGATGCTGCCTGTTCCGCTGAGTTGCTCCAGCTTTTTGTGTTTATCCTAGGCTCGGGATGTTTGAACACGATGGTGCAAGGTAACATGGTGAAAGATTTCAATATTGAGTTCAGCATACCAGTATTGAACTGGAGTAAATCTTTGCTCATCGATCCAATGCCAGATATTGGAAAATAATTCTGAAAAAATAGAGCCATTCATGAATAAGGTCGATGCTAGCCGGTGGTGAGATCGTGCTGACTGCTGTCGGTGCAAATCTGCAAACTGATACTGTGTTTTCAGATGAAGTTTCCATGTTGGTGAGACTTGGAAGATGACCAAGCTTTATGGAAACCAGAATACCAGTATGCCTATGCCATAAGAATTAATTCCAGCTAATTCTTTGGTTGTGTAGGAAGGAACTGCAGATGCTAGTTTAAACCAAAGATAAACACAAAAAGCTGGTGTAACTCAACGGGACAGGCAGCATCTCTGGAGAGATGGAATGGGTGACGTTTTGGGTCGAGACCCTTCTTCAGACTGGTTAGGGATTAGGGAAACGAGACATATAGACAATGATGTAGGGAGATAAAGAACAATGAATAAAAGATATGCAAAAAAGTAACGATGATAAACAAAACATGGCATTGTTAACTGTTTGTTGGGTGAAAACGAGATACTAGTGCGATTTGGGTGTTGGGGGGGGGGGGGGGCATTCGGACATTCAATGTGATCATGGCTGATCATCCCCAATCAGTACCCCGTTCCTACCTTCTCCGCATATCCCCTGACTCCGCTATCTTTAAGAGCCCTATCTAGCTCTCTTTTGAAAGTATCCAGAGAACCGGCCTCCACCGCCCTCTGAGGCAGAGAATTCCACAGACTCACAACTCTCTGTGAGAAAAAGAGTTTCCTCGTCTCAGTTCTAAATGACTTACCTCTTATTCTTAAACTGTGGCCCCTAGTTCTGGACTCCCCCAACATCGGGAACATGTTTCCTGCCTCTAGTGTGTCCAAACCCGTACCAATCTTATATGTTTCAATAAGATCCCCTCTCAACCTTCTAAACTCCAGAGTGTACAAGCCCAGCTGCTCCATTCTCTCAGCATATCAGTCTATTGTAGTTCTGAGCCTATATGAGGTTGTAGTGTTTAATAGCTTGATGGCTGTAGAGAAGAAGCTGTTCCTGAACCTGGACGTTCGTTTTCAGGCTCCTGTACCTTCTTCTCGATTCCAGCGGTGAAATCAGTGTGAGGCCAGGATGGTGTGGGTCTCTGATGATGTTGTTAAAGTTCATTTCTTAAAACAGACAACTCACAATAAATTAGGTAAAAGCAACACAAGCTTTACTGATCATTTAGCCCGAGAGAATGCTAGGAGATACAAAGTCAAGCATACAGCAGATACTTAACTCCTCCTAGGCCATCACTCTAATGAATGAAGACATACAGCATATTTTTATAGTATTTCGGAAACATAGTCACATGTTTATACAGAGTTGCAGCAATGACGTCTAACATCTCAATCACAGCTCTACCCATTCAAAGCATGCATGTCACTAATACAATAATTCTCATGCTATGGTTATATTGATCACAAACTTTAGTTACAAAACCCCCAAATAACAGGAAGTTAGTCAAAGGTCTATCATCTGCAGTATCTTCTTAAACAATGTAAGGATCCTTATCCATTGCCCACAGAAGTTTCTGCTTAGAGAAACTTCCAACGTTTCAGAAAGCTTATCCTCTCTCAATGCTTCTCTTTGCAGAAGCCAGAACCTTCTCAGGAAGTATATTCCCTCTCACCATTGTCAATATCTTTTGCTTGGGCACAATAGGAAGCAGCTTGAACGGCAGTTTGAAAGCTGGCCTCCAATTTCCGGATTCCCACATTTCTACAGCCCCAAATTTCAAAGCTTTCATTTACTCAGAACCCAAAACCCAAAGAAGTCAAATTAATCTTTATTTAATAAAATACATAAAATATTCCATTATTAACTAAGATATTATCAATGTTAGCTGCCTTTTTGAGGCAACGTTTCCGATAAATCCCTTAGATGGTGGGGAGGTCAGAGTCGGTGATTGACTGGGCAGTGGTCACAACTTTTTGCAGTCTTTTCCGCTCCCGGACGTTCAAGTTGCCGAACCAGATAATGATGCAATCAGTCAATATGCTCTCCACTGTGCACCTGGAGAAGTTCAAGAGCATCCTCTTTGACATATCGAATCTCCGTAATCTTCTCAGTAAGCTGATGTGCTTTATTTATAATTGAATCAGTGTGCTTCAGTGTGATGGGTCCAGGAAAGATCTTTGGAAATATGCACACCCAGGAATTTGAAGATTTTGACTCTCTCCACCATCGTCCGATTGATATAAACAGGATTGTGGGTCATCAACCTTCCTCTTCCACAATCAGCTCTTTGGTTTTACTGATATTCAGAGCCAGGTTGTTGTGCTGGCACCATTTGGTCAATCGATCTATCTCACTTCTATACTCTGACTCATCTCCATCTGTAATTCGTCCCACAACGGTGGTGTTTTTGGTGAACTTGATGATGGAGTTCGCACTACGTTCAGCTACACATGAGTGTGGAGCAGCGTTCTGAACAGTTTTACCCTTGCGGAACCCTTGAAATAATTTTAATTTCTCAGGGAACCCCTGAGTTGGGGGTTGCCACGCCCGCTGCCATTTTGAGATCGCCATTTTGACTCTCGTCACAATGGTGATCTCTGGGTTCACAACGGGGACCCATAAGCTGCACATGCGCAGTTGGGGGAGGATTGCCAGGCCAAGATCGCCATTTTAACATCCAGCGTTGCGTATAGGTGAGTGCTACTGGGGGAATATTGCGTTGGGGGAGGGTCCATGCTTGATCTAGTTCAGGGGTGTCAAACTCATTTTAGGCCACCGGCTGGATTGGACAAAATGTGAATTCATGCGAGCCTGATCAGTTGTGCACCGGCAAATGCACGCGCGCATACTCCCACAGCTTTTCTTGCCTTCGTTTTTTTAACCTGCTCTCATGTGTCTCCGTCTTTGCTATGACTATAAAGTGTTTGACTTTACGAATTTTGTTTCTTATGAAGAAGAATGCCTAGCAAGCACTACTTTTATGGTTGGTATTAACTTACAGTTGTAGGCTACATGAACGTTGTGAGAGAGTAAAAACGATGCTATTTTGGCTAAGATTGTTTTGGGAGCCACACCCTTTCCTTTAATAAACCATTTGAAATCGAACATAAGCAGACAAATGTAGATCAAACAAAACAAATTGTTGTTTCGTTAGGTCTACTTCTCCACCACCATTTTAGCGGTCGCATCCAAGAGATACTCCGGGTTGTGGGCCTCACCCGGTCAGTACGGGTTTCTGGGACGATTGGGACGGGCCTAGAACAGAGTTGCTTTGCGGTCGGCAGAGTTCTCTCTGCCACGCTGCTCCACACAGTGTAAAGAGAAAGGTATGCCGGTAGTTTGACACCCCTGGTCTAGTTTAACACTTTCTCTCGGAACCCCTAGCGACCTCTCACGGAACCCTAGCGTTCCGGGGAACCGCAGTTGAGAAACGCTGGCATAGAGTGAGTAGAGCATGGGGCTGAGCATGCAGCCTTGAGGTGCTCCAGTACTGATTGTTAATGAGGGTGAAGTATTTTTATACCAATTCGAACAGACTGTGGTCTGTGGATGAGGAAGTCAAGGATCCAATTGCAGAGGGATGCGCACAGACCCAGTTCCGTGAGCTGGGAACCAGTTTTTTTTTTGTATCAAAAAATAATTTATTTAAATCCCAACATGATACAAAAAACAAAAACAAAAAAAAACCCGTTGTGACATACCCACCACCATATTGCAGAATTACCAAACTATTCAGACATTAAATTACACACAACTATGTTACCAGTCCTCCCACCCGATCCTCTCTGCCCCTAGCTGGATTATGGGGCTTGCAGACTCCCTAACGGGAGGTGACGGGATGAGTGGAACGTATGTGTCTCCGGGGTTTCGTTTTTCATATGTTTCAACTTCTTTGCCACCTTGCCCCCCTTCTTTTGACCCACCCCCACTCTGCGCAACCCCAAGGTTCCCTGACTAAACTACAGGTGGGGGTGGGAGGAGGGTTAGTGGCACGGAGGCAGAGGCCTCCGCCTGGAATTTGGGGCAATTCCTCCAAATATACCCCACTTCCTTACTGGCATGGCACTGTGGGCACTCTGATGTCCAGAAACGGTGAAATTGAGCCCATCCTGCTGGACACAGAAGCCCCTGTCAAATACCTCCTCCCGGTCCAGCAACATCATCAGCTGGTGCCGGAGGGAAAGAACGTGACGCAGCTCCTTCCTGCGGAACCCCTGGGATAACGGGGTGATGTCCGTGAGTATCTTCCCCAGGGTGTGAAGGTGAGGAAGGAGGGCCTCATTTGTGATGCAGGGTGGAACGTTGTACAGGAACACCTGATGCGTGGTGGTCGCCATGGGCTCGACCTGCAGGAATGTTTCCCCCACTGAGATCCCTTTACTCACGGCCGCATTCACCCTCTCATAAGACTCGAGGAAGATCACGGCTTACCCAAACATCCTTCCCATGTACAGGACGCCTGCTGGCTTGGTCGCCACGGCCATGGCAGCCGAGCAGTCCTTCAGGTTCATCTGAGGGAGCAAGTAGCACCTCCCATGCTCGAAAGGCAGGTTCCTCATGGGGAACCAGGCCCCAAGAGGAGCAGCTGAAGCAGCAGCCTCTGCATAGGTCCTGGAAGGCCCGCTCACCCAGAACACTGACCATGTTCTTGGGGAGTACTTACACACACTGCCTGAGACGCAGACAGTCCAAATGGCACAAGGCCAAGTCCAACACAAAAACAACATGGAACAGTTTGACGGAGGGAGGCAAAGTGGCGGTGCCTTGAAAGATGATAATGGCGGCTCCCCTGAAAAACTGCTGCGTCACCACCTCTTTGCCCCGCTATTTCAGCTCTCCTGCGTTCCCTGGTGAGCTGCTGACCTTTGCAGGCAATCCCAGCTCCTGCAGCAAAGAAACGAAAGGGATTTACCTTTAGTCGTAGTTGTTGGAAGCCTCCTATCTCCTTCGGTCTTGCCGAGATAAAGGAGGCCCCGTAAGCTCCAGGTTCCAAGGCCGTAGAAGGTTGAGACGGTACAGAAACCCTCCCACACCACACGAAAACCAGACCGGCCTGGTCAGCCCCAACGAGGCAGTAAGAGGGGGGTTGTTCTGGACGCAGGTGTATATGTCCAGAAATATTTTCTCCTCCCTTTTGGTGCGCCACAGTTTCCTGGCAGGTTGGCAGCTTTAGTAGTGGGCTGATAAAATGAGCAATGAGCTGATAAAACTGTTCACAATCCCAAAACAAGCAGAAACTGTTAAAGTAAATCTCTGCAGTATCGCAGCGATACACAAATATATTAAAATGTATCGCTGTGCCTCCTCCAAATTCTAAAAGTTGTTTAAATCACTTATTTCTATATATGGACCGGAGCTCCAAATCACCACACCTCGTCGTGTAACCAGCTTTTTTTTATTCAAATTTTTTTTTTCAATTATTAAAAAATAATATTTACACTACAATAAAACAAGCCAGAACCCACCACTCACCACTATAATACAATACAAACATATATCCATAATAAACTACTATACAACTATGTTACAATCCTTATTGAGGATACATTCAATACCCTGCGGAGCCCAGCGGTCTCGGAACTCCCTCAGGGTGCCCGTGGACAGGGCGTATTCCCTTTCTAACCCCACTCGGGCAAGGACGTAACCCCGGAAAAGGGACAGGCAGCCGGCTTGGGTAAAGCCTTCCACGGCCTGGCACCTTGACTCGCGGATGGCCAGCTTGGCCAGGTCCAGGAGCAACCCAACCAGGACATCTTCAGCCCTACCCTCTCCCCTATGCACAGGGTGTCCAAAGATGAGGATGGTGGGTGAAAAATGCAACCAGAAGGCAAGGAGCAACCCCTTTAGGTATTCAAACAGTGGTTGCAACCTCACGCACTCCATGTACACGTGGTACACAGACTCTTCCAGTCACGTAACCAGCTTGGGGATGATGGTATTAAACGCCGAGCTGTAGTCAATAAACAACTGCCTGACTTAAGTGTTTTTTATTGTCCAAATGATCCAGTGCGGAATGGAGAGCCAGTGAGATCGCATCCGCCGTTGACCTGTTGTGACGGTAGGCAAACTCTAGTGGATCGAAGTTCTTGTTGAAGTAGTAGTTGATATGCGCCATATCCAACCTCTCAAAGCACTTCATCACCACGGACGTTAGTGCCACTGGTCGATAGTCGTTGAGACACATCACCTTACTCTTCTTGGACACCTTTGCGCAAGCGAGAACTGTCCCAGCCTCCTTTGCTCAAGTGAGAACTGTTGCAGCCTATCCAATCTCTTGATAACTCCAGGCCTCCAATCTAGGGAACATCCTTGTGAATGTTTTCTGCATTCTCACCATCTTAACCACATTCTTCCTAGAGTTAGGTGACCAAAACTTCACACAATACCCCAAGTGCTTAACCAGCATTTTGTACAACTGTAACATGACTTCCTAATACTTATATTCATCTTCGCTGAAGAAAGTAAATTTCAGCCTTGCTGAAGCATATAGACCACGTCCGTGGCCTTTCCCATTCGCCTTACCAGTCAGGCCTCTTGCATTAAAGCACTGCATGGTGACGCAGCCGTATAGTTGCTGCCTTACAGCGCTTACAGTGCCAGAGACCCAGGTTCAATCTTGACTATGGGTGCTTTTTGTACAGTGTTCATACGTTTTTCCTGTGACCGCGTGGGTCTTCTCTGAGATCTTCGGTTTCGTCCCACACTCTCAAGACGTACAGGTTTGTTGGTTAATTGGCTTGGTAGAAACGAAAAATAGTCCCCAGTGTGGTTTAATGTGTGAGGATGACTGGTCAATGCGGACTCGGTAGGCCCGAGAGCATCAGTATTGACTCCCACCTACCTCACTATTGTTTTGGATCCTATCCCTCTGTCAATCTAGTTTAAATCCTCCAGAGTAGCACTTGCAAATTTGCCCACCAGGCAATTGGGCCCCTCCAGTTCGGATATTGAACCCCTCCCTCTTGTGTAGATCACCTCTGCTCCAGACAAGATCCGAAAGGTACAAAGATCTGAATCTCTGTCCCCTCTGCACAACTCCAGCCCTGTGTTCATCTGTCCTGTTGTCCTATTCCTATTTTCACTTGTACATGGCGCTGGGACTAATCCTGAGATTTATTCTCAAGATTCTACTTTTTAATCTTTCTGCCTAACAGTTTATATATATTCCTTTACCTACCGATTTTGTTTGTGCCAATGTGCACAACAACTTCTGACTGCTCATCCTCCTCTTGAGAATGTTCTGAGGCCACTCCAAGATATCTTGGGCTCAGATACCATCCTTTACTTGTATTTTCATTATGTAATACATTCTAACAAACCATAGGCGAATTACTTTTACATTATATTCCCTTGGCAACCCTGGCCTCACCCTATCACGAATATACCCTTTGTACTGTCATGCCTCCTCCGCCTTCTCTAGAATAAAAAACTAACGTGTTCTGTTTCTTTGCCAGTTCTGACATGGGGTCTTTGAACCGAAATGTTAACAACTCTTTTTCTCTTTCCACTGACCTGCCGAGCATTTCCAACATTTTTATTTCAGATCTACAGCGGCTTCAATTTGTTTTTTTTTATTTTCAAGTTCTGGGGAAGATTAATTTGGGTGGTTACAGTGTATTGTGATATTTTGGAGAGTGAAGGGTGGTTGGCAATGGGCAGTTGTTTAAATGGTTGGATGGAGGGTCAAGAACATTTGTTTTGAAGTATGGATTAGTGATGGCAGATTTGAAAATGAGAAAACTGTCATTCATTGTCAGCTCATGTTGGGGTCAAGAAGGCAAGGTGGAGTGATACTTTTACCTGTCATTGAGGCCAAGAGTCTTTTTGTTTGCAATTTTCTAAGTGTCATTCTTTGAGAATTGAACATTCCTCCCTTTCTTGTTTGTCGGCAGCAAGACACACTGGATTCACTGCCTTGAGGTTTGGCATGATTAAATTGTGGCAACTCTATACTAGCAATACCGAGGTTGGCCACAAATTCAGTCATCTTTTGTAATGCTGCTGCTTATTGCTTACTCTTGGGTAGAATTTGTTTCTTGCTTAACATCCCCAGTGTCTCCAGAAATCAAATAAACAACACACCAGACAGTGATAAGCTCCAACATGAACTGTTTTGTTGAGAGATTCAACCAAAAAACCAATTTGTAAACTGCTGATACAACTGATTTTCTACTTAGATCACCAAAACATAGCTTTTTTTCAATGTTCTTTCACATATTTCATTCTCAATCAGGTTTAATTTTAAATAAATAAATTATTACGGCAATGGTACTAAACCACTCCAATGCTTTAACTCTGCAGTTTCTTTAAGTGCTTAAATTTATTTCTGCAGATGATTCACTTGAAATCTAGACAGAATAGAAATTATACTTGCCAATGCAATTGTGTTTATCCCAGGCACAATTGGATTGATATCTAAAGCACAGACTAATTTTTCAAATTTAAAGTCCATTTCTACCATAGCAGTCTTAATGATATGTTGTTTACTTGAGTAATGCATTTCTAATGCACAATGTTTGTACCCAGTGCAGGCAGAAATGGATCTATACCTTGAATCATTTTTGACTTTTCTGATTAGACTTCTTCTGATTTACACTTAGCCACTGCGATAAAGTAAAATCTCTAAAACTAGGAGGTTTTGACTTTGATCAAATTTTGAATAACTAGACCAAGTAGGACCCATTGGGTCCCTGTCACATGGGAGGCCTGTTCCCCAACACAACCCGTTCCCCCAACGCAATATTCGACCACTCACCCATAGTCTCCACGGGAGGCCTGGTCCCCCAACGCAACCCGATGTCCAACGCAATATTTCACCACTCACCCGTTCCCCCAACTGCTCAGGGGCTGCTAATTTCGCCTTTTTCACCCTCCCTCATTTTAAACAAAAACAAATTCAGTGTACTGTGACTTTCAGAAAAATGCATTTGCACCTGCTAGAGCTAGCAGGACTCGGTGTTCTTGGATAGTAACAATGTTGCGAGCAAGGCTACAATCCCATTGTGACATCACAGCTGTAAGCACAGGGAAGACATTTTTCTCAAATTGGGGTTTTGTAAATCTAAAAATGTCAATAACTTGTGAAATATAACATCAATCTGAACAAAACAGGACACAAAACAACCGCTTGTCAAACAATTGTGATTAAGGTGGTGCAAACATTTTTGCCGCTATCGTGTACCATTTTGGCGTAGTTCCGGGAGCACATATGCATAGCTCGATGGATAGATAGATAGATGAAAGTTTTAGTAATATACTAGACCAAGTGGGACCCGTTGGGTCCCAGTCACACGGGAGGCCTGGTCCCCCAACTCAACCCGTTCCTCAACGCAATATTCCACCATTCACCCGTTCCCCCAACTCAATCCGTTCCCCCAATGCAATATTCCACCACTCACCCATAGCCCCCAACTGCGCAGGGCCTGCTCTTGTTGTCTTATTTACCCTCCCTTATTTTAAACTTTAAAAGATATATAAATATAAAAATATATAACAACAATCTGACCAAAACTTGACACAAAACAACCACAGGACAATTGTGATTAAAGTGGTGCAAAAATGTTAGCGCTATCGTGTACTGTTTTGGCGTAGTTCCGGGAGCACATACTCATAGATAGATAGATAGAAACAAGACAAGACTTTTAGTAATATATAGATAGATAGATAATGTTGCGTGTATGATAAGAATGATTTGTTATTGTTACTATTTCTTGTGGTTCTTGCAGAAGTGATTTCTTGTAAACAACTGCCATTTATGATATCAGGGAAATGTTGCCAGTTCTGTTTGAGTGTTAGCAAGTTTGGAACTCTTGCATGGAATTTTGTGAATGCGGAGGCCTCTGAATTTCCTGAAATCCATTCATTAGAAAATTTCAACTCTTGTTCTGTGGTGCCAGTTTCCCACCAATTAAGATGGGGAAAAATGCTTGAATAAGTAGTCATTTTATTGGAGCTTTCTCCATTCCTTTGAATGAAAAGGGATGACTGTGATGGATTAAGGGAAATTTCATTTTACACTTTTGTATTGTTTTAGTTTACTTAAATATTCAATTTATG